>OU611968.1:11299929-12499929 GCA_914767545.1 Sesia apiformis | reverse complement strand
AGCGGAGTGGGTAATCGGATAATTTTATTTATTACTATGTAGAAACATACTCTAACATCTTACTTATAAGATATAGCAATAAAAATATCATTTTTTTTATTTCAATATATATTAATATTAACATCTGACAAGCAGATAGATAAAAAAATACATTTTATTGTTATCATTCGTACTTTACATTGCAAACACTTTTTCGAAAACTGTTACGATTTTATTGTAATTTGTTGTTAAAATGAACAGTTAGCGCCATCTAGCGAATGTTCAGAATAAACTGTTACCAAAAAATACAATGATTTTAATAATTAATAAAGTTAGGTATATTAATTGAATCTTCCGGGCTACTGGGCTGAGGTCTTCTGGAATCTCTTCTCTTTCTTCCAAACGTTTCGTCAACAACTGCGGTTGACATCTTTGTTGTTGACAGTTCGATCAGTTCGACAGTTCGACAGTTGTTGACGAAACGTTTGGAAGAAAGAGAAGAGATTCCAGAAGACCTCGGCCAAGTAGCCCGGAAGATTCCATTAATATGGACACCGGCCGAGAAAGCCTACACTCCACAAAGTTAGGTATGTCAGTTAGATTAAATTTAGCAATTTAAACAAACAAAATATAATTTAAAAAGTAAAATGTGTATAAATACTATGAATAAATGCTGGGGTTACTATGCCAATCAACAAACTACGGCGATGATGCCGCTATCACGTGTTTTGATCATATTCAACTGTATCATTACCATAATATTGGTTTGAAAACAAATATGGCGTCATCGTTACTCTACTTTTGTGTGTTATCCGCATCTCGTGGCGTCGTGTGTTATCTATCCAATGTTACAAAAACCTGTAATAAAACTTCTTATAATTGTTATATACTTAATATAACATTAGTGTATACTATTTATTAATATAGCACGTCTAAATGAAAAAAACAACGACCACCCCAGTACTCGAAGATATGCAAATATTTCAATGCATAGTTTTTTTTATAGACTAGTGGGCGGACGAGCAAGCGGTCCGCCCATGAACATCTGCAACACCAGGGGGTATGCAGACCTTGCAAAATCCTATTCAACGCTCTCTTGAAGAACCCCATATCGTAGCTCAATGGAAATACCTTTTGAGGCAGTTCGTTCCACAGCCAAGGGATCTACTCTCCAGGCTTAGAGTGTAAATAGTACTCTGAAATGAAATAAAGGGAAGGTTCTAATCCTACTTTAATCCTTATTTATCATCCATAGATGTATATTACGTCCCCATCCTATCCCTTCGTCTCAAGGACAAAATAGAACGGATCAGGAAAAATTTTCATTTTCGTTTCACATTGTCTCCATTCCTTTCTCTTTTCCAAACGTTCCTTTCCTTTTTCCAAGTCCACGTTAAATCTCCAAACATAGCGCTGAAGCATCCAGATGTTGCAATGCTTGTCCATTGGCGGCAGTACTTCCACTTACCACGACGTGAACACACTGTCGATTGAGACCTAGAAAAAAAAATGAAATCATGATAATTATGTCACGTAAAAAATCATTATTCTCGAATACGGATAGCGCTTAACGTGCTGCGCACGCACTTGTAAAAAAGTCAATATAATTATTTATTAATTAGATCTATCTATCCACGAAGACAAACAAATACTAAAACAATTTAACCTTTTTTACACTAATCCAGTTCTACGGTGATTTACTGCTTTAATTTAGTAACAAATTAGAGCTCAGTCACTGTCCGTATTTACAATCTGGTTAAATTACTTAACAATAACTTAAGCTTGATATATTGAAGGTCAATACCAAGGTTAACAAGTAATTACCCTTCACCTAGATATATTTATTGAGACAATATGTCTTCACAAATTAAGCTAGCAATAATCTTTAGCATCACCTGGATATAATCAGAATACAGAGCAGCAGGAACCTATAAATTTATTTATTTGTTTATTTCCAAATATATCCATATTTTTTAAGAAAACTTATGGCTAGTTACCCACAACAACTGGGAGCCCTCGACTGGCCACGTTACTCCTCTCTCACAAAAGACTGCTTTGAAATGTACTGCACTTTCCACTTTAACCAACTTCCCTAATATAAATACGTGTTTTGGTAGTTAGTGAGATTTACTAGAACCCATTCCCATCTCATCCTGTCCTATCCCACCCCATTTTCCCAATCCTTCCACCAAATCATTTTCCATTTTCAAGGAGGGTAGTACCATAGTTTAAAGTAGTTTTTTATGTACACTGTATCAGTACCTACCTACTGTAACATCGTAGTCAAACTGCATCTTCGTAGTCACTGCGTAGGCGCCTGTAGCAGTGTACGAGCACGCTACGATCTCTCTATATTCTAATTTGTAATAGGGATGTTAAGGAGCTCCGTAATCAAATCACAACGGAAACTGTTGGATATTCGAATTAAAAAACATTCGAAACCGAAACCGAATCTGATATAAAAGATTCGGATGTTATTACAAATAATTTTATTCATTACTGTTATGGGCGGAATTTAAATGAGGCTAATTTTGACAGCTCCTGATTAGATAGATTTTTCGTTTGTTTTATTCCATACTTGGTTTTATTTTTCGTTGCTTTCAGTTAGTAATACATTTCTCAATAAGTTCTTTAACCGTATCCCATATCCGAACCGTATCCGAAATAATTTAATATCCATGAAACCGGTAAAAGAGTATCTACAATATATTCGTATCCGTATACTGAAGAATTGATACAATTCCCACCTCGGGTTTCTACAACCCCATCTCTCGTTATAGAAGTGCCATTCACATTTCCTCGATACGGAGGTGTCGCGTATTTATCGGTCCAAAAATTATTTTATACCGCGAACCCGTAGGCTGTGGAACGAACTGCCTCAAGTGGTCTTTCCATTATGCTACGATATGGGGTTCTTCGAGAGAGCTGTGAATAGGATTTTGCAAGGTCGGCGGCGCGCCCGCATACCCCCTGGTGTTGCAGGTGTCCATGGGCGGCGGTAACACTTACCATCACGTGGGACCGCTTGCTCGTCCGCCCACTAGTCTATAAAAAAAAGTATCATGTTCCTAACAACGCGAATGTGCGAAAAGAGACTTTATTATTGACATTAGTGAATGTATGAAATGTAGTGAAAATGTGACTAGTGAAATTAAAAAAAAAAACATACTTTTTTTGGTTAAAATAAAGCAACACTGTTTCTTCTATTTAAACATACTCTTGAAACAACGAAATTTTAGGTTAGAAAATCAGAACCAAAGTCATTCATTCAATATCGACATAAAATCCCTTTGCTCAAATAATGTCATTTATATACCACACCGTACCGTACCACACCGTACCATACTATCACCCTATGTCTCTCCACTGGAGAGACATAGGGTGGAGTAGTGACTAGTGTAGTGACTAGTAGTGACTATCTAGTAGTGACTGGATACAGGTCTCTCCCAAAGACCGTCATCACACACGGTCCTCGGTTCTTCTCATCCAATCACTACCGGCGAATTTCATTAAATAATGTTGCGTGGAGGGCGTCTCACACTACGCTTCCCGGTACGTGGCCTCCATCCGAGGTCTCATCTCATCGGTTATCAGTCCTGGGATATTTATATACGACATTATTTATTTATTAATTAAAAAAAAACTCTTTCACACTATATTCGTACAAAAGGCTAATGCACTCTTTTTCGACCAGCCAACACCTTTGGGTTGAACAGGGCGCGTTGGGAGGTGCGATGAAATGTATAAACACAACTTGCACGAGGATTTTACAATTATCTGTCTAAAGAAAATCGTTTTGAGCAAAATCACTTTGGCACTACGAAACTGTAGATATAAAATATCTAGATAGAGGACATAAAAACATATTTTATATCCTTTAATGACGGAACCGAGTATTGTGTACCAACACGTAAACGTTGGCTACTTGCTTACTTTTAATTTTTTTGTTCGACACGGACAATCGATATAAGGTGGGTAATACCTACTAGCAGATAAAAAGCAGTGTTTACAAACAAGGCTAGATTTAATTCTGCCTATCTGATTTTCAATACGTCTATCGTTGAAATGGGTACAGTGAGCAATACGCTAATAGAATAATAAAATCGTAGCCAGCCAACGCTTTTATCGCCCACTGTTGTACATGAGGCTTCTCATCCACATTGTTTTGTGCATGAGATGTATGGCCTTGAAACGTCACGCTGCTCAATCGGGTTGGCGAAGCGACTCTTTTATTTATGTGAGGGTAAAGAGCGGAAACAGAGTTTAGACAGACACAAAATAATATTATAGAAATCGAGCTTAGCCAGAGTAGCAAGCGCGCGCTGCCTAGACGTATTATGGACGGAAAGCTAGTGACAAAAAAATTAATGTGACTCGGTACAAGGATAATTTATGCCTAAAATGTTAGTATTGTTCTATATTAAAAAAAAAGCTTGACTGACAGAAGTCAGCTTGTTGTCTGAAAGCGAAATTTGAAGGGAAAAACGTGATAAGGTACAAGGCTGAAAATTGGTATTTACATTGTTTTTGTAAATATAATGAAGGAAAAATTGGCAGAAGCGTAGGTGGTGACTAAAGGGTTGGCAGAAGTCAACAAAGTTTAGAAAAAATACTGAAAAATACAAAAAATATCCAATAAGTTTCACTCTTGTGCTCTTAAAGTCCTTTTTATCGGCATTATTTTCACAAAGCAACCTGTGAAATCAACAGTCCTCGAAGCCCCATTCCTAGGATGTTATGTTATGATTAACATAATGAAAACTCGCGCACCCGCTGATGTCAATAGGCGGAGGTGACCACTTGCCATCACGTGGCCCGCCGGGTAGTCTGCCATCCATCTATTTGTATAAAATAAAAAAATCCGAAATTCGAATGTAGTGCTTTTGCAACAGAATCTTCTTCGAAACACCCCAAAAATGTACCCAATACATCCTAACCCTTTTTACTAAAACTTTACCGTGCGCATATATTGATTGCTGACTGTACCAGCATATTTCTTGTCGCTTTGCGGAAGCCCACAAATAATGTGATATAGCAATAAAAAATCCGCTTGACAAGGCCAAGTGTCGATACTTTAATAATTGTTATATAATTATTGATTACATAATTAGATCAACCTGTTAGAGGTGCCTCAGAATTGTTTCACGTGGCATGTTCAAATCGGTATAAGTAAAACTTCAATATAAGAGGTACGATGAAGTTAAAAGTAATCATTTTTTTTATATAGAGTGTAACCAATCACGTCCCGAAGTCTGAGACCACAGATTCTGACATATATGACACTAGCTGTGGCAGTGACTTCTACGCGTGGAATTTTAGTTTTTAAACTCTAAATTGGGATATCTTTTCTTTTCGTTAACCGATTTCGATGAAACAAAGTCTATTCGACGCACCAAGCTAAGCTTAATTAACCCGTGGAAACTCCATGAAAATCCGTTCAGTAGTTTTGGAGATTAGCGTGTTCGAACAGAGAAACAGACAGACAAAAATTTTCAATATCGTCTTTTTCTATTCTGATACTCTTCCTTCATCGCCCCCAATCAGTTTTTTGGTAAATATATTCAATGTGAAGACACGCTGGTTCTACAGTTTTATTATATGTATATAGAAGATATAATGTCACGTGTTTCCCTTAAAAAAATATCAATATTTTTAAAGTTGTTTTTAGTAAATACAAGGACTGCAATGTGATGTGCTGGCTTTAGAATAGCATCAACCCGTCTCTCTCCGTGGTTGTCTTAAGGGTGTAGATTGTTGGCCTGAGATCTCGATTTCGAGCGACCGCAGCGCCAAAGTTTAATGTAACATCCGACGGGGCGGATGAATGACCTAGAGAGCGCGATTTTCAAAATGTTTTGCAACAAACGTTCCACGTTGAGAAATTGTTATTGAACTTGAATATTTACAGCATAACAATAACGTTGAATTTTTGGAAACTAGCTGTTGATTCTTTTTAATAGATTAATAAGAGTAGTTGAGACACAATTTTTATGTTTTTCTATCATTTGACATCTGACATTTTTGTATTCTACTTACCTAAAATTCCAACTATTTATTTATTTGTAATTTCACTACCAAAATTTATTCTAATTCGTAAAATATTCATTCAATAAAATAATTGCAAATTCAGTAGGAAGTGTGTTTATCTCTACGCAAGGAAATGTGCCTATTGCGTAAACTCAAATACTTACTTTTTGTTTACGATCACCTCGTCGATATCTAAAAAAAATCCTAGGGTTTTAAAAAAAATGTCAATAAATGAAACACAAGTATAAAAATGATTTATTTACTACACAATAACAAATATGAGTCGCCATTACTCGCTATCTCAAAAGCGTGCTAGGGTTGTACAAAAATTAGTAAATAATTCATTTATTTACTAATTTTAACAGAAGTTTGTAAATTATTAATATACTAATTAAAAGTATGTAATTAAACAATAACGAAATATGAGTTCAAAATTCTAATGGTTTTTCATTCGATTACGGATCAAGTTCTGATTTCTGCTAATTTGATGATAAAATCAATGGCTATCACAAAACCTATCAGAATGAAAACGTTACCAGCTGCCCGATTCACGTAAGTAATAAAAACCGTAGCGCAGTGACGTCACTTCGTTTTTTGCAAATTTAGCCCTTTTAACCGACTTAAAAAAAGGAGAATTCTCAATTCGCTGTATTTTTGAACCAATTTTTATGATTCTTTACACCAGGTAACTCAGAAATTGTATAGTAATTGAGCTATTGGAAGATTTATGACAATCCAAGACTAGATAAGTAAGTGCGTTTAAAACAGAAAACCAAAAGGCGATTTCTAAGTTCCTAAGTTAAAACGACTTTTGGACTGGCGTGTTTACGTGAATCGACTGGCTGGGTAGTTAAGTTACCTGTATCTTTCAAAATCATTAGGCGTTCTTCTCTTTCATAACACGTAAAGCTCTTTCTTTCCTCTCTTTCATAGCCTCTATGATACTGGGCGCGTCACGAATGGGCATGCTTCGTGACTGCCGAGGATCAACTAATTCTGGAAGTAGGCAATCGTAATAAAACCTAACTAATTTCATCTCCATTTTCTCCTCCCAAAATTTGTCGTCCTTTTCTATAATATAAACTTTCATAGGTACAGTAGCACCAAACCAGATGCCAAGCATGCAAACGTTTCTTTTAGTAATATGTACCTGTCCCTGAATTTGGAAATACCAGTTATGATTTTTATTTATGACATAACCCTTGGAAGCCTTGTCCTTAACCCAAAAGGTATGTTTGGCCATTGCTTCATCAAGAGTCATGCCAGCTAAAGAATGTGGGCACTTAATTTCAATTAAACCGTTTGCATAAATGCCATCTGGTGTAGTACCAAGAAATTCATATTGATCGTCGACGAACAAACCGCAACCTTGTATACTAATATTCTCTTGAATTTCTAACTGTTTAATTGCGGTTTCTTCGTTTTCGATACCGTACCGTACAGCAGGCAAACTGGAGATATTACTACCATAAACGATTTTACGAACAAGAACAGCACAACTTGTGCTCTCTCGTTTTTTACAAACTTCCCCGAACGATGATGAGGTTAGTAATTTTCTCCTTGTACTCATCCACTCAGAACTACTTCTTTGCAAATGGGTCGACCTTTCAAGCTCCTCTCTTTCAGCACAAGACAACTTTAAATCGGCTAAAAAAGATGACTTGGCTTTCTCATATAATTCTGGACTCAGATCAGGTTTTTCGCAGTTTGGTCCATAGTGAGCGTCTTTCGATACAGCGCTGTGGCTCTTTTTCAATCTTAATTTAGGTTTAGCAATTAAACGGATTCTACGATTACAATTTTCCACTTTCGCGATCAAAGGATTAGGACTAGATTTAAATATTACTTCATGAGTTTTACTATGAATCGATCCTGTATTAAAAGACACAACAGCAGCTGCGCATCGGCCCGCATAAGAACCACGGGAAGAATAATTTACACGCTTACCCCCTACTAATTTGGCAATCACTGCGTTAAAACTTTCAACTATATTACTTGTACAATTATGAATTAAACTTCTAGAATGATATGACAGTCTTTTACTTAAAATGTGTACCGCGTCCATTAATCCGCATCCAACAATTGCTGGAAGCAACCCAACAGGTTCTATTCGACGAGTATCAGGTCTACAGAAATACTCCTTGCAATATTGGTGATTACCAAATACGTGTTGTGGACCATTTAGGATATCTTCACTAAGATTTTTTATTTTTTCTTCGAGTGACTGATTTTGATCGCCCCAATATTTAATAGCGCATTTTACACCCGTTCTTAAACGCAAATACCTTTCTTTTAGGAATTTCCGCAATTCGCAAGGATACTTAGTGTCTTTCGACAGTTTCTCCAAGCTATTGCAGTAGTTTCGTAAAAGATGATTTTTGCATTCAATTTTCTCTACTGTTAAATTACCGTACGGTCGCGAATCTAATATTTTTTTATAAGTACTGGAATCGCCGTCTGCTACAAATTTATTATAAATTACACCGTGATCAACAATGGAACGTTTAAACCCCTCAACTATTATGGTCGATTCCATACCGGTAGATGATCCCGAATAATTCTTGAAACAACGGTGTTCCGAGGGCTGACTGTCGTTCTTTGCGGCTCGTGCACAAACTACGCAGTATTTATTTTTAACTCCAAAAAACAATACTTTATTAGTTTTAATGCCAATTATCGCAGCTGCGCCGGACAAGGCGGAAAAATTCTTACCATAAGATCTCTTGCTCCAACAACCGTCAACAGCAACAGATATTAATGGTGTACCATTTTTATCAACACTACCTATAGACACTGCGTACTCCGCTTCTTCCTTGACAGCTTCTGCCATGGAATGTGCTGCTGTCTTTTCCCACCAATCGCAAACCGTATTATTAATTTCATTGTATAATGAAGGTGACATGATTGGTAGGGCTACTGCGGCAGTTAATGTTTTTAACTGATAGTAGCTCCCACCAGATGATATGATACCAGATACAATTTGATGATTCACTTCCATTCTATCTTCTTTCTTTTCAATCAAACACACAGTAAATTTCATACTACACATACTACATTTCATGATGAGTTTTGAGTCCAGACCAACTTTTACTTCACCTATTATACTGAGGTAACTTAACTTACAATCCATTAGACCGTGGTCCCCTATGGCCTGAAGAGCTTTAAAAAAATAAGAAACGTCTACAACTCTACGCCCAACTTCCATTTCATCCACCTTTCCCTCTTGGTCGTTTTCAATAACTAGTTCCTGTAAAGAAAGATAATGGCTTGATTTTTTTTATAAAAAATAATTAAAAATTTAAAAAAATGCAAAAGAATTAATACAATATTAGGTTCCTGATGAATAGAAATTATAATTTCTTTACGCATTAGGTATTGTTTTTTTATGACGTCACCTATTTGAACGTAAATTTTCTTTTGAGAAAGTAATTGAGAAGTATTTCGGTACTAAGGTGTTTGTCTCTCGATGAAAATAATAAATATTGCAAGAAAAATCTATAGGTAGGTATTGAGATTTTGTCTTCGCCCATCACTAACTAAGTAGTTTGTTTATTTATGTAACAAGTCTACAAGAATTACGTATAACAACTTACCTCTATACAGCGCGTAGCATTGTTGCTCAGAGTCTCGGCCCCAAGGTTTTCTTTATTTTCAATACTGGAAATATTATTCATCAATATTATCCACTTTTTATTTATTTTGTACAACCCTAAGCCAGACGCTAGGCGCCTCGCGTCTGTTTGGCGGTATAGGTATGTCGACAAAGTTGCGCTGTCGCCTACCTACTTCCACAATTTGATATTTAGACAATACTAGCCGACCCGGCGAACTCCGTATCGCCTTTTTTTTTTTAAAAATCCTATTATTTTGATATTACATACAGATACTTCAATTTTATTTATCAGTATAGATATAGATAATACAAACCAATATTTACATGTTATTGTAGGTATATGTCTGAATCGGGCGATCTAAATCATATGACATATTGTATTAGCTTTGTAATGTACCCTGTTCAAATGCGATAATAAATAAGTAGGGAGGAACTTACATTTTATTCCGAGATCTTTTGGCTTTCATATTTTTATAATGCGTACAAAACTTTCTTTTCCCTGGCATGCCACTCAAATTCAATCAGTCCTGCGAAAAAAATAGCCTATGTTACTCAGTGATAATGTAGCTTTCGAATGATAAAAGAATTATTAAAATCAGTCCAGTACTTTTTGAGTTTATTCGTTACATACAAAAATCCAAATCTTTCCTCTTTATAATACCTATTAGTGTAGATATTGTATTTTTTACGATTTATATCTAGTTCCATCATGGTTTTCTTTCAGACATTCATTATATCGATACTTTCTACTAACTGAAAATAAATTAATTATAAAAATGTTATACTTACAGTTTTTTACAAAAAACACAAATTCACAATACGTAATTCTGCTGTCTGCAGCCGACAAGCGTGGTGTCGCGTTCACTTACAGAAAGGAACTGCCGCTGCAGACCACCGAGATTGCACGAATGAAACGAACGTTTTATCCCATACATTTGTGTATGAAAAATTTACCTTAAAATATATCTAGATTTTAGGGCTTTAAAAGAGGAAGTCTTTGTTTGTAAAGGTATAAAAAGAAGTATACAGCTATACTTATTGGTTTCTTCAGTGTTCAAAAAGTGTTTCTTTTTATCAATTTGTGTTGATTTATGGGGTTAAATCTGAAAAATACGAAGTCATGTTTTTGCATTTTTACTCAATTTTGTGCGTTTGTTGACGTTTATTATATAACAACTATTAGGTTTAAGAGTTTAATATAAGCATGAACATACTTATTGGTCTTTGATTGTAATATATACAAATTATCATTGATATCAATCATATTTAAATAGGTTAAATATGAAAAATCGTAACACTCTTTTCGGTGATTTTCACGATCTACACCCTTAAAGGCAACTAAGGAATAAGAAAGCTGCTGCCACAAGCTTGAGGAACTATGCTGCCACTAAAAGAATGGACTCTCCAACCCGCTTGGCCATCGTGGTGTTCTAAGGCCATATATTCCTCAACAATGTAACTGAGGAGGTGGCTCAATAAATCGTTCGCTAAATAAAAGGCGGCTGAAAAAATGCCGATTTCGGATTTTCTACACAGTGTCATAAAGCTGAAAATTCTCTATCGGCCTGTCTTGGAAATATGTCTCTAATCAATGTTAAAAACTTTTCCCACGTTTTTTTTTGCCAATATTTCAATATTTAACGTTTAGATATTGCCAAAACTCAGTTGGGCCTTATCACTTAGCTGCCTTTTAGTTAGCGGACGGCAGCATGTGCGACAGTAGACGATAAGAGGGCCGGTTACGGTGTTTAATAAATTTAGCAGAATCACAATAAAATTTATTTTTTGCAAAAGAAACTTCTTACATTTTCATGTCTACTAACTCGGAATCATGAACGGGATCCATGATTTCGGGCTCGGGGAAAAGTTGTACATGAGGGATGGTATCGCTTTAAAACGCCACGCTGTCCAAGCGGGTTGGACATTGTTTTAGTGGTAGCGTAGTTCCTCAAGGTAGCAGTTTTCTTATCAATTAGTTGCCTTTTAGGAGAGCCACGGGTACAGATGGGTTGGTGCTATTTTTATTTTCCTTTTATTTTAACCACATAACAAAAATAATTATACAATATAGGTATGTATCACATAGTAATATATGCAGAACCGCTCTCTCTGCTTAAATTAATTGTTAATGTTAATACGTACTTTGATTTATTTTTTAACCGCTTGACGAATATTTCTAATAAAAAAAAATTGCTTTTAAAGACCGCTTTCGACGTATTTTTAATTCTTGTTGCCATCACAGGCAACAGCGACAGGTTAGGCAGTATTGATAAAAACCAGAATTAGAGCCAGCAAAATTAGTGTGCAACTACAGTGATTTGCTGACACACCTGCAAATTAAATTATCATTATGGTTATATTATCATTATACCTTTACTTCCGTACGTAGGTATATGGAATAACGTATTTCCAGATGCGAGACACTTGAGCTGAACGGTACGAGGTACTGCGAGTGGGGCTACAATGGCCTGGGCATCGATTACCAAGTTTTGGCGGGACCAGCTTTTATGGCCGTCTTCACTGTCGTCGGAGTTATAATCGGGGTAGTCGCTGACAAGTAAGTTTAAATAGAAATTGACACTGTACAAATAATAAAATACGTATTTCTTTAAGTTTACTTCTAGCTACGAGCGCTTAGAGATGAAACGACGTATCATCGAAAATGATTTTATTTAATAAATGCTAACGCAATTGCTAACTAAGCGCGCCTTGCGCAATTCACGCAAGGCGTGAAATTGGTGTAAGCACTTGTTGTATCTCGAGTAATTTTCGTATTATATAATAGTTATGGGAATTCAGTTCGGAGATAATAAAACGTATTTAACTACATCCGTCAATGTTAATAGTTTTAATTATATTAAAAGTAAGGCATTTAAATTTGTCACTTCATACGTCTATTATGTCTTATACGAAGGCGTCAACACAGTTTCAAAATCAACGAATAAGCTTTAATTTTTAGTTTATATTTTTTAAAAGTTCAAACAGCATTTTAATGTTTCTGGTTAACTTTCTTTGGTAGATACGTCATAAAAAATGTCATGAGACAAAATGACGTAAATATTTTTCCAAAAAATAATCTCAGTTTACATCCAAAAATATGTTTAAAATGTCTATAAGCAAAATTATAGATTAAGGGCTATAGTTTTTGTAATAGAAAAATTATATTTCAAGAACAACAGATATTTCGGTTTACATTTCCAAAACTATTTTACTGAGCTATTTTTTGAATCTATATATAAAAATGTTCTATAAAATGTTCTATAAATGTTTTGAAAATAGAATGTTCGGTGGTACGTCGTTTCAGCTCTAAGCCCTCGTCGTTTATCTGGAGCTACTCGCGTCGCTAGCATTGCTTGCTGCTAATTGTAAAACCAGAACTGATCGTATTTGTATGTATTATACTAAGACTATGATTGCCACAACTACATTGTCCACAGATACAACAGAGCCCGTATCCTTGCAGTCTGTACCTTAGTCTTCGTCATAGCCATCATTCTCATGGGTGGCGTCACCGAATACTGGCATCTAGTAGTTCTACGAATGATCATGGCCGCAGGAGAATCCGGGTGCAACCCGCTAGCTACTGGCATATTGACAGATATGTTTCCGGAGCACCAGAGGGCGTTGGTGCTGTCGATCTTCAACTGGGGAATCTATGGTGGATATGGTATTGCTTTTCCTGTGGGAAGGTATATACCTGATCTGAACGCGTGGGGACTGGTGAGTTTTCTATATTATTTTTGATTAATTGGTCTTTTAAAAGAGATTCTTTCGTGTACTTCACGTTTAGTAGATTTCACTTCTAAGTAAAATCATTGTGCTATTGTGATTTAAAATTAGTAAGATGATGTAATTAGTAGGTCTTAAACAGTTAGTCAGCTCTAATTGCTACTCGGTCGAAACCTCCAGTAAAATTAAATAATTAGATAAACATACGCGATTAAAATCTATTAAACAGTAAACTACTAGAAAGGAAGAAATAAATTTATTGGTATCAGGTAACACTACACACTTAACTTACAGCAGGGATTCCCAAAGTTTTTTTTTGTCACGCCTCCCTACTGCCTAAAATAAAAATTACCACACACCCCTTCGGCGCAAGCAAAAGAAAGCTAGTGCGCTCGCAATGCAATTTTAAAATACAACAAAGGTAATAAGTCCAAAAATTAACCTTCAATCGTTTTATTTCACAAAAATATTAATTTCACAGATAAACAAAAGAAAGACAAAATTGGCTTAGTCAGTGCGACGGATGAACTTGCATGTTTTGACAAGATTCCCAATTCTGGATTGAATAGAAGAAAGTGCACCACGCAGATCACTAGCAATATCCAGTTTGTTTCTGTACTTCGTTTTTATAGCTACAACTGCCGAAAATGCCCATTCGCACAAATAAGTACTTGAATACGGTAAAAAGAGTTTCAGTGGTGTGCGACGGAGTGCCTAATCTGCTCGCCCCGCACGCCCGCGCCCCCCTTTACAAGTTGTTGCGCCTCCCTAGTGGGGTGCGCCCCCCATTTTGAAAATCAATGACAAACAGCATAAACTATATTGCCTACTTAACCCAAAGGTGTGCAAATGCCATCGTTCTACCGGGCTATAACTCATCATGTGCTGCAGCAAAAACTGCAGCGCTGATATTTAGTTGCAGCTGCTTGCAGCGACTCGTATATTAATTAGCATATTGCAATAATACGTATATGGGCATAAGAAAAATAAATAGCAAAAAGCATAAATAAAGTATGTACGGAATTTTCAAATGTCAAAAATCCGGCGGTACAAAGGAGAATATTGTGAAGAAGCTCTCCTGAAAATAAAGGAAATCAGGGGGTTTTGTAATATTCACCAATCTGCACCAATGGCGGATTAGTGAACATGATTGCAAGAGGAACTTGTGTAGTGGAATTCTATAGGCTAATTCAAAAAAATAATCGACTAATTTCCACCAATAAAAACAAAGAATATTTTAGAAGCGTCTTCGTCTGTACAGAGTTGGCGAGTTTGCTACTACAGCACCGGCATTATCGGGCTGGTGGTTGCTCTGTTCACATTCCTGACGCTGCGCGAACCTGAGAGAACCACTATTGGAGAGGAAGGTAACTAACTGCTTTCTGTTTATTTAGCATGCATTATACCGCAGCCAGATGTGCAGAAGACCCGATTTAGATCACACGAACATTTTTTTAAAGATAGCTTTTTCATTGGGGATTTTAAATAAGACGTATAGGATACGGATGAGAAGGGCAGGCAGTCTTTAAAAAAAATTAAGTGTCATTCAACATTTATTCGCCCCAATAATGTGTCGGTCCGTCATAGTGCTTTTAGAAGCTTTTTTTTTTTATGGACGAAGGCGGCAGACGAGCATACAGTCCACCTGATGGTAAGTGGATACTGTAGCCCATAGACATCCGTGATACATGCCAACATTAGTCCAAAATGACAAACGCTGGCACGCCCCCGGATGCGCTGCCTACCTTTAGATATAGGACTGGATTTGGAGAAAGGGTTGGGGAAATGGGGAGGGATATAATGGGAATGGGCTCTGGCACATCTCACTCACTACCGAAACACGTACGTACATTAGGGAAATAAGATTAAGTGGGAAATGCAGTACATTTCAAGGTAGTCTTCTGTGAGAGAGGGGTAACGTGGCCAGTCGAGTTGGCCAGTCGCCCAGCGGCTGTTGGATTGCAGCGTGCACTCTCCCCCTCACAAGCTAAAGTACAACCAGACTCTGAAAACCAAAATCTTCAATCAAGTGCATGCTGTCGATGATAATCTATGCGTGTGTCATGGTCTAACCGCCGACAGACCCGCAGGTCAATCATAAATGTATAGAACGCTCGAATGGTTGGATTATCGCTCCTTGCCAAAGTGCTCATTAATATCTTCAGACGAGGCACTAAAGTAACTGATATTGACAAATATGTAACCTTACTTAAATGGCCTTGAGCCGGTCACCTATGTCGCGGAGACGACAAACGACGTAGCAAACACATTCTCTTTTGAAGATCCCGGACAGGAAGATGTGCAGGCAGGGCACCAGCCCTAGGTTACAATCACATAAAGAGTACTGCAGAGTTACATCAAATAGGGGGAGTGGAAAAAACTTTGTGAGGGCAGCAAATGTCCAGCAATGAACAAAAAGCTGTTGAAGGTAATTTTTTTGATCTGGGTGGTATTTTTTCGTCCTTGTGTGTCTCTGAAACTAGGACACATTCTCAGCATGGGCCATTGGCACGAGCATATTTTGTATTAATTCTCTAAATGATAGATAGGTATTTAATACTCTGTTGTAATGTTGAATTACAAATAAAAATTGTTTGCTATTTTTCACCTAATCTTCCCACCACGCCCAGAGCGACCGATTGAAAAAAAAAACTCATGTCTCCCTATAACCCATACTAAGGGTTCCGGACACATTCTCAGCATGGGCCATTGGCACGAGCATATTTTGTATTAATTCTCTAAATGATAGATAGGTATTTAATACTCTGTTGTAATGTTGAATTACAAATAAAAATTGTTTGCTATTTTTCACCTAATCTTCCCACCACGCCCAGAGCGACCGATTGAAAAAAAAAACTCATGTCTCCCTATAACCCATACTAAGGGTTCCGCCCAGAGGCGCGGGCTGTTTAATAACTCGAATATCATACAAGAGAAAATCATTTTTTTAATACAGTATGGACATAGTTTGTTACTTATAGGTTGTACAGTTTGTTGCATAAAATATTTATAAATTAACTTATTAAAAACTAGAGCATTAAAGACAAACTTATAAAATACCTATATAACTATAAAATAAAAATATTTTTTAAGGAAATTTCAAAGCGTTTAGTCGACAATCGCAATCCAGCGAGGTAATGCCTCTATGATTGATTACATGATGATTTCACAAGTACCGTAGGACTTTAATACAAAAACACAAGAAGAGCAGACCGCCATACCATCAGCGTATGTCTCTCCACCGCTGGGTGTGGCCTCTCCCGCGGCTCGCTCATCTCATCCGACCACCACCAGCGAATTTTTGCTATAGTAAAATATTCAACAAAAATCAGTAGGACGATATGTAATGAAAAAATATACTGAAAAACAATCTTAAAGTCCCAGATTCATGGGGCGTCCTCAATCTCGGGGCCCGGGCCCTGGTCCGGGGGGGCCGTGTATAAAGACCGGCTGTGCCGAAATAAATAAACTTTTTTTGCGGTTGTTCTGTAGTATGTAGTATTTATTCTTGAATTAAATTTTCTATATAAAATTTATTTATTTTAATATATAGCTCATATTTATGAGCTTATTATTTATACATATGTATTTATGAGCATATTCATCATATTTATTTATAGCTCATATTTATGAGCTATACATATTTATAATAAAATGAAATGAATGAATAAAATCTTAACCTTTTATATTTATGAGCTCGAGAAGTTCAGAATTTCTGTCTGTACACAATTCTCAAATCGATATTCTTCTATGACCAGGCGTAGGTAACACTAAAGGCGGCGATGCAGCCCTCGAAGCCGGCAAGAAGATGCCACAGGTGACCATCTGGCACGTGATCGCGCAGCCTCGCATTCTGCTGCTTTGTTTCGCTGCCTCCATCAGACATTGTGGTAAGTTACTCTTACTATATAGTAGTAGTAAATTCTTTACTATGTACATAGTCTACTTTTGCCTTGACATGTGTATAATTGAATAAGTTGACATTTAATTTAAATATATTACTTTGAATTATTTAAATTTGTATTAGATTGCTGTGCCCTTACAGGGTATCCTGTCCCATATATTTATCTATTTAAAGGCGTCTTAACGCGAATGTTTACCATATTTAATTTACTCGACGTTTCGGTTGGATTGCACAAGCTGACTGAAAGGGCGGGTAGTCCACGTCGAGAGTTGTGAACAGTTTCATCAACTACCCGCATTTGGTCTTCATAGTCCGGAAAGTTGCGGCACACAACACTCTCAATATCAGAAGTAGCGTCAAGACGAAAAATGGCGAGGTTTAATTATATTAAATTTATTAATCACTGGATTCCATGTCGAGGACAATTTGTGTCCATCTTCTAGTTTTAAATTTCTGTTTTTTTATTTCAATTGCTTCACGCACATTCCTGGAGAAATAGTGGCGATCGGTGGAGACGATTTTTGGACCATGTAGTTCTATCCAGTGATTTATTGATCTATTTCTTCAGTCAGCTCGTGACCACGGTTGGTGCAATCCAAACGAAAGGTCGAATAAAATGAATGAGGTAAACATTCGCGTTAAGACCCGTTTAAATTGATAAATATGTGTGAAAAACGCGAAAATCTCAAATGTCGCATAATTATAAATAGTTGTGTATTTGAATGTAATAAATAAATAATTCCAAGTAATAGCATACCATAAGCCTATGTCTCTCTACTGCTGGATATAGGTTCCCCCAAGGCTCACCATCAAAACGATCTACGGCTGTTCTCGTGCAAACACCGCCAGCTAATTTCTTTATTCTTTATTTCAAAACACCTAGATAATGTTACTTATATTGCGTTCGTTAAAAATGTTACTAAAGCATTTTGTCTTAGGATGAGTATTGATATGTATTTTTAGTGTTGAGATTTTGTAGACGTAAGTACCTAAATAATCCAATGTACAAATTCAATTTAATTATGTACACCAGCACCTACAGATTTAATTGTACATTGTCCAAATTGAAAGAAGTTCATATTAAATTATGAATAATCGCGAAATACACTAGATAGCTAGTAAAAAGTAGTATATTTCTGGTAAAAAATAGAGATAAAAACGTTTGTCGTTATAAATTACAACATGACATTGTATAAAATACATTTTTTATACCGAAACTCAACAAAAAAAAAGAATTAAACAATTTTATCTCATCGATTATAATTATTTGTATTGGGAAAACATAAATCTCATTGCGTTAATCCTTCGGGCATAAGAGTTAAGGTTAAAAATTAATTTATAAAGTTTTTATAGTGACAAATTATAAGTTTGTCACAAGTATCCTGCCAGTCATTGTTGTCATGTCGCAAAAATCAAGGTCGAAGGCGTAAAAGCGTTTGCATACTTAATAATAATAATAAGTACTATAACACTGCAACAAATTTCGTAGATCCGCAAATGAAAATAACCTCATCGTGTACCTATACACAATAACTAAAACGTTTCTTGTTGTTACCACTTTCTGCTACTTGAAATCAGATGTATCAACTTGCCCTTTGTTACATATTTTGGATTATATTTTCAGCCTTTCTTGTAATGGCACAATAATATCTAATAATAATAATAAAGAATTTATTTCAGGCATATTCAGGCAAACGCCTATATCCATAAAAATACACAAAAACAATAAAAAATAAGGAAATATTAAAAGAATTCGTACATTATATTCGTATAATGCTTTGAATACTGTGTGGTACTCGTTATCTAAATTTGTCCCAATATTGAGTCTATTAGTAGGTAGGTAATATATCGTAGTGAGAAATTTTCATTGAATTAGGTTTATCATACGAATTTAGTATCATTTAAAGTTTAAGTATCTTCAATTTACCCTTATTCTATATTATTATTTATTTATATATTTTATTGTATGCACAAACGATTAATATGAAAAATTGTTATAACAGAAACTACCTACTTAGAAAAGGCGTGCATATCCCCTTAGGAGATATCTGCAAGGAAACCTGCGAGAGCGATATGTGAGAAATGAAATGGACAGTACACTGTTTATATATTTTGAATATTACATAATAACATATACAAATATACACATACCTATGTACATATGTATATACTTTAGTTTTAGGGGAAAGAAGTTTTGATGGCGCTGCGGGGAATGAAGAGAGAAGTGGACTTTGCTGCTTAGTTCGTTAATAATAATTATGATCGTTTCAAGGTAGACTGTTGTCTAGTAATCATCCAAAATTTTTCGTAGTGCTAGATATCGTTCTAAATCTGTATTTTCTTCCGATGTAAAACTAAAATCAAGCTGCTTACAGCGTCTTTTAGTGTAGGTGTACGTGGCTTAATTTCATGCGGACGGAACCCCAAGCAACACTAGTGACATTAGGTATATAATATAAAATCTTCGGCTTGTACTTCTAGGTTCATGATTTATGAAAGCGGGCAGACAAAGGATCGCTAATCCATTAATGGGTCGGCTTACCCCTGTCGCGGTAACTTCTCTAATGTCCCGCATAGATTACGTCCTTTGTTTTATGTCCCAAGGAATTTAGAGCAAACTCTAAAATATGCCGACAATTTGTTTCTCCTTTTATTCCTTTTCCACGAGGCGTAAGAACTACTTGTCTAGTAAGTAATTACTTCAGGCAGGGGCGGATTTAGTATCAAGTTTTAAAGGATCCCGTGACTTTGCGGTCAAATAAATACGTGACCAATTTTTTTCCTAGCAGCGAATGCTTTACATTTTATTTTATACCATCTCCTGATGGAACATCCGGAAAGCGGAGAATATCTTGGCTGAAAAACATACGCCAGTATTATAGTACAAGTGCACCCCGGTCCCTATTCTATTCCGAGCAAGTAAACACAAATGTTGACAATTGCCAACCCTCTTTGGACGGATGAATAAATTGAATAATAATGGAATGAATAGCGGACCTTTGGATTTTAAAGAGAAAATTGCCGTTGACTAAAAATAAATATGTTTTATAGAAAAAAGGTGTCAGACAATCCACTTGGTAGTGCTTAAATGAATACTATCGTCCTGCGATATCCACGATAGGTACATTAATCCAGAATAAATGTTTTCACGCCCCTCGATGTGCTACCATATCTTTGGAAATTTAGGAATGGATTTAAAGGAAGCGTTGGGTAAATAAGGAGGGATGGGATCTGGCATATTTCATTTACTACCGAAACATGTACGTACATTGAGGGATTAGGATAAAGTGGGAAATGTAGTAAGTATTGTACTTACATTTTACAATAGTCCTCTATGAGTGCGAGGTAACCTTGGACAGGTTGGTCGAGTGCGCCCAGGGAATGTGGGATTGCATTCTCTCCGTAAATCGTCTATCAACGTGATAGATTCCTTGAATACCACAATTGCCTTTCAGGTGGTATGTGCTTCGCGTACAACGCGGACTTGTACTACCGAGACTACTTCCCCGATGTGGACCTCGGCTGGTGGCTGTTCGCCGTCACTGTCGGCATCGGATCGGTGGGTGTCGTCGTGGGTGGAGTTATCTCAGACAAGTAAGTACACCATATCACCCGTTTTTAACGTTCCTTTTGGTAGGTATCATCAAGACCGATAATCTTTTTTATTTCAATATTGTGTAATTCATTGTACTTTACGGACACTACCAATTGTATATTTGACTAATTCTATAATTTGTAGAATTACCGATTTGGCTAGTTTTGAACTTTCCTTCTGGTCGTATTCTGTAGTATTTATAACAGTACAGACTTCTTGGACGTTAGCCTTGAATGGCAGTTATAAACCGTTGGTTATTAGCGAAGTATCAAAAGTTTCATGTCACACTACATATTGTGCCAGATTTCGATGACCAGAGTATATTTTTTTCGATGAAATGAAGACGGCAGACGAACAGACGTCCATCTGGTGGTAAGTGGATACTGTCGCCCATGGACATCCGCGATACATGCCAACATCAGTGCAGAAAGACAAGTGTTGGCACGTGCCCGGATACACTGCCTTGTACTTGTATCAGCCTATAACGTCGCATTGCAGGGTACAGGCCTCACCTAGTGTACCCCTAGGGGATTTCGAACCATTATCCACCACGCAGGTTCCGTGCGGATTGGTGGCACACATATTCAAGATTTTTTATTTTTTGAGCACGTGGGTTTTCTCAACGGTGTTTTCCCTCGCCGCCGAGCTAGAGGCATTTTAAAAAAATCCGTATTTAAGTAGAAACGCAGTGGTACTGGCCGAAGATTTAAACTCACGATCACACGTATGTGATCTATGCACCTTTGAATATTTAGAGAAAGGTTAAGTAAAGGGATAAGATAGAATGGGAATGGGCTGTGTTATATCTCATTCAATATAGAAACACGTACACATTGGGGGTATAGGATATAGTGGGAATTGCAGTACATTTCCAGGTAGTCTTCTGTGAGAGAAGGGTAACGTGGCCAGTTGTGTGCGTCCAGCGGTTGTGGTATTACACTAAATGTACTGTGCTCTCTTATCTATCAATAATTTATTGACTTAATAACAACTTACTACCTACACTTATACAGCGGGTACTCGAGAACATGAAAAAGCCATCATGTAATGAGACGAAACATCAGTCTCTTCGTTCATTCACGAACGTATACTTAATGAATGAAAAATCTTAAAACCCTACATAAATTATTAAATAACGAATACTTTATGATAACAGCAAAAACATTCAGAATTGTTATGTCACGTGTGTCACTTGTTATCGTTGATTGTGAAAAAGTAAAGTTTATCAAAACTTCATAGAACATTATTTTAAACGATATTCTAAATTCAATCTAAACATTAATTTATATAGACTTATTATTATAGGTTATAATAATAAGTACCTACTTTGTATAAGTATAATTATAGGTGATTTATATAGACTGTATATTATAGAACCTTGCTAGTGGGATTTTAATCAACTAAGTGTGACAATAGAATCTAATAAGAGTACCTACTTTGTATAAGAGTACCTTCATTTGAAGCATGAATCTCCATTCTTTATGTATTCGTGAAGGATATATAGACTAATTTGGAAAAACTATATTACGTAATAACATCAGGTTCATAAAAACGTTTTTAAAACACTACATATTTTGTTTTTAATTTTAAGAAAATATTTTCTTCAAATGAATAACCTGCCGAGCTTGTTAAAGAATAATAATCCCTCTTTTACTATCCAGTGGTGCCATAATTATTTTGTAATTTATGTTACAACTGCTCTATATAAATATTCGTGATTGAACACGACCTATTTCGATTCGTATCACTGCGAAAAGGGCACTAAGAAATGAAAGTAAACGATGCCGTGATAATGCACGATGGTTTTTCATGTTCTTGAGTACCTACGTATATTAGAATCAATATGAATATGAATTACAAGTAGTTGCCACTATGCTAAATGGTCCTAAATCAGCACATGCTACAATAGTTCTTATCAATAGCACATTATAGGTATTATGCTATTTGATAAGAGACCGGATTTTACCTCGAGCATTAGTCTAGGCGTTAAATTCAATACCTGCGTTCAAGCTCCTAAAAGTCAACGTACCTATCAAGATATCCTTGATACATATTTTATACCTTGGCACAAAACCAGTTACAATTGTGCATTTTATGCAACTAGATAACTGTAAATTTAATCATTAATACCTATTTGGACTGGCCGGTACTCGCCAATATTCTGCGTTGATTTAGTTTTATCCTAGTAAATATTTTCTTGAAATAAAAAGAACACAGTTTTAGTCCGTGGCCATAACTTGTAAAAAAATTAAAACTAAAATAATAAAAACTATGCAGTTTCTGCGTAAATTTCGAATATAAAAATTTTGATAAAACCCCCGACGCTTAAAAAACTCAAATTACCTTTGAAAAGGTTAAAATACAAACACTAAACAGTCAGCAGTCTTGTTATTCACCTTAGGCTCCAGCATCAGATGCTGACGGTTATGTGTAAAGTATACATCTTTAACTATTAACAATACAAATTGGAATAAATGCATTCATTTGGAAATTATAATCACGTTTGAACTGACACATAAATTTTCTGTTGAAATGAGGTAACACGACCAATCGGACGCACCCAATCGGCTGTGGGATACACAGCATCATTCTCGTCTATATATTAGAACTCTTCATTGAACTAAACGACTTCAAAAAATGAGTTCAAACATCACCGTTGTACCACCAAATTTCAAGAGTTCCCTTATCCACCTTCAGCTTCAGCATCAGATGTTGGCGATTATGTCCATAATATATACCTCTTTAACTATTCACTCCAGAAAGAGGCATTCGAATAAGTACATACTTTGAAAAGTTATAAAAAGCATTGACTTTTAACTTGGTACAACAGCGCCCCCTGGTGAGTTAGAACTACAATACCCATCCTCAAACATGCTCCAAAAGAATATTAAACCCTGTTCAACCGTGGTCCCACCATTTTGTCCCACTGATGGGACGACGGTATAGCAACCATTACCGTGGACCCACTATATTACAAATTAATAATCTGGTGAAACCACGGTGTATCAACCGGTTTCGTGGACCCACGGGTAGAACAGGGATTAAACGTTTACAAAAAACCGCTTCAAAATCGGTCCAGCCGTTTCAGAACAGTGGTTATACATACGTCATCTTACTCCAAATGCATAAGATCTTCGTTCCGCCGTGAGGAAAAAACAATATTTTCAACATTACTGTGGTATTAATAATACAATCGAATCTATCATTTTATGGCGAAATAAACTCCTAGATTAAAGCCATTTAAGAGATATTCACAAATAACAGTTTGTTTTTATTTTTAACATAGTTGAGGAAAAAAATTTGCTGCATTGAAACTATTCCGAAGTTCGTACTTTTATTTGCCTCGTTTGACTAAATTACAAAGTTACTATGTTTTTCCACTGCTCATTATATTCCTCTCGCAAGACTTGTCACTTAAGTCTTACGGCGACTTTTTCAAGTCTAAACTGGGGTATAATTCTTTCATCTTACGAGCACAGGTCGTAACCTCAGTAGTGGTTGTGTTCGTGCATGTACATTGCTTTAGTGTGAGTCTCGACGTCGGGAACTCAATCGAGCATTCTCAAGTTTACACACACTAAAACACTACAACATCTACATTTACATACACAATCACTACTAAGAGTAACCCGCCTTCGTGAAATGAAAGAACTATACAATCATCAAGCTAAGTAATATAAATACAGAATTAATTATTCTTAACAGGTTCGTAGCAAAAATGGGTGTGAGGTCTCGAGTGCTAGTGCTGGCTCTGTCTCAGCTGGTGGCCACATTGCCCGCCTTCGGCTCAGTCATCTTCGGCCCGCTGTGGGCCATGATCACCCTCGCTTTTTCATATTTCTTTGGTAAGTTGAAATATTGATATAAATAGTTCTTGTAATTCACGAGCACGCGTTTGCTTCGCTTGTAGTTGTGAGTGTACGTACGTGTTAAATGAGATCTTATATACGGAGTATTGTGACGGCTCAATATACCTTTAAATACCTACATTGACGCGAAAATTATTTTCCGCGTATATGGACATTTATCCACAAGTAATGTTGACGCTGGCTCAGCAGTTGCAAGAACTATTAAGAGTTGTTAAGACCGGTTTATTATTATTAATGTTCGGTTTATTTATGTTTAGTCATTCGCTTTGGTTTCGCTCAGATGATAACGGTTTCTTAAAATATCCAAACTTACCCTATGCTCTTATAGAGTGGATAGGACAGAGTTCTTATGGACATCTGTTTGTCTGCTTTTGTTACGACTTTACGGCTAAACTACTGAACTAATTTCACTGAAATTTGACAGATAGATAACCTGTAATGCGGAGTAAGACAAGATATTTCCGGAAAATTGAATAGTTTTTCCAGAATTAGTTCTATTTATTAAAAGTAATAATCTAATTTTGCTATCGACAGCTGAGATGTGGTTCGGCATTGTATTTGCAATCCTCGTGGAGATCGTGCCCGTGTCTGTTCGCTCTACTACAGTGGGAGTGTTCTTGTTCGTAATGAATAACGTGGGGGGGAACCTGCCCATCCTCGTGGACCCCGTGTCCAAATCCATTGGATACAGAGAGGCCATCATGATCTTCTATGCCGGATTTTATGGGATCAGTAAGTAATATTCGAACTTTGCTAATCCACTACTGTGCACCTATATACTATACAATTAAAACTAAAATAAATATTTGTTTGCATCTTACATGCACTAGTTCTATAACGTGTCAATGTAATAAGGCAAAAGCTGAAAATAAGTTGATCAATAATCGATAAAAACGATTCTACCAGTTTTTACAATAAGTTTTGTTTTCATAATTTATTGTTCATTTCTAGTATATATTTTATTCTACGCACAGTTTCACAAATCAATGCGACGCGCTGTTATGGCCCGCGCTGCCTAGGCGCCCGATAATTACCCTGTAGATAAAACAACAAAACGTTACGTTTGTAACTTTTAATTTATAAACTAAAATAATTATAAATAAGGCTCGAACTGTTTTTGTATATTTTAAATTAGTTACGCTGTTTCAGGTTTTGCGTTATTTCAGAAACATAAAAAATACTCAGTACATCCATTCATTCAGTTTGAACCAAACATTAAAAGTGTAGACTAAATAAAAGTAATGCTATATTCTGTTAGAACTTGTTAGCATTAGAATTTATTACTGAGTGTGACATCAAAACTGTAGGGTGATTCCCTGTATTGTTATTTTAGTTGGAAAAATCTGCATTATCATACACTTTTGATGAAACAAATGACCAAAGGATGTTCAAAATGGTATGTATTGGCAGAACGAGTCATTTGTTTTTGTTAGTTCAAACTTTTATTTTGTTCAAATAGGTATGAAAATTCAGGGTATTTTCAACTCAATTAACAACACATAGAATTATCCTGCAGCTGTCGTAGTAATAAATGCTTAGACTAATAACTTGTAACGAGATATAGCGTTACTTTCATTTGGCCGTCAATTTCAGTTTTTGGTCCATCAATGTATGAAAATTGAATGACGTCCTTTAATTGTTTTTTTTTATTTTCTAATAAATTCGAAGTTCAAGTTGTAGAAAAGGACAAACGATTTTAAGCAATCATTAACTTGCACTTGCTATGGATCTGTGTTATCCGATAAAATAGAATAAAATAAAAAATAAAAAAAAATAATAAATTAAATTAAGACAACGTTGATGTGCAAGGCGGTATATGACCTCCTTAGAGAAAAGGCACATGTGCATATTGATGACTAATGATGACATTCGAAAAACATGCAAAAATGTTTGTTAAAATTTTCATTAATTTATAATCAAGCTAGAAACTCGGAGTTTTGGATAAAACAAAAAGAATGACCATTGTTTATTCTTTTTGTTTATTTTAATTACAGAATATAATGTTACTTATGTTTTCGATAAAAATGTTACAAATGCATCTTTCTTAGGAGGGCGGGCAGTATACTTTTCACTGACAATTTTTTTTTTCATATCCAGGCAGCATCCTATTCTTCCTAACAATGTTCGTCATGGACGGTCCAGTACAAAAACCTACTGAGGGCGCAAATAAGCCCAGTGGCCTTGACAATAACGCCTACACACACGACGAGCTACCAGTCAGGAATGGGGGCAGAACGTTACCAGTAACACCTAATGATACCAGCAGACTGTAAAATATATTAATAGTGTATTTAAATTATAGTTGTTGTATGAATAAAATTGCAAACTTGGCTAGTGCACTATTGTGCAATTAGATACTATTATAATCCAGAAGATCCAGAAGGTAGAACCAGTACGTTCAATAGTGTATACAATACATGTAATAGTGTATTCAATACATTATATTCAGTAGGGTATTTAAATTATGGTTCTTGTATGGATAAGATTTGCGAACTAATCTAATGCACTGTGCAACTAGATATTACTGTAATACAGAAGGTCCAGAAGGTAGAACCGTACATATTCAATAGTGTATTCAAATTGTGGTTGTTGTGTGAATAAAATTGCGAACTTGGCTAGTGCACTGCTGTGCAACTAGATATTGCTGTAATACCAGAACATCCAGTAAGATCAAGGAGGTAGAACAACAGTAGATAATCATTAGTGCATTGTTTCTTAACCGGACGGTCGCAATTGTTCACGAAAATTAAGTAGTTACGTATGAAAAAAACCTTTTATTAATTATTTAAATACAAAGGTTAAACGGTAAAAAACATATTTATCAGTACGGGAGTCGTGAGGTTATTTACTTCATTTCTGGACTTTTCAGGAAGTCGCGGCACTAAAAGGATGAGAAAGAATGAGTACCTATTGAAATCATGTTTGTTGTATATGGATAAAATTGCAAACTAGGCTAGTGCACTATTGTGCAACTAGATGCTACTGCAATCCAGAAGATTCAGAATAAATAGGGCTTTGCAAAGGAGACAATTTTGAAGACCGTATTTTTTTCACCGGAGATCCCAATTACCAGTGAACCACCGGCAATTTTGGTTCTTGCCAGGGTATTAAATAGCAAAAAGTAGTTTCTTGACATTTGACGTGAAGCAGTGACACGAAGAAAGAAAAATGGGGAACCCATTTCTTCAAACCGGTAACCTCCGGTTCCTATGTTTATCGGTAATTTAATAACCGGGCATTCATTACTAGCCCCTTTATCGTACACGTATGCGCGTGTACGATTTTAGTGGTAGGGAAGTGAACTGAAAAATCAAATATTAAAACTATTTTCGTACAGTATCCGGAGATATACAGTTTTTTCTCAGGGTCCAAGGAACTATTAGATTTAAGGAGTAATAAAAAAAAGGTAAACATACGCGTTTAGGACAAGAATTTTTTTTATTTATTTATAACGTATTTATTATGAATCGCTTAATGAAACAATTTTTTTTTTTAATAAGTATAAAATATTTTTTTATGAAAAAATATTTTAATTCAATCGAAATGCGTTGAAGGTCAAAACAAGTTGAAAAGATCACATCAACCAGATTTTTTTGAACTTGAAGTGTCTCGTGATCTGGATCACTAAAAACATTTATTTACCAACGAAGACAACAAACTAGTTACAGCCGTTAGACAATTTTAAACAATTTTAAAATTTACTACCAAAAAGAAGTCATTGGTCATATGATCAGAACTTTAGAAGGGAACACAAGCCCCGAAATAAGTATACTTCACAAGCCATGAAATTCTGCAGAAAGGCTTGGTATTCTGTAAGCAACACCACTACGACTGTATACGATAAAAGTTGACCGTTTTAAAAAAAAATGGCTTTAAATTTGCGACAAATGAATAAGAAGAGGAAATCAACTTTCAGCGTGAAATATCACACAAGACTTGGGCCAGAGTCATCAGATAATGGTTTCAGGAGAACAAAAATAAATATGACATTGTTGATGTTTGCCAAACACGTTCATTGGAAGAATTTGAACACGATCAAGAAACTGAAAACGATAGATCTGAAGAAATTGTGAGCAAGCGCCAAGCCGAGAAGCCTATAGAAATATTACATCAATATTTTGAAAGATCAGCCAGTGGCGATGAATGAATCTAATATATAAAAAGTAATGTTCGTTTGTTCGTCTTCTATGCGTTCTTAAAATATTCATCCGATTTCGATGAAACTTTGAGGAGTTGTTGTGCGCGCACCCGATAGTTTCTGACAAAAAAAAAATTAACGCATTGCAACGGGCACAGCTAGTATTCGACAAAATTTATGACATTGAAAAATATATTCGTAGGAATGATAGTAAAAAAACAGACAAAAATGAGACATTTCAAGTAAAAAAAAAATAACATGTTATTAGTTTTTATATATTTTTTGTTTCCGTACAATTTTGTCTAATTTTAACGAACAAATATTACGTTATGTATAAAGTATGTATAAGTTATGTCTGTACACATGTCCTTGTTTGTCCTTCAACCTTACCCTCTATAAGTGAGACTTCTGCTTTTTCGACCTAGCTAAGTGGGAAACTCGATAAGTGAGAGTGGGATTAAGTTGGCGGTCCCTTGCGCACCCACTTATCCAGGTAGGTTTGACTGTAGTTGGGCCTCTGACCCTCAAACTAGGTACAAAACTGTATCGTGAGCGTCGGATTAGATTATGTTACATAATTGACATAATTAGTGTATTTGTGAAACAAAATGCCATATATTTGTTATCTCCTAAAAGCTAGGAACTTTTGCATGTAATCATTGAAGGGATATTTTAGCATCTTCATCACGTCTTAAAAGGAATAATATGCCAAATTCTCAATAGCCCTGTAATATCGCCGGATACTGGTTATACTTGGGAATATCTTCCCGTGAAAAAAATACTGAAAACACAACACTGTTCCGAACTGATTATTATTTGTATAAATAATTGATTACTTATACATTTGATACTTATACAGTCACTTTAAGCTGTTCAGTGAAACTGTCAATTTTAGCTGATGGTATGTGGCGGCCATAGGCTGACATTATTCGGAATAAATATTCCTCTTTCACAATCTAATAACGATTCATCTTTTTTATATTCATAGTACAGAAACAGATGCAGTGTGAAGTATTATTAAAGAGAGGTTTTCGTATGTTTTGGAACTCAGCCTTAATATCACAAAATCAGACATTAGTTGTTCTTTGAGCCCTTTTTTATTATGAAATTGTCCTATAAGCATTTTTGGTTATGAATATAAATATTCGTTCCTCCACTGTTTAGTTATTTAAGCGTTAGTATAAGATTATAACTTATTTACGCATAATAGACAAACTTTTAAAATAACTCCCATTATAAAAGTATTTAAAAATCATATTAAACCTGAAATGGCAAAATAATATCTATCGAATTTGTAGATAGACATTGTGAGTACAAATATATAATCATGTATCCTGACAATCTGTTAATTTATTTTGTTATGGTTATTTTATTAATTTTAATAAATCCAGTTACTATTTAAAAATATAATTTTCATTGTGTATGTATTATGAATTGTATATTCTGTATTGTGTATTTTAGCGATGCTTAAAAGCGATGGTGGCCAACCTATCTCTTCAAGATCAGAGATCTTTCCACTGAGAAGCGATCACTGTGCAGTTAACCCGCCACTACACCGAAGATATCCCGGACTTCAGCCTGGGTGAGATTAGTATTGCCCTCGGACAATTTAGAACGGTAAAACCACCGGTGAAGACAGTATAACATCAGAACTTTTGAAAACTGGAGGAGCTCCAGTCTTACAAGAGCTGCAACACCTCTTTAACACCGTCTTACATGGTGGCATAACACCAGAGGTTTGGAGTAGGAGTGTGGTAGTCCTGTTCTTTAAGAAAGGAGACAAGGCCTTATTGAAGAACTATAGACCTATTCCTCTACTGAGTCACGTATATGAGCTGTTCTCGAGGGTAATCACGAATCGTCTGGCCCGGAGGTTTGACGAATTCCAGCCGCCGGAATAAGCTGGGTTTCGAAAAGGCTACGACACCGAAGATCACATTCACATACTGCGGCAGATTATACAGAAGACTGAAGAGTATAATCAGCCTTTGTGTCTTGCCTTTGTGGACTACGAGAAAGCCTTAGACTCTATCGAGACCTGGGGTGTTCTGGAATCTTTACAGCGGTGCCAAGTCGATTCGCAATATGTCGAGGTGCTGAGATGTCTGTATAACACTGCTGGTGTGACAGTCCGAATTCAAGATCAGCTATCAGGCCGATCAACTTGCTTCGAGGATTGAGACGGGAAGATGTTATATCTCCAAAACTGTTCACAAACGCGCTGGAAGATGTATTTACGATGCTGGACGGGAAAGGACGTGGAATCAATGTGAATGATGAGTACATCTCGCATCTTCATTTCGCCGATGACATAATCATCATGGCAGAATTACTGGAAGATTTAAGTTGGATAATAAACGACCTTAACGCTTATTATCACGAGACCATCACGAGGTGTTGATCTCGGAATGAACTAAGACAAAACAAAAATAATGTTTAATGAACATGTTCTCCCGGAACTGATAGATGTCGAAGATGTAGTACTCGAAGTTGTTGACCATTGTCTACATTGGGCAAACAATCCAGCTAGGCAAGTCCAGGTTCAGCAAGGAGATCGATGGATAGACTCATTCAACTTGGCTGGGCAGCATTTGGGTAAATACGTCTGCTCTTCTCGTCACCTATACCACAAAGCTTGAAGACGAGTCTTCAACCAATGCCTCCTGCCGGTTATGACGTATAGTGCCGAAACCTGGCACTATACGTACTCTAACGGTAAGCCTGATTCATAAGTTCGAGGTCACTCAGCGAGCTATGGAGAGGGCTATGCTTTTAACATGCTTTTTACCCAAAACGGGTAAGCGCCACCTGTTGGGCAGCCACAGCAACGCGTGGCCGGATACAGCTAGTGGCGTAATAAAATTAACCGGCATCATTCTAAGAAGCTGCTGTAAAAAATATTGAATTTCAATGTTATTCAATATTTTTTGTAATTCAAATAATTAGTAAATTAAGACCTTACTAGCCTATGCAGTCACTACTATTATTATCATCATCTATTTAATATAAATAATAGTAGTAAAAAATAATAAATAAAAATAACAGCACAAGATTTTTTCAAAATTTGTCACATTTCATTGGTCAGACTGTATACCTTTATGCAGGTGTGTCAGGTCAGACTCTTCAAAATATGTATGTCCACAAAGACTAAAACCATAGATTCTACTTATGTTTTTGAGTAAATTGATATTAATATGTATGAAAAAGTTAGCTGACGTTTTTTTTTTTTTTTTGAAGTGAAGTGTCCATGATTTTAATCTTCTAGAATACTTTAGATACATTCTGTATCTCAAAATAAATATATATTTAATATTACGTGTACACTGATGGTACCTAATTCTTTTTTTTTTTTCTCCCTAATGTGTTCACATCACTACTAAGGAGTCTCAAAAATGCTCATACATATATTTTTGTGTACTTACGGCTAAAAGCAGTGATTGATGTGATAGTATTTTGTACATATTTGTTTTTTAATTAAGTGATATTGTAAATAAAGTGTTCCATGTTAAAATACTGGTTTTATTCATATTTAATTATATACAAGGTTAATTATATTATATACCGAACCTTTCCAGAGTTCATTAACGTGAAAATTTTTCATAACCTTTTAACCTTTCATCTGCTTCAATTTTCTTGCTAAAATTTCCATACAATTTTAAATATACCGTTAAATTTCATTAAAGTATTTAATTAAATTTAATTACACTATTTAATTAAATCTATTCAACAGCGGTTAAAACTTTACTTTTACCATTTGCTTTGTATTTGAAAAGCTTCTCTTTCCTTCTAGATTTCCAATATTTTGTTTCTTCTTTAGACAGTACGTAGTCTCCGCTAATGACTGCTGCGTTTACTTTATCTGAAACAAAAAGATTAATATGTATTATTTTACTAAAAACGTAAAACTTGAATTTGTTACAAAGAAAGTCTGATGACTTTTTAAAAAAAATCGTCCATTTACGAGAAAATAACATATAAACAAAGGAATTGCCTACCTCTAATTGCATACTTTATTGGATAGACGTGGGTGACGCAATCGGGTTTTTTCCGGATTAGCCAATGGCCAATGTTTTCGTAATGTACTTATCTGTATCTCGTAAAGAAATACACTTCATTCCACACCATCCTAAAGTACCTATTTGACGTGTTTTTTAATGAGATATCTCCTTAAAAAATTTATAGCGATGGGATAATGGTTCTGCCAGAAAAATGGCGAAAGATAATCGAATTAAGTACATAAATATTTATTCAATGGAATATTGTCCATTTTAATACATAAAACATATTTTCACTATAAAAAAGCTGCAAACTTATCTGACTACCTAATAGCTTAAGTAAATACATAAAGCTATATGTTGCAACATCTTTCAATTCTAAAAAAAATATGTAGATATTACTTAAACCTCAGTGGTTGGATTAAGGAGGAAGACAGCCTTGAAATGTACTGCATTTCCTACTTCATGATATTCCTCAATGTATGTACGTGTTTCGGTAGTGAGTGAGATATGCCAAATACATATCTACATTAACAAAGGTGGGCAGCACATCCAAATGCGTGCCAAAGTTTTTCATTCTGGACTGATGCTGCCATGTACCGTGGGTGTCCATGGATGACAGCGTGTGACAGGTGGACTGTATGCTCGTTTGCCACCACTTTCTATAAAAAAAATTAGTAGTATGCTACTTACCAGTTTCTTTAATGCTATCACAATCATCAATTTGCCTCCTCTTCTTTTTAATTTTCTTTGACTCTGCATTGTGGGCTTCTGTGTATGTGTCCTTAGCCTCTTCGCTTGACAAAAAACCTTCAGAATTTTTAAATAATTTTATCCCACCTTTAATTTTCCTTTTTCTGAAAAAATAAACAGTGAGTATAAAATAACATGCTATAATATTAAAAAAAAACTTGGTATACTCAATAGAGCAAAGCAGAAGCCAGTATGGTGGGAAGAGATGTGCAGAAAGGCATTGTCGGGAGAGGAAAGGTGAAAATTGCAAATGTCACCCTGACAAATGAAAATAAAATAGATGAGATTTTGAAAACAGATTTTTGAAAAAAATATGAATTTAGCATTTTTTCATATATTCATTTGATAAAGTGGTGACATGATACATACCTCAGTCCCATTTCAATGGGACATTGAATTCCCATTCACTGTCCCATTTTCAATTTCAATGGGACTGAGTAAAATAATGTTATGGTTATTATTATTTTAATACATGGTTCTAAATCATCTCGTCTCTCCTGGGTAAGCAAAAATGTAGCAGAGATGATATAACCCCCAGCTAGGGTTACCATTTCAAAAAAGATAGATGCCTCTCCAAGATGTCCAGAATGTCTGATTTTTTAAAAAAATGTCTGTCTATAGTAAAACAAGATATTTTTAAATTAAATTTATTTTAATAAAAAGCAGAAATAATCAAATGACTAACTACAAGTACTAAATAGTTACACACCCTAAAGTATTATTGTATAAAGTAAATTAATGTTATTTTTCTGATTAAGTACATAGTAAGTCCTAAAAAAAGTAAGTTTCCAACATATAGAGATCAAAATCTTCACATGTAATAAATAATAATGTTCTTAAAAGTATTCTTGAGTCACTATTATTGCTATCACTGTCTCAGTTGTTAACTTGCTTTTTTACTCCACTGGATGTTGGATAATTCAATATTTGCATTATGTGCCAATATGCAAAATATAAACTGACAGATTTTTAAAAGTTCTGCAATGCCAACCAGGGATGGCATAATTCTAACAGTGTTTTAAAACATTCGTTTTTAACAGTGTCTAATAAATTTATTACAAACAAGTTTAAAATGGACTGTCAGAAACAGTGACAGAAACACTATTTAAAACACTATTTCTAACAAATATCGCATGAAAAAAAAACATTTCAAACACCTATGAGTTGTGTCTAAGGACAATAATTATGCTTTGCATTTCTCATATAATATGTATATAATGTGGGAGCAAATAAAGGCAAATATTTAGTTTGTTAATGATAATCCTAAATTTTAAAATTTCTAAAAATAAACTATTTTGCAACTTACTTGTCACCATTGAGAGGTACGTCAACAAACTCAACATTTTTATGTATAACAGCTGACACTTTGGCACCAATTCGCTTCTGTAACTCCTCCGACACTTTGACATCATTGTAATGGGTTGCTGTTTCTAGATACCTTTCAGATTTTAACTTCTTCTCTTCTAAAAATAAATGTCAGTAAAAATATAGAACATTTATTAACAAGGAAGTACTTAAAATAATTATAATATTTAAGTATCCATTTAAATTTAAGTATAATTTTTTTTAAAGCTTTAAGGTATCAGCTGTTGTTAGCTTTAACTGCTAGAGGTGTATGTGTGACTTCATCTTCACCCTGTGAACTAAAATCACAAATCATTGACATAGCTCATAGTCAGCATGCAGAAGTGGCAATGGGCAGGTCATATTTAGAGCAGAATTGATGGGGGTAAATGAGCCTGCAAACGGAAGGCATGTGCCGGTAAAGCAGCGTGGGACTCCCTATGGCTAGGTAGAGCATCAACTTGAGGAAGTTTACTAGTGGTAGATGGATGAGAAGAGCCGAAATGTGAGGTTGTGAACCTACATACAGCAGTGAAAATATATAGGCTGACTGAAACATAGTATAGAATAATTTTAGATAATCTTGTTAAATTTACTGTACTTTTAAATTATTTAACTACATCCGATAAAAAATATGCCAATCTTCTAGAACCCTTGACAGTGATACAAATAGCAATAAAATTAATGTTATAGATCCCAAACTACGAAGAAAGACTTTTGGTTTATACTTATTAAAAATAACAAATAGAACATCGAAAATAATATGTTATAGGTACCTGACGGCTTTGTAGCTCCGTTTTTATTTCGCGATTCATGAACCAATTTTGTAAAAGAATTGTCTACTACGTCTTTGAATCGTGACAAATCTTCATCTTCAGATGAATCAGACATGTTTAAAAAGAATATTTATTCTCTTTTTATAGAAATGGGAATTCAAAGAATAAATAAGTGTTCCTAAAGGTGTTTTTGACGGACCCTAACTAAATTGTATCAGTGAAAAATATTTTTTTTAAAGATGCCACCGGGCATTCTTTCAAAAAAATATTTTTCACAATTGAAATTAATATTTTATGTTAAAATATATTAACAGAGTAGGTATATACTCTTATAAATATACAATAAATACTTACTTATAAATATACAAATTGAAGTTATTTTGTATATTATTAAATTTAAATGTTTTTATGTTTAATTATTTCGATGCAAGTTAGGTTTTCTAATAAAACGCTTTGTAAACGAGTAGCAATTGTCATAATCACATGGAAAATGACATTTGCTCTACGTTCCAGAACGTCAATATTTGCACTTTGTTAATTTAAATATCGTGCATCCTTTTTCATCTTCAAAGTATAGACGTACAACGCTTTTTATTGTCAAAGAACGATATACATTCGAACGTTTTAGAACTGTCTTGTAGTGAATAGGTTAGATCCAATTCTAATAAAAATTGTTTCTTTGAAAAGGAAATTTGTCGAAAAAGTTGGTCATCTCTTTGAATGTGGAACTAATTGCAAGTCTAAATAAAATATGGCCGAATACATTAAACCACCCACCGATCCAGACTTACTCAAATTCACTGAACAAAATGATTACGATTCTCTCGCGAAATATTTAATTGGTAACATGTACAGGTACCGTGAAAACATTATAATACCCAGGGTACTAGGCCCGGTGATAATTAAAACAAACGAGGAGAAGATGATTGAAGCGACAGTCGAAAGTTGTCCATTTAAATCATTGACCAGCTGTATTATTGGTAAGTGCATAGACGTCACCCTTTAATTTTAAAGTCCCACTGCTGGGCATAGGCCTCCACTAGTAAATCACTAGGGGGTTTCGGGTCCTGGCTACGCTAACCCAGTGCGGATTTGTGGATACACATGCTCCAGATTTTTTTTAATTCTCTAGTATGTGTATTTCCTCACAATGTTTTTCTTCACCGGCGAGCTAGTGTCAATTTTTAATAAATGCGAATTTGACGTTATTTGAACAAAATGCCTTTGTTGTTGGTATGTATCAACAATAGAATCCTAATAATGTTAGTTAAAAAATTTTAACTTAAAATTTAATTGTTCTTTTCTTTAAAATCGGAACATGCTTTAACAAAATATTTCTAAGATCTCACTAAAGTCTCAATATCTGGGCAACTAGAAGCGATAATAAAATCCCTTTCCAAGACAATATCACTTTATGTATAGGTAAGTTTCATTTAAATACCAATTACTTTAATACCAATACCAGTTTTCTAACTGCATTAATATTTTATGCCATTGATTTTCTAAACATAATACCACTAAAGTTTCACTAATAAAATAACATAACAAGATAAAATAATGTTGTACACAAAATACAACATTACTGTTAAAATAAATAATTATAATCAGTAATTTCTGTAGTTACATTCCATTCAGTTCTTGGTGGCAAATTACATACTTGTATTTTGTAAATAAAACTATTTTGTTTCCAGGCTACGGTCTTGGTGCAGCAGTGGGTCTTTTCACATCATCACTCATGCCAAATGTAACGGACCCAATGGCACAACAGAATCAGACTGCAAGAGAGATCCTGAGGGAGATGAAGACCTCTATGCTAAGTTATGCAAAGAATTTTGCCATTTTGGGAGCGGTATTCTCTGGTGTGGAGTGCTGTATAGAGTCAGCAAGGGGGAAGTCTGATTGGAAGAATGGAACATATGCTGGTGGTGTAACTGGAGGCTTGATTGGACTACGAGGTAATAAAGTCCCATAAAAAGTGAATATGTGACATTATCTCAGCAAATACAAAAATAGGCCGAAATATACTCAGTAACAGAGTTGTGGACATATGAAATAAATTACCACAAGAAATTGAATCATCAACTATAAACAGTTTCAAGAACAGACTTGATAAATGGGTTCTAGGAGCAGAGATATGGCGACACTTGTAACACAAGATATAGGTATACCAGCAGCATTCCTATATGCTGCTCACCTGTTACCTATTATACAACAATAATTATTATTTATAAATAGACCTTATTGTCCGTATGGATTTATTAACTTTTTAAAATCTGATTAATAAACAAGTTATGTTTCATAATATTTTTAAGATTTGTTTAAGATTTACACTGCTATTATAATAATGCCTTATTTATATTTCTAACTGCAACGAAATACTGAGACTATATTATTATTATAATATAGAATGGTTACAATGTAACATTACAAAATGGACTTTAAATGTGCATCTGGATGTTTGAACAAGTCCGGTGACTCTTGAAAGGCCACTAGGGCCACAAATATTTAGACATTCTGAAAAAAAAAAATGGATGTTTGAAATGTTTTTAGATGTTATTTTTTTTTTTACAATCATGCTGAAATGATAGAATTCGAAAATGACTCACCGACATTATTTCATTAGTATTATTGTATATTTGTTTAAAGAATTCTTTTTTTTAAATTCCACTAAGATCTCAGTATCTAGGAAACAAGAACTGATATTGAGGTCCCTTTTCTTCGGATAATTGCATAAAATTCGACAGTTGAAAGGCAAAATGGCTTAACCCAACATACTTTTTCTTTCAATATAAATTTATTTACATTGCAGCTATATATAGCATTTAAGGCTAATTTTATACTGGTCATCTTTTTCAGGTGGGCTTAAAGCAGGCATGTTTGGCGCAGCTGGCTTTGCGGCATTTTCGACAATAATTGATTATTACATGCATCAACGTTAGTAGATTATAGGACAAATAATAAATATTATTTAATCATAAATTTTACTTTTATTTTACATCTGCACATCTTGAATTAAGGTAGTGACCAAAATTAAGTATTTTGTCACTAGAGGGCGCTACCTATAAAAATGTTACGTTTTTAACATAAAGGGTTCACATTCCTCCATACTATGAAACTAACAAACCAAATTAATTTGAAATTTATTAAATTCATCACTCTCTTATGCCACGTTTCAGTTTGCTATAAGGAAGTCCCACATCTGTTTCAATTATCCAGACTTGAAAATATAGAGGGTGTAACAGCTGCTGGGCGCAATCGACTGGTCTCGTTACCCTTGAAGACTACATTAAAATGTAGGTACTGCATTCCCCACCTTATAATAATCCCGTAGTGGACTTTAAACTCGTTTGCCACCTTCTTCTATATAAAAAAATCTTATAAAATTACTTGAGTTTTGCGGTAATGTTGCGATATTTCACTGAAACTGCAACAAAGGAATCTATAGAAAATCGCATCTCAATATAGGTACATTTTATAATGTTAGTAATATTTAATATATTAGTATATTCAACTGGATTAGTAATTCTCTTAATATTTTCTGTTTGTTTATCGGATGAGACCTATGTCGTGAGGTCGTGATTAAATACATTGGCTGTACAAATAACTGGCTTGTTGCCCCGATTCATAATTAAAAAAGCTTTCAAAAAAAAGTTACCAACGGCTGTCGTTACGAGTCGTCTATTCTATCAAGTATTCTTTTTCTTTCAGCTCCATTGATTTTTACGAATTTTATAATAATTTGAATTGAACCTTAGTTTTTCCACACGTATAAAACAAGAATATAATGTACAATGCGTGTTGAAGTATTTGCTAGATAAGTACGATAAAATTTTGCTACAAAATGAAGGATCCTTTCCTAACGGATTCCGTTATCGATTCGCCGGCTCATGAAAGTCTGAAGAATGTAGATGGTTGTTACAATACAAATATTTTCAAGACCAAATCATTTGCTAATTCACGTCGTGCCTTACAGTCTGGCGCAGAGAAAATCTCTAGAACATTTCGAAATGTGAAAAACACGTTTGGGAATCTATCTCAGGTAATATTTCTCATGAAGGAATAAAAATATTTACCTTGGCCTTCATATGAAAAACAAATATACCTTATGAGGATTTACTAAGCACAGATAGATAAAACATTATTAAACAATTGTTGCATTATGACAAAATTGAGGAACAATAAGATTTAGGACGGTCTTATTTGCTTACATTTCTTCCAGACAACCTTGAGAAAGTACTTATGTACAAAATGTCTTTCCAATGTAAAATATCAAAATAGTTGTTTTGTTCTGTTTCTAATCTTTTAGTAACATTTAGTTACTGCTGTCTGCAAAGAAAATTAATCCCTCGGTAAATTATTTGAAGTTTCAAAATCACTTCAAATATGTATTATGCCATAAATTTGGTTGAGTATTAAAAAGCTTATGCATCAATTATAAATAATTTGTTTTCAAAATACACTGAGGAAATTGAAAAAAATAACAAAATTTAATATTTATATCCACGGAAAAAGAAAGATTGTGAACTGTACAACATCGAACATGATATTCAGTCAGGGCTGCCATTTATTAAATCATTAAACCCAGACAAAGAGCTTGAATAACCTGGACTTCTTATTTAACTGGCAGGTTTCTGCACTTAGTCTAGCTTGGCGAACATTGTGCATACTCCTTTTCTCCCAGTATATGGGATGATTAAAGGCTTAAATCTGAAATTGTTTCAATTGTTTAATTGCTTGTGCAGCATTTCAGATTGGGTGGTAGACGCAGACATCGGCTTGCAGAGGCTGGATCCCCATGCAGGACCCCATCCACACCAGTCACCAAAAAACAGGTTTTTGTCATGTCTATCATACAAAGTATCAATTGAAGGCACCTCATTCTGACCTTAATCAGAACACAGTTTTTTAATTTAATTAATAACTCCCCCCAACTTAATAGAGACATACAAAATCCTAACAGAGAAATACAGCTATTGGGACTTACCTGACATGTTCAAACTAAACAAACGGACATCTAAGATGCTGCAATAATCTAAAATTAGATAAAACACTGGCCAATACAAAAGCAGCCTAAAGTACACTCAGCAATGGAATTGTGGATGTGTGGAATAAGTTATCACAAGAAATCATTGAATCACCAACTATACACAGTTTCAAGAACAGACTTGAACTGGAATTGAAAAATTTAATTTTCATGGAATTAGTTATTAATTTCTTTTCATTTGGCATGGCTAAATTCTTGTGGACATGGCCTTCCAAGAATCACTGTACATGTATGGTTTAGGGCGAGGGCAGAAGGAGCTCAGCCAGGAGCAAAAAGTGTGTGCAGCAACGAGTCTAAGGCCTTAGGGCGTTGCTTTGGGAGGGTACCGCGGGATCGCGAATCTGTGAGTAGTGCCCAGGCACGTGCCGATACTTGGTGGGTGAAGGCTGGTCTGTGTTCACGTTGTAGCAAGGTGTACATCCTCTTCTTCACTGGGGGGGATGGTGTATATGTGTAGCGTGTGAATGTATTATAAGAACCGCATTGGCTGCAGTAATTGGGTTGTCGGGGTCTTTTCGGACATTCCCGAGGACGGTAATGGGCATTCCTATTGGGAACATAGGTTAGACTCTACTAGAGGGTTGGGATGGTGAGGGACTCTGTCGTAGTAGCGCCGGGACGATAAATAATTACTTTTAAAATGCTTCACTGCCCAAGCAGTCTGGGAGTCCACACTTTTAAGACGTGATGTAGTTTCTCAGGGCTTGTGGTTGCAACCTTAACACCTACATGATCCTTAGTCGCCTTTTACGATACCTACGGGAAGAGATGTGGTGGTGCTATTCTAAATCCGGTCCTATTCTAATTCTAACACTGCACAGAAAATATTCCTTATCAATCAAAAATGACAGCACGTGAATGCCGGCCACCAACGAAAAATCTTCAAACCCATTTTATTAATCTCCAGGTGCTAGGCAGGAGTCCAGCAAAGCTGTACAGTCCGTTTGGCATTGAGACGCCGCACAATCGCGACTTCAGAATGTCGCCGTACATGCCAGATACTCCGGACCATGGGTACGATCACATTACTTTATTTTCACATTACATTACTTTAAGTAATCATTACTACTTTAGCACCTTCAAACAGATATTGTTTTGACTTTAGGATTGGTACAATAGCAACACTAATAAAGCTACAAGGGATTTTTTATAAAAAAAGTATTCTGCCCCTCTTGTTGAGTTGTGATTTGTCCCTCACGCAAATTGAAATTTCCAGGGTTGAATGTGTACCTGTCCCTTCTCTCCCCCAAAAAAACCGTCACTTTATGTGCTCGCTTTGAAACTATAGTCTATGGTATAATAAAAATAATCTATTTTGTATATTACAATTTTTTTGCGGTTCTCTCTTACTTTACAATTTCTCTTAAAATAATTCGTTTTTATCGAGCTCCTCTTTTTCCTCTGACGTTTATAAAACTATCTTGCAATAACTAAACGCGGTATTACTGAATGCAGTATAAAGTAAATGCTGTTTTCAGCCTTGATTTTGTTGTCTATAGACAATTTCAAATGATGTTGCATAGAACACATGATGAGGGATAAGGAAAGTGGTCAAGGAAAGTAGCAGAAAAATGCCCAAGAAAGGGGAAACACGTAGACAGTTAAAAAAGTGGGAGAATGACGTTCCAAGGGGGTGGAGGTGTCTGGCACTTGATCGACAGAAGTGACTGGAGGATTCCCATGCCTTCAGACAGCCTGACAAGGTTGCAGATGTTAAATCTCTAATGTAACCATATCATTAACGACAGTTTGTAAAATAGAGAGAGACTTATTTAAGCTCTTTTCAAACTGATACATCTGCATGGCGGGAAACGGGATACAAATTCGTTCCCATGATTTTAGTTCAAACTGGCGCGATTTTACATGCTTAAACACTGTCTAGTGAATAATTAATTGAAGTATAGATATACTATTTGATTAGATATGATATCATTTATTTTACTTGTTATCAGTTGCAGAAAAGCAAATATCACACCAATGTGAATTGTGTCAATTTTACTGACAAGTTTTTGTAATCAGGATTATTTAAATCATTGAGTTATAAAATTAATATTTTTTTCTATTAATAATCCTATCGAAAAGTATAGCATCCCATAATAGAAACTCAATCGTCCCGTCTGTCACACGCATCCAGTCGCATCATTGTGCAGGAGTTAATATTACATACTCCCTTGCAGACTTCATGTGAACTAATTTTCATCCCGCCACACAGTCACATCAGTTTGAAGTCCTTTATTATTATTATTTATTTATTATATATATTTTCAGATTGTCACCAAAAAGACGCAAAGGCGTTGCGCATTCATGGCATATTCTTGCCAAGAAAAGACCGAGGGCTCTGTTTCACTGAGTCCTCACCGTTCACCAAGTGTTATACGCACAATATATCTATCCCACCGCTTAAACTAAGATTAGCAAGTGTATATTCTCTTGTTGACATGGCAATTGTTGGATTACGTTTTTGGGATAACCGGCTTTTATATGGTGCAGTATGCGTTTCGCGTTATTTATAAGTTATTTATTTGCAATAAATTATACGTGTCACTAAATAACGCAAAGGCTGAAAATAGGTTGTTATGTATCAAGAGTAGAATCGATTCTACCAGTTTATACAAAGGGCTTTTATTTAATAACTTATTGTTCATTTCTAGTACACGACCCTTCCCATGGTCCTACCAACCCTGCGGTTATACGGACCGAATCGTTGGGAGGTACGCGCTGTACTCGCCAACTGAGGGCTATGTTCCGGCACGTATCAACTCTGCCTGCCTATAAGTAATTTTTCTTCTCTCTTGTCCCTGAGTCACTCACCCTTCTGGGGCATGGACTCCACAGCAACATCCAACTCTGTCGAGCCGCTTGTTTACAGAGTACTTCTCTTTTTATGCCATTGATGCGCAGCCTACTGAAGTTCGCCTCTGAGCTCACGACATCGCAGTCATATCTAGTACAATCAAACCAGGATTAACAGGATTGCAAGGGACTCCCATCTTGAATCCACTTACTGAGGTACCGCACTTATTTTCCACTTAGCCAGGTCGGAAAAGCAAATGATTATATCTGTATTTTGTTAATATTATTGCACTATTAAATTATACAAATTTTCCGTACTACCTTTCTGTCCCGACCTATATTTCACTTTCCCAGGTCTGCTGGAAGAAATCTCCGCAGGAGATAAGCTTGCCTTTTGTACATCTTTTATTTTTCTTTGTTTCATGTTGTGTGTACAATAAATTGCTAAATAAATAAATAAACATGTTATTTTTTTTATTTGACAAAGTGTGTCATTTTCATTTTTATTTTTTTATTTACTATCATTCCTAAGAATATTTTTTCAATGTCATAAATTTTATCGAATATTCCTTCATCGCCACTGGCTGATCTTTCAAAATGTTTATGTAATGTTTCTATAGCCTTCTCGGCTTGGCGCTTGCTCATAATTTCTTCAGAGCTATCGCTTCAGTTTAATTTTAGAATTTGTTTCCATTTATATTAAATCCACTATTAATCCACTGTTCAGAGGCTTTCTTGGATGCAAAAATGACGCCCCCCCCCCCCCCCCAAATCCTACTAATAGAGTTTTCTCAGTTATCCAGGTTTGACTGTATATCTTTAATTCTACGCGCAGTTGCATTCTGTACTGAGTAATGAGCGCTACGAAACGTTTTAGATATAACAGCAAAACTTTACGTTTGTATTTGTTTTAATTATTTGCTAAAATAATTTTATATTCACTAGAACTGTTTTATATATCTTAAGTTAGGTGACGTGTTTTGCGTTATTTCAGTGAAATGTATAAATGAGTTGATGATACTCATTTGTTACATATAGCGATATCAAATCCACTGCTGGGAATAATCACTCGGGGCTCGTGGGCCATAATCCACGACGCGAGCCCACTGCAAACTGGTGGATTACGTATAATTTATATCATTGCCATGCCAACAAATTTATTTATTGTATGCAATTGGTGCTATTTCCGAAATTTCGATACTTGTCGATTGTACAAATCTGCTGTTGAAATTGGTAATGTTACGTTATCCAAGTAAAGGTATCTTATTGTCGGTATAGACTTATTAAATTTAGTTTAATAAGTCTTAAATTTTCCCCTCCGGAGACAGTTTGCATATTGTACATTATACAAAATGACTACCACACGCAACAATTACAACATGTAGAACCTTAAGAGTTTCTTTTATACCATTCTGTGTCAAGTTTATGTTCAAATGAAGATGTGTTATGCTTACTTAAAACTATGAATGTAAGACTCAATATTTTATTTAGTTTTTAAGGTTAACTTAGTTTCATTAAAAAAAACTGCTTTTTATTAAAATAATTATTTTTATATAAATACGTAATTTTTGAAAAACTTAGCCATTCCTTTAAAATCTATTTAACTTTAGGGTTTGTCCTGGCACTGCAGATTCGCAATCTATATATATAAAAATGGATGTTGGTATATCTGATATTAATAGACTTCGAACACCGTTTGACCGATCACCATGAAAGTTGGCGCATATATGTATTTTTTTCATGGAGGTTTTTATGCTATCGACTTTGTTATAACTCGCCACTAGATGGCGCTGCAGCACATCAACTTTTATGGCATGACAACGTCTGCGGGCTTTTACTAGTGTAATATAAAGTAGGTACTTATACAAAATTTATACGAGAAAGGGATTTATCCAGTGGGTCAGTCAGTCGGTGTATCTTTTTTTAAATGTACATGAAGATGTTTATGAATATTTATTTCAACTGTGAATGTCATTCTGCGTAATGCACATTTTGCGCGTGGTAGTCATTTTGTGTATTGTACATTGTGCTCTGAAGAGAAATGTTCAATATTTTTTTTAAAGAAATGAGTAACTATTATTGTAACAATTTTCAGTATTAAAAACGCCAAAATTATACTTGCTTGAAGTACGAAGTATTAGTATAGGAAGTATACACTTTATTATAAGGTTTTATACTAAATTACGCTTTGCTCTGACAATATTTATTATATCAGCTAATTTAATGCTATTAGAATAATGTAACGAGTAAGATTTATTTCTTCAGTACAGATTTTTAAATATAATTTTGCGAGTTTGAATTTTGAATATTTCTAATCGAAAGGTCTAAAGTAATTTTAATACCAAATAAATAAATTTTAAGGTAGTTTATTAGTTAATTCTTACCGAATTTTACAAGGACAAATAATCAAATGAGCAGCAAACGATGGCGCCAACGAAGATGTAGAAGCTCCGTAGAAGTACTGATGACATTCCTAGTAATTTAAAATTTAGTTATTCAAAAATAGTTGTTTATCCTGAATGCCATTTCATGCCTATTTAAAATATCAGTGCTATATATCGGTACATGGCGGGAAATTCAAAATGTTTGATAATAATGGTACATGGTTGATAATTCAAAATGAATTGTTTTCAAGGGCACTGTTTAAAAAATCAATGTTCGTGTTTTCACTTTGAATGTCGAGATATCACTTCTTTAATGAAGAAATTAATGTCTCTGTAGAGTATTGAAAGATCAAATTTTGTCAAATTGAAGCAGTCTGGAACAGATTACAAAATATGTACTTGTATAAATGTGCTCCCGACTTTTTTGAGCTTTGCATGCTGCAGTCGTATGAAAAAGAAACATCCGAACACACTCGAGAGTTCATCACGTTGTAACAACTCTATAGATATATATAGTTTCTCAGCGTTCGGTCATGGTCAGAAATGACTGATAATAACTGACCGGCATTATTTAAATTATTACTACTCGTACTGAACTATTTATCTACAGATATACAGATACAGATTTTAAGCCAATCCATATTTACCTTGATATCGGTGATGCAGATTTTTGTACGCCGCGTACCAAAGTCCGTCGTCTGCGTTAAGAGTGAATAACTATAGGGAATGGTTGTTGAAAGAATGTTCATTATTTTTAAATAAATTTAATTTCTGTAATCAGTACTATAGTTGCAATTGCTATACACATTATTACAATTAAAGTTTTTTCTACAAAATATGTTTTTTTAAGTACTTATTAATACATAATTATGATGTGACGGACCTTTTTGTCGGAATGACCATATTGAATTCTTACTTTTAAACTTATTCGTTCAAAATTATTATTAAATTAATTACAAATCTTGTTTAATAATAACGAATATTAGACATTTTTTAAAGAAATCCCTGATAAATAGAACAATACTTTTTTTTTCGGAATGGCTAAATTAGGACCTAATGGCTATTCAAGACTCAGCAGACATGTGTGGTTTAGAGCGAGCGCAGAGGGCGTTCAGCCAGGAGCAAAGAGTGTGTGCAGCAACGAACCTCAGCGCCCCCCCCCCCCCCCCCCCCCCCGCTGGTAGACCGACGGAAGGAACGGACCTCTGCTTTGGTAGGGTGCCGCGGGATCGCGAGTCGGTGAGAAGCGCCCAGGCACGTGCCGATACCTGGTAAAAGTGTTGGCTGAAGGCCGCTATGTGTTCACAATGTAGCGAGGGTGGAACCGACAGTAAGGTATCTTTTCTCACATATAACATCTACAGCATCCAACTGTATAAACCTCCCTTTATTCTTGTTTTCTGAGTCCATTCTAATTACCCATTATAAATCTGCCAGTCGCCCATCGGTTGCAGAAATGCAGCGTGTACACCCGCATATTTCAATGCAGGACATTTCGCAATTTCACCTTTAGAAAGAAAATGTTTAAATAAAAGTTGTAGTGCTCAATAAGAACAACATATAGTTGTATGCGTACTCGACAACAATATTTTATAATATTAGAGATTTTCGCGTTTTATTATAGCTATATAATATATTTAAATATAAGGTCGGGGAAACAGTTTCTTCGTATTTTATATACAAATTCAAGACATTTTTTTAAAAGTTTAATTACATTTAATTATAATACATATGTGCCGTTTTGTTCTATAACTTTTTGCCACCTTGTAGGTAGTGACATGATCCCGTTGCTGTAAAAATTTTGGGATTTTTGGTCAAAAAATTGCGACAAGTAGTTTTGACAGTCCTCTCTTGATGTTAACTTTATACTACTTAGAGAATTCTGAAGAGACCGAAACAAGTGGAAATCTGAGGGCGCAAGGTCAGGGCTATATGGTGGGTGCATTAACACTTTCCAACCAAGCTCTCTCAATTTTTGCCGAGTGGCCAAAGATGTGTGCGGTCTGGCGTTATCGCGATGAAAGACTACACCCTTTCTATTGATTAATTCTGGGCGTTTTTTCTCAATTTTTGCTTTAGTATCATCAGCTGTTGGCAGTAGAGATCCGAATCGGTGGTTTTGCCCGGCGGTAAAAGCTCATAATGAACGATGCTCTTCCAATCCCACCATACACACAACATCACCTTATTGCGCGTTAATCCGGGTTTCGCCACAGTCTGTGGAGCTTGGTCGCACTTAGACCATGGATCTTTTCCGCACGTTCTTGTCGTAAGTGATCCACTTTTCATCACCAGTGATCAATCTTTTCAAAAATGATTCGATTTCATTGCGTTTTAATAGAGAACCGCAAACGACTACACGGTTCATTAGGTTTCTTTCAGTAAGCTCGTGTGATACCCAAATATCGAGCTTTTTTGTGAATCTAGACTTTTCAAATGAGTCAAAACTGTTTTGTAGTCAATGCCCAGTCCATCAGCAATGTCGTAACTACTTATATACCGATCTAGCTGCACTTTTTCACAAATGGCATCAACTTTATCGGTAACAGGGCGACCGGAGCGAACTGAATCTTTAAGATTAAGATTTCCTGACTGAAAACGCTTTAATTGGGTTGATGAACCAAGTGTTTTTTTTTAAAACATTATTTCGCCTTTAAGAACTACAACAGATCTTAGATTTCTACTGTGGCAGGTTGTCATACACTAAATTTTCATTATCTTTGAAAAAAGTTTCTGACCAACGTGAAAATCATTACTTGCTTTTGAACCTGAATCATAATATTTTTTAATGTTTTGAAGTATTCTTTATCAAATCATCTTTAAAATTTATGTAGGTATCTACCACAAGGTTTAAGTAATTCACTATTTACTGGCAATTTTGTGCGACAAAGTCGACCAAACATCAGTTGAGAAGGTGAGTAAATACTCAGTTCCACAAACAGGCGGTGTTTCGATATTTCAATAAATAGTTCTTTGATTTCACCAACCAACATTTGCGCTGGGATGAACACGTATTTAAGAACTATTTAAGAATTAAGAATCAACTACTTATGAAACCAAGAAAGCTCGGGTTTATCAATAGTATTCTATAGAGAACTAAGAAATATTTATAATAGATGATAAACATCCCATGAAGATTTACTTTGCATTAACACAATCATTAATTATGTATGGTATATGTGCACGGGGAGCAAACTATATAATGAATAAATTAGACAAAGCACTTAAAATTAAAAATGTACATAAAAACTTAAAAATACAAAACTTAAAAACACACAACTTAAAAATGTACATAAAAATCCAACAGTGACTGACTCGACAGACAACGCACAGCCTGAACCGGTGGGTTTACAAGCATGACATTTTGCACAGGAGCTCCTTTTAGAACGTAGGTGAGCACTAAGAAAGGATTTTTGAAAATTCATCCCCTAAGGGTGTAAAAGTTCCTGAGATGTTGCCGATGAGAGTTCTCGTCGGGCACACGGCTAGTGATAAAGAAAAAGTCAACATTATATTCTACTCGTGCTTCTTTGGATAAATTATACTATAGTTGTCGGAAAGTTTGCAAAAAATACAGCTCGCACCTAATGGCCCAGAAACAAGGCTCCAAAAATTACATATTCGGTAGATCGCCGGCATTATAGAGTTATACTTCCACGAGCGTATTATAACCGTCTACCGGAGTCTATTAAAAAACAACCAACTTACTAATAACCAGTGTCTACAAAAGTCAAATTTATTTAAGAACTATACATGTCACATGTTTGGCATTTCGAAATACCGTACTGAAAATAGCCCTAATTGCAACGCAGAAAACAAATTTATCGTTAACTGAAACATCGTGTAACAGTGCACAAAGAAAATTAGAAAATGCTATGAACAGAAATCCCGACTGAAAATATATGATAATATAGGCCAGGGTACGTACAGCAAATACTGTACAGGAATGTTTCAAGTTTGCTAACCTCGTCTGACGTCTCAGCATACGTCGAAAGATCTTTATCCTTGTATAAATGGCTATTAGACGTTAAAAGAAATAATTGAAACTAAAACATATTGAAAAAACCATAATAAAACTCTAAGAAATGTATCATCCAAGTGTTTCAGGAATTGCAACTGACACCGCAGATGATATAAATATTTCAGATATAGAAACAGAATAATTGAAAAGAGAATGCTCAAAACAATACAGAAAATGTTGCTATACTGCGTGATTTTATTATATTTTCAAATTTGTTGGAGTAGCACAGATTGAAAATCTATTTTTGCTATGTACCTAAGTTTATTTCGCTATGTAACAACTGAGTTTACTGTAAAAAAAAACGATTTCAGTTTTCTTGATATCCTCACAACGAGTTATAAGCCTCGTAATAATGTGGGTATATAAAATGTAGGTATCTATTTTAGATAATGCGATACACACACACAATATCAAGACATAGTTGCAAGTAGGTACAACAACAATAAAAACCAGATACAGAATCCCGGGGTATATCTATATTAATAATAGGTATTCGGGAAAGTTAGCAGCCTTGAGCGTATGACTTTAGTGTGCTATATTTCTGGCAACACTGATCACTGGCGGTAAAGTCATATATCGTTTGACAGCTGACTTTTTGCAATGGCGGCAAATTGAAATTACAAGTTAAAAGTTTTAACTATTCGTATTATTTAACAATTTTAAAATGTAAGTTAATAAGGAGAAAATTAGATAATGATTTACATTTTTTTTCGAGAAGGGTATGAATGTTTCTAGTGGTCGAAAAGAGATTAGTGGTGTTTACGGAGATGCTTTATTTAAAACTGCTGCAAAAAATGGTTCAAGTAAATGTTGCTGTTATCATTGACAAAATTGAAGCAGATCGACACATAAGCAGTCATCAAATTTCAGAAGAGTTTCACTTAGCATTCACCACTCAACAGTTTTGGATCACCAGCATAAACTGAATTTTGTAAAAAAGCTACATGTTTGGGTGCCGCATGATATAAATGACAGAAACTTGGTCAATAGAATTTCCATATGTGAGATGTTGCTAAAACGAAATGAAAACGATCCATTTCTGAAGAGATTGGTAACAGGCGATGAGAAGTGGATCACCTACAATAACAATATTCGAAAACGATCTTGGTGTAAGCGAGGTGAGCAATCACAAATAGTGCCAAAGCCAGGCCTCACTCCGAAGAAAGTCCCGTTATATGTACGGTGAGACTGAAAAGGCATTGTGTATTAAAAGCTTTTGCCACATGGCCAAATGATTAATTCTGATGTCTACTGCCAGCAATTAGTAAAATTGAAACAAGCACTTGAAAAAAAACGCCAAGATTGAATTAATGAATAGAAAGGGTGTAGTTTTCGATCACGATAATGGTCGATTGCATTAAATCTTCGATGACTAAACAAAAATTGATGGACCTTGGCTGGGAAGTTCTAATGCATCCTCCACACAGTCCAGACATGCACCTTCGGATTATCATTTATTCCGCCTCTTTACAAAATTCTCTAAATGGAGTAAAATTACATTCAAGAGAAGCCTGTATAAACCGTTTAAATCAGTTTCTCGCTCAGAAACCCCAAACATTTTATAATTATGGAATATTTAATGGCTCTGTCAGAAAAATGGCGATAGTCGAAACTGGACAATATTTCCGTTCAATAAATATTTATGCAATAGAAAAAGTCTATTATTTTCACTATAAAAAGGCTGCGAACTTATGCGACGACCTAATATATAAATTTTATCACAAGTAGGTACCAAAGTCACACTATCTAACTCCGACCATTGCTAATCATGTAAAGTCCATGCATTTCACGGTGACGTGCCCCACTAATTTCTGAGGGATAGGCGCGAGGTGGGGGGCGTTTCATTCATTTGACACAGATTCAGCAGTACTTTATTAGATTCCTAAGATATTATAAAATAGTTATTTATATAAAATAAAAAAAAAAAAACAATTATAAAGGCGTTTGGTTCCTTACTTTACTTACTTTGGTTCTTCGTCTCCGGGTCAAAATGGTGAACCCACGTTTCATCAACGGTCACGGACCAGTCGAAAAGATACTGAGTCTCGGTCAATAATTGCCAAATTTTATTTGAAATGTTTACTCTTGCTTTCTTTTGTGCGTCTGTTAACATTCGAGGAACCCAACGGGCGGCCACCTTTTTCAATTTTAAGGTATGAGTTAAAATGACCCGAATTGTCCCGAACGAAAGCTTCATAATCTCAGCTATTGTAAATGACGAATAGTCAGTCACACGTCGATCTGTGTTAACAATTTCTTTTAACGTTGTCTTCAATAGCAGCGGTTGTTCAGCGCCCAGAGCGAGTCTGGTCATTACAGACGGTTCTGCCGCGTTTAAATTCCGCGCACCAGTATGCTACTGTAGAATAAGACAGAGCATTGTCTTCCAAAGTAGACTTCTTCAAAAACACTTTTCGTAGAAAAAAAATTCAGGCAGAAATATTTAATAACCGCACGAACTTCGATTTTCTCCATTTTGCACACCAATAAACTTCCCGCCAAATGTAAATAACGAAAAAAAATATTGGTGACAGTTTTTTTTCTTAATTCTTTTGGCACTGGCTACTACTGAATTTGAGATTCGAATGAAATAGAATGCATTACTATAATTTGGTGTAAAGTATCCGATTCCAGAAACTTATTGATCGACCTAGTATATTATTTATTACACATTATATAAAGTGTCTTAAACCTAAAGGGTGGCGAAGGGTAGTTCTCAAATATCCTGTTTACAACTTGTACTTTCATTTAATTTAATATTAACTATGTTATGTCCGGTATTTCTTGACCAAAAAGTACTATTTTTAAGAATATAAAAGTAAAAGACCGATTAGTATCACTTATAATTTATTTTATAGTCCTTATTTAAAGACTTAAAGCACTCTTAGTCTATTCTTGTCAGTGATTTCTCCGACACATATCACTATACACTTTATCAGTAGTCTTTTACAAGAATAAAGCATGTGCTAGAGGTAATCCGGTTTGCTTTGTATATGTTCCTCCTGAAAAAAGTAAATATTAAAAAAAAATCAAATTTAAAATAAAAAAGGCATTGCTATTGCGATGATATTGATCCCTGGATCTTGAGACTCGTGAAATTAAATTAGATATTTTAAAAATCGAACCATGGTGTCGGCCGTCTTTAGGATAGCGCCACCACATCTCGTCCCATGGCTGTTGTAATTAGGAGACTAATTGACGACCAATTAGCCCAGTTGCTAGTGCCCCTACTGTGCAAAAGGTCCCGGGTTCGACTCCCGGTCGAACAATCATTTGTTTAAAGACAGGTGTTTGGACGGGTGCACGTGATATGTTCGTCTTTGTATGTGTCTGGACCCACGACACACGGAATAATAGTGTCGGCCATTGAATGAGGCGTTATTTATACTATATAAGAGATAACATGCGGCTACCATAAACCCTGAGAAACTCTCTAAAGGAGTGGACCCCAACTCGCCACCCGATGACAGTGTGACGTTTTAAGGCCATACATCTGCTGTGCACGAAATCAATGTGCAAAGGAGGGCCATGTCCAAAAGTGGACGATAAAGGACTGGTTACGCGGTTATTTTAAAAATCAGATTTTTTGCCACTACTTGTGCTTTTGCAACTAATTGTTACCAATCGAAAAGATGACATTTGGACAAACATGGCTTCACAGTCATATGGCTTCCATCATCCTGTACATTTCCAGTACAGAAAACAGTCCACTAACCTAATACTTTCCGAAAAGCAGTGGGTTGAGGGTCAAATAAAAACCCTGGCTCCTTTTTTTGGTCAAACCTCAAAGGGTCAAAAAGTTAGAGTAACTTGTGAGTTATATTTCACAGCTATTGATGACAAGGTGTTAAATGCCATATTTGATATCTCATCACAAATGCGATGCCCATATTGTGGCCTGACCACTACAAATTTTAATAATTTGGAAGTTTGTTTCGAAAAACAAGTAAATAAAGAAGCATTACTTCATGGAATGAGTATGTTTCATTCGTGGATCAGAGTTCTTGAATTGCTTTTATGGTTGCTTATAAAAAAAAGTAAAAAAGTGAAGAATCACAAAGAGTTGTTCAGAAGAAGGACGCCGTTTAGAAGAACGGAAATAAGTTATCCAAAATGAAGTAAGGAATAAGTTGGGCTTGCTTGTCGACGTTGTACGGCCAAACTCTGGTATAGCAAATGATGGAAATAAGGCCAGAACTGCATTATCGGATAAAAAATATCAAGTTTTTGGAGAAATATTGAATCTCGAGAAGTGGTTTTTGGATGATTTGCACATAATATTGGTCGATTTATATAGTGGCCTACATATTGATCCAAAAAAAATGAAAAACATTGTAAGGTTTTAGCATATAAATACACTGCACATTACGCATGGCATCCTATGACTGTGGCCCTTCATAACATTTTAGTCCACGGAGCTGATATTATTAAATCGACGACTCTGCCCATAGGGATGCTCTCAGAACAGGTGGCTGAAACTCGAAATAAATACTGGAGATACGACAGTGATCATCACACATTTGGAGGCAGAAATCAACAAATTGTTTGACGAAGAGTTAAATGTTTTTCTTCAAGGGGAAGATGAAGGCGTAGAGTGATAAATTGTATTAAATACTTAGCTGTAACTTTTTTATGTGATTATTTTCCACAGTAAATTTGAAGTCTAAAAATATTGAAATATATCCAAATTTTTGTAACTAACCCTAGCGATAACTTAAAATTTGTTATAACTTCTAGATCCCGCCGAAATAGGATGTGATACTTAAAGGGATAATAAAAAAGGACTCGATCTACTTTCCATAAAAATATCTATTTCTAATAAGTTAGGATTATGGAGAAATATAAAAAGCTGGGAATTTCGATGTTGTTGTTTAAGATGTATTTTGGAAGGCACTTTAACGTTATAATTTTGTTTTTTAAATAAATAGCTCATCTTCGAAAATATTTTTTTTCATATTGTCCGGATAAAGGTGACTTTTTAAAAAAGATCTTGAAAACTACATAATTTCGGCACACGGGAGTTTTGTTCTAGCATTGAAAACCATAAGATCTAACGAGTTTTCGAATGAAAAGGGAATGTCCGAAAAAAGGGTATCTTATCACACCGGGCGGTAGTACGGCGAGTAGGAAGGGTGTAATCCTACACAACGGCGTAACGCTGGCTGAGTCATTCGGCTGACATTCGGCCTGGTATGCACGCACCCTTAATTTTTTTTATAGAAAAAGGCGGCAGACGACTTGTTGATACCAACAAGGTGCACTATATAGTGCACCTGATGGTAAGTGGATACTGTCGTCCATGGACACATGCCATACATGCCAACATCAGTACAGACTGACAAACGATGGCACGCCCCCGGGTGCCTACCCATGCCTACCTTTGCAGATTAAAGAATGGATTGGGAGAAAGGGTTGGGAAAAAGAGGAGGGATAGGATGGGAATAGACTCTGGCATATCTCACTCACATTCCGAAACACGTACGAGTATGTACATTTCAAGGTAGTCTTATGTGAGAGGGTGTAACGTGGCCAGTCGAGTGTGCCCAGCGGCTGTGGAAATGCAGCGTGCACTCTCAACCTACAGTTCATTAGAGCTCACTCAGTGCTGGAACGTCGACCGCTCAGCGTTCATCTTTACAACATTAGACGATGTATTCAATGTTACTTACATTGGGAAAGGTTTTGAGTACATGTCGTGGCAGCTCCATTGGTAGTCTCAATGGCGAGTTATTGTGCGTACTACACGTGTTTGCTATCGGATGATAGCTTTGGTTGAATAACTTCGACAATATTGTTCTGTTTTGCCACCCTTTCTGCTTTGGTTTCGGAGGCAGTAAGAATCCATTCGTCTGCTGCCAATTCTCCACCCTTGCCCTTACTGAAGGCGGTATCTGCGGCGGGGGGAAATATTGACGCTCATTGGGCGACGACCTTTGGATATAGCCTGATTGTCTGTTATCGAAGACTTTTTTGTTCGGGGGCCGCATCTGGAGTGAAATTAAATCTTTTCGTTGATTGATTGAAAGCCGATTATCGACATCTCTATCTGGTGTTTCCATCAGCGGTGAAATTAAATCTTGTTGCTCATTGGATGGTTGGTGTTTTTTTAATAGTTGATTCGTCTGTGGCGGTACGGGATCTTGATGTCGATCTGAAGGTCCACTCTCGAATGTTCTCTTCAGTCCAGATACATTTTCGAATAGTCTATTGTTTTTGTGCTTGGAGTCTTCTGAACTTGAACTGTGCGTCGAGTTCAAGGAGCTTTGTGGTCGATTGGAATCAATTGGAGTGTTTCCCGATGGGTCTTCATTTGCTTTGTTCTGTAAATATTAAACAATTTATCAAAGGCATAAGTTTAGTAAGTTGTACAGGTATTGAACATACAATCGTTAGTAATAAGTGACTAATATTAGCTATACTTAATTCCAATGTTCAATAACGAAACTATTATTTAGCAACTAAAATTTGGTTAGAATTGTTAATACTTTCCTATTTATGATAAACAGGGATAATTTATAATAAATAGATATAACAATTGAGAATATCTAGAATAAAAATATAAGAAATAAGAATACCTAAGTCTTAAGAATACCTAAAAATATAACTCCTGGTCCCCACTACTGTAGTGTAGTGGCACTACACTGTACATATTATTACCCCCTATTTCCCCACCATTCTCTTCGACAACTAGAAAAGATTGATGATAAATGGAGGTAGATGGTGCAAATATTATAAGGAATTACAGTATTTTTACAAAATGCAAACATAACTGAAATAAATTAATTTTATACATGTACACATTGAGATGTTTGAAATGAATATAATAGATATACATGCATGCATACATATATAATATTGGAAGGTGGTGTGTATCTAATTAAATGGCACAAGGTTGTGGACAATGAAACTCACATTACGAGACTGCATTTATTTTGCGAAGGTAGACAGATTAAACATTTGTACCCACATCTATACCAGAAGGAAAAGAAATAGAATTTTAACAAAGGGAGTACAGAGGATCAGGGAGTATTTCGGGGGGTAAGGAACTTGAGAAATAAATAGTAAGAAAAATGCACGAAGGCGGCAGACGAGCATAGTCCCTCACCTCACGGTAAGTGGATCCTGTCGCCCATAGATATCCGCGATACATGCCAACATTAGTCCAAAATGACAAACGTTGGCACGCCCCCGGATGCGCTGCCTACCTTTGGAGATAGAGGAATGGATTTGGAGAAAGGGTTGGGAAAATGGGGAGAGATAGGATGGGAATGGGCTCTAGCACATCTCACTCACTACCGAAACACGTACGTACATTGGGGAAATAACATAAAGTGGGAAATGCAGTACATTTCAAGGTAGTTTTCTGTGAGAGAGGAGTAACGTAACCAGTCGGGCGCGCCCAGCGGCTGTTGGATTTCAGCATACACTCTCCTCCTCAAAAGATTTGATTTATACGAAAAATTTGCTTACCAAATTTTCAAAATTAGTTGTGTCTGGAGACGTGTATCTCTTTCGAAGAGAATGTGGCAATATAACTACATTATTGTCGCGCGAAGATTCTTGCGGTTTCTTAGGGAACTGTTTCAATATAATTTCTTTGGTTGCCAAGAACTCCTCGTAAAGTATCGAATTATTTCTCTTTAACTGTTCTTCGAAACGCAGCAACAGTCTGTTATTGATTATCTCTTTATAAGTGTGTAGTAATATTTTTATTAAACTTCTAGCTAATTGTTCTTCGAACGGTAAAATGCATAACCTTTCTAGAATGTGCGTGGCTACTGTAAAATTTATTCTTTTTTCTAACGTTATAATAAAATTAGTCAATTTTATGAACACCTTTGTGAATCGTTGAAAGTTCTGCGTATTGGCTATTGCCTTCATGTAAATCTCGCAAAGCAGTGCATTAGACCCAAATGTATAATTAAGCAAATCTTCACATGTACTCAGCGATTCATTATTTAGATATAGCAAAGTATGTTCGATTACAGCGGTCGTAACCAAATCTTCTGTTGGCCTATGGATAAAGTCTATGGACATTTGAACCAGGACTCTGGTCAGTTTCCTTTTAACGCACTCTTCGACAAAGCACATGCCGAAATTCTGTCGTAGCGGTGGGTAATTGCGCATTGAAATATATTCCTGTAGAAACGAGTCATTGTTCAAAATTGAAATAGCCTTCCTAATTTCTTCAACCTCGAGACGTTTGTGAGAAAAGCGACACCTGTGCTTCTTACATTTTGAAAGGAGGTTATTGAAGCAAATGCCTTTGAAAATTGTACACCTTACAAGTGTTGGAAAGTAATCTAACGTGCGATATGGCGTATCGCGCGTTTGAAGCTCAGGGTTGTAAACATTCTTTGATGGACTCCTTATTTGTTGGTCTGTTTCCTTGATCGACGTAGAGTCAGCGTTCTGTTTTTCACACACTTTAGTTATCTGACAGAGTTTATCGGAGTTTTGGTCGATCTTAGTGGGGCAATAGGAAACTCTTGTTTTCGGGCTGCAAACTGTTGTAACAGGCTGGGGGATGTATTCCTCTATTTCAGGGGGTTTAACCGGAAGAGAAGTAACCGAACTATTTAATCTAGAAGTCTCTATACAAGTGATGCTTTCAGCAAATAATGACAACGCGTCATCATCATCACGGACCGCATTATCACTGTGATCTTCATTGTGATAACTCATATCTACTGAATGATTGGGTATATCTTCGTTAGGTATTAGGTTTGGAGTAGTCAACGCTACTTCGTTCTTTGATGAATCAATTATGGTCTCTTCACGAGTTTGTTCAATGGAACTTTGTTTTTGTGCGTTACTGTCGCCTGATACCTCGTTAAGAAGGCTATCTTTGAAAACGAATACACTATTTTCCCATATTAACACGTAGTTTTTATAAAATGATTTCTTGTCGGGCGTTTCTATTTCGTTATTTTCACCTGGTAGCCAGGTAATGATCTCTCGGTCAACAGTGTTTATCATAAGAGTTGTTATGTTTGAACATTTCGTTTTGTCCACATTATCCACAGTTACGGGCCGAGTTTCAGTTCGTATGGGCGATGAGGGTGAAATGGACGACGTACTAAGGTTTAATCGTGTCGTACCTAGTAAACCGGACGATAATTCTGATAATGAGCTATTTGATGACGACGAACTAGTGCTGTCAAACAGCAATTCATTAGAGGCGTTATTAACGTTAGGACTGAATTTGTTAATGTCAGTAATCCATACCACTGGAAATTTGTTGTGAAAAGGAATGAGATCCTCCGATTTAACTGTGGTGAACGTAATTGTACTAGAACTAGACATATCTTTTGTCCAGAAAATACCATCAGAACCACTGTTTGATGACGTTCTTCTCGACGACAGTTCTATGTTAGCCAGCATTTTATTGAGAGGTTCTGGTCCACGTTTCTTTTTAGGTCTATAAAGTCTTCTTTTAGGTAACACAGGTACAGTTCTACTATTTTTTTTTGGTGATATATTATTTAATGTATTCGGTAAAACAGTGGATTCTTTTACAGAACAGGGGTTATCTAGTGTGGAAGGAGACGTAATTTCTTGTTTTGACCTTATGGGTAACCCATCAAATCTCTTTTTTAAAGTAATAACTTTTCTTCTCAATATCTTTTCACTAATCGATTCTGTAGATAGACTTCTGTGGATAATTTTTTTCGGCTTCTTTGCAGTGGAATCGGGATTTTCTCTTTTAACTGTAAATATATTTTTGTTCATTTTAATTGTATATCACAACAACTGTTTATATGAGGTCAAACAACTGTTAGAACAATTACAACTTCCTTTTGTGACTGGCAAACAATTTACGTAAGGTAAAAGTAACATTTGTATTGAGAGCTATAAACTGAAACTTTAGTACTACAACATCGTTTTTGCTCTTGACCTCACATAGTGGCTGATAGAATAAGTTGGTAATTAATGTGGCATTTAAGAAGGGATTTGTAACTATTCAAACGTCAGTTGGTCAAATATATTTACGATGTCAAATTTACTTACGATGTGTTTTTCTAGGGCCTATAGTTTCTTTCTTTACGTTTTTAGGGGTCTTCCTTTTTTTCGCTGTACCACCATCTAAAATAAAAGTTAGTAATGTTGGAATATCAGCAAATGAGTCAAAGGGTCATGGTAAAGAAATGTAAGAAATTAATTTAATAGATTAGGTTTTTGAGTATTGATGGTCAGTATTGATTGATGGACATGAAATTTTTTTGTAGGATCTAAAAATCTACGTAGGATATTTTCTTCAGGGTATGTAAAATGATAATATAACAATATTATAATTTATAATCCTTAATATTGTACAAATATGGGATTGGTATGGGAGACAGTTTTTTTTTTATTGGTATTACTGAAGCTCTTTGCCTAGATTTGAAACCTTATTTTTTAAATATCTCATTTATTGATGAAATTATTGGTTTCATCAATTGAAATGATTTTATACTGAATTACATCGGTATGACTTCACACCGTTTTATTAATGCCTTACCTATGAATTGCCGTTTGTTCATAATGGCTACTTTGAACTTAGTTATCTTGAGTTTGGCTTGGAATTCCAAATTCAAATTAATTTCAATTTATTTAAAGCTATAACATTCTTTTTCAAAATCAGTTATTCGTTTGTTTTTCCGTCAAACGACTTTTTGCTTAGATATCGTTGTTTGCGACCATCGAAAAGTTAAAAATTAGCGTTATTTTCGAATGCGTCGATCGTCGAATTGAGATCCGCCGTGGCAGTAACGTAGGCACAGACGGCACGCAATATCAACGATGAGTACGGACCGAACACCGCAAACGAACGCAGGGTGCGTTTTTGGTTTGATGGTTTCCGTTTCCTGGTTTGATGGTTAATGGTTTCAATACTTGGTTGTTATGTGTTTTGTCCCTCCCCTTAGTATCAAAACCGATTATTTAACGACATCATGATTTTGAGAAAATTCGATTTGAAAGTAGTAAAGTAGTACTCAAAGTACCTAACAAGTACTTGAAAGAACTTTTGAAATTTTTAGGAGAAGCTTACTTCATAAAATGTATTAACGTAAAACGTGAGTCTATAATTAAAACCTAGTTAATTTAATTATTACACGATTAACACATTGCATGAATGTTTTCGATACTGACTAAAAATATGTTATTATTATAAAATCAGACTGCATAGAAAAGGTGTTACACCTGAAACGGCAGCTGTCAAAATTGTCTCGAATTATAAATTATGAGTTTAGATTCCTAAACTCTGATTTATAATTTTACATGGTGCTGCTGGCCCCAATGGTCAGGTTCTAGCCGTATGTGAAAGCTACGGTGAATCGCATGGCTTGCCTATACAGTGTGTTTTTTTTAACTGGGACAGTATGGGGAAATCTGAAACCATAAGAGATACAGGGAAACTGTCTTAGGAACCATTAAGTCTTTTTTTGTGAAAACAATTTTGGCGTAGTAATTTTTTTGGTCAAGCGTGAATTGTCCATAAAAACGAATAAAATTGACTAATTTTTTTTTTAATGCTGATCGACTCAGTTTCTTATAAGGATCATTTCATTGTATTGGAAGAAAAAAATCGGGACAGCTGAAGTTGGTCAAATTTAATAAAATGTTTTTTCATACAATTTGTTACCTTAACAGACCTAATGCTTCAATAAATGTTCAATATGACCTCCATCTTGCTGTATGGAGGTACGGGTGCGTTTCAGAACACCTCTAGTGGCTTTAGACAAAGACGTGTGGTGAATGGTGTTTAAATGATAATAAACGGCGTCTTTTAACTCCTGTATGGTGTTGTATTGGGATTCATAAACTCGACCCTTAAGGTAACCCCATATGAAAAAATCCATCGGCGTCATATCGGGTGAACGTGGTGGCCATTTTATAGGACCATATGTGCCCATCCAACGGCCCGGAAAATGTTCATCTAAAAACCGTTTACTCACTCTACTATTGTGAGGAGGTGCACCATCTTGTTGATAGATAACATTATTTACATTGCTTAAGGTAATAGTATCATCCACTAAATCCACAACCATATTCAATATTTCTTGATATTTTTCACACCAGGGTGTTAAAAAAACATCCTGTATATAAAACAAAAAGGACAAAGTATGGTCTTCAGGGGCGGTAAGAAATGTCCGTCAGAAGTGGCAACTATAAATTTAAGTGGAGTTATTCTAAGTAGAATGAGCAAATTTAAATATCTAGGACATGTTGTTACAGACGACCTTAGAGACGACTGTGATATAGAGGGAATGCAGAGCATTGTCTGTGAGAGCAAATATGTTGACCCGCAGGTTTGCTTGGTGTTTTCAAAGCTTACTGCACTTCATTTTACTCGAGCAGCATATGGGTTCGCTATACTCAAGAGTTGTACACTGCTCTGCGGATCCAGTATAATAACGCATTCAGAACGCTTTTACCGGTGTACAAGTATGAAATTCGGATTTTTTTTCCAAATTCTAGTTGAAAATTCGGAAGAATGATAAAAAGTGGTTTATTCAAATTATGTTCCATTGCTAGTTACACATTTTTCCCATCTTTCGAGTAATTTGTGGATACCACGCCAGTAAAAATCTTCCCCTTTTGCCGCGAAGCATTCATCGAGCCATTTTTTCACATCTTCGTACGAACCAAAGGAACCAAAGCGTTGCTCAGCAAGTGCGTGACCCATCGATGCAAACAAGTGGTAGTCGGAAGGAGCCAAGTCTGGTGAGTAAGCCGCATGGGGTAGCACTTCCCAGCTGAGTGTTTCCAACGTGCCGCGAACGAGTTTTGCCGTATGTGATGGAGCATTGTCGTGGAGAAAAATGACCTTATGTTGCCTTTTTCGATATTCTGGTCGTTTTTCGTGTAGCGAACGGTTCAAATCAATCAATTGTTGTTGGTAGCGTTTGGTATTAACCGTTTCACCAGGCTTTAAAAACTCATAATAAATCACACCCTTCTGGTCCCACCAAACACAGAGTATCGTCTTCCTGCCAAAGCGATTCGGTCTTGCGGTCGATGTGGATGGTGCGCCTGAGTCTACCCATGATTTTTGCGCTTGGGATTCTCAAAATATATCCACCTTTCATCCCCAGTAACGATACGATGCAAGAACGACTTTCTTTTGTATCGTTCGAGTAAAATTTCACATGTGTTTTCGCGCCTCTCCATTTGCCTCTCGTTCAACTCATGTGGTACCCATCTGCCGACCTTCTGAATCTTTCCCATCTCTCGTAGCCGATTGGAAACAGCTTGTTGACTAACGTTCAATTGCTCTGCGAGTTGTTTTTGTGTTTGTTTTGAATCGTCTTCGTCCAATCTCCAATCTTCCAATCAGTCCAATCTTCGTCCGTCTCAAATCCGCATTTCATACTTGTACACCTGTGTAGGGTTGCGTCGGGTCTGCAGCGCGTCTACGATGTTCACCGAAAATCGTACGGATAATTTTGAGGGTCTCCTGGAGAAGACCGTCTCACCGTCTGCAGAAGACCGTCCTGAAGATTATTTCAGTTTAATTTAATTGTCCTGTTGTGGAACAGTTAATTAAAATTACTAAATCTAACCTAGTTATAAAGTACTAACATAATTTTTAAGTTACTTACTAACATTTGTGTGCTGTGTTGTCTGAATGAATAAATAAAATTAATTAATCAATTAATGTGTTAATTAAATATAAGTATACTCACCTTTAGTCTCTGCTTTCGAGGGCTCAGGGGAATCATTCCCTTTTCTCTTTTTACACGGGGTACCTTTCACATTGTTTGGACTAACTTGTATATTACATTTTCCAGCTTCTAGTGTGACAAGCAAGCTTTTTGTCAATTGAGTTCTTGTAACTATAAAAAATACATGAAACTTATAAATAATTAATGAATGAAAATTCTTTATTGCATTCCTATTGCAACTAGTTTATTACAATAGACATGACATATTATAAAGGAGCAATATGTGGCCTTATCACTAAAAGTGATTTCCTCCAGGCAACCAACGGGCAGTGACTAGGGTTGCCAACTCTCGCGGAATTTCGGGAACCTCTCGGAAAAACTCTTGGTTTTTAAAATCTCTGGGCTCCAGGTAAAACGCAGCTAAAATCTCCCGGACTTTCCGTTCGGGAATTCTCGCTCGTGGGGGGCAATCAGCCGCCCAAGGTGCGGCGCCGCGCGCTGCAGCGTCTAATTATTCGCGTAGTTGTAGCCAGAACTTATACTTTCCCCCGCGTATATTATTATTTATTACGTAATTATTTGTGTGTAAACACTGTACGGTGCACGGTCTGTGTTGCTGTAATTCGGAATGATCAACGCAAAAGACACCGCCGAAAAAGAGGAAAGTTAAATATAGTACGAGCTTTGACGAAAACTGGTTGCACGATCCACTGTTTAGTACTTGGCTCAAAAAACGAGACGATTTCACCGCTGAATGTAACTTATGCAGGACGGATATTTCAGTAAAATACGAATGTAAAAGAGCTCTGATTGTGCATTCGGAAGGTAAGAAAAGAAGGAAGAATTAAGGAAGGTTCATTTCTCAAAAACAAGTCTTCTGTGGCATCAATTTCCATTTTGTTTTTGTGAAAAACCATTCAAGAGAAGAAAATTTAATAACTGCCGCAGAAGTTACATCTGTATGTCATAGAGTTAAAAATCATCAGAGCTACTCAAGCCAAGACTATATAAATAAGTTATTTCTTACTTTATTTCCTGACTAGCTGTGCCCGGCATGCGTGGCATGTCAACTTTTTTGCACATAATATATAGCCTATATCCATCTGGAATAATGTACCTTTCAAATGGTGAAAGAATTTTTGAAATCGGATTAGTAGTTTCGGAGATTACCTCCTACATCCAAACTTACAAACTTTACCTCTCTAAAATAGATAGATTCAGAGGATGCAAAGAAAATAACGTGCGGCCGAACTAAAGCTACAACTATTTGTGCAAATGTTATAGCCCCACTGTCGCAAGAAATACTGTTATCGCAATTGCATGATTCACCATATTTTTCTATTGGCACAGATTCTTCCAACAAAGGAAATATAAAAATGTTTCCAATTACGGTACAATGGTTTTCAGATGGAGATGGTTTGAAATAAGGTAATGTTTTATAGGAAAACGGCTCATCGTTGGGATCGGTATCTTCACTGTCCGCAGACAATGTTTCAGTCAACTATGCTCAACTCAGTTTTCCAAAAACTTAAAATTGAAAATCCTAATATTTTGAAGGCGAATTGAAAGTGCCACATTTTAAATAATTGTAACAAATATGGTATTGAAAGTTTACAGTGAATTTTCCGCGTTTGCCAAGCGAACTGCGAAGCTTACGGAATTCTTCGATTTCACTCATTTAGAGTACAAATATATTCTCCGTCATGAGCCTACACGATGGCTCTCTTTTCTTCCAGCTTTAAAAAGACTTATTTTGAATTGGCCGGCTTTGAGAGAATATTTTCTTCACGAAGGTGAAAAAGAAATGTGGAGAAATAATTAGGCGGACCTTTAAAAATGAGAACTCTCTGTAATCATGCTACGGCTATTTGATTCTCAACATAATACAAACATACAACATATCATAATCACACAACATAATCAACATATTGATGTTTCTATTAAAAACCGAAAAGTGATTATATTACATGCATTGAACTACAAACGATTATGACAGAATTACGAAATATAGTTATTAACAGAATGAATGACGAGTTTTACGGACAGTCACACGGACATTCGGACATATACAGATACAGACATACGGTTTTACGAAAAGTTTCGTATGAAAAATTACTAAAAGTCTACTACTATTAGCCATTGAGGAGTTCCACTACCCATCTTCTGTCTCCATCTTGAGAGCCTGGTCACCATATGCGACAGCCCATCATGAGAGAAATACCATCAAAACAAATCACACGAGCTCAAATTCGACAGGTCTACTATTAGCCCAAACCCAACGAATCTACTGTCAGTCATTGAGGAGTTCCAGTACCCACCTTCTGGCTCCATCATCAGCATCATTCGGCTAGGTTTCAGGCGTTAAGGTCATAATTTTTTTGGCGGAACTGATAATCTTCAGGAAGTTGGATTTTTCTCATCAGAACACCCCATATAAACTATTCCATCCCCAAAACGGGAAGTGGGAAAATAATTATGTCAGTCAGTCAGTGAGTGACTCACTGATCATCTAATATAGGATAGTAAGCATTTAAAAGAAAATTTACAGTTTAGATTTTGTATTGAAAATATAGTAAAAAATTTGTTCAGCAACCTTTGGAATTTAGTTTTGTAATAGCTATCTACTCCTATAATAAAATGAATATTATTTATTTACGTCACTGTTCATGTTACTTTAGGATGATCATCTATTTTGAGTTTATAGAATGTTTAAAGCGCCGTCCTATTGTCATCACTGGCGTGATGATGCGATGCGATTTTATCGTGCGATGAAACCGCTCGCGTGATAAGAAATCGTGTGTCCTGTTTTGGAGCGATGCAATCACACTCGAAATGGCTCTTAACAGAGATGCACAGTTTTTGCTGTCGAGCAATATTTCTTTAATCGTAAATATATAAGTTGACATTGTACAAAATCTGAGTGGGTCCCATAACAACCTGTGTGCATCCCATAATGACCTTCGCTCACGCAGCCTCCTCCAAAATTAAAATATTCCATGCCCTCCAAAATAGACTCATGCCTAAAGGGTATGGGTGCCCCATGGTACTCTTGCAATGTCGACTTCCACAAGGACTTGGAACCTACCTCCATTTTCAAATATGTGAAAGATGTGGAGTCTTTCACATATTTGAACACTACTATGACAGAGTCCCTAACCACACTAACCCCATAGTAGTTGCCAGCCTAACCTATGTCCCCTACAGGAATACTACCTCCTCGTTAGTGAAGTCATTCTCAGAATGTCCTAGATGACCTATTTACTGCTACCAATGAGGTTCTTACACTACACTCACAGGTTATACATATACACGGACCCCTCTAGTGGAGACGAGGATGTACCCCTCACACCCACCTTTCAACCAACACTTTTTTTTTTATAGAGAAGAGGGCAGACAAGCAAGCGGTCCCACGTGATGATGGTAAGTGTTACCGCCGCCCATGGAAACAGGTGCCTGGGTGCTTCTCACCTACTCTCAATCCCGTGGTACATACCCAAAGCAGAGGTGCGTGCCTTCGCTAGTTTACCGCCAGGGGAACCCTTAGGTTTGTTGGTCCTGACTAAGCGCCCACTGCGCTTGCCCAAAACTATACATGTCCGGTAGCTCTTGAAAGGTCATTAGAGCCACAAGAATTTAGCACTTCCGAAAAAATCTGTGGTCTCCCTCGACTATGTTTATCCGACCAACCCACGCTAGCCGAGTAAGTATAGATCATGAGGAGTCTTCACGAGGACATTAGCATTAATTAAAATTGATGTAAAACACCTGTCTGTTAAACCAAGACTGTTTATTTCAACCTCGTGTAGGTCGTTCCATATTACATCATAAAATATAAGATACCTACATATTAAGCAATATCAATAAATAAATATTAATTGACACAACAAAAATTAGCACAAAATTTTCACGACGTAATACAAATTTCATAATGAATTCATGATGTTAATGCTAATTAATCCATCACTACCACAAACAGTAACCAGTTTCATAAATACAAGATTGTCTCAATTTGTCACTAATACAATTTGCAAAATTTAAACTTACCTAAAGTTGGTTCATCTTTTAACATAGTCGGCGTCTGCAATATTGGTTTCTCTACAACCTTTTTGTTGGAAAGTCTCACTCTATTCGTTTTTGTCACATTACACCTTTTACTCAGAGGCATTTTTAAAAAATAATTTCGTTGGGGGTTGTTTCAGGTAATATAAAACAAAAGTATTTGCATATGAAACATACAACATATGAAATAAAATTTTGCTAATATATAGTCAATATGAATAAGCATTAAATATTGTAATTTTACACTATGTATCTTATTTTAAGACAGTATGTCAATTATAGAATTAAAAATGAATGAATTATGAGTGTATAAGTGTCAACTTGTAGAGCGAGTGAGCGGATTTCGTGAATACAAATTTGCAAAAGACATAGGCAAAGAAAAAAGTAGAAACTAGTCTATGACCATTTTTGTTTTAATCTATGTACATTTCGAGCACCATCTCCGGAAAGTATTCAAATATCATTTTTTTTGTAAAAAAATCCAACACCGATTGACTGACAGACAACACACAGACTAAACCGGTAGGTCTAGATTTCTAGAAGCATGAAATTTTGCACAGGAGTTCCATAACATAGGTGAGCACTAAGATAGGCTATTTAAAAAATCATCCCCTAATGGTGTAAATTAAGGGACGAAAGTTTGTATGGGAGAAAAGTCGGATGCTTCCTGAGATGTTGCCGATGAGAAATCTCATCGGGCACTCTAAGTAACACTATATTTCGTGCGTATATATAAGTATGTGCGTATATGGTATATCGTATATATAAAGTAATTTCGTGCGCAACTATACCGATGCGCGGACTCATCTTTTCCACAGATGTCCAGCGCTCTTTTTACTTGACGATACATTAAAGGCAATCTCTGTTCTAAGTATCTCAGTATTCAGTAATCTTTGTATTTCAGGGCGAACTCTTGGTGGTACTACTATTTCTATCACTTTACTGAGCAGCGAGCGACTTCTATTTCTGTAGGACTGGGCTATGACGTGATAAAAACAATGCTGCTTTATTTCTTAGTGTGAAGACCAATGGCTACGCCAGTGTCCAAATATATATTAATAGAAAAAGGTTTTCTCATTCTCTACAAACAATGAACAAAGGTCAAAGAGGTCATTTGTGTCAAGCAAAGTGAGTCCTTAACTATTCATTTTACTGCGATTTTTATAATTTTTGCATAAAAATGACCGCAAAATACAAGATTGTTATGATCCGCCATGGCGAAAGTGAATGGAATCAGAAAAATCTGTTCTGCGGCTGGTATGACGCTGATCTTAGCGACAAGGGTAAGACCACTTTTATCATATATTATTTTAGTATCAATTGCTACCGGCTTCGTTCCAATAGCAGGATGATAGAATCTTACTTACTTTCCCTCATTCCCGTGGTGAAAGGATTTTCAGTCTCTGTCTTATCTAGTTTCGAAAGTTTTTTTCCACCAAATTTTTCTCCATCCAAGTTTGTGGGATCATTCAATATTGGTTTGTTTTGCATATAGGTCGTGAAGAAGCAGTTTCTGCCGGACAGGCCCTTAAATCTGAGGGCTATCAGTTTGACGTTGCCCATACCTCCGTCTTGAAACGCGCCCAGATTACTTTGGCTACGATTCTTAAGGAGATCGGCCAGACAGACCTACCTGTTGAGAAGACATGGCGACTAAACGAGAGGCACTACGGTGGTCTCACTGGCCTTGACAAGGCTGAGACTGCTGCCAAATATGGAGAAGACCAGGTATTTTTGTAGAATAAAATTAAATTAAGGAAACTTAGCAATCTATGGCTGGCCAAGCAAATTGATGATTATGCTCTTTTATAGGCGGTGTAGTCCCCCAGGGCTTGTGGTAGCGGCTTTGTTATCCCTTAGTTGCCTTTTATGACACCCATGTGTAGAGAATGGTGGTGTTATTCTAAAACCAGCCATTACCATCACAGACAGTCCACTGTCTTAAGGCCATACATAGAGATGTATCCTTATGCACATTCTCTTGTTGATGAAGGCATGTACAAAGCAATGTCTACGAGGAGGACTATATCAAGCAGTGTACAATATAGGGCTTGTTATGGAATGACACTAACACCTGATAGTTAGTACTGCTGAGTTTCAAAGTATGCAATATATGCTCTTTGGCAATTTAAATATGGTGCATCCTTTATATATTCATAACATAAAAATATGTAGGCATGTTGATTTGGATCGTCAAAGATTTTCACACATGTTGGACCATGTTGTTTCATTAGGTTACTGGTGTATAATTATAATAGACTTTCAAAGTGAACCATCCCACAATGCATACTGACTCACTCCCATTGGGCCACAAGCCCATGTTAGCAAGGTTTACCCCAGAAGTGGAAGAAAAACAAAATGCAAAAAACCCCAGCTGACTGTGCTTCTGCTGGTGTTATAGGTCTCACCCTCGTTTTATCTCAAGAAGGAGAGACAACAGATAACAAGAAGCATATTTTAAACAATAATGTCACACTTAATCAACCTATCTATCTATTCCAATCTAATTTGTGAAATACAAAATGAAATCAGTAAAATATTTAGCTTTAAATCTGAGATAATCTATATCTATATATAGAGGTCCCTGCCTGTCCCAAATATTTATATGACTTAAAAAGTATTTACTAGGTGAAAATCTGGCGGCGCAGCTTCGATGTGCCCCCTCCGCCAATGGAGAAGGACCACCCTTACTACGACAGCATTGTCAACGATCCCCGTTACGCGGGCGACCCAAAGCCCGAGGAGTTCCCTAAGTTCGAGAGCTTGAAACTCACGATTGAGAGGACCCTGCCATACTGGAACGATGTCATTGTTCCTCAGGTAAATTATTATTTATTTAACAAGTCCACTTGCAAATGCTGCTATTTGACTTTGGGAATTTCAATATTTAGTTAATTATACCAGCTATACTCTAAGTGTGTTCCGCGGAACCCTAGGGTTCCGTGATACCTCTGTCGGGGTTCCGCAAGAATTTAGAAATAAAAAAATCAAAACACCTCTCTCTGGTCGCTCCGCGGCTGTGCGGACTCCGCGGCCGCGCGGAGACAAAACGCTATGAATGTTATTTATTTATTTATTTGTATTTGTATAAGCTTGTGTTACATTAGCTGGTACAATATCTCATAAGTTTGGTCTCAACAATTTTATACTTGTACAACGCGTTCGCTCTAAGTTTGCCGGTCTGTGGAATGCGCGTACCCTCCCCCACGTGACAACAAAACTTATAATGTGTCATAGTTTTACCCAAATATCTAACGTACACAATTTTTATTGTTACAATTAAATAAAAAATTTCGAACGTCATACACTCATACCTATCGCCAGCGGCAAACTTAAAACGAGCGGGTAGTATACTTGTAAGCGCTCAGTCTCTTTGATAAAAGCCGCCTCTGAATTAGACGCTATAGTTGTCAACTAGCGACTTTCGTCTCTAACTTCAAAGGATAAAGTCGATATTGTTTACAACGCTATTTTTAAATTTCTGTTTTTATTTTTGCTTTTTGTTTATCAAAGGTGCCGACTCGAGTATTTTCGAGAATATTTGAGATCGAGTCTAGGACTAAGTATAAAAGCGGCGATCGCGCGTTGGCGTCGTCAGTTGATGATTAGCGTTCGGAGCGATAAGTTACTACCTACTTACAAGCTCGCTAGCGAGAAACTAGTGTTCATTGTTTTACTGCCTGCTGTATTCTGTTGTCTCAGTTTTATACATTTCTTCCCTGTAGGTTCTAAATTTAGTCTCTTATACGCAGTAACGATTGTGCATTATTTAAACCCCACTATCCTGACTTGTAACATTATAAATAAAGAAGAATGGAACGTTGGCTTAAAGGTGTTAAACGTGTTCCAACAACATCTTCTAATGACGCTGAATGTTCAAAAGCAATGCGCGCGGAGAATTTAGCAATCACCGATCCAGAAGATGATGCCACGAGTGCCACGACGTCAAGCTCGACGGTTTCAAAGACGAAAAAAAGGAAGTATGATGAATCTTATATCAGTTTCGGATTTGTTGATTCCAACGGCTCACCTCTCTGCATGCTCTGTAGTAAACTGCTTCCTAATAGTTCCATGGCACCTGCCAAATTGCGTCGACATTTAGAAACCGTACACCCCGAGACTAAAGACAAGAATAAAGAATTTTTTGTTCGCAAAAAAGATCAGTTATTAGAAAGTCAAAAAAATATGATGCATGTAACACAAACTACCAACGAAAAGGCCACGGAGGCATCATACTTAGTTAGCTATCGCATTGCACAAGCAGGTGAAGCGCACACTATCGCTGAGAAATTAATAAAACCATGTGTATTAGACATAACAAAATGTATGCTTGATGAAAAATCTGCAAAGCATCTTTCTACTGTTCCGCTATCAAACGATACTGTTTCACGACGAATCCATGATCTGGCAAGCTACGTCAAACAAGAACTAGTTACACGTCTACAAAATACACGATTCGCTTTGCAAATGGACGAGTCGACTGATGTCGCTGGTTTGGCTATCCTGCTGGTTATTGTGAGATATCCATATAAAAGTTCTTTTGAAGAAGACATGCTTATGTGTTCATCGCTGCTTACAAACACTACCGGGGAAGAAATTTTTAATAAAATAAATATATTTTTTGAAGAACATAATCTCAGTTGGAACAATTGCATTGACATTTGTACAGATGGGGCCAAGGCGATGACAGGTAAAACAGCAGGAGCAGTGTCACGAATGAAAAATAAAGCGCCTAATTGTAGTTCCAGTCATTGTATTCTGCATAGACAAGCACTTGCGATGAAGCAAATGCCGTCTAATCTAAAATTAGTTATGGATGAAGCGGTAAAAATAATTAATTTTATCAAATCACGACCACTACAATCCCGATTGTTCTCATTATTGTGTGAAGATTATGGCAGCAAACATAAAACACTGCTGCTCCATACAGAAGTGCGATGGCTGTCTCGGGGAAAAACTTTAACAAGGCTATTTGAACTTAGAGCCGAGTTACAAATGTTTCTTTCAGCAGATACTTCTTTTAATTTGAAGGACCGTTTGTATGATAAAACTTGGTTGTTCCGATTGTCTTTTATGGCGGATATCTTTCAAAAACTTAACGAATTAAATTTATCGTTACAAGGTAAACAGACAACAGTGTTTCAGGCCTATAATAAAATAACTGCTTTTAAAAGAAAATTAGATTTTTGGATCATTTGCATTGGTAAGAAAGAAATAGAAAGTTTTACGTTACTCAGTGAGTTTGTTAGCGAAAACGACTCAGAAATGTTTGAAGATAATGTGTTTGAAGAATTGGTCCAATATCTCAGTTCGATGCGCGCATCTTTTGAAAAGTATTTTCCCGAAGAACACAATACAAAAATTAAAGTGAACTCCTGGATTCATAATCCTTTTTTACCCAACTTGGAAAAGCCTGAAAACATGTCAAATGAGATATATGAATCTCTTTTAGAAATGTCATCAGACACAAGTATGGAGTCATTGTTCAAAACGACGCCTCTTAATGATTTTTGGTGCAGAATCCAAGATGAATATGCAATGCTTGGCCAAATGGCTCTGGATATTCTTCTCCCGTTCCCAACTACATATTTGTGCGAAACAGGATTCTCTACCTACGCAGCCACGAAAACAAAATATCGCAATAGACTGGACGCCGAAGCTGATATGAGACTCCAACTTTCTTCCATCAAACCTGATATCAAGCAATTGATGAAAAATAAAAAACAGTTTCATACCTCCCACTAGTTAGATTTTTTCTTTTTTAATGTTTTCTATTATTGTCCTTACCAAGTGGTGAAGTAAATAATAATTAGTAACTGATACATTGTACTTTTATTATGCTGATTAATATAGAATACACTTATAAAAATAATTGTTTTATTGTAGGGTTCCATCAAGTATTTTGCTTCCCAAAAGGGTTCCGTCATTTAAAAAGTTTGAGAACCACTGAATTATACAATAATGATTTATTCTTTTAGCACTCATAAATTAGATAACTCAATATATTTTTCTTCCATTTTAAAAGTTTGGTTTTCACAAACTATTGCCTCCTGTAAGTGAACTACTTGTATTTGTAATGGTTTCTTGTCTGTGATTCAATGAATGCTTGTTAAATATGTCGGCAATGTTGTTAGGTATTGAAAAAATTATGACTTGTTTTTGTCTTGGGCCAATATTTTGTCTAATTTAGATTATTGCATTAAAGAGCAATACATGCTAGAATTGGATAATTTTGGATAATTAGCATGTTACCGAATTTACACACTCTTTTGAGGACTAGAATCACGAACAAGTTAATTTTTTTCAGCTCAAGGAAGGCAAGAGGATAATCATTGCTGCCCACGGCAACAGCCTCAGGGGTATTGTGAAGCATTTAGATAGTGAGTATTATTTTGTATCTATGTTTGTTTGTTTTTATTTTGTTTCTATTTGTTCTTGTATTACTGACGACGTCTAGGGTTACATGCAAGATTATGAATTGGGGGTTCATCTTCAACTGGCAGGTTTTGCGTACTTAGTCGAGCTTGCGCAACTATTGTGCGTTAATGTGACTTGGGGATAATTTGTAAATATATTTACTACTTCCGGAAAGCAAATTATAGGACATCCTCCAACCAAATAGACGGATTACTTGATGAAGTTCATAATTAATATTAGGGCCTATGTTACCTATGAAATTGCCGTTTGTACAAAGTGGCCACTTTGAACTTGGTTATCCTCCAACTTAGAACTCCAAATTCTAATTAATTTCAATTTAAAGATAGGTACATCGCAGTGTCCGTTTGCGTGCATTGAACTTAAAGGTTACAAGTTCTTTCATCTCACGAAGGCGCGTTACGCTTATTAGATAGTTCTGCTGGTTGATTTCATTAAGATTTTCATTAAGCTCATACGGTACCTACTTTTAGAGCTTCATCACTTTCCCGATTTGACGAAAGTGAATCGATATCGTTTTCTCACTGTCGAGGGCTGCTACTAACTCAAATGTGGTTTGACATGAATCCGCATTATCGACTTTAGTCTCCGGTCGTCCATAGGGCTTGTTTTTGAGGTTGAAATTTCCAGAATGAAAACGAAATTAATAACGCGGTGAATTCATCGCGTTATTAATTTTAATAACGCACTGTGCACTTGTTTGCAATATTTGGTCTGTACTCTCTGTACACATCGTTGATATTCCGTGTCGTCTTTGCTGCCACGATGGAACTCATATTCGAAACTAACGCCGAATTTTTAAATTTACTATCGCTGAAAACACAACAATATCTAAAAAGTAGTTTGACGGAAAAACAAATCAATTTGGATTGGGAATTCCAAGCCAAACGCAAGATAATTTAAAGTTCAAAGGAGCCACTATGAACAAACGGCAATTTCATAGGTAAGGACCTAATAATTGAGAAGAGGAAGAAATTGTGTGGGTGGTCAGCCTTAAGAAACGCCTATATTCAGAAGTGGAAACACTTAAGACTCATGATAATATACTCAGCAGTGAAGAGAAATACTGACAATCATTATACATAATTGTAATTTACTATTCTGCCTCTCCAACATACTGGAGAGGCAGAATAGTAGAGGATATGATAGGAAACAACTTCCTAACATCACATCTGTAGTGTATTTTTTCACGTTTGATAAATAATTTTACTTAATTCAAGTACCAAATCCATAGTTTACCTAATAATTTAGCCAAAAACTTCATAATATAAGTTCTCTTACTTATATATTTTCCTGTAAACTTACCTGTGAAAGTTGTGTGTGAAAGTGTGTCAATATATTATTTATTTCAAATTTTTAAATTGTCATGAATGATTTATCTGGGAATTCTGCATTTCCGGGAGTGTTTTGATTTTTGTTTCTTCATCCATACAGTGTTTATTCATTATTGTATTATTTTATTTTCTATTTTACATAAGATTTTTTGTCATTGCGCGTCTCCCCAATAACTATGAGCAACCAATAATTATCCATTTTCAGATCTCAGCGAAGCTGCCATCATGGAGCTCAACTTACCAACTGGTATTCCGTTTGTCTATGAACTGGATGAGAACTTTAAGCCAATTGACTCTATGGTCTTCCTCGGAGATGAGGAGACTGTCAGAAAAGCAATGGCCGCTGTTGCCGCGCAAGGCAAGGCCAAGTAAATTTGTAGTCTATGCTTTTGTGTATATTTTGTTAAATTAATTAATTTATTGCAGTTATTATAATGATGTTACCTATGTAAATGTTAAAAAATAAGAGTAAATGCAAGTCTCTCTGTAGATATGTATGGAATTATGTTCATCAATCTGTTTGTAGTGGAAAAATTTCAACAAATGTGAATCTCTGGACGTTACGAAAATAGCGCGCATTTAAAGATAAGATCACTAAATTTGTCACTGGATAGATGCCAAGACATCAAATACTTCATACGAATGTTGTCATAGGAACAGTAATTTCTGTAGAAATGTACTTGTGAGATCTTAATAAAACATTAAATAAAAAAAAAACTTTTATTGTTACGGCAAATTGTTCTTTAGATCATTAACTATTTCTTCCATACTGACATCAACACTTCTCTGTTTTGTTCCCCGTAATTTTTTCCCAGTATATTTCGTAAACGCCTTTTGCTTGCTATTGGAAAATGTAAACTTCTTTTGTTGTTCTTGGGTAGAACTGCAAGTGTCCAGGTCCATAAAAGTCTCACTTTGATTGGAATGTTTGTTTTTCACTTCAGACTTTTTTGGATTCTTGGGTTTTTGATTAAATCTAAAGTCTTTTGGTAGCTTATGTATTTGAACACAGTGATTCAATCTTTGGTGTGAATCTATAAATTTTTCTTTACATTCTTCTGTGTAGCAACGGTACTGTAAATAAAATAGAACGCATGAATAGAGACATTACTTAGATATTCAACGGATTTGTATAATGTATGGATATCTATTCTCGCCTCTTAATCGGGAGGTCGTGAGTTCGCATTCTGGCCCATACCACTGCATTATTTTATAAAAGAGATGGCAGACAAGCAGGCGGCACAAGATTGGTAAGTAGTCACTGCCGCCCATAGACACATGCTACACCAGGGGGCATGCGGATGCGCTTCCAACCGCCCACAATCCTTTTCCTGTTTCTACTTAAAAGGTATTTTAAGTATCAATGTATTTGAAACGTATCAATCAGGGGTACCCTAGAGCTCAGGTGTATTATATTGGACAATTTTACGAGTTGCGCAATGTTTTTGATCGTTTAGGGAGTGTACCTATTGAAACTCGTTTGTGTGCAAGGCGCGAATAATAATGTGCAACAATTCTATTGTAGGTCTAGGGACCGCCTAAGTATGGTTTTTCCAATTATTACCAGCTTGGTGATAAAGGAAAACCCGTGTGCCCATTTGATAAAAAAAAATGTGGCACATTTGATGAGAAACATTTAAATCAAGAATCCACGTAATCAAAAACGAAAATTCAAGACTGCCATTCAAACGCTCGAACAATATTCTCCGGATCTAGCGCAATCAGATTTCTATGGCAACCTAATATACTATGGCGGCTTACCGAAGGTTTCTTCGTCGCCATGACAGCGAAGAACGAGTCGTGTGTCTCTTGTATATGCAAGTCTAACAGATGCGGCGAAGGTAATACTTTCTTGCATTGACTGCAGGAGTATCTGTGCGTCGCGTTGTAGTGGTTTTCGAAATCCAACAGCGATTCCGCTTCGAATTGGCAGCCGGGGTCGTGGCATGTTGATTTTATACTGAAATTTTTGTAAGGATTTAATTAACTTTTGTAGAGAAAAATTGTCCACTTGTGTAGAACACCTGACAAAAAGTTTTTTTAAAAAAAAGGAGTGAATTTAACTTGTTTTCTTTGTACACATCGTCAATAGCTTCCCTAAAGCCACTGACTGAGAGGGCTCAGTGTAACACATTAATATCATCTGCTTAGCTAATGTTATTGACACTAACGCCATCTATGTAACATCCCGTGTGCATGCCGCTGACCTCGATCACTCACTCGTTTGCTTTTTAATCGGCAATGATTAAAAAGTAGGGTTTAGGGGTAAAGGGGTCAATTATTCTGTAGTTTCCTTTCTTACACTTGATGACACAGGTTTTCTTCGTCCACATCGTATATGCCGAGCCGTGGAGGCGGCTTATCACCTACGAAGAGATCGTCGTCAAGTTTGCGTCGCCCGACTCCGTACAGTTTGAATTTCTCCAAAATAATGTTGTTGAAATCCATGACCTGTGAATATCATATATAGCGTTATCTGAAATAGTTCCCCTATTTTAGGTACTATTTTCTCAAATATTGAAACTTTAGTGAAATGCACTAAATAGCGGTTATACCCATTAACGTACGCAATTACTACATATTATTTCCTATATGTCTGCACTTCTAAGAAAAGGCATTATTAACATTTTTAACGAGAGCGTAAGAAACATATTCAAAAATTAAAAATAAAGTCGATCTCGATTTTAAATTAATGAAAATTTTATCCAAAATATTTTGCATTTTTCTCAAATGTCGAAAATGCATTTGCACGTTTTTTAAAGAGAGCAGATGTGACGACAAAAGGAAATTTGGACGATATGGCTTTATTGACTTTGGTTATAACCACTGGCGGATTAATATACATATTTATAAGCATTATAAGCACGTGCTTAGCCGTGAACAGGGGCCGTTCTCCAATATAAATTTCGAATATATATTTTGATGAGCTTCGTTTTATTTTCTAATTTCTTCCTTCTAAATGCAAGCAACAGAGGGCCTCCGAAACTCTGAATCCGCCACCAGTTATAAGATTGTTTAATAGATTTATGTTTTTAAGTTTCAGAAATGTAAAGCAAATAAAAAAATGTTATTTTTTAAAAATTTGGCTAATATCTGGAAAACTGAAATCAACAAGTCCCTTTTCTCTCATAATATAACTAACAGTAAGTTTAAGGTACTACTTATATGTATCAGTAACAATATACGGATGTTTTGTCTCATAGAGAAATATTAGCAACGACATGAAAGCAGGGACATGGCTATGCAGGTATACACGGTGTAACTGAACCTTTACAAACCCTGAAATCATGGATTCTGCTCATGATTACATTGGTATTCGTAACTAGCTCTTTTATCGCCCACTGCTGGACACTGGCGTCCTCGTGCACGAGGAATGTATGGAGCTAAAACGCTACGCTAGTTGGCGAGTCCACTAATTTAAAGATTGTGTAATTCCTCAGAGCTTGTGGTGGGGGCTTTGCTATCTCTCAGTCGCCTTTTATGACACACACGGGAAGAGATGGGCCGTGTCGTGTCTGACGGTATTGTCTTTGAATACCGGCCGACACCACACTGCCCATCTTAATATTAATTAAGATGGGCCCATATTAATGGATACTCTTCGTATCACCCCATCTCATTGCCATTAATCTACGTATTTTTTGTAAAATATCAATTTTCTGGGCTTTATGTGAAAAATATGGTGAAAACTCGAGCGCAATTTGTCGCAAAAAAAATCATGAAGCTTTCATTTTAATTAAGTTTTAAACGTGAACTTAATCCATAGACTGGGAAAGGTTCGGACACCCTATATATCCAAAGATGAGTGAGGGGTTCAGGACTCGGAAACAACGAACCTTTTACTTAATAACTTAAATGTATTTTAATGATTGTACTCAAATTTTGTAATATAATAATTATTTGATATACATATTTGTACGTCTTACGGCAGAAATAATGACGTTCACTAATAAACGAATTTGAAATAAACAATACTAATATTGATTAAGTGTTTTAATCAGGGGCTCGATTTAGAATCATATTATCATTCTAATAGATAATGTTATCGCGTCGATCAGGCGAAAACAAATCGCTATACTCTATTATTACACCATTCAATTTATATATTATTGTAGGGGGAGAGTGCATGCTGCATTCCCACAGCCGCTGGGCGTGCTCAACTGGCCACGTTATTCCACTCTCACAGAACTTGAAATGTACTGCATTTTCCTACTTTATCGTATTTCTCCAATGTACGTACGTGTTTCGGTAGTGAGTGAGATATGCCAGAGCCCATTCCCATCCCATCCTCTCCATCCCCATTTTCCCAATCTATTCCTTAATCTGCAAAAGTAGGCAGCACATCCGGGGGCGTGCCAACGTTTGTCATGCTGGACTGATGTTGGCATGTATCGCGGATGTCTATGAATGACAGTATCCACTTACCATCAGATGGACTGTATGCTCATCTGACGTCTTTTTACCATTTTTTTTTAAAGTAGATAAATAAACAATGGCAACAAATATTAATAATCCATTAACATTGAACATGTAATATGTCCATTTAAGCTTAATATTAAGTCATTTTTTGATGAGTTATCCATATTAAATATATTATACAAAGAGGAAGTAAAAAAATGCTTAAAGTAAGCTATCTGAAAGTTTAGGTTGATATCGGTGCATAGTAATATAATGTGAGAAACTAGTACGTAAACGTCGCATGACCTAAATACTGCAATTGACACTTGAGCCCAATAAACTATATTCATACTAACTAGTTCCAATGCCGACATCGCGATCTACATAATTATGAATGGATATTAGAATAATGACCTGAACCTTGTCTAAAATGTCGCACGATTTAAAAGAAGAATTTTGTTAATGAAAAATATAATACTTAATCAAATTTATAGAGAGCAATCAATTAAAGTTAAAATTTCAATTTTCTATATTCTTTGATATACAAATTTCTGGAAATGTATAAACAATAACTAAGAACCAAAGTCATCGACATAGCATAGGCATAACAGCATAGTGACATAGACTCGGCATGTTGAAGTGGCAATGGGCAGGTCATAGTTGCCGCATCAGGTGGACTGCCGCCTTTTTTCCATAAAAAAAGTCGCGTTTGTTTCTATTATTGTACACAAAATAATAGAATGAATACCACTTGTAATATACTTTTAAAACGTAAACGACAATGAATAATGTATCTAACACGCAGTACCTTACATATCCCAACTCAATATATGTATTTATACAATAGGTATTACGTAACGACTAATGAAGCGTGTAGCGGACTCTAGGCTTGGTCATTATTCCGTTTGTTATAACGTAATATATTAATTACGGGTATTTATTTATTCATAAATTGGAAAACGATTCCAGCACATTACATTTTACTATATAATGCTTAGTCCAATAACAATGCACATAAAGGTTTCCACACCTAAACAGCTTAATATTCAGAAACACCTAGAATAGTTGACAAACTTAAGACGGACACTGTTCGTTCCCCATCTATAGGTAGTTACTTTATTATCTATATCTAGCAGTTAGACACAGGTTAGAGGTACCTACGTAACCGAGCCTCCGAGACGTTATTTGTTATCAAACAGTTGCTATTAAATGAACGTCTATTGCGCAATACAAGGGTTACAGCAGCGTAAATGTGTTTGTAATTGGTAGGTATTTATTAATAGGCCTAATAACCGCAGATAAAGATGGGAATTTCTGAAAATGTGTATGTATCCTGTGTCGTGTAGTTTAATGTGTTCAAGGAAAAGTTTTCTGCGTAATAATATGCAGAGTACCCATACGAACGTGTGTGGAATTTCATGCCTATTTACTCAGGACATCGATATGTATGGTTCATAATAATATATTGATGACTTTGTTTGTTCTACAACGTTACATTTGCGGTTGGCGATACTTAACCACTTATTGAATAAGTTGATAATGATCTGCAAAGGTGTTTGTAGGTGTACGACCGCTCAATTGGCCGGTACCATGGGAATTCGTGGGATACCATAGCAACCATGCCATAGTATGGCTTGCATCGAATAATTATTTAGAAAACCTACCTAAGTTACATCTTTAGAAATACCATAATTAAGCTCCTCGTAAAGTTTGTACGATACATGGCTACGGGGTCACAGCCATGCTACAAGGCGGTATCAAGATTCAAATAATAATGTATCTGTTGTACAGGGGCGAATTTCCATTTGTATAATACAATAATAAGTTAATTATTCAAAAAAAACCGCCTAATATAAAATTCCAAAAAAAGTATATATTAAATTAAGTAGCTAATCTAAAATAACGTAACTTGTATTATTTCTTGTGTAACAATTTCATTCGCGTTTTTTATCCACAAATAAAATCAATGTATAAATAATTTATCAATGTATAGAAATAAAATCATTATTATTTTGATCCGATGACTCGAGGTTCTTGTAGATAATTTATTAAACTCTAGTCAGTGTGACTTTGCACTCTAGCACTCGGGCTTGTTGTGCTGTTAGTTTATTTCCTGTTATCTTCTTTGTCGGTGTGTTGCGAATAATATTTTATTTAATAGTTTAAATATAAAAAGTATTTTAGTGACGAGTCTTTACAGACGAAATGAGCGAATTACGCCATAGAAAGGTAATTTTACAACATTTTTACGTCATTCATAACTTAGAACATAACCTATTTTACGAGTTTTTGTGGATTTATGTAACAGCTGATATCTTTATATAGGTACTTTTGAAAATTGCTTCATTCTATCGCTATTTAGTGACAAGAAAAATAAATGCAACTGAATAATTACCTTATTTTGGTGCCTCAGCAGATTTCACTATATTACCGTTAATTTGACACAAAAGTTTCTTAGATAAAGTAAAAACAATGTTATTCAGTGTTTTCCAACTCATAAGACAAAAGGAACTAATAAGTAACTGTTCCCTAGAGTAACAAAGGCCTTTTCACACTCGTGGGTGATAAGATAAAATTTTAACTAACTGAAAAGAGTTAACTATTGAAAGTACATTATTGTACGTTATGTACTTACTGAGATATGTAAATAAAACGTATGTAATGTATAGGTACTCGTATTGACCTTTTCGTTTGTAATTGGTTATTAGTAGTGCCGAAACGCACGGTCTTATTATATAAAAAACGCTATTGCGATGGTTTATCGGGCGCAAACGTCATACATTTTTACTGTGCTACTCAGTACTTTCGACACAATCGCCCCGCCTTCTGTATGTTGAGACCTTTAAAAGTTGTTGTAACTCTACAATTGTACTTAGATTCAACTTTATGCGTGTAATTTCCAAGTATTTCAAGGTCATTTTTGACAAAAAAATGATCACTGTGTATAGGTACTCATCGCAATGACATAGACAACGTAAAACCAACTGGTGCGAAACGCAAATAAAGACGATCGCAGGGTTGATATGGTTGCCAAATGTTGTAAACGTCAGAATAAAGTCAGATGGATTTAGGATAGGTACCTTCCGTTTCAAAAGTATTTTTACGAAAAATATTTTTAAAATGACTATATAATGCAGTACGCTATACTACCGTATTGTTAACATTTTTCGCCGGTTGTGATGTTTATTTTAGCCCGATATGGGAAAATTCAGTACTTACAGATATTTAGAGGTATGTTACTGAAATTTTATGAACAAATTACTTTAAAACAGTTTTATGTTGATTATTTTATTGTTATTGCACCATGAGCATTAAATTGTTTCTCGAATTTATGTTAATAAGGGCACTTTTCTTCCATAATCTCACATAATTATGGATATAATTAAATGAGCATCAGAAATATTGAAAGTGGCAGCATATTTAAAGGTACATTAGGTTTATGTTCGCTAGTGACAATAATGTTTGCAGGACTCCATTGAATTTTATAGTGACATTCTTAGTAATAAAAAAATGATTATTTCAGTTATTCAAAAATAATAGTTTGTTTTGTTGATCATGATTTGCTGTCCATTTAATACATTTTAATACAATCCCATAATCATTAAGTGTATATATGTATTTAAATACCCTTTCTAAAGTAAAAGAGTGGACTAGCTAACCTGTTTGACTAGCGTGTCATTAAAGACTATATCTACATCCCTCATGCACAGGACAATGTGTATGAGATGACCCATGTCCAGCGATGGATGATAAAAGGGATAGTTATGTCTTTTTTTATGTATTTAGTACCATTGTATTACCATGACATATATTCATAATAATATTAAATGTAGGTATAATTTTTCTCTTAATAGCAATAACACAAAGCTACCCAATTCCGAATCTGTACCTTAATTTGACCATTTGTAACTAATATCTATTTAAATGAGTTCTATTTTGAATTTAAAGATGTTATATAGGCTTCATAATAAGTAAATGAAGCTATATGTTTCAACATCTTTCAATTGAAAAAGTACCTACCTGTTTAAATCAATAGTGGTTAACAAAGAAATGAAAACTATTTTTGAATAAATGAAATGAATAATTTTAAATTACTAAGAATGTCATCAGGAATGTTTTAATTGTCACTAGAGAACCTAATCCTGTGGCCAGATTAAGGCAGCTTTAATCTCACATTAGCATGAGATTATCTGAAATTATCTGAGCATAGGGATCTTAATTAATGTCAATATGAAGTTTATTGCCTTTGGTTAAATTTTTTTAACATAACATGTCATTTTAATGATTCTGTTTAAAAAGAAACATTTTCTACCATCTGTTTAAAAAAATGAATAAAAAGATATTTTTAAGATTTTCACTGCGGTCTTAATATTTGAGAAACTAGAACCAACAATAAGGCCCCTTTCTTAAAAAAATATCACAAATGAATTACTGAACAGTGTTCAGAGTAGGTAGAGCAATTTGGGGTCAATGATTTCAAACGTTATATGTAAATATGGACATGCCTCAGGGGTCGCGGGATTTTAAAATTATCAAGAACTTTAGTCTATGAAACAAATATGAAATATTCCAGTCATCAGAGTAGGTACACCTATGTTTGATACTTACAGAGCATTATCAAAAATATGGACATACCCCATGAGTTCTGAGAATTCAGGAGAACTTGCGAAAACTAAAAAGAGAAGAGTACCTACTTTCACCTGCCTAGGTGACATTGGAAATAACTAGTAAAACAATATTTCATTGTTTTTTATTGTTTTGAGAGATTTTATAGCAAATTTTGACTTGACTGGCGATTATTTGCCTATTCTAAAACTTCTACATTTGTATACACATTTTTAAATGGACCACTGATGAAGATGCTAATTAAAAAACTGCATACTTATTCTATATTTAATATTAATATCACATTTCTCATTCACGCTATATACTATCAGGTAGTCCAGCTCCCGTGCCCATGTGCAACGGCGTGCAGCTGACACCTAATCAGAGCTGAGTATCTAAAGTCACACTTTTTATTCCAGTCAGAGATATTTTATGACATGTAGAACTGTCAAACAGAGAGAAATTTGTACAGATATGACACTTTATTGATAGTTTTACATGTCATATCCCTGACTTCAATAAAAAGTTCGACTATGAATGACTCATTTGTTTGGCATCCAGACCATCGCGCTGGCTGTTCACATTACATTATTTTTGTCTCTTTCTACAACATTCAATTCATCAATTGTCTTAAAACAGTGATATGGCTCACTCTCTTGCTTTGGTTCATAGAGTGCGCTTGTATTGTCTGCTGTTGTGTATGTGTGAAATGTGGTTTCTGGAATCTTCTTAACACGACTATTTTGGCTCTGATCTACGGACTTTGATTTGTTTCTCTTGGAATGGACATACAAATTTGCTATTTTCATCTATCAATGTTCAGGTAAGTTTTTCATTAATTTATTTTTTCCTTTGTATGGAATGAAAACGTCTTTCCCTGATGCTAATTTATTATTATTATTATTTAGACCTTGTAGTGTCCCACTGCTAATGCTATTTTTCTAATACGATGTAAAATAATGTAAAGTAATCTTAAATGGTGTAAATTACGATTGTGAAACTAATTACTATTTTCCTAATAGGATATTCTTTTTAAATATTCTCCTTGTTTGTTTTGCTACTTGTGCAGAGTATTTATTTATTTTTAAGTATAAAACTAATTTCTTTTTGTACAATATGTATGTAAATTTTGAAATATTTTAACTCTCGTTTTAGGTGAGATACGCCTTCTTTTGGATCTCTACAAGAAAAAAAAGTTCAGACATGGTAAATGTCAAAGAGGAAACAGTAGAAAAGTGAATATCCAATCAGCCGAAGTTGATTTACGACCACGCTAGTCGTACACTATACTCTACCAAGTGTGAGAGTCATTTGGCAACTAGGAAATATAACATTGAAAGTCATATTGAAGGCGCAGTATATCAAGGAAAGTTTAAATGGCCTCAAGAGGAATTTTATTTTGACCTTATTCTGTTCCTGATTCTGTACAGTTGTCTAAAATGAAAAATCCTGTGTTCAGAGTTCTTTCAAAAATATATTTGCAGTGTTTGTTATTTATTATGTTTGTACGAATCGTAAAATCGTAAAATTACAAAAAGAGTATTTAGACAAGTTTAAAAATAAAATCAATTCTATTTATGAAAATAATCAAAATGAGAAACAACAGACTTTTTAGGAGGTTAGGTATGTAGTCCATTTTTTAATAAAACCGTTGAATGAGAACATTTTACGTTGACCCTATTTGATTGTTTGTAAAATTCCAGAACATGTTAATGGACAAACAATTATTCAATTTGTGTTAGAATGTTTGGGAAATCTATGGCAAAACTTTTTGAAACTAAAGTTAATAATGTTTTATTGCTATGTACCAATAGTGTATCGTACATGCTATTTGCGGGGCGAAATCTGAAAGATTATTTACTACAATTAAAACACGTGACCTGTTTGGCGCACGCTCTTCACTGTTTATCGGAGCAAATAAAATTGGAATACCACGATATAGATATTTTAATATCAAAGGTTAAAAAAATATTTATGAAAAGCCCCGAACAGAGTTCGAAGTTTGAAAGAAACATATTCTAACTTACCGCTTCCTCCACAGCCAGTCACCACGAGATGGAGAACTTGGTAGTGTGCAGCGTCATACAACACAACACGCTTAGATGCGATAAAAGATGTTTTCTCTCATTTAAATAGTTCTGATGCAATGGCTATCCGGAACGCGAAAACATATTGGAAAAAGAAAATTTACACAATGATTTAAAATATATAAAAGAAAATTATAAATACTATAATCCAATTTTCTTTGAAAGAGTTATTAAAACGTAATTTAACATTAAATAACTCTTTTTTTAGCATTTGACCAAGTCAGAGCTATGTTAAACGAGTGTACATCGGAAAATAATAAAAATTAAATTGAACAAGTTATGAATAGAAATCCCGATTTAGACATGGTACTTAGAGAATATAGTGCAAGAATTCAAAGAAATTAAATAAAAATTATATATTATAATTGTATTATTATAATGGCTCCACTGACATCGACAGATGTCGAACGAACATTTTCCATATATAAATGGATTTTAGGTGTAAAAAGAAATAGGTTAAATCTAAAAAATATAGAGAAACTTATGGTCATTTATTTCGATTTCTTAGACCACGACGTCTTTCGGTGAAGAAATCGTAGAGGATGGCGGTGACATATAGAATTCTACTAATTTTAACAAAATTATAAATGCGAAAGTTTTTTTGTTTGCTTGTTTGGGATGTTGAAACCGCTGAATGAATATGGATGAAATTTCGTGTAGAAATAGATTATGAGCTGGAATAATATGCTTTTTAAGGTAAAGTTCACGCGTACGGGGTCGAGGGCAAAGCTAGTAAATTTATACCTTTTTTACTTTAACAGTAAATGGTTCCAAACTACTATTTTTTTGTCTGTGTATTCTCAACTACTTTTTCATGTATGGCGTCAATAACAGACAGGTGTTAAAACATTGTAAACTGGTAAGGGGGTTTGTTATTATATTTTTTACACTTGTTCAGTCTAAAATGTTTATTTTATTGTTTATTTGAGAAAAATGTTAAAAGATTTTAGACATAAAGGCTATAAAGTAGTTGTTCACAATGTTGTTGAAAAATATAAAATTTAATTTAATTATTGCGTTTTATTTATATTTCAAAATTTTTCACTAATACGGATGAAACAAAGATAACAATCTGACTGAAGTATACAATCACTACCTAAATATTTTTTTTTAATCCTTGGAACCTTGCCATTTTTTTAATTGTATTTTCTAAAAAAAGGCATATCTGTACTATGACAACATATCGCAAGTACCAAAAATCGCTTTATCTACACCGATCACTACTAATGAACAAATTTTTTTTCAGTTAAAAGATGATACTTCAGTGTCACATATCAACATAAGAAGTAGAACTATTAAACAGCCAAGAAGATTAAAGAAAGTATTTATTTTCCTGATACTTCTAGCATTATGTGTCACATACTTTTTGGGTGAGTAAAGATATATCTTGTACTTAAACATAGTTTCTGATTGTAGACATGATCCACAAGTTCAAAGTCGGAGCGAAAGAACTATGCTTGGAGTCTTGCTGAACAAAATCTTTCAAATTCTTTATTTGTATTAAACATACTTGATACAAAGTGAGCCTGATACCCAAACTAGAAAAAATCTGTATTTTGGGAGCCAGTAAAATGTATAGGTAATGAAGAAATTCAATGAAAAATTAAAGTTGCCGACATAGCTCAAAGAATCAACAAGCTGAAGTAGCAGTAGTGGGTAAGCCATAGCTGTCACAGGACCGAGGATCGGTAATCAATTGTGGAGATGAGTCCTCTTAACTGCGTCCACATGGACTGAGTGCTTGAAGAAAGTCGCCAGTAGTGGCTGGATGAGGACCATGTGTGTAAAAATAATAGTAAAAAATATTTTCAATTAGAAAGAATTTGAGTATATATAAATATATAAATTATCATGACCAAATAATATATGAGGAAATACTTTTTGTTATCATAAAGTAATAATTATTATCTAAGTTTGTACGATGCTTTATTGTAATCTAATTAAATATACTGTTTGTGTAGTATTATACTGTTATATGGATAAATTATATGTTATATGATTCCCCGCCAGTGATGCTGTCAAGCCTTAAGAGGCTCATGTCCTTTTGTGATAAAACCTTTAGGGTGAGTTTTAATATATTCGTAATCAGCAACGGGGCTTATTAATAAACTTCAATATAAAGGTTTTATCACAACAGGACAAATGTGTAGTCTCCATTGCATGGACAGCCCCATACCTGCTCTGACACCTATATTTATACCATTTTGTTTTCATCCCTAAAACGTACCATAATCATGTTAATCTATCAAACATAGAATGTAAACCACCTGATCCTTTACTAATATTATTAAGAGACTGATTGTTTATATTTTATATGTATTTATTGTTTATATGTAAGAGATTTTACGACCATACATTACGCACAAGTCAATATCCAAGAGGTGGCCCATGTCCACCAGTGAACGAAAAAATGGGCCAGTCAATGTATGTAAGACATAAACTGGAACTACTGTACCGATTTTGTAAATTATTTCAGTTTTAGGAAACGAAACTGGTACAGTTGGAACATACACAATGTTTCCTACAAAATCGTTATGCCATCCGCGTGTCGGTAGTTATTAATAACAAGTCTTCGTCACGTGATATTACCGAGGTGCGAGGACTATGATAGAATAGGTTTTACGAAGTTTAAAACAAAATTTTCACACATTTGAACATTGTGTGTAAATCAATTAGAAAATTAATTTCATGATAATTATTATAACAGAAAGCGTTTGATACCTTCAAACACCGAAACAATTAACTTTCTGTTTGAAAACACAGGGTTAGGTCATATTGTAACAGGTACAGTTGGAACATATACAATGTTTCCTACAAAATCGTTATGCCATCCGCGTGTCGGTAGTTATTAATAACAAGTCTTCGTCACGTGATATTACCGAGGTGCGAGGACTATGATAGAATAGGTTTTACGAAGTTTAAAACAAAATTTTCACACATTTGAACATTGTGTGTAAATCAATTAGAAAATTAATTTCATGTTAATTAAAACAGAAATCGTTTGATACTTTTGAAACACCGACGCAATTAACTTTCAGTTTGAAAACATAGGGTTAGGTCACATTGTAACAAATTACTTACCCATAAAAACGTAAGAAGTAATTGAATAAGTAAGTAACTAAATAGTTTAGCAATTAATTTAGCAATGAGTCGAACCCTGAACTACTTTTGTATTATGCAATTTATTATTTTTATTTTAAAACTGTATTCTCATTGTATTCACAATGGTCATTGGTATTTAAACATACAGGTTAAACAATAATAGAACATAATTTTAAAATAAATAATTCATATTAATTAACATTACTTGATTGAAAAAAATATGAATGAGAGAGAGGTTAAATAACGACACAATAAATAACCACATAATAATAATAAGTAATAAAGTAAATAAAACAATCAATGAATTCCACGAACCCCGCATAATTAGAAGTTTGATTCGGTCTACTCGTCTACTTAAATATCTTCAAAAGCACTAGCGTATCAGTCAAATGTAATTGTTGTACACTAAAATTGAAATGTACGCTTAGATTGTGAGGGACAAAATATATTTCTTTTATCTATTGTGATAAGAGGTGCGATTAATATATTTTAGTGCCTACCGTTTGGAGTCATGATATTCCATCTTTTGGTGGCAATTCTAAATAATAGAAAATGAAAATACGAATATATGGTTCATAGAATATGAAGAGACTCGTCTATTGGCTTACCAAAAAAAGAGGTTTGAAAAAGTGTTGTAAGTTTTGGCCTTATCAAGCCGGCCCGGTAGGACACTCACTAATAAATTATAGTACACCGACCTTTACACGAAAAATTGCATAGCTCCAATGCACTTACTTTAATGGATACGTGCTTCTATTCAATGTCCTATTACACCATTTTTCAATCATACGCCTGTACCTTGACAATGAAACGTTTTCCGTAGATTTTTACACACACAGTCCTTGAAGCGGTCTTATTTTTATGGTAGTAATGTTCAAAGTCGTTTATGGAATGTTATTGAAAGAAGTAAGTCGTGTTTGGTTTTTCAAAACAATGTATATTACAGTTAAAGAATGAGACAGTTTGTTTCAAACCGTGAACAGTGAGTGTTTTTGCAATTCTATGTGAATAATGTCAAACGGAACGTTTCTACGTACATTTCCCGTTTTAATTACAGGTATTTTGTGTTCTTTATTATTCAAAAGCTATGGGTTAATAATTTTAACGTAATAATTTTAACGGGTTAATAAAGTTAATAATTTTTGAATCGCTTGATTTTATAGGATCTTCTATTGCTATGAACTTGAATTATTTTATTTTATTTACCGTTTTTACCAAAACGTCAACTGCGAAAGTTTCCTGATTGCAATGTGTTTTAATTTAAAGCATAAAATATCTATTCTCGTCACAAGATCTATTTACACTGCTGGACATTGGAACATGGGCCTTTTCACGCACGTTGTCCTCTGCATGAGGGAAATATGGCCATAAAACGCTACGCTGTCCGAACGTGTTGGCGAGTCCACCTTTTTAGAGGTGGTGTAGTTCCTCGGGGCTTGTGATAGCGGCTTGGTTATCCCTTAGTGGGCTTTCACGATACCGACGCGGAGAGATGAGGTGGTGCTATTCTAAAGTCGGCCGACACCACTCATGCACAAGACAACGTTCATGAGAAGGTCCGGGTCCAGCAGTGGTCGACAGCAGCTCTGGTCGACAATAGCTCTGATCGACAACGGTATTTACTTGGGGGTAAAATGTAAAATTGAAGATAAAATTAATGATCAATCATTACATAATATTTTGACAATACATAATTACGAGTACATACCTAATAATGTGATATGATCGGTATTCTTAATGTATACTGATAGTCTAGAGTCTAGACGACTGATTAGTTTCTTATCATTAAATTTGTTATCAGCAATCGGATGTTTCAGTAATTTCCTAGGATGTGGGGTGTTGATTTTCAATTTTCAATACAACATTTAAAAATATGATGAGTTTTACTTCAATTTGTAAGCTGCCTAAAGGTTATGCCTATGTCAATATTTATCATTTAATGTAGAACTCATTATCGTCTTAGCATTATCTTGTACCAGTCGACAATAATTAATATGCAAATGCATACGTATTGTAGAAAGTAGAGAATTAGCGCGAGCAAGCAATTAACTTTATTTTTTTTTAAGTATGGTACGTTCGCTATCGTTATTTGTATTAAAATTTGCTAAATTTTTGTTTATAGGGTTGTTCGCGGGGCAGACACAGTGGTTCGATGGCCTCGCTAAGAGTTTAGGTTACGAAAGTGTATATCATCATGCTGTTATTATTGACGCAGGATCCTCGGGGTCCAGGGTATTGGCATATAAGTTTAGAGTACCGTTCACAGGTATGTTGAAATTGATATATTTAAAATACTGTCTATGTATTTGTAAAAGTCGTTTATCTTTGTTTGCGTTATAATTTTTAAAATATTTAAATTGTATCTAGTACACTAGATAATTATAAAATACTACATTCACTTTTTATTTTCATTAGTTATCGTTTGTTTGGATTACAAATTTTATGCGGTGACGTACAGTGCAGAGACGAGCTGATGGTATACTATGATATCCCGGTTTTGTTTCTACATTTATATTTACAGCAAAATAGTAATGAATTGGATACTTTACGATCATGATAATAAGGGTCACAAAACGCTTGTGCTTGTGCGAAATACAAGATTATTGCTTGTTTGATTGTTTATAAACAAATGTGTGTGTTATTTCCGTTATGTACTCGTATGTGGTATGTTTAGGAATTTCATTCCTGACAATTGAAAACTATTGAAGTTTACATAATTCCCTTATTTTTAAGAATGTTTTTACAGATGAGAGAGGTGAGTATAGATACCCCCTAGAGGTATCTCTATCTACACTTGAGTCACATTCGTGTGATCATGACCTCAAATGCTTGCTTGACCCGTACCACTAAATTTTTACTTAAGTACAGATTTTTAAAAAAATGTTTGTAGTTCTGCAGTGGGGCAAACATTCGCGAGTAAACCCGCATGCTCGAGGAATTAAGGAAAAACCTGAAGTTTTGTGTATCCACCAATCCACACTGGCCCGCGTGATGGATTATGGTCAGTGATTTACTAGGGGAGTCCTGTGCCCTGCAGTTGGACGTTGAGGCTGATAGGAGTACAAAACCTGTGTTAGATAATAAATTAATATATAAAATGAATATCAAAAGAATCAACAAACCGAAATGGCAGTGGGCAGGCCATACATCCCGCAAGACCGATAACCGACGGGGCTGACAAGTCGTCGAATGGAGACCACGTACCGGGAAATGTAGTGTCGCACGCCGTCTGGTGGACGTGGACTGACTGCTTGAAGAAAGTCGCCGGTAGTCGGTGGATGAGAAGAGCTGAGCACCGTGTGTGGTGGCGGTCCTTGGGAGAGGCCTGTATCCAGCAGTAGAGAGACACATGCTGATGGTATAAGATGAATAACTATTGTTATATTGTCGTATTTCAGTATTTGGACAACCTAATTTGGATTTAGTAGAAGAAATATTCGCGCAGTCAAAGCCGGGATTATCATCATTCGCCGATGATCCGGAAAAGGTGAACATATTTCAATTACCACTGCTAGTAAAACGTGATTTTGATAAGGGTTTAAACTTTTCTGTTCGTAATTGAACATAATAACTGGTATGTAAAACGGGTTACTCACGATTTATTATAGCCGATATTTGGGTCCAGTTACATGAACCGCGGTCGCGGCGAGACTGCGCAGGCGGCTGAAGCTGTTGTTCTTATTGAAATACATGGTAGACAACCATCCGTCATGTTCGTTTTTGATTCACCTGCCCACACTGATTTTTGTTGATTAAGTTCCTTGCACACTATACTAACAATATCACCACACACAGGCGAGTTTGAAAAAGCATCTACTTTTCCGGGTTTTCAAAGTTCAATCACTGGGTCCCATGTACGTGCCAACTTAAATCCCTCCTCGCGAGTGAAATTTCGGCATTTTTAAAAGTAATAATAAATAAATAATATTAATAATAACACATAGTATTTAATAAATAAATAAATAATAAATCGTGAGTAACCCCTTTACATAACAATTGTTATGATTTTGATACATCTTGAGATTATACTGATTACGTGGCTTCTCTTAAATCATTTGTTCAAGGAGAGTTTCTCGAACGCGTGCAGAAGAGAAAATCGGCAAAAGCTAGTATAATCAACTATTATCATTATGTGATCATTCTTATCTTATTTTCGAGTTTTTATTATCATGTAAACAATTGCAAACGGCTAACCTATGATGTGTGGTCACATTAGAGAATCCTATACAATATTCTTTCCAGAACCGTTCGAGAAAATCCTTGTATAAATGAGCCTTAACGACGTTCTCGACATCCACGATAATCCTTTAATACCATACAGGGTATGTCCAAACCTGACACCATGACTTCTGGCCATGATCTTGAAATTTATTACTTTACAACGTTACGTACTTTGTTTTTTATAAAATAAAGAATTCCATAATTGATTTTTTTCCTAAATAAATAATAATTTCAATATTTTCACGTCAATGAACTCTGAATGACGTGTTGTGGTGCCGAAACGTGGTCTCTGACGGTAGGCCCGGTTCACAAGTTCAAAGTCTCTCAGCGAGCGATGGAAAGAGCTCGGGAGTTTCTTTGCTGGACAAAATCCGTAACGAAAATATTCGACGAAGAACTAAAGTTGCCGACGTCAGCAAGCTAACGTGGCAACGGGCAGCCCATACATCCCGCAGGACCGATAACCGATGGAGGAAGCGGACTCGCTTGAATGGAGACCAAGAGAGAGAGAATAGGATTTTGCAAGGTCGGCGGCGCGCCCGCATGCCCCCTAGTGTTGCAGGTGTCCATGGGCGGCGGTAACACTTACCATCACGTGAGACCGCTTGCTCGTCCGCCCTCTTCTCTATAAAAAAAAAAAAACGTATCAAGAAACGTAGCGTGGGAGGTGGATCTTCAAGTGAACCCGAAAGTTGTAGAACGAACTGCCACGAAGCTGAGGTTTTTCCTCTATGCTACGAAATGGGACTTGAAGAGAGCTGTGTACAGGATTCTCCAAGGGTGGCAGGGCATCAGTATGCCTGCCGGTGTTAAAGGTGGCCATGAGCGGCGGTGACCACTTACCAGCACGTGTTTGAAATATGTAAAACCGTTTTCGAGAAGAATAAAATTATTTTAGGGAAAGAATCAAAAGTTACCATCATGTAAAGTTTTGTTGTTCTATCTAAAACGTTCGTAGCGGTCAGTACTGAGTACAAGGTAGTGATCGGCGGTGCGGCGCTGGTGACGCGCGCACTGGTGAATGCAACCTATATGAAAAAGCAAACTTATTATTTCCTTTTTTCTTTTTTCAAAACTGGTAGCTTTTGCGTTATTCCAGTGACACATTGTAGATGAAAAAATAAAATAAACGTGTGATCTAGGGCGCGGACACAATAATTCAATTGATAAGGAAGGCGGAATCTCTGGTGCCGGCCGATAAGAGGCGCGTCACTCCCTTAGTAATCCGCGCCACGGCTGGCCTGCGGCTGTTGCCTAAGGAAAAAGCGCAACAGCTGATCAGCCACGTGGCTAAGGCCACTGCCAAGTAAGTTATAATGTTTGATATTGATTCATAATCGACCTTTAAACGTCCCCACTGATGTTTTAACACATACATATAATAAAACAGTAAAAGGGTTGAGTCTGTACATAAATAAATAAATGTCTCTTTAGAAGCTACAGAGCCCAGTAGGTTTTAAAATGTTTGTGTCTGTTTGTTTAAGCATCAAGTAAAAACTACTAAACGGATTTTGATCGGGTTTCCACTAGTGTATAGCTAAGTATCCAGGAGGAAAACTGGTATGTGTGTCGTTTTCATATGACACAAGGAAGTTGAGTTATAGAGGAATATAAATAAATGACTTAATAGAATTACTCAAAAACTACTGGATGTATTTTCATACGTGAAATCCATCATGTCGATGCTTTTACAGGTGTTAGAAATCTTTTCAAGCTGCTTAGTCCACGCGAGCGAAGCCGCAGGCAGAAGCTAGTTAATAGTATCTTATTTAACGCTTCCAGCAATAACCTTTTTTATTGTCTATTGTTTACTGGGGTGCAGGAATCCTGACGCCACCGTAAAATTTAAATAATTTAATTACTATACTTTCTATATATGTACTTATTATTATGTATGTATCTGTAGGTTTGTATATATAATAATCATATATATTAGGTACCATGTCATCTCATTTGAGTCTTATTCGCACCTCCCAATTGAACCTCTCTGATCAACCCAAAGGTTAGCTCGTTGAGAATGCCTTGAGTCGTCAAGCTTGCCTTCTGTACGATAATGTGCAAATTAATAAATAACTAAGTTTACATTTTTAGGGACGTTTCCAAACACTTTTCATTTCATTCACTCAAATAGTCTAGTTTAGCAGGCCAAACGTAACCTACGGGGGATGTATGGCATTATAACAGCGTGCTGACTGTGGGTTGTCAAGTACACTCTTGTGAAGGTGGTGTAGTTCCTCGGGTCTCTTTGTAGCCAGCCCCTCCTTGTATCCCTTAGTCACTACTACACAATACCCACGGGAAGGGATGGGATGGTACTATTCTAAAGCCACATGGATAACACACGGCCATCCCCTCCATCGATGGCATACATTCCTTAAACATAGATTTTTACACAATCACACCTATTCATATACATACATAAATGGTAATTCAATTTTAATGTATACCTAATTTAAAGACTTAATATGTATAATATCTAGCATTTAGTATGTACTGGCTTAATTACTTGTTTCACGTAGGTATACCTAGGTAGGTAGGTATCTGCCTAGCCTGTATTGCAGATTGTAACTATAGTAACTAACGATTTTGTATTGTAAATCGGGTCTAAACGCGTAAAATAAAGGCTTTTGTTTAGCTTTTTAAAATGTGTAGTAACCATTGTTTCTCTCAATAAAGATTTATTTATTTATATTTCCAGGTTAGGTTATGACGTCGGCAGTAATGGAGTAGAGATTATGGACGGCTCTGATGAAGGAATCTTCATTTGGTACACGGTTAATCTGTTACACAGTGAGTAGACAATGCTATAAATGGGAAAAGTTCGGTTACATCCATAGAAATCTTAAAGAGTCGTGAACTCAGGTGAGCTTGTCACCATACTGATGACGCGTAGGCCGCCAGCGCTCGTGTTGTCATTAAGTTGTTCTTGAAACGTAGAGCAGTAAAAATGGTGTCATAAATATTCTACAAGACAAATAAAAAAAGTTTTGCCAGGGTGTCAAATTTTGTGTGGAATCACAATTAAACCTTCGCGAGTGGAACTGTGGGCAACAGCTAGTCCTATAATATTAATAACAATTATTTTTATTGATACTTACAAAGGAATTATTATTATTATATTAATATTATTTTAGGGAAGTAGGCGGACGAGCTGGCAGTCTCACGTGATGGTAAGTGTTACTGCCGCCCATGGGCACCCGAACCACCAGGAGTACGTATGCGTGTACGCCGCCGACCTTGTAAAATCCTATTCACAGCTTTCTTGAAGAACACCATATCGTAGCGTAATGGAAAGACCTTTTGAGGCAGTTCATTCCACAGCCCACGGGTTCGCGGTATAAAATGGGTTTAAAATAAAATGAAATGGGTTAAGAGTAACGTTTAAGTAGTGTTTTTGTTTAATATATCTCATATTTATTTAGTCTGTAGTTCACGCTAGTGAGGCGGTGATAGCCATAGCTTCGATCTATACTCGACTCACATTCGAGTTCAGATCCTCGTCTCGTACCACTGATGTTTCCACTTAAATACGAATTTTTAAAAATTGTCACCAGCTCGGCGGTGAGGGAAAATATCGGAAGGAAACTCGCATTCTCCAGAAATAAAATATCTGGAGTATGCGATCCACCGATCCGCACTGGGCCCGCGTGGTGTATTAAGACCGGGAACCCTCCAGTGATTTACCTAGGCCAGTGCCCTGCATTGGGACGTTATAGGCGGATCCAAGTACTATGCTAGTGTGTCAAGCCAATTAAATTATTCAGTCAATTAATTAAATGTCAAATTATTCAGGTATACATATGTCAAGCTATATATAATTCTAGCGGTGCCAGCGACTTGGTTTGCCAATTTTAGTGATTCCCGTGGGAATTATTTAACGGATCGGGATGAAATGGACCTTAAATGTTAACCCAGGTCATAAGCTATAACTGTGCCAAGTTTAATTAAATTCTGTCTAGTAGTTTTTGCGTTCAGACAGACCAAAAATCGAAAAGTAGCCGTTTTGGCCCCTGTATCGTTCATAGATTTTTTCCGAAAAATATTTCTAGTACAGACACTACTTTTTTACGATTTTATTATATTTATAGATTAGTGTGGACATTGATTGAACATTTTGGTTTGTTTTCAGATCTAATGGACGGTGAGACGATGGCCGCTTTAGATTTAGGCGGTGGTTCGACACAGATCACGTACCAATTGAACGATAAAGATGTCAATTCCTTCCCAAGCGCCGACCAGTACGTGGTGCCCGCTGGGGAGAACATCACGATTTATACACACAGGTAGTTTTACGAACTGTATTTTTCAGGGGATGATTTATAAAATTGTATTTCTATCACTTTTTATATCACGGGGGGGGGGGGGGGGGGTTCGGGCCGTTATTTACCACGCGGGATTGGTGGATTAGATACACCAGATTTTTTTTTAATTTTTATTTCGAGAGCATGCGGGTTTCCTCGCGATATTTTCCCTCACCGTTCAAGAGGTCTTTCCATTGAGCTACGATATGGGGTTCTTCAAGAGAGCTGTGAATAGGATTTTGCAAGGTCGGCGGCGCGCCCGCATATCCCCTGGTGTTGCAGGTGTCCATGGGCGGCGGGAACACTTACCATCACGTGAGACCGCTTGCTCGTCCGCCCACTAGTCTATAAAAAAAAAAGGCAAAATTTTTAAAATCCGTACTTAAGTAGAAACTTAGTGGTAAGGGCCGAGGATTTGAACTCACGATCGCACGAATGTGAGTCTAGTATACTCCAGGCACTCACCGTTCTCCACTTCAGCTTGCGGATCCTTTCTCATTGGTAGTTCATTACATGGTGATCGTTTGATCAACAGTTACCTGAACCTTGGGCTGCTCGCAGCAAGATATGGCGTATTCCGACTGGAGGCGAATGATAACATCACTAGTGAGTTCACGTCAGTATGCGTAGACCCTATCGTCCAACGCGAGCCCTGGACTTACGCCAATAAGCAGTACATCATCAGGTAAGCAAAATTTTTTTTGTAACACTTATCTAATTTTTAATTTGATAAGTTTCAAATTTTGGTGAAATCTAAAGTTAGTTTCGAATTTTCTATATGTGCAATGCCGTGTGCTGTCTGTCAGCTATAGAATAACACCACTGCATCACTTCACGTGGATGTCGTAAGAGGCGACTAAGGAATAACGAAGCGGCTACCACTAACGCTGAGGAACTATAATCAACTCGTAAAAAAAAAACATTAAAATGATTTCCTACAGTAGCTGCTCTTATACCATGTTGATTTATTAATATCTTTGGGTCGCCCAAACTCTGTTTCTCTTGCATAACAATGAAATAAACGACAGTAGAGGGGGGGGGGGGGGGGTTGAAAAATATTATTATTACTACATTCATTATTATTTCATTACTACATTTTTTCCTAGATTTTTTTACTAGATTTTTTCCAAGACACTTGACTCCATCGAGTAAATATGGTCAATGATTCTATAATCCGCCCAGGGAAAATATAATTTATGGTCAGCGAATGTTGGGGAAAAGTTGGGAATTTTTTTCTCACTCTTAAGCTGTGGGCACCCTGGCTGTTTTATAAAATAAAAAAAATCATACTTGCACTTTCTAGTGGCGCCCCTCGGGGTGGTATGAAACGTGACGCGGTGTACTCGCGGTGTCACGCGCTGGTAAGACGGTACGCTAGTGCCACAGTGGACTGGGAGCCCAAACACCCGCCCAAGGGGAACGTCGCCGCCATGAGCTACTTCTATGACGTCGCTGCTGATGCTGGCATCATTGGTGAGTGATGATACTTTATTAATTAACTTGCACTTCCCAGTAGCGCTCCACGGGGCGGTATGAAACGCGTCGCCATGTACAGTAAACTAGTAGGGGTTATGTCAACGGTTTTAATATATTTTGGAAAAGGGGTCTGCGACCGCAGAATGTTTGGGAACCCCCGGTTTTGCTAGATAACTGAGTGCATGGGGCCGAGACCCGACGATACGCGTGACCTCTTGTTACTACACTCATATTATACTTTATAATTTTGGTAGATTTTTTATTCTAATATTTTTATTGTGACCTTAAATAAGGTGTCACCGAAATCACGCTAAATTCGAAACACGTCAAGTAATTTGAAATATATAAAACCGTATATATTAAATAATTAAATTAAATTGTATATAATAGGCATGATGACAGTATCAAAGAATTAAAGAATAAATAATTTTAGAGAAAAAAATATGTTGCAAGAATTCTAATAAATTAACCAGTTTTAATGTAAACATTGAGATTAATAATATTTTCAATAAAATAAAAGTATAAAATACTGCATTCGGCCATGTTAACTAAAACGCCAATCAGAGCGAATGACGTCACGCCTCAGTGAACATCACCGTGTCGCTTGAACTTCGATTGATTTACCTACCTACGTTTACCTAGGTGTGACGTCACAAGCGACGCCATGACACCTGCGAGTGTTTTCGCGCGTAATTCAAAGTAGATAGAAAAAAAATGCATAATTTGCGTTAAAACTTATTTTATTGCTGAAATAATGTTATTTTTGGAAACAGTAGACGTGAATCTACATTATAGAAGCGGATTTCAAAATCCGTCATCATGCCTATTGTATTATATGTAAGTGTATATAATTGAATTATTTTCGGGAATAAAATGGAGACATGTAACAACAAAACTTTACATAAGATTTTAAATGTTCGCTACCGCGGTTGAACATAATAATTGTTATGTAATAGTCACACAAAGGCGTGACGTGTATACTAAGAATTTTCCCATTCCTCCCTTCAAATCAGACGTGATGAAAGGCGGCACAGTGTCAGTGAACCAGTACAGAGCTAGTGCATTGACCGCTTGTTCCGCTTCCAACATCGACCAGCCGTGGGCGTGCATAGACCTCGTGTACGTGGTCACATTAATGCAGGACGTGTACAAGATACGTGACCACGAGCCCATCTCGGTGAGTACCCCACTATTTATTTTATTTTTTTACTAACGGTGCCAGCGCATTCGTTCGAGTACAGAGCTAGTGCATTGACCGCTTGTTCCGCTTCCAACATCGACCAGCCGTGGGCGTGCATAGACCTCGTGTACGTGGTCACATTAATGCAGGACGTGTACAAGATACGTGACCACGAGCCCATCTCGGTGAGTACCCCACTATTTATTTTATTTTTTTACTAACGGTGCCAGCGCATTCGTTCGAGTACAGAGCTAGTGCATTGACCGCTTGTTCCGCTTCCAACATCGACCAGCCGTGGGCGTGCATAGACCTCGTGTACGTGGTCACATTAATGCAGGACGTGTACAAGATACGTGACCACGAGCCCATCTCGGTGAGTACCCCCACTATTAATTATATTTTTTTACTAACGGTGCCAGCGCATTCGTTCGCGTGAAATTTTGTGTTGTTCAAACATACAGACAAAAATTGTTTTATATTCCGTATCATTCGTACTTTACATTGGAATGACTTTTTTCATAAAATACTTCATGAACAGATACGGTTATTATTATGTATACATTTATTACCTGAATGGATTTTACAGAGCGTTGCCCACCAATTACCTACTCAGAAAACGGACAAACAATCATTAAATGTACAGATACATTACTTAAACGTGGATAACGCCTTCAGGCGATTCCGGATTAGCCGATGGCCAATATTTTTGTAATGTATCTGTAAATCCATAGATTCAAATGGCTTTTTGTCTTTCAGGCATTTTACCGAAATGTCTTCTTAGAGAACAAATTAACGCCATCTGTGTGATTTGACGAGTACTACCATGTAAAATACCCGACTATATTTTTTTATAATAATTACATTTTTTTATAAAAACCTAATAATGTAGTTCTTCTTATTTATTAAAAATAAAGTAAAGTTCCCTTTAAGTAAAACTAACTATAATTAACTTATTATTATTTAAAATTATAAAAAAGCCACCTGTATACGATGCTTACCTGCTCACTCGCGAAACCGGATCTGCCGCGCCCGCGCCCCCGGACCCCCGCGCCCGCACCCCGCGTTGGTGTTTGTTTTCATACCCATAGTTATTTTATTATATAATAAACGATGTACATGAATCATAAGCGAGAAACGTGAATCATTGTATACACGAAATTAACATAGAATAACACATCGCAGACAAATCTACATACGGTTTTGTGATCCAAATATAAAATTAGAAATAAAAATAAATAAAAAGAACTATAGTTACCTCATAAAGGTTGCGGGCTCCCGCTGGATGCAGGTCGCTGCCGATAGGTCTAAATGGCGGACAATGGGGGAGGCCTATGTCCAGCAGTGGACGTCCAAGGGCTGAAATGATGATGATGATGATGATAGTTAATTTTACTTTCCCTTACAATCCACCCAGTGTCCATTCATATGTTCCACACTGTCCGTATAATTGGGCTCATACAATATCTTTATATCCACATAAGAATATATAAATTTTATTAACAGCTATTCAAAAAGGTGAACGGTCACGAAGTATCGTGGGCGTTAGGCCTCGCCTACACCACAGTCATGAACAGAATTGCAGCCACCGCCGCGTAGTGAATACAATAGGGAATATATACTGTAATATCCAACTACAAATATCCGATATCTGACAATGATTGACATAAATTGACAAATATACCTTTTAAGGTATTCGCGTTTTTCACACATATATTAAACGCATATATTTACCGATTTTAAAGTCAAATTCAGTGCAGCACAAAATATCTCTTATAGTTCAACAAAAATCTAAAATCAAATTAAACTAAGATATTTTTTAAAAGGTTTTTTTTTTTTGAAAAGGTTGGAAGTATTCGTGTACGGTGTATAATATACTCAATCAAATATTATCATGAAGCATTAAAGCAAACGGTGTTAACCAATATTTTTAAAGTCTAGTGTTTCTACAATCCTTTTCTGTGTATTTTATAATTAAAAAAAAATTTTGAAATCATATTTCGAAATACTATTTTTAATATAAATATATTGTTAATTGTTAAATAATTTATCTTTCGTATGTTTTATTTTTTTATAACCCTACTTTTTTGATTTTTTTAACAGTCCAAACGAATTGGAGGAATAAATAAATCATTTTACTAATACATAATTATAATCATGGAGGAATAATTGAATCATTGCTTACCTGAAGTTGGCAAAATTGTGCTGCTCTGTAAGCGACAAAGCCATTTTATATACAAAAAAAACATTGTATAATATATCTAAAATCGGACGTTTCACGAATCGAACTTTTTGTGTATCGGACGTTTCGCGAATCGAACTTTTTGTGAATCGGACGTTTCGCGAATCGAACTTTTTGTGAATCGGACGTTTCACGAATCGAACTTTCTGTGAATCGGACGTTTCGCGAATTGGACGCTCTGCGCCTAACTCGATTCAAAACAGAAACTTAATAGATAAGTCGTTTGTAACACAAGTCCGGACTTCCGGATGTCGGATGTTTGTAGTTCGTACTTTTATAAATAAATAATATTTTATACGATATATGACACAGAACTATTACCTCTAGAGGTTACACTCAATGTGATATTCAGCTATAAATAATATGATTTATATATTGATGTGTTTTGTTTGATTTCTACACACACTGATTTAAAAATGCTGTAAAATTGTAATATGAAAGTATTTCAATAATAATCAATAATCTTATTATTATCAATCTATTTAATCACAATGAGTGAGTGTTATTCAACTACAGATAACAAGATTTATTTTGTAAAGTATTGACCAACCAGACGGTCGCACGATTACAAACTTTTTTAGCGTTCGTTATCTAGCTGTTACAATAATTTTACAGTTCACATTCGTTGCTTTTAACTGAATGAATAAGTTTGTTCTACAACGTTATATTTGCGGTTGGCGCCACCTAATCGCTTATTGAATAGATCGATGACGAGCCGCTAAGGAGTTTGTATCTATGCGAACGCTCGATTGGCTGATACTGTAGTGTTTTGTTTTATTTCTAGAGGTATTGTCTCAAGAATGATATAAAATTTCAATATAAATACAATCTTGCAATCAAAATTTTTCGAGTTCAATTGCTTACATACATTTGCACTGTATTAGGGTGAGGAAGACAAATATAGTTTGCATTAGTTGCATTAAAATCATCGGTTTGAGAATACATACTAGATATGTTATACAGGTACAAGCACTGTAAGGCGGGCACTTTGCAGTCTAATAGTTTGCAGTCGCAGTCTATGTTCAGTGGCTCTCGAATAATTGAATTCGTATGTGTATTGAAAATGGAACATTCTTATTACGTAGTACGTAAGCTTCAAATTTGACTTTTTAAGAAACTCGTTATCATCTGCTCCACCCCTACAACCAAAGAGTTGCAAACCACATTTCTTTGCTAAGAACGTATGATGTGTATTCTAGTTTATTTCCATATCGATGATTAAAATAAATAGTTTCTTTATCAAACAGACTTCGTGATTCGTGACCCCACAGAATAGAAGTGACACAGTACGGAAGGCAGTTTATTTTAAAAATGAACTTTATCTCTAACGTACATGGTTTAAATTTAAATGGCTGAGACCAGAAACCAGAATATGCAACGAAGGCTTCTAGGTAATGGCTATAATCGCACCACATCACATTGCTTCCGTACAATGTGGAAAATCCGTTTGTGAACTCAAATTAAAAAAAATCATATTTGTTTATCATTTATCAACCAGAAAGTACCTGTAGCTGATAAAGTAATTACTATAAAGGCTGTGTCTGACCGAACCTTTCTTAAAGGCTCAACATATGGATGCGGTTCATGATTTTGACATGAAAATTTTAATAATCTTTTTCGTAAAAGAAACATTTTTTTTATTTTTACGAAATTTTTTACACTAATGACGATTGGGTAAAATTCTCTTAAAATTCAATATGTACCCACACACTTGAGATATACTTCAAATGAAAGCTTTTATTTCGTAGATCTTTTAATGTTAATGCAGTTAATCTGAATACCAGCGAACCATGATAATAATAATAAATAACTCCACACTCAATGGCCCACATTAGGATTCCCTGTGTCGTCGGTCCAGAGACACACACAGAGACAAACACAAACACACACTCAGTCCAATGTATATCATAGTCCTATTTTTTTAATCTATTTCATACTTTAAAAAAACAGTTACAATTGCTGATAATGCTTATGTTAGTTAGATCATAACATTTATAACAAACATATTGTCGCTAATTTTATAATTGTCAGTGGATTGAGACGACATCCATACAGTTTGTTCAATACAAAAGCACACAAAACAAAATAATAATATATGGCAATTAAATTTTGAGAAGACGGTTCCAGGCTTTGAGAAACGATTGAACACACCCTGTATACAGTCTATAGACTGGACCGGAAAAAAAGATTCTTGTGAAGTTAGTTGCTTTGTATAAAGTTGTTGTTGTCTTTGATAAATCATTATTTTAAAGTGAAAATATAAACGCACTATTATGTATTGTGAAAGTTAATGTACGAGTAGCACTTAATTTTTTTTAAATTTTTGCACTTTGTTGTCTAAAGAGGTTGCAAATAAGATCTGAAATTTATAAAAAAAAATGGATTCCCTTAAATATAAGGTAATATATTTAGAAAATTATATAACATTTTTACTCTGTTATCATTATATTGTATAATAATATATATGTCAAAACTATTTATTTTTGACTAATAGTAAAACATACTATCACTAGATCTGTCCTGTATAATATACTAGCAAAACTCGGTAGACTTTGTCCTGCCATAGAAGTTAATGTGCTGCAGCGCCATCTAGTGGCGAGTTACTAAAAAGTCGATAGCTCGAAAATATTCTCCGTGCTCAAATACCTATGTATACCAATCGTCATAGCGATCGGTTGAACAGTATAGAAGTTGATGTGCTGCAGCGCCATCTAGTGGCGAGTTACAACACAGTGGATAGCATAAAAACCTTCTCCATGAAAAAATACATATAGTATGTGCCAACTTTCATGGTGATCGGTTAAACGGTGTAGAAGTCAAAGTCGAATCTCAGACAGATATACCAACATCCATTTGATGTTGCAGTAAATTGGCGAAATCTGTCGTTGCCGAAACTTACGAATTTTTACGAAATATTAGGAAATCGTATATATCTTATATTTTAGGATGCGACCTAGTGATTTAGTGCAGGCGAATTTTTATGCAATTTCAATAGATTAGTTACAGAAGTTTCTATTAAAGAATAAGATTATTTTTATATAAGTACGAGTAATTTTGAATATATTTAGTTGTTAATAAGAGTATTTTTTTAAAATATTTTTTTGAAGGAGAAGGCAGTTCAACGGCAGTTAACTGTAGCATAGTAGTAGGTAGAGAGGGGAGTTAATTTTTGCACCATATTCATATACTTTTCTGGGCGTGACAAAAGAATGGGTAGTTTTTATTCAAAGGATATTCCAGCTGCAGTTAGCCGTAGAGAGGTATTTTATGCGTCATGTACTTTTCTAATCGCAAGTAATTGAAGCAAATGTTCTGTTTCTATCAGATTAGGATAAAAGTATGGGATGAGTATTTATGATAAGTGTTTTGGAAATTATAACTATTTAGTTAGTTGTTGTTTACTAATCTAATGAAATTGTACTATAAAAAATACTAGATTGAGTTTGCTATTTAGCTAAATAGTTAGGAAGATAACGCAAAAACTCATTCGCAGCAACAGTGTTCGGAATAGTGCGTTTGCCTCTCCGGCGTCCAAAATGTATTATAAAGATGAGGGGGGAAGGGTTAGGTTTGTGCGTTGGCAACACTGCCCCTTTCTCACACTCTCTGGCCGGGCGTTTTTGGCGCAGGACGCACGCGCTCTGGTTATCGCGAAATAATCACGCCTTCTCTTGTCAACGGGACGTCGACCGGAACTGACGTCGCAAGAAGCGCACGCGCCGCCTGATCGCCCCATAGTGAAACCTTGATAAAGTTGATAAATTATGTAAGGCCGAGCTCTCGGTTCGGCCAGTTACCCGTCGGTAATGAAAATAGATTGTGTTTCCTGTGTATTCTCCTGTGACCTGTGACGGCGGCTGGGCCTACCAAGCCTCCCCCCCCCCCCCTCGGCGAGTTTGCCGCAGCAGCTACGAGGGGAGGTCCAAAAGTTCGTGGAATGAAAGGGTTTTAAATAAAATAAAACAACAAATCTATTTTTCCTTTTCAATATAATCACCCTTAAGCTGAATACATTTATTAGATCTATGAATTAATTTTTCTAAACCATCGTAAAAATATTTTTTATCTTTTGCCTCAAAATGAGCCAAAATTGCCTCCTTTACCTCATTGTCGTCGGAAAATTTCCTTCCCCTTAAGTCTTTTTTTAAATTGGGGAACAAATAAAAATCACTTGGGGCCAGATCTGGACTGTAGGGTGGGTGGACTAGTGATTCGAAGCCATGCGTGTGCAGAGCAGCCATTGCAACTCTGCTCTTGTGAACCGGCGCGTTGTCTTGCAAGAGCAACACACCTTTGGTCAATTTTCCTCGACGTTTTTCCTTGATGGCCTCCTTTAATTTTTCTAGTATCGTTGCGTAGTATTCTCCGGTTATGGTCCTTCCCTTTTCCTTGTAATCAATCAGTATTATCCCCTCACAATCCCAAAAAACAGTAGCCATCAATTTTCCCGCCAACTCCGACACTTTGAATTTCTTTGGCGGTGGTGTCCCCTTTTTGTGCCATTGCATGGACTCTTGTTTGGACTCAGGCTCAAAGTGATGAACCCATGTTTCATCTCCGGTAACAATCCGCTCCAAAATCTGTGCAGGTTCGTCTCCACACAACTCCAAAAATTGGTATATCAATTTTTATATAACTCGTATATCAGGTCAATGCGCAATGTATGACAACTAGGTTTTAAGTTTTAAGATACAACTACTAAGATTTTTTATTATAACGCGCTTGAATGTAGGTAAGAGGCCGGGTCTCATATAAAGCATACAACAGTGTTTGCCTTGGTTCAATTACACATTTTGCCATCTTACTGCGACATACATGTATATTTAATTAAGACTGTATTATTTGATGAAATAAATAAATTATGATCAGTGTTTCATTGCAATCATTAATTGATACATTATAATTTAAATACAATACAATATTTACAATAATAATATTTCTTGACAATAATTTCTTGATTTCTTTATAAAATTTACAATAAGATTTGCTATCAATTAAACTAATTGGTATTGAATAAGTATTTTTTAAACTTTTTTGTGTTATAAAGAATTTTAATCAGTTAACATACATATTTTATAATTTTTATATTATGGATAATTACATTAAAAAATGATAGATCATGTAATTTGATATAATTTCGAGCAAAAATTATTAATATTTCACTGAGCTTTCTCTCGTACAGAATTCTCTTTTGGTCTCATATCTCTTGTCTATTGTATCTATGTATCCATTTCATATTTTTAATTATATTCAAAAAGGTTGTATATAGCTTGGATGCTCGGATTTTAAACACAATCGAATTGTATAAAATGAATGTTAAATGAATTCTTATGACTTAAGGCACTTTATATAAAATTATTATAAATGTATTTTAAATGCTGTCCGATATTTTTGTGAGAACAATATTTTTCCCTTTTTGAAGCGATGTATCTGAAAATTTTGTATTAGCTTCCGTGCACTACATTGATGTACTATAGGTATTATAATGTACCTAGCAAATGTGGTAACTCGATGTTATGTGTAAACTGTACAAATTTAATAAATGTTGGATCTTAGCTATTCTTTTATTTGTTCTTGCAATAAAGTCTTGCTCTTTAACGAACGAATTTCGACGAGAAGTAAACAAGCCGACATAGCTCAAAGAATCGACAAGCTAGTGTAGCAATGGAACAGATCCAAATTGTCGCAAGATTAAGAAAAAAAAAGCTTATTTTTTTTATAGAAAAAAGGCGGCAAACGAGCATACAGTCCACCTGGCGGTAAGTGGATACTGCCGTTCATAGACCTCCGCGATACATGCCAACATCAGTCCAGAATGACAAACGTTGGCATGCCCCCGTATCCGCTGCGCTGCCTACTTTTGCAGATTAAGGAATGGATTGGGAAAATGGGGAAGGAGAGGATGGAATGGGAATGGGCTCTGGCATATCTCACTCACTTCCGAAACACGTACGTACATTGGGGAAATACGATAAAGTGGGAAATGCAGTATACATTTCAAGGTAGTCTTCTGTGAGAGAGGGGTAACCTGGCCAGTCGAGCGCGCCCAGCAGTTGTTGGAATGCAGCATGCACTCTACCAAAATCATCCCTTTATCTCGACCTAAATCATTTTAGAGCAAAGATTAAAAATAAAACAACATCGAAGTTTTAATATTTATTAAGAACCATTTAGTAGGTACAATAAAAATGTTTATAACTCTAACGCACTTGTTATTCCTTCAACATTTGAGTAGCTTCAGTCTCGTCTAACGTGATTATATTGATTAAATCTAGTTTTAGATTGACTTACGTTTAGAAAATAACTTATCAGTGGAAACATTTAATGGAAAAATGCAACTCCTCACCGTGGCGTAGGAAGACCATACCATACCACTTACCATCAGGTGAACTGGCTGCTTAAATATATAAAAAAGTATTTTTTAATGGGTGCGCGCAATGACTGTTCCAGTTAGGCGGTTTAAAACCATTAGCTAAATCCGCCATATTTGCTCAAACCGAATAAATATCTGACGAACTGTTGATGCCATCGCAATAATCGTGTTTTTTTTTTATAATGAATAAAACAAAATTCTCTACTATTGTAGTCATAAATACGTGACCAGCTACATTATTGCATTCAATTGCACCCCGCTAAAATTCGAAAATTACATATTAATCTTTATTTTGTGAGTAATTGCCTGGATCACAAGGCAAGTAAAAAAAGATTGGACTTGTGTAGTCGCTGTTATCAGCGAAAATTGAGTATTATTCCATAATTTTAATTGTAATTACGTACATATTGTTAAATATTTCCATTGATACAGCATCAGAAGAAGATTAATAAATGTGAACGGCTTAACATTAACGCGAATCTTAAAAATGGATCTAAAGACAGCTATATTACATGCTTCCAAACTATCGCATGCAAAGATATTCCCGATAAAAAGACAGTCAATATTTTTGTCAATATTTATTTCACGTGGAACTTCTAATGTTTGAATAAGAAACTAAACACCTCAGTATTAAAGGTAGGTACTGAACATCCAGGGAGCGTCCCTATGAAGAAACATATCAATTAAATACATAGTATGGGCAACCACGTATTATAACGATTACAATTCCCTTATCGGGGGTCGTTATCAACTTATTGTCGTAGAAACTTATGTTTTCAGTTTAAAGCATTGAATATAGCTTTAGCTTTGTCCACTTATTTTGTGAATTGTAAAAAAAATGTTGTTTCGAACGCTTGTCTCAGTTGATAAAAAATTACATTGCGATCAACTGACAACTGAGTAGGTACTAAAATATACGAAATACTAAGTACTAATAGTACGAAGTACCGGTTACACTTTTTTTATCGACAAAAATATTGACAATATATTGTACATAAAGAAGGACATCATTATTTCTCCATACAAGTTAATTTTTTGGATGCGGCCAGTTATTATATTTGGTGGATTGAAGGACTACGTGAAACCTATTCGAATGGTGCATAAACGATTTTAGATAAAATAAGAATTAGATTGATTAAAAACCAACTAGTTTTAGTTTTGTTATTTTTTTTGTTATTTTAAAGTAGTTACATAATAGTTTTACATTTTTTATTGTAGACGCATGAATAGTATAAAAGATAAAGATAAAATAGGTTCATGGATGGTGACAATGTTCACTGACTTATTGAAATAAAATAAAAGAGATATCGGCTACCAACTTGTAACTCGTAATTAGCTCCCAATAAGTTTCATAGATGGCTACGGAACCCTATTATTGCGTCTCCGACACACTCTTGGCCGGTTATTTAATTATTCCAAAATCATACTCCAATCCACAGACCTTTACTTGTTTATAAGAATCGTTATAACTCTTGTGTTATCTAAACAACGAAGTATGCCTAAAGAAATGGATTTAATTGTTTATGTTACCGAAAATAAAAAAATCATTTGTATACCTTTAGAATAGGTTTCACATACGTCTTTGCCTAAAGAAATGGATTTAACTCTTTATGTTTTACCTAAAATTAAAAAATCATTTGTATATCGTTAGAATAGGTTTCACATAGTCTTTCGATCGTCCAAATATCGTGGCTGGCCGTATCCAAAAAAAAAAAATGCCAGATGTAATAATGATGTCCTTTGCATAATTATTGCACTTTTCCAAACATTTAAGTAAGTAAACGCTAAACTATTTGATAGATTCTACGCAGTGTCCCAGCGTGAGTCATTAGAGAGGAATTCATAATAACGACACTACTGCTAAATTACTGTACTATCTTGATATTTTCTTAATTAATTTATCATAACTGGTTCACTCGCGCCACGAACACTGCACCTTTACATCAAAATTAGTCTTTCGAATAATGGAAATCACCTAGAGTACAAGTAAACACGAATTATAAATCTTTGGTTATTTTCACAGCAATTGAAATTAAAAAAAGTATTAGCATAATATGTGTTAGAAATTTCGGAGTATGCAAGCTTTTTATCATTTGTGACATTATCCGACAAAAGGGACCTTATTGTCGGAAAAATAAAAAAAAAATAACATTATTTTTATTGTTTTCTCTTTAAAATCAGGTGTTACCAACATTTTTTTTTTAATTTTAGATATTTTAAATTAGAAGATCTTAACCAAAGTCAGTAAATTCATACGTACCTACCTAGGTAAATATTAACAATTATACAGTAGGTACTGTTGCTGGAGTTGTAATGTGATTCCTAGGTAAAGATATATCCGTGAAACGTTTATTTTTAGACAAAATTTGCATATCCAAAATCTGACGATCAAATCACAAGCTTACTTACGTAAAGGGAACTGAAAAGATATGAAACAGTGAAAGGAATGTATAGTGTTTAGAGCTTCTTGTACCAGAACAGATAATGCTCGCCATCCTCCACCAGCAGATCGTCGACACCTGGAAGTATATTATAATCATTTAATTTGGTGGATATTTCATATGTTCAGACACAACCACTGAGGAACTACACCATCTGTACAAGAGTGGACTCGCCTACCCGCCGCTTGCTGACAGCGTGCAGTTTTATTGGCTTAGGTACATCCCTCGTGTACAAGACAACGTGTATGAGGAGGCCCATGTCCAGCAGTGGGCAATAACAGGGCTGGTGACGGCGGCGGTGGACTTTGTAAAAATATATTTCAAAGAATTGCGGATATCAACGACTTTCAAATTTCCAAAAAAAAAGTAACCAAAAATTTAGAAAAAGGGTCACTGTCACCAGCATTAAGTCCCACCAATTAGTTTCGAGGTTTAATACAGCCCCTTCTGTAGTTCCAGAATCTCAAGATTTTTGACATCTACATATGTAAATGAAGATCTTTGTACTTCATTCCGAATTGACTATGGTGGTTACTCTATGGTTGAGCCAATGGAGGTTTGACAGAAGGGCTTGTCATTTTCGATATCTAATATTGTCGAGGTTTTACAATTGAGTCTAATGACAAAATATAATAAAGGGATATAAACTACATAGAGAGATAGTGAGAATTAAATTAGAGAATCAATAGCATTAAATGTTGTTTCTCTTTTCAGAGCAACGTAATTTCGTTTTGATTTCGAGATTTATCTCTAGTGTTTGATAAAACACATTATAAAACATTCAATTCATTCATTCATTCATTACATTCATTCATTATAAACATTTCATTACAGACTTGGTAGTGTGGTATCAGATGGCTTCAGAATTGCACCACCGGGGGTGTTGTAAAAGGCGACTAATGGATAACAAAGACCATACATTGCTCATGCACAAGATAATGTCCTAAACTTGTGGAAAGATGATGATGTCAGTCTTTAACGTCCTACTGCAAGGGCACACGGAGAGATAGTAACATAAAAAAGAAAAACAAAAGCCTTCAATCGTGTGCGTTTAGATCCACCCTATCCATAACATGAAAAACGCGAAAGTTCAAAAAAGCCATGTGTTATCGACATTTTACCGTAAATTAAAGCATGTTTCCAATTACCCAATTACACGCGCGGAACCCAGGGGTGCGGCCAACAAAGCGAATATAAATTCAAAAGCAAATACAAATTCGAGTCAGTGTAACACAAAACGTCGCCGTATGACTGTACGTCACGTGTGTGTTACGAAATATTTTTCAAAATGCCATCTTGTGTTGTTAAAACACTAAAAACTGCCAAAAAACGGAAAAAGGAAGGCACTATACCTATATATTCGTACCTATTTCACTATACCTATATATTTCGTTTTTAATATTTGCTGTTGAATTGAAACACAAAACATCAACCAAAATCGGTTAGTGTTACCAGGATAGATTGTGACATTTTCCCTAAATTACAAGGTAGGTAAATGAATCCATATAAATCTAATGAATCCCGGTATATCTGATTGATGATTTATTAATGTAATTTGCCCGATTACGGCGAAGTGGTATCTTTTCGCACGTCTGTTGTATGTTTGTAGGTATTTCTTCATACGCGATTAAAAAAAATCAGTCTTGGTCTCTCACGGCTGAACCGATTTAGACAAGTAAGGTGTTGTTGGATTTGTCTTTATACTGCAGCTCGCATAGACTATTAAACGATTAAACGTTACTTAAATGCATATTTGTTGAGACTTTAAATGGCATGTCTACTAATTTCTTGCTTCAACAATATTTTTACCATGTCTGTAATCTTCCTTAAAAATAAAATAACTGCAGCGACACAGCGCTGGACACACGACGACGCAATCTTTCGACACAGCGTTGGACACACGACGACGCAATCTTTCGACACAGCGTTGGACACACGATGACGCAATCTTTCGACACAGCGTTGGACACACAACAACGCAATCTTTCGACACAGCGTTGGACACACGACAACGCAATCTTTCGACACAGCGTTGGACACACGATGACGCAATCTTTAATTTATGTTAGTTTTCATAGTAGAGCTTTTTACAATGACAAATGATTATGACAAGTACGTACTTACCTATATTTCTAATTTATATTTTAATTTCTGTTCAAAAAATATTACTGTATAATAAATTTAATATCAACAATATAATATAAACAAATGATTTTTTTCATTACCACACGGTTACCTTACGCACAAACTGACATAATTGTTTTTATATCACGGATACGCACACATGACTGAATACGGGCCTCACCGCTTCGGTTACGCGCACGGTATTTGCCTTTTAATTCACAATCTAGTCCTTACCAACAGGCGCGACAAGTTGGTTCCCTGGCGGGCTGGCTGGGTCGGGGATCTCTGGCAGGCGGTACAGCAGCCAGTAGTGGTAGCCCATGGGCTCCTCCTTGTGGCCGGCGAGCGTGTGCACGTAGTGCCCGTTTGGCCACTCGCTCGCCTCGAACTTAAATTTGCCGTCTTGTTCCGCCGCCATTTGCATTACGTGGTAGAATGATACGTTCCTGAAAATAAAAAGTAAATGTTGCCGTTTATTTAATGAATGACCCCGTCTCTTCAAGTGTGAGATATTTGAAGTTGAATTAAAAATCAGTGTCGCAACTTTCGGCTAAGATATCTATGCTGTTCAGGGCTTTGTTCTGATTTTTAAATTACCGGACAGAAACCGATAAACACAGAAACAGAAAAAAATCGATGGTTACTTTGAATCTCTGAATAATATAAAACGGAGCAAAATAGATGCTAATATTGTAAGTAAAACTAGTGTCAGAAAAATCTTGTAATATGAAAAAAGGTAAAATATGCAGTGAATCAGATTTCCGGAGATTCACTGGTGAGTCTCATTCTCCGGTGGAAAAAAAAACGGTTCTCCAATTTACTCACGTGATCTCTAATTTCACCTTGGACTTTCTTGATTCTATTTTATTCCGGGCTCATAGCATACCATATCATCAGCACGTGTCTCCCCCAAAGGCCGATCCACTGCTAGATATAGGCCTCTCCCAAAGCTCGCCACCACACACAATCATCCGCTCTTATCATTCAATCACTACTGGCGAACTTCTACCGGATCCATATGAAGAAAAATCAATTTGACGTCATCGATCATCAGTAATTAATTAAAGATATCTTCTTAAGCCCGAATAATTAGCGAGTGGCTGAAATTACCCTATATACAGGCTGCATAGGATGCCATAATACAGGACACCTACAAATTGTAAGACCGTCACGTGCAAACTCCTTCATAAAATTCTGTATATTTAAAGACAATCAGCTTATGTTTGAATATTATTAGATATAGGCTTCCCCCGCGACTTGCCACTACAATTAGTCTTTCGTTATTCTCAGCCACTACAGGGTAGACATTACCGTAAAAATAACCGTAACCGGCCTTTTCATCGTCCACTACCTGGACATGGGCCTCCTCACGAGTGCACGTGCACGAGTTTTGTGCACGAGGGATGTATGACCTTAAAACGACACGCTAGCCAAACCGGTTGGGGAGTACACTCTTTTAAAAGTAGTGTAGTTCTTCAGGACTTGTGGTAGCGGTTTGTAATTCCTTAGTCGCCTTTTACGACACGGGAAGAGATGGGGTGGTGCTATTCTAAAGACACACACACTACTGAGGACATTACCTAGAAGCGATCATGTAGAGCGTGTAGTTCTCGGTGACGTTGGTGCCGAGCCAGAGCGTGTACGTGAAGGAGACGTTGCGCGCGTCCGACTCGTTGCTGGAGTGCCCTGACTGGTACGCTACTTTCAGTCCGCCGTCGCCGCCGTTGCTGTCTGCAATTTGAAATAGGAATGCTTTAATTTTTAAAGTTGAAAGTAATCAGTCAGTACTAATTGTGATTTTTATTGTTTACCAAAAACACGGCTTGCAATTGGAAATAAGAATGTTTTTTAATTTATACAGTTGAAAACAGTCAGCTACATATATTTATGATTGCATCCTACATGTCTTTTAATTTATAGAATGATAATAGTAAGGACTTTTTGGCGGGAACCCGAGAGGACAAGTTGATTTTTTGTTTGATCATTGTAAAAGTTGCGTTTGTAAATGAGTCATTAAATAGGGTGAGTATAAAGTATATATTGGTATGGGATAGGTTTATTCTACTACTGTCAAATTAGTTTCATTTTTTCATTAATAAAACAAAAAATATTTCTTCAATCGTCTTTTATTTTGTCGTCCTCGAAATAGTCTCCCCTTGACGCAATACACTTTCGCCAGCGAATAATCCATTCGTCGAAACAACTCTTGTAGGCACTTTCCGGTATAGCCTTTAGCTCTTTTAGCGAATTTTGTTTTATTACGTCAACAAACTCAAAACGTCTGTCACGAAGTGGTGATTTGTGTCTGGGGAATGAGAAAAAGTCACACGGGGCCAATATCTGGCGAATATATTGCTTAGTCGATAACTCGATAAAAATTCCCGTACGATGATAGAGGTGTGAGACAGCGCATTGTCGTGGTGCAGTATCCAAGAATTATTCCACAAATTTGGTGTTTTCCGACGAATATTCTCTCGTAATCGCCTCATGACGCCCCGATAATAATGTTTATTGACTGTTTGACCCTCCGGAGGGAATTCTGAGTGGACAACACCACGACATCTTCAGAAAACAGTCAACATGACTTTCATTTTTGAGTGGATTTGACGTGGCTTTTTCTGTTTCGGTTCGCTATTGAAACGCCATTCCGAAGCTTGTAGGCTGGTTTGCATATCAAACTCATAAACCCACGTTTCGTCAATCGTCACCAGTTATGATGCATTTCATGAATGTGGGATTAGCATTGGCTCGTTCAAGCATGGCTGTAGCAATCTGTTGGAGGGTTTGAACCTTTTTGAAGAGAATTCAGTTCCCTCGAAACAAGTCGTGCCGCGACGCGTTTCATACGTAAAACATCGACCAAAATGGTGTGAACGGATTCGTGACACATGTCAATTTCCTGAGCTATCTGTCTTAAGCTAGCGCGACGATTTACCATCACCATGTCCTTCACCTTCTTGATATTTTTTTCAGTCGAAGACGTTGAAGGTCGACCAGAACGAGGCAAGTCTTCAACCACTTCTTGGCCTTCTTTGAATGCTTTGTACCACTCATATGCTCTTGTTTTTGATAAAGTCGACTCACCGTAGGCCTTCTCTAACATTTTCAATTATTCCGCACAAGAAATATTGTTGGCAACACAAAATTTGAGGCAAATTCTTTGTTCGATATTTTTATTCATTGTAAAATTCGCAAATTACACTCGAGTTGCTAGACAGTCGTCTAGCAAATATGGAAATTTTCAAAACACTGTTTGACAGAATGCGCCAAAACTTTACATGAAAATTAGCTACAATAGTGGCATTTTACGCGGGCATTCTTTTTCAAAATTCCCGATAATTATTTGACAGTACATCGTTATATTTGCGCTCGACTTCACGTAACCGCTTATGCAATAAGTTGATAATGAGCTGCAAAGGAGTTTGTAATTGTGCGAACACTAAAGATACTTTAAAGAATCGTAATTGCTTACCTAAAGGTTCATGTCGACTTTCAAGCAGCTTATCGCTGCAATGTGGCGGACGAACAGCTGCTAATGACGCAGGTGTAAGCGCTGCAACCGCTGCGGCGGTCTTGGCGACGTCTCCCCAACCTCCTGCAGGGTTCTGCCGCTCTAGTAGCCACTTGCGCGCCGCGGGCAGACTCCAGTGCTGGTGCGCGCCGGGACCGCTTTCTGAGTCTTCCAGAGCCTGGAAAATGGATAAACAATTGTTAAAAAAATTCTTTTTGGCGTATTTATTATTATTAAACAACGTATTTATTAAACACAATGAAATTACAAATGCATATTCCAGTAGTATAATTTTCGATAGTATTATAATTTATCTGTGTATTGTCCAATATACAATATCTAAAGCCGCCGTAGAATAGCAACCACCCACCTCATCTCTTTACGTGGGTGTGGTAAACGGCGACTAATGGATAGCAAAACCGCTATCACAAACACAGAGGAACTTCACCTCCTATAAGAGTGGACTTATAGGTGACTATACCAGCCACGCTGGTTAGGAGACCATACATCTCTCATACAGAAGACAATGTGCATAAGGAAGCCCCTATCCAGTTGTGGAGGATAAAAGGGCTGGTTATGGTGTATGGTGGTCTAATACTACTTATTGGTTTGACATTTGTTACATAAGCCAGGCTTTTTGGCTTCTATAGAAGTGCCGCGACTACCTAGTTTTGTTTGGAGACCTGTTGATGTGCTGTATTGCCATATCCTGATGTATGTGCCAGAACAGTTATGTTACGAGGCACCCGATATAGTATTGTTGGCGTAATAAATAGCCGAACGAACGAAGTGGATGGGGTCGCAGTGTCTGTGGTTTTTAAAACCACTTAAGTATAATACTTTTATGTAAACTATAGTCACGTGTGTCATCCAAATCTAAAGCTACCATCAAGTTGCTGCTGATGTTCCGGTTCATCCATTGGGCATTGTATTTTGTGTTAGTTAACCCTCGACAGAAAGGAAGGTCGTTTGTGAAGACGCGTATGTGTGTCTATATCGGATGGTCGGATATACACAATTTTTTTGTTAGAAAGAGTATTTTACTCAGAATGTTTTTGTGTACAAACATAACTTAGGGTTACAAATGTAGGGCGCTGAGTTCGAAAGAAGTAAACTATTTAATTAGTGTCAAAAAAGCTATAATTGTGTGGTATTTTCTACTTTTTCTATTACATAATTGTAGTAGGTAGGTTATACATACCTAATACGGGTTATTATTGTCGTTTTGTTTTTTTAAATGCATAATTTAATCAATTATTTTAGTCACCTGTATGGCAAGTGCAGTAGTGGTGAGTGTCCCGAAGCTACCATCAGGATGTTGTTGACGAGCTAACCCAGCCATTGGGCGGCGCACGAAGTGTATGAGAGTGCGGTGTCTGTGGTCTTGCACAACGCAGCGCAGCGCCAAGATAACCATGGAGATGGTGTCTGAAAGTTTGATTACAAGTCTGATTCGAATCGCGATAGTTGCAATTTCTGTGTCTCTGCCGTTACGGGCTGTATATGTTGGCGAACGTGTCTACATGCTGGTCGCTGACAGATATTCTGTGTGTTCTCTGTTCAGAGTTGCATTGGTTAAAAAACGTGCTTATATTTGAACGATGAATTATTATTACCTAATGCTACATGGTACACGATTCGACATTACAATTTCCTTAATTAATATTACACTGTGTTAATACACAGTGTCCATCACTTGAGGATAACAAAACACTTGTACCATTTAGTTCATAACACAAGTTTTAATAGACTAAATTACATAAGGTAGACACCCGCAATGATAAGTACTCCAGTATCTATTAATCAAGATATAAAATATCAAGATATATTAATAGATATTATCATGATGAGAAGTCGTTAAACACGAGAATAGTCAGAGTTGCCACGTCAATAGGTATCTTGCTTAAAGTTCGAATTAAATCTTATGACCTTATTATCCAAAGCTTATTATATCTAACCTGAGTCTTATCCAACATTAAAAGTCCATTTTTAAATCGATTACAACTGTCGTTGCAAATGATTATAATACTAGCCGTGTGCCCGATGAGAAATCTCATCGGCATCATCTCAGGAACTTTTACACCCTTAGGGGATGAATTTTCAAAAATCCTCTCTTAATGATCACCTATGTTGTATAGGGACTCCTGTGCAAAATTTCATGCTTCTAGACGGTTTAGACTGTGCGTTGTCTGTCAGTCAGTGTTAGATTTTTATTAAGTAGATTTTTGCTAACGACGAAAATCGACAGTGTGTGAACTTCAACCACAGTACGTATACAATAAACGAGAAAAAATCAGAACTGTCAAATGGTACCTACACGTTTTCAATTAGTCAAATATACCCATGAGTCTCTGAGTAAAGTACCTTATGGTACATTAGCGGGCGCTGTAATAGTCATTGGACAAATCACACAAGTTTAAGTACGAGATTTTTCTGCCATGTTAAATTTGACACTAACCACCTGTTAGCATGTCTCACCACCACCGTCAGCCTATATCTCTCCACTGCTGGATATAAGCCTCTCCCAAAATTCGCGACTATACACGATCCTGGGCTCTTCTCATGCAACAACTACCGGCGAACTTTTTTATGTCGTCGGACATTTTCAAGTCTTTTTTAAGGTCATTATTACTTACCGAGGCTATGATCAGCCGCCGCATTAGCAATGTCCAGCAGTCGTCGTATGTGGCGACGGCGGACGTGCGCCGCCGAGGAACAGGCCGCCAGCGTTGCATACGCGAACTCCAGGTCGTGGGGCGGTTCCCGGTGAAGTAGTGCTGCCACCAGATCCCGTCCGTGGAACGAGCGCGGATCCTTGCAAAGCGCGCCGAGGGCAAGCGTATAGGCAGCGAGGCGACCCAGGGGTGGTGGAGATTCGTGATGTCTTTGAAATAAAAAATAAGTTTTTGGAAGTGATCTTGAACTTGTTGTAGGAAGGCAGTTAGGCTATCTGAGTGTTATTAAAACGAATACGTTGACCGAATATGTCTCACTGATGAATTGTCTCATGTGATTGGCTGGTTATTAATGTCCTAATGTACAAGAGAAGTTGCAAAATACGATAATGATTAGCATCATACTATAATATCAGATATACTCTTACCTAACGTAAATAAGTAGTACACTTCTCGGCCGAAAGTAATACACATCGGCCTTTAGAAACAGACTATATTTTGTAAAGCGTCGTCTCTGTCGTGACTACAAAACCGAAGCTAGCCGATCATAGTCGATGTATATTACTTTTGGCCGGGATGTGTTACAGATTAATTGAATCTTCCGGGCTACTTGGCCGAGGTCTTCTGGAATCTCTTCTCTTTTTTCTAAACGTTTCGTCAACAACTGCGGTTGACATCTTCAGAACGCACCAATGAAGATGTCAACCGCAGTTGTTGACGAAACGTTTGGAAAAAAGAGAAGAGATTCCAGAAGACCTCGCTGAAGATGTCAACCGCTGTTGTTGACGAAACGTTTGGCAAAAAGAGAAGAGATTCCAGAAGACCTCGCTGAAGATGTTAACCGCAGTTGTTGACGAAACGTTTGGAAAAAAGAGAAGAGATTCCAGAAGACCTCGCTGAAGATGTCAACCGCAGTTGTTGACATAACGTTTGGAAAAAAGAGAAGAGATTCCAGAAGACCTCGGCCAAGTAGCCCGGAAGATTCAATTAATATGGGCACCGGCCCCGAAAGCCTACACTCCACTATGTGTTACAGACTTCTTTCCATAAAGGAGCTAAACTGCTCAAGGTTTCCGTTCTACAATATATAGTAATGTTGCCTACCAAGTTATACCATTGTCTATTCTCCACTGTTGGCTATAGGCCCTTTCCCACCACCACTACACATAATCTTACTGTTTTTTTGATTCAGTTACTACAGGTGACTTTCGTTGAATCCATTATAAGTCTACATTGCTGGAACGATCTACGTTAAACATCCCTGATAGTTCTTGAGTAAAATTAATTAACCTACAAATAATAACTAACTTACTTAGACATCATAAGTAGTATCTCTATCTCCATCTGCTTGGCAGACAGCTGCATCTCCAGCCCCTGTTGTTCGATCTCCTTGCCAGTGTTGTTTGCCAGCTAAAACATAAATCCACTTTAGGAAACAGTGTCGATGATAAACACCAACTTGGCAACTTGGCATTACGTGATGTTTCGAGGTTTTCAAACGGGGAATCTCTTTCACCATTTGAGGTCTGTCAAGTTGGTAGTGACTGTCAAGTAGTGTATTAGGAATACTTTACGCACCAGACAAGCATAAATCTATTGCAAACATAAATCTATTTGAAGCTTAAGTACTAGCTCTATCACGAACCTGCAAAGTAAGCATCACGTGGTGTGTATCATTCCCCCAGCCCCAGTCAGGCTGGCGGTGTTGCAGTAGGTATTGCAGCGCCTTCTGTATCGCTTGTCCTTCGTTCAAAGTCTCAGTCTCCCAAGCCACCGTGGTGGTCGAACTTACCACCGTGGTGGTTGTTGGTGTCTTGGTGGTAGCCGTGGTCGGCAGCTCGGTCTCTGGAATTTGAGCTGTAAGGTTATTAAGAAAGAAGACTTTTACCCTGACAGGAGAAATGAATGTATCTTCTCTGTGTATTCTGTTTGTATTAATGAATTCCTGTATGTATTTGTTTGATAATTTTAAAAGCTTAGTTGACTGGCTCTTTTCTTACCTAAATCTTGTCTAATTTACTAATATGAAAAAGCCAATGACGGCTTTAGCTAGGTTTCGGACTGATAAATAGATTTCAAGGGGAGGGGTGCACGCTGAAAGTCAACAGCCGTTAGGCGCACTCAACTGACCTGGCCATCTCTCACAGAAGACTACCTTGAGATGTATTCCTCAATGTACGCACGTGTTTCGATAGTGAGTGAGATATGCCAGAACCCATTACCATCCCATCCTATCCTATTCCTCCCCATTTTCTCCACCCTTTCTCCAAACTTCTTTCTACGTCTTCAAAGGTAGGCAGTGCATTCGGGACCGTGCCAACGTTTGACATTCTGGACTGAAGTTAGCATGTACTGCGGATGTCCATGAGCGTCCATTCACTTACCACCGAGTGGACTGTATGCTGAGCTGCCACTATATTCCTCTAAAAAACATTATTTTTAGTACGTCGCGCAAGAAGGGTCTCAGGCGATTGTCTGTTTCGTTTAGTAACACTCACAGAACTCTACCGTAAACTCTACCATCCTCACAGGAGACTACTGAAAAATGTAACGTTTCGCACCTTCCTACTCCTTCAATATACTCCAAAGTGTTTCGGTAGTAGTAGTTGGAAGTTGAACAGAGCCCCTCCCATCCCATCCTATAATCGAATGGAGAATATAGTGGAATAGAAGTAACTCCTTATTACATTATACTCTTGACTCTCCATTCTATTCTCCATTTTCAAATTATTTCGCCAAAATCCAAAGGTAATTTTCTCTAATTGTCATTTTAGACTGATGCATATAACTGATGTCCATGGGCAGTATCCACTTACCATCAGGTGTCCATTTTTTAAAGCGGTTTAACTGCTCTTTAGCAGTCTGTTCATCCGATTTATATAAAAAATACATATTTGGTTGTGACTGCATTCAGTATAATTTAGCTTTTTTTAACTTGTACAATCATATAATAATATTTAATTTTGTTTTTCTATACCCGTTTGTCCATATGCCGTTGTCAACACCAGCAGAAGAGCGTATAACGTCGGTGAATAGCGAAGGTCCATATTATTAATCTGGAACAAAATATTATTACAAAATTAATTAATTAATAAAAATAATAAATTTCCAGGGCGAATGTCTGAGCAAACTTTGGTTCTGTTTCGCGTTGAACCCTCTGAGTACACTCTTGGGGGAGTCAGCGATGGGCTTTCAGTTTCGGAGAGGAGGTACACGGATGACCCACCTTCATTACATGGATGACCTCAAATTGTTTGCACCCACTGCTAGCAGGAACTGCTAAAGATTATCAGAATTTAGTAATTTTATCAGAATGGAGCATTGATACGTGTGCGGTTCTGCATGTAGAGAAGGGACGGATTACGTTCCGACGTAGTCGAGGTCGGTGCCAATTGACTAGAAACGCTCTCCGAAACAGAAAAATACCGTTATCTGGGCATGTTCGAATCGATAGGTGTTAAAGAAGTTGACGTGAAACACTTAGTTTGCGAGGTTTTTTATGAGTGTCTGATAAAAGTTTAAAACAGTTTTTTGCCGGGCCATAGATTCGAGCCTACAACGGCTGGGTTATGCCCGCCCTCATGTACACATTTGGCGTACTCAGATGGTCTTAGACCAAACTAGACGCCTTGGATACAAAAATCCGCACAACCATGACTCTCCACAGGATGCATTGCCCGAGGTCCTCGGTACAGTGATTGTACATTTCACGAAAATGCGACGGCTGAGGCCTCTTAAAGTTCTACTGGGACGGGTCAGTCCCTCACAGGTAAGACTATTTTAGCGAATAAGCCTGCCATCGTGTTGACGGACCGGGCACAATCTAGGGCATTTCTCGAGGGTCTAGTGAAAGCTGAAACCGTGAAAGGAAGAAAATATCTCGACCTGGCGCATGAGATCATCGACATGTGGGACGTGACGTCGGCTGAAATCATCCCAGTCGTCTTGTCCGTAAACGGGTTAATCCGCATCGACCTTGAGATCTAACTGAAGCGATTGGGTTTTCGTGGTGGCTGGCTTTCAGCGCAGATGCAGAAGGCGGTGCTACTCGATACCGCGCGTATCGTCCGCTGGTTTCTCTCCCTGGCCGACTCTGCTTCCGACTTCTTTTATTATATTTTAAATAATAATTTATTGAATTATAACAACTAATATGATGAAATTCTTTTCGAAAACAAGTAAAGTGGCGATGTTGCCTTCCTTATAATCTTTCCGATCGGTAAGTATAAAAACTTATAAATTAACAACGTTGACGAAATATAACACCTACTTTTTATAAAACTTCTTGATCAACTGCACATCACTATTGGAAACAGATAAAAGAACAGAGAAAGGAATTTTTGAAGAGAAACAAAATGCACATCTTTAACGAATTCAAGCAATACCAATATTAAGTAAACAATCAACCGTTATACATCCAAACAAAGTCGAAAATTGGATAAATTAGTTGCGCTCGATGTGGTGTTGACTGCACCTACATTCTCCGTTCAAGTCCGTCGACGTGTCGAGTTGTCTAGACCGGAAGTACGCTGAAGAGCGGAAGCGCAGCGTAGTGCATCAAGGAACGATTCAAGGCAGTGAATAATAAGAGCTCATTTAGGCTACTTATTATAACGCATTCGTACTCCAGCGCTCTCTGGTATCCTGGTACCTATATGTATACTTAAGTGAATGCTTTAGGTGCCGCCCTTAAGAGCAAATTAAATTTGTTATTAAAAACAATGTCTTATCTTATATCGCCCCATTTAATAGGAGACTAGCAGTAAGGCCGCTCATTCGGTGGTTACTTGCTAATTTACATAATTCATTATAATCGTCACCGACATCGACATCGACAGTAAGCGTCACCCTTTTTAACCAACAGTAAAACAGATTTAAAAATTCTAAAGAACACTATCGATCGAAAAAGTTAACACCTACCGTTCATAACACGAACAAAGTTTAAATTATAAATCTGTTAAAAATTAAACTTACAACTATCTACAAGAAATAACAAATTGCCATAATTGATTAATTTGCGTTTTATATAATGTCCATTGGAAGTATGTAACGACATTTTCACTATGCATCGACCGCGCTAAAAGACCTGTGGAAATTAAAACAAATACAGAAAGGACAAACTACTTAATGAGAAAGCATCTTGGCATTGATCTACAATAAAGGCGCAATGCCCACTGTCGGTTTATAAGGATATTATCGCTTTTGCCGATTGCGCAACGGACAGTGGACATTAAAAAAAAATACAGTTATCTAACAGATAAATCAAAACTGCTTTAATGAAAATATCTTGATACTAATAAAGCAGTCCCGAAGCTGATTTAAATTAACTATAGATATATATATCTAAAAAGTATAGTGATAGGTATGTGTATAACAACAATCACTCAAAGAATAATCGCCAAAATAAATGGAAAACCCAGCATTATTTACAGAAAATGGCCGCGGATGACTCAGCGCTACTATTGACGGCGTATAACAAATTACCGCTTTCCAATACGACTCGTTTTCCCCGAAACTTATTGTGTGTTAATGCGATGAGTATAATGCGAATCAATATCCTTTATTAATATCTGGGAGCTTGTCTACAAATATTTATTAAATAAACAATAACAGCAAGTATTCTGGAACAGCAGTTAAAATTGTCTTGGAAGTGGAATGACATTAGACATTTGCATTAGCAAATGAAACTTATGGTTTTATAAACAAAAAATATTTTATTCCATTGTACTACTCCAAACCATAATCAATCTGTAGGTGCCAAATATCGTTCTGGATGGCAATGTACTGAAGAAAGTAGTGTAGATGTGGATGTAGTTCATTTACCATAAAAATACATAAACAAGGAAACAATACATACATATACAATAAATAATAAAACAGGTTCGTCGTTGTCATAGCAATTGACAATTATAAAAAAAAAAAATAGTTTGTACCTTAAACGATTAGTATTAACTGTAACGCTATTAGACTATGAATTGTTACGAATTATTTCGTAATTTTATTAAAACATAAACATAGTCAACCAATCTCTGCGAAGGTTACATGAATTTCAAGGCACCTAACTGTACGTGGGTGACACTAAAAGTTTTTAGAATCTCGAAAATGAAATGATATATAAAGATGGAAATTGTTTTACTGCTTTTCTAAGTATTCTCCGTGACAATCGATACTATTTTTCATGCGATGAAACGATTGTTTGAAGCATTCAGCCCACCCTTCTTTGGGCACCTCTTCAACAACCGTTTGGAAAGCCGTTACTGCTTCTTCTGCATTCATAAAACGTAATCCTCTGAGGTTTTCCTTAATTTTAGGGAATAAATAAAAATCACAGGGCGCAAGCCCGGGACTATGTGGCGGATGACCCATTAACTCTACATTTACAGTATTCAAAATTGCCTCGTTTGTCTGGCGGAGTGAGCTGAGCCATTGTCGTGATGGACGATCATTCTTCTTCTTTCTTTGACTTTTTCCAAAACAGAAGGCAAGCAGCTGTTCACACACCAATCCGCAGTTACTGTTCTTTTATAATATTTTCTAAAGTTAAAGTAGCAAAGGGGCCCGATCTGCCAAAGACGGAGGCAATCATCTTCTTTTCAGCATCCCGTTCTTTCTTCACTTTCGTCGGCAATTCTTCGAAAGAAAAGATCCACTGAGCAGATTGCCTCTTAGTTTCAGGCTCATAGCAATAGATCCAGCTTTCACCATTGATACTATATCAAAAACAGCATCTGATTGACCATTGTCGAATTTTTCAAGAATTTGGAGTCACCACGTGGAAACGTGGCAGTGTTCATTGAGCGTCTCTCAAATTGTGAGCAATCCATCTAGAACAAAGCTTCCTTACCGTGCCGTGTAAAATAGTTTAAACTTGACTCATACAAATACCTAATGATGGCCGTATCTGCTGATGTGTCGTTCGTTTGTCTGCTTCAATCATGAGCCGCATATTGTCTTCCGTCACCGCCGTCGCAGGACGCCGTTCTGTAACATCTTCTCTGAGGTGGATACGACCACGTTTAAATTCATTGAACGAGTTACAAACAGTGGCACGGGATAGAGCTTCGTCACTAACTGCTAATTTAAGTCTTTCATAACTTTGTCTCTGGTTTCGATCGCTACGAAAGTCATAAAAAATCATTGAACGAAAATGTTCTCTTGTAAATTCATTTTTCGGCAAACACTTAATTTTCAAATATGAAACAAATGGCAGCTTTGAAAATTTAATGGCGTTTAACAAGCAAGGAGTTCCATTTTCAAAATTCGAATTTCTATTTTTCTATCGTATTTTTCAGTAGCCAGTTTTTAAAGTAAGAAAGAAGAAGAAGAAGTTTTAATTTGATCCATCGTATCAAGCGAAAAGTATTCGTATTTATATTATAGTGCAAAATTAAATGATTGTTTAAAGTTCAAGTATTTATTTTGTTTATTTATTTAAGACAGTCAACAGCAGCAACAACACGTATAGCTATATAAAAGTTAATAGTTTAAATTACATTGTAGATGTTCCTCTAATTATAGATTATTATTACGTACAATATTAATGACAATAGTTTGTTTGACGGAAACTGAATTTCTAAAGATTTAGATATATATTAGTTTAATTTGAGGTGAACTTTGTTTTATAAAATTGCCTTTAAGTGTGAATTTTTTTAAACTAATAGTACGTTTTAAATCTAGTTTATTTATTAAGGTAAGTACAAAACGATGTTTCCTTACAACTTCCACACAAAGTTCTAAATCGGTGTTTACCGCCAAAGTCTGCCTTCTCAACATCTACTCGTATATCAAAGTAAAAGGCAAACATGCAGGTGAAATTTGGAAATTTCAGGAATTTTTTCCTACGTGTTCTGATAAATAAGTGCGCTACTGAATATGTATGATCACGAACATGATGTAACGCGCCCTTACGTACGCGCCGGCAACAAGTCATAAGCGGATAGAGATGCTTAAAAACTGTTTGTATAAAGAGAAGGTATTTAAAGGGAATTTTTTAACTGCATATCTAACAAATTATAAATTATTATTATTTTAAACCAGATAAACCAGATGACTAACAAACTACCTAATACTAAAATTATTACAATTATATCTAAATAATTAATGGAATAATTTTAAAATTCTGATCCAATCTTAGGTGTGAATTTAAAAAAAATGTTTTTTCGATTACAGTTATTTTCTGATTATAGTAGATCAGTTTCATTATTTTTGGTGTGTGTAGCAATCTACACACACCAAAAATAATGAAACTGATGCACATCTGCACATCTGCACAACTGCACATCAATATGTGCAGTTACAAATAGTGAATATTTGGTGTTCGTTTAATACTACTCGTGTTTAAATGCCAAAAATAAAATAACAAAAATCTTTTCTTTTTCACAAACAATAATGTCTATGTTCTTTATAGAAAGAAGATTGATGCAGACAGACCGCTTGATGGTAAGCGACTATTGTCTATAGATAAATGAGATTGTTTATGTAATCAGGATTCTTAAAGAAGGATTGAGTGGGCTAGGATAATATCCTATTTCATATTCTATCATCTTATGACGATTCTCTCGTTCCATTTGATAATGAAAACAAACTCTTTTGTTATATTTTTCATTACATTCTTGGACTTTTACCGATTATATACAAGAAATTGCATATCTGCGGTTTCTTTGACATAAGATATATCTGGATCTGTTGAGAAGTATGTATAGTTAAAAATCCCGTTTGTTACCAACGACGCCACTAAACCACAACGCTGCACACTGGTGGTGTCGTTGGGAAATGTTTTTTACCAACGACATAAAAGCATATTTAAAATTGACTCTAGTTTAGAATTTATCACTACCCGTCAAGATCGTGAGGTGTGGTGAACAAAGGGACATTTTAGTTCTTGATATAACATCCGCGGGCTCCTTGCGGTGCGTTTGAGGTCTGATGCCTATCGCTCGGCCACGTGTACCCGTGTTTGTGTATGTAGAGACAATTTATCTCTTCCGCGCTGCGTAGCGATCCGTGTTTGATCTGTACGTGATTGATTGAGCTCTCGCGGTGCTCTGCGAACTTCTGTCGTCTTGGTACATTGATCAGTCGATAATAATTGATTCCTATCTATAAAGAGACGGGTTGTCTGTTTGTTTGTTTTAAATAAGTGATCTCTAGAGATTTTGAATTATTTCCTTGAGGACAAAAATTACTTTTCTTTTTAAGTTTTTCATCATTTTGTACTTCAGACAAAAATTATAGCGCTCAAAATAATAAGTAAATTAAGTGGCTAACTATACATATTTTGCACAAGACATACAATTTATTATCGCTTAGTTAGTTAAAGTAATATAGAAATAAATTAGATGTATTGTATTGTTTTACTTGCGCGATTTAAAGAGTGTCCAACATCCACCCAACAACACAATGTTTGTTTGTATTGGCTCTTTTTTAATTCTAGGAAAGTTTAAATCGTCGTAATTTGGAAAAATACTAAATTGACTTGGCACACTAGAGTTGCTTTTATGTTAAATTTTATTTGTGCCCCCCAGTTTGTCTACTTTCGTTATATGTTAGATGTCTATGGGCGACAGTATCCACTTACCACCAGGTCGACTGTAAGCTCGTCTGCCGCCTTCTTCCTGTAAAAAATATCCTATATACATATGTATTTATGTCCCGGTTATGTTATGAAATTTCGAAATATGAAAGTCGTGATCACTACGACAGTTCTCTCCTTCATTTCTATTTGATTCCTGGTATAGCCATTGATCCGCACAATATCATTAAAACGTCGCAAAAAGCAAATACCTACACAATAACTGTTTATTCTTGTGTATTTGTTTTTTTTATAACAGATAAAATACAGTATTTTCAACAAAATCAGTCTAAAACTTTTTATAGGAAATGGATTATTTGCTTACTCTATTATTTATTAAACGTTCATTTGTAAGGAAAAGATTTAAAATGAAACAGACTAAATACGATAAAACAAAAAAAGAACTATAAAAATAATCTTAGAAAGAGTTTGTAAAAAGGAACTATCTTGCTTGTTATATAATATTGGCATTGCAATGATAATTTGCTTTTGCCTGTCTGTATTTAATCTTGTTGGCAACACTGTTTCAGCAATTCGCACTTGTGAGTTATGTGACAATGAAGAAAATATTCTACTGCTTGTTCTAAAATAAGTTGTAATAGTCTTATGAGTAAACGTTTCCCACTACTACAACAAAACGGACTTTCCACTGCGCATATCCTACACGACATTTTAAATTTTAAAAATTTCAACCTATACATTCATATTCAAACTCATTTCAATACTCAATATAACTTTAATAGGGAAGAGATAAGGAAAATATTATTTGAAATCTCCGAAACTGTCGTCAAAATATGACCATTTAAATGTAAACGTTTTTTTCGTTACTTATGTGGCAAAAGCACAATTAGCACATTGTGCCAGTTTTCTTCACAATTAACAGTTAAGTCAAAACAATTCAAAACGTATCTCATCAATGTTCAGTCCCATCGAAGTAAGTTAGTAGTCGCTAAAGTAAGTGATAGTAGGTTTACTGTGGACAGAAGAGGAAGAGGAATTACACGAAAAACGCAGTCGCACGCTTTTATTTGATTATCACAGACATTACGTATAAAAACAATTTAAAGTTTAGTGGACTATTAAACTAAAAAACGCAAAATACACAATTTTTATAATAATCAAACAAAAATTTGACTTCATTTCTCGAGTTCCCGCCAAAAGGTCCATTTTTTGTATATCACAATCATCTTTAAATGAAACAGAAAATCTGTATTTCTTGTGTTTATAAACTACTCAAAACAAAATAGGGCCCATCTTGAGTTAAGCTCGAAGTTTGTTTATAAATAACTCGTGAGGTAATCATTAGCGATTTGAAGCATTGAAACTTATAGTAGACATGTTTATGAGTCCTTATCAATGTTTTGAGCGACAACTTTAATGTTATTCTCAAGTGGCTAGACAGAAAATCCGAGGTGCTTGAAATTACCGTATGCACTATTTCTTAATCACTTGAGTTCCCAGTCTCGTTGTAAACGCTTCTGTTGAAAGTCATTGTGTATAGCTATTCTGCTTAGTTTCGGTATTAGTCCTGATTACTATGCCTGGTTCTCGCCATCATATCGATACGGAAACCGCGACCAGAGCGGTTGTTTTGCTTCAGGGGGGAGAATCTCAGAGGTCTGTAGCAATACATCTCAGTGTGTCGCGACGAGCTATCCGGAACGCACGGGACCGCTACCAGGAGACAGGTAGTGTGGCTAGAAGACGAGGATCAGGAAGAATTCGTGCTACAACCGCCCAGGAAGACCGGTACATCAGGCTAACTGCACGTCGGGATCGTACTGTAACTACCCGGACCTTACAAAACCGACTACTGCAATCTACTGGTACACGCGTTAGTGATCAAACCATCCGAAACCGACTCCACGAGGACGGACAACGTTCCAGAATGCGTGTTGTTTGGCTCAAGCTGACAAGTGGTCATCGTGCAGCGCGTTTAAGGTTCGCACGTGAGCATTTGGACTGGACCATAGATAACTGGAGGACTGTACTTTTCACAGACGAGTGTAAGGTCAAGTTTTTTAGTGATGACAGACGAGTACGCGTGTGGAGAAGAAAAGGCGAACGTTTTTCACAACCATGCATCCACGGAACAGACCGTTTTGGGGGTCCAAGTGTGATGGTATGGGGTGGAATAAACTTAATATGCAAAACAGGACTGATAATTCTGGATGAAGGTACCGTAACCGCTGCCAGTTATGTCGAGGGAGTAATCCGACCTCATGTGATCCCATTTTCACAAAGAGTGGGCAATGACTTTGTTTTTATGCAAGATAATGCTCGCGCGCATACGGCCCGTACCACACAAAGAGCACTTTCTGACGCTAGTATTACAGTTTTGCCATGGCCAGCGATGAGTCCCGACCTCAATCCCATCGAACATTTATGGGATCAATTGAAAAGAAGCCTCAAAGAGAATTACAGCAGCGTCAACAGTCAACAAGAGCTCATAAACGCTCTAAAAGTCCGTTGGGAGCGAATACCTGATGAAAACGTTAGCCATCTGATTGAAAGTGTACCAGACAGGCTCAGAGAATGCATACGGAGCCGAGGGGGCCCTACGCGCTATTAAACATGACACCTATCATCAGTTTTTTTTAGAAAAATGGTCATAACCAAAATTTACTTTTACTGTTCATTTAGTGATAATTTCCCTAATTACTCTTTTTCGCGTGTAATTAAAAAAAAATAAACAATTTTTACCATTGATTATGTTTACATGATTTCTAAATCCCTAATTTAAACATGTCTATTCATAAAAACTATATAAATTTGTATGTTATTAAGTTACACTGTAAAAACTAAGTGGGCCCTATTTTGTTTTGAGTAGTTTAAATATGTTTATAAACACAATTTTTTTCAATGGTAAACTTTCATGAGAAAGGATAAATTGTAATTTCAAAAACAGATTACAAAAACATTAGGTATTAAAAATAAATTCGTGACTTCCCACACTTTTTTCTGTTAAAATTTTGTTATAATAGTAAATAGAATTTAAGTCTTTCATTTTGAAATCAGTGTTTATTTGCCCATTTTTTTTTATTAAATTTTATCCTTGTTTTAAAGGTCTTTGACAAATTAATTGAGATGCATCTTTTTGTACTCATTGATTAAAAAATGTTACGGAATTTATTAATTTGAAAAAGTACACCTTTTTCAAATTAATAAACAGGTGGATTGTCAAAAAAATCATGTAAATCGAAACAGCCACAATTTCACATAAACTATTTATTACCTTGTAATGACTGCCAGGCAGTGTAGCGGCAAGCCTTAGTCGATACTGTAGCCCATGGACGTCCACAATACATGCCAACATTAGTCCAAAATGACAAACGTTGGCACTCTGCCTACCTTAGGAGATGTGGGAAAATGGGGAGGGATACGACAGGATAGGATGGAAATGGGCTCTAGCATATCTCACTCACTACCGAAACACGTACGTACATTGAAGAAATAGGTCCCTTGTGCCTATGTCTGCCTGGCCACCGTATAATTCGTATAGTCGGCGGTAGCTAATTTTCCGTCTGCTGCACTAATTGAGTAGGCGTCGACGCATCCGCCCGTGAAAACGAGGCCTTATGTTAAAAATACCTAAATGGTGACTTACCTACATGTGAAGTAATAAACGCAAGTTCAGTACCCGCCAATTAATATACGTCACTTTGGAAATGAGTTTATTTTTTATTTTTGATATTAATAGGTACTCGTATTTGATTATAAATACATCACAAAACTGATGTAGCTACGAGAATTTCACACCACTTTGTTATTAAATCAATCATCATCTCTTTCTCCTAAGGACCCAGATATTTCATTACTCTTAAGTATCTAATTAAGTGAACAACAGAAAATACTGAATAAGCAGCAAATGGGTGGTAGTAAATTTAAAAGTCGGTTAAGGTTTTCTTGTGACAGTGAAGAAACGTTGAATGACATCAGTTGACGGAGTTTTAAGTTATTTTATTGTCACCGGTGAACCTAAACTCCTTAATTATTTCTCTATACTTATAATATCAACAAAGACGGGGAGAGTCTTGAGGGGGAGAGTGCACGCTGCAATCCAACAGCTGCTGGGCACGCTCGACTGGCCGCGTAACCCCTCTCTTACAGACCTACCTTGAATTGTACTGCATTTCCCACTTTATCTTATTTCCCTAATGTACGTACGTGTTTCGGTGGTGAGCGAGATGTGCCAGAGCCCATTCCCATCCTATCCCTCCCCATTTTCCCAACCCTTTCTCTAAATCCATTCCTATATCTCCAAAGGTAGGCAGCGCATCCGGGGGCGTGCCAACGTTTGTCATTTTGGACTGATGTTGGCGTGTATCGCGGATGTCTATGGGCTACAGTATCCACTTACCATCAGGTGGACTGTATGCTCGTCTGCCGCCTTTATCCATAAAAAAAGACGAATATTACATATGTTTTTAAACATATGTCTTTTATAATGTTAAACCGCGCGTAAACTTCTGCCATCAATCAGACGTTCCCCTTCTGGGACTACTGACTACACACACAGTGCTTCACAAAAGATAAATTACTTGTATGCGTCTTTTTGTACACATTACATTATTTCTTTTTACTATAATGCACGACGAATGTAGAAACTTTATTTGTGGACACGAGATAACGTGAAATTGTGTGTAATTTTTCGCATTGTCGCTTCCTGTGCGGTTTGAATTGTGCTTTTTGAAATAGAAGGCAGAGATGAAAATACTATTTTGAAATGAAATGCAGAAAGCTCTACTATTTTAATTCAGAAATTAATTCTCTGTAGAAGACTCTGTGTAGAAAAGAACTCTATACAATACTTTTTGTAAAAGAATAACTATTATATATTCCAATTTTCGATTCGATTCAGGGAACTTTCCTCATGTTACTCATGAGAAATGTTCTTTGCAACCGAAATCTCAAGGTCTCCTTGCGTATTCATCTGCTCCAGTGTTATATCTGGCCCATTCTTCTATACGGATGTGAGTCCTGGACAATGAACGCGGAGCCTTAGTAAACATATAGAAGCGTTAGAAATGTGAGCGTACAGACATCAGTTGGCCATCAGTTGGAGCAGAAAGTCACCAATGAGGAAGTCCTGCCACGAGTAGATCGGAAACGTGAACTCTTGCAGACCGTTAAGTGCAGAAAAGTTGCGTATTTAGGTCACGTGCTAAGGCATGAAAGATACGAACTTTTGCAACTAACTATGATAGGCAAAATTGCCGAAAAGAGGCGTGTTGATCGTCACGGCTGCGTAACCTATGGGAGTGGACTGGCATGGCGTGTGCCGCCGAACTGTTTCTCCTCGTGAGAGACACGGCAAAATATTCGGAGCTGATTGCCCACCTCCACTAGTTGCAGAGGCACCACAAGAAAAAAAAGATTCGATTCATATCTATTAGATTCGATCAGCCTATGATTATCCACTTCTGGATATAGGCCTCCCCTAAGGCCTGCCACCACACACGGCCTTTGGTTCTTCTCATCCATAATCATTGTTATTGATCACAATCATCAATCATCTTTATTGATTTCGCAAAAATTCGTTGTACGAATTAAAAACGAAAATCGGTAATAAAGCTTTCTAGCGGATGTTTTATCGAAAAAATTAACATCGGGATATTTTTTTTTATATTATATTAACATCAGGATATTTATTTTTATATTTTATTATTTATATTTTTATTTTATAGGGCGGACGAGCAAGCGGTCCCACGTGATGGTAAGTGTTACCGCCGCCCATGGACATCTGCAACACCAATGGGCATGTGGGTACACCGCCGAACTTGCAAAATCTTATTCACAACTTTCTTGAAGAACCTCATATCGTAGCTTAATGGAAAGACCTATTGAGGCAGTTCGTTCAACAGCCTACGGGGGTTTTTGGACCGAACAGTATGCGACACCTCCGTATCGAGGAAATGCGTATGGTCCGCACTTCTGTGACGGGAGGTGCGGTTGTAGAAACCCGAGGTGGGAATTATATTGAACAATTCTTCAGAGCATTCCCCATTGTACAGGCGGTAGAACACACAAAGAGACGCAACGTTTCTCCGAATGCTGAGGGGTTCTAAACCACCCGTGAGAGTGGGATTGTCGACAATACGAACAGCACGTCGTTGGATGGAGTCAAATAGGTCCAATTGATATTTCGGTGCGCCGGCCCAGAGATGTGAGTAGTACTCCATATGGGGCCTCACCTGAGCTTTGTAAAGCATTAGGAGTTGCCCAGGGGTGAAGTACCGCTTCGCTCTGTTCAGCCCAGCGAGCTTTTTCGAGGCCATTTTAGCCTTATTTTCCTAATGACCCCTATTATAGGTTGAGGTACGATATATGATTATAAGATAAGATGAAAAGAGATATATTAACCTGTCAAGTTGTGGTCTTCGCCCTTGTTATTGATAGTATTTTGTTTGCTGGGATCCAGGAATTCTATTGCCACGGTAAAAGTTAAGATTAGAGGTAATAGAAGTACGGTATAATAGTTATTAGGGTAAAAATACACAGTTATCTATCACAGTTGGTTATCTAGTATTATTATAATTATATCAACCTATACGTACCACTTGCACTGTCTCCCTGGGTGATCACAAGCGTGTTACGGCTCATAATACACCACACGAGCCCAGTGCGGATTGGTGGATAGCCATGACTCAGATTTAAAAAAATCTTGATCATGTGGATTTCCTCACGGTGTTATCCTTCACCGTCCGGCCGAGTACAGGCCGGGCTTCGAATTCATGACCGCATGAATGAGAATCGCGATATATTCCTAGGCTATCACCGCATTACTATGCGATTCATAAATTCCTAATTGTAGACACAGGCTTAAAAATAAATTCATTTTTCATACTACGTCTCTCTAATAACAACAAAGTTTAATAGAAAAAAAAAGCGAAACATTTTCAAAAATTACCAGGCAGGCATAAGCAATAAACAGATTTCCCCGCAGACATGCCAATACACTTTAATATATGCAAATACCCTCATCGACACGTGTTATATTATGTAGAATATGCATTTGAGCACCGAACGCTGAGCTTTGAAATGTGAGCGACGATTTACATTTTTACGTCGGGGTACCATGGGGCCTTGGGAAAATATCGCTAAAAATAATATCATACTGGTAGAAAATAACAGTTTAAAATTGGTTGGGGAATGAGGCGAGTGATCGTTCCGCACGATACACAATGGACCTTTATTTTTGTTCAAAAGTTTTATTATGTATTTATTTTGGATACCGAAAATTTCTTATAATTAAATTATATTTTATGCCAGGTGCTATGGAGCTTATTTTAATAGTAAAAAAATGGTGATGTCTTCACTATTTGCCGTTTTGACTATATCGAGAGGTCGCCGTATTTTATTTCATTATTTTAAGCGTTAAACAGAGAGATACACTGGGACATACGATGAGAGGTGTAAATATATAATTTAAACGACAACAATGTAGTACAGTGAAATCAACGAGACATGAGCTTTTCATCTGTGTGAGTGGGTGCCGAATATTCCAATCCAATGGATCGCACTGTACATATATGATTTCCTCAAATATAGCCCACGAATACATAATGTACATATACGTATAATATACTAATAATAAAATATACTCCAGTGTTCCTATTCGAGATAGTTGTGAGTTCCAGTGGTATATGCCGTTTTGATATTATGTATAGAGGTCATAACATTTGTGGTGAGTGGCCCGAGGGACACGTGCGTACATGCGGTCCAAATATGAAGGTATTAGAGGAAAGGTCACTCGTCTGGCGCAAATGGAAATATTCTACAGAAAATATTATTTATTCACATATATTGTATAGAAATCTACAGCTTTATCTCAAGTATATATTTGATTTAGGCAATAACAACAGCGGTACAGCCAATTATAGATTTCACAGCAATAACATAATATAGAAAATATCGAAACATATAATAAGTAAGCGCAGATGTTTGCTTTTGTGTGGTTTTTGCTTGGTGGAGTGTGTGCGTGTGTGCGTTTGTGGTTTTTGCTTGGTGGAGTGTGTGTGTGTGCGTTTGTGTGGTTTTTGCTTGGTGGAGTGTGTGCGTGTGTGCGTTTGTGGTTTTTGCTTGGTGGAGTGTAGGTGTGTGCGTTTGTATATCCAGAAAACTAGTTTTTGTAAACTTTTAGTGCATATATCGACTAGTAATCCGTTCTGGCTTTGCTCGGGTACACCGTGACTAGCTGACTTTTTGTCCACTACTGAACACGGGCCTACTTATGGACATTGTTATGTGGACGAGGGATGTGTGGCCTGAGAACATCACTTTGACGAGTCCAATCTTTTAGCGGTGATGGAGTTCCTCGGGGCTTGTGATGGTGACTTTGTTATGCCTTAGTCGTCTTTTACGACACCCGCGGGGTAGTCGGGGGAGATGGGGGTGGTGTTATTCTACAGGCGGCCGTCACACCATACCAGGTGGCTTGGCGAATTCTTATTAAACTCAAACATACCAGTAGGCTATAACCATTAGCCTTAATTTAATTTTTAAAAGTGAGAGAGTTTTAAGGATGGATCTAGTAGTTTTTGATTCTTTCGTTTGTAAATAATAGTGTAATAATAGTTTGATTCTAGTAGTTTTATAAATAAACAAAAACAAACGCAGACAAGAATGTATTGTAATCAATGAATGTTGTAAAATATCACTGAAATGTATGTTGAAGTGAGTACATTGAAAACGTTCGATTGAACTTATTAAACGAAAGAATTCAGATTTTTGACAACTATTTTGATTTTGACCGGTAAAAGGGTGCAATCTATGTAGCTCAATTGAATTATCGTATAACTGTCATATTGTGACTGACTAAATTGCTTTTCTATGTTTTGTGAATTTGGAAGCAGATTGTAAAAACAGTTTGAAAAGTTTCTTTTATACATTTAGTTACACCAAAATTTGAAACTAGCAGCGAATGAGTAAACCGAGTGCCATGGTAGATATCCATTCCGCCCTATCCTAATCCAAGTTTGGAGACCTCTAGTACTTTCTACTCCCTATTTGACTCCATTGGAAAATGAGGAAAGAAGGAGAAAATAAGAGCTTTCCTTGTCGCGTTATCCCCTCCCTACCTTTCTCCTTATTCCAAATCCCCCCCATTACTTCTAAAGCACAGCTGCGGACGTTTCTCATTTTCGGTCATTCGACGTTATTGACATGATGTTGGCATGTATAGTAAAATTGTTGACAGTATCCACTCATTGTCAGGTCGATTACTTACTGGTCTGCCGCATTTTTTTTATAAAAAAGTTAGACAAAGGTCAAATTAATCTTAAAATTAGGTAAGACGAACACGGGTTTCAATATAATATTATTTCACTGTTCCTAGGTTTATTTTACTGTTCCATATTCGCGTCTGTGCTATAGTCTATGGTCTAAAATGGCACTCTACAATGGCTGCGTGACTACGTGCCGAGGTGATAGAATAGTCCATCCACGAATTCAATTCGGATAGATTAGGCACCGGCCTGAGAGACAATTTACTATCGATGGTAAAGTAAGCATATATTTAAGTCCTCCAAATGTATTTCTACGGGACTTTTATGGCGGGAACACGAGAAGTGAAGCTGAGTTTTTATTTCATGTTTATTAATAATAATAATTGTGTATTTTATGGTTTAATATTGACAGTTTATTAAACTTGAAAATGCTTTTTGTGCGTATATTTGTGATAATCAAATAAAGGCATAAGCGGCTTTCGTGTGCTTCCAAATTGTCCGATTCCTCTGTCTTCAGTAAACCTTCTATTACTTTGTTGAGTGACTTGCTAACTCACCTGGACTGGACTGGATATTGACGAGATATATTATGGATTGTTTTTACTTTAAAGTTGTTAATTACGAAGAAAAGTCTACATTGGCACAATGTGCAAATTGTGTCAATGCTATCAGAAAAGAACAAAAAAACTTTATACTCGTTACATTTGTCATAAAACCTATCACACGATTGCATTGAACGACATAATGGTTTGTAAGGCTATGGGATACAGTATATTATGTTACTAAAAACATTGCTTTTCGAAATTATTTAAAACACTTTGAGTTATATGACTGATTTTACTGACGCTACACTCGTTCAAATTAGTCAGAACTGTGGACGCTCCGTGTCTGCCTAGCTAGACTTTTCGAACGCCTCGGGAATTATTTATTAGTAACTCACAAATCCTCTCAATTACTATATTATATATACATTTACTTCAACCAAGTAAAGAAAGATATAAAAGATATAGACAGTCAACTGACTGCTGGTGATCCTGGTTGATGAAACCTGATCAAAGGTTGAGTAATAAAATATCTAAATATATTAAAATTTATTAAAGCACTAAACAGACTGAGCTGACGTGACGCTACGTGCCTACATTACGTGACGATAACGATTTGAACGAATCAGCCCCCTATATAATCTATACATATAATTAAACCGTAACAAAACCTTATCCTGTACATTTAATATTTTTTGTAATGTCATTGTAGTGTAAAGTATGAACGATGTAGAGCTCAAAACAACGATTATTGGAATATTGTCTGTCTGTCTGTTTGAAGGCGCATCACGCAAAATCCACTAGATGGATTTTAATGAAACTTGGCATAATTATAACTCAAGGTTAACATTTAGGGTATTTTTTATCCAGACCGATCCCACGGGAATTAAACTAACGACATATACTCTAACATTTACGCGTACAAAGTCACGGCTACTGCTGGTTATTTTATATGCTAAGTATGTTTTCAGAAATATACTTGGCTTACATTAAGTCAGGTAACGTAATCCAAGTGTGTTCCTAAACAGCGTCTTTCCATATAAAACATTTTGAACTGATACGTTCGGACTGTCGTCAGGTAATGTACGTAGGCGTCATACATAAACGTAGCCTGTTTTCAGCTTTATAAGGAATTTTATAAATGTATCTAAATGTGTGCGCTAAATTTGAGTCTAAAAATTACGAAGCAGATTATTCCTTTGCGTAGATATATATCTAAGTACTTAAATTAATCTTTGAACGAAAATTTAATTATCGCTTCCCTAAATCTGCCGCTCAAACTGGCTTAGGCAAGGCTTATTTTGCAAATTAATATGCAAGTGAAATTGTATACTTTATTATTATAGAACTGTTAATGTCAGAGGTCAAATTAATGGGTATCTAGTCATTTTATTGAAGGTGAAAATTGTGTCTGGCTTTAGGAGAGGTCTACTTATATAAATTTTGATATAAATATTTGTTGTATTCCCCCGCAACACCACCATCATCGATCGGGAACAGTCATGATGGAGTGTAATGCACATTAAACATGCATAATGTACATTACATCGAAATAAATGTACATACACCAGTTAATGAGAAAATGAACATTTATGGTGGCGCTGCTATGGAGTATACTCCCCAGAAGCGCCACTCAGAACTTATACTTGCCATTGCAATGCAGCAATTGAAATATTAGCTTAATAAGAGATTTACAGGTATGGTGTTGCTGTTTAATAAATTGTAAATGTCTCTATTTTGGTGTCTAATTTTTCTAAATGTTTTTATTATAGTAATTTTGAAAGGCAATAACAAATATCTACGCTTCTAATATTGCCACCTTAGTCATATAATTCATGTATACATCCAATATACATAGATAAAATAGAGATATTTGTTTTACTAAAGCGCGCGCCACGAGCAGGAAGAATTTCGGTCATTGATTTGAGGGCAGCCTAGACTGGACGATAAAGAGATTTATATGAAATTGTCGATGACCGACCACTTTACTAGACCCATCATATTAAGGTTCAATAATAATATGAGTCATGTCATGTCAATGATCGAAATTCTTTCTGCTCGTGGCGCACGCTTTAGTAAGTAACCCTTAAGTTTAGATTCTTTCTGATAGATATTTAAGTATTTATAAATAATAAAATAGGAGCCAAAGAAAAACACTCGTTGTTAGTTAACATTTATTGCGGAACTGAGCTACCCTCATTGAACATAATAATTTAATATTATCACATTTCGTAGTACCTGCGCTAATTGGTACTTACATATATATCACCTCCACCCTTATTTACTACTTACGATATGAACTAATACAAATAACAATTTTAAATATACTTAACTTACTATCTTAAAATTTATAATTTTAATATTTATCTATCTTATCTTATTTATTACCGTTAAAATATTATTAAAGATTTAAACGAACTATCGGCTTAACTAATCTACCGGAACGAGTACGATACCCTGGCGGGGGTGGCGTGGCGGCCTGTCGTCTGCTCTGAGCCGCGGATTCCCGGCTCTGCTCTTGCTGGACCAAGTCATTCTCCCTCCGACTAGGATACGGCAAGCCCGATATACCAGTATAATTTTTTATTTGATCTAAATGCCTTTTCATACGTACACCATTTTCCCCCTCCACTATTACTGTCCGTGATCCATCGAGACTAGTGATTGTTCCTTTTACCCATCGCTCCCCTGTACCGAAGTTCCTTGCCCATACCTTCTGTCCTACCGTGAACGCTCTCTCCGTGCTGGCGGCGCGCTCCACGAGCCTCCGCTGCTGGTGGCGCGCGCGCTCCCCCGCGCGGTGGGCGCCGCTCTCCCGCAGCAAGTCGAGGCGCGATCGTAGGTTACGCCGCTGCAGTAACATTGCCGGTGATTCTCCCGTAGTACCATGTGCTGTGTTCCGATATGCCATCAAATATGCTTGCAGACGATCTCCACGTCGCAGCCATCTCTTTCTGCTTTCTTTATAGCACGCTTGCACAACTTCACGGCCCCTTCCGCCGCGCCATTCGAAGCAGGATGGTAAGCCGGTGTAAAAGTATGTGTTATACCGTTCTTCAACAAAAAGTTCCTCATTTCCGCGCTTGTAAATACCGTTCCGTTATCAGATATAATTTCTCTAGGTAACCCAAATCGCGCAAAAATTTCTCTCAACACTCTTATTGTTGCTGTTGTTGTTGTATCTTTCATTTTAAAAGCTTCTATCCATTTTGTTGAAGCATCAATCAACACAAAATAATTATTGCCTTTAACGGGACCTAGGTAATCCATGTGTAATCTACACCACGGTTCTATTGGGTACTGCCACGGTTGCGGTGGTGCCCGCGGAGGTGCTGGTGCTTCCATTGTACACGTGTGACACTCCTTACACTCTCTTTCGATGTCGGCATCAATCCCCGGCCACCACATATAACTTCTGGCTATTGATTTCATTTTTACAATACCCATGTGTCCCGTGTGTATCTCTTCTAGCATTCTTTTCCGGAATACTGTAGGTATCACCACCCTATATCCCCACATAATGCAGCCAGCATCCGTATAAAGCTCATTTCTTCGCGAGTAGAAAGGCTGTAAATTTATATTAGCGCAATGACCTGGCCAACCCGACTTGATGTATGTTACAATCCGTCGCAAATGCACATCTTCTTTTGTTTTCTGCTCGATATCCTCGTGCGTTAGTGGTAAGTTATCACAAACAAAATTTAAATAAGTATACTCTTTTCCATTCCTGATTGGTGACTCGTAAGGTAATCGTGACAATGCATCCGCCGCATTATTTTCTGACTTGATATACACAATGTCGTAATCGTAGCCCGACAATATCACAGCCCACCGCTGCATTCTGGACGCTGCCCTGGTAGGTATTCCCGTTTTTGGACCAAATATTGAAACCAACGGCTTATGGTCCGTCTTCAATAAAAATTTTCGCCCATACAAATATTGATGAAATTTTTTTACTCCGTATATTATCGCCAACGCCTCTTTATCAATTTGTGAGTATGCTTTTTCTGCCACGTTCAATACTCGTGATGCGTAGGCGATAGGCCTCTCGGAGCCGTCCTGCATTTGGTGCGCGATGACGGCCCCCACCCCCACACTACTGGCATCCGTGGTCAGCACCAGCGGCAGCGCCGGATCATAGTGAGCTAGCACCTCGCTTGACAACAGCATTTCCTTCACTCTGCGAAACGATTTATTACACTCATCTGTCCATTCAAACTTCGCTCCTTTTTTTAATAGTGCGTACAAAAGACATAAAATCGTACTTGTATTTTTTAGAAATTTACCATAGTACATAACCATACCCAAAAATGCTTTTACTTCTGTCCCTGTCTTAGGTATAGGTACCTTTGCAATTGCTTTAACTTTATCTGGATTTGTATGAATTCCGTCCTTGTCTATCTTATAGCCCAGATAAATAACGGAGTCCGCCATAAAAGTGCATTTTTCTTTTTTTATTTTTAACCCGTAATCTTGTAATCTTTGTAAAACTCTATGAAGGATTTCTAGATGTTCCTTATCATCCCGTCCAGTCAAAATAACGTCATCCAGGAACACCCCCACTTTAGGTATATCCGAAAATATTTGTTCTACTGTTCTTTGGAAAATATCTGGGCTGGAGGATAATCCATATATTAGTCTATTGTATTTAAAAAGACCACGATGCGTGTTAATTACCGTATACTTCCTAGACTCATCAGACAAACATAGCTGCGCATAGGCCTGTGACAAATCAATTTTTGTAAATTTTTTACCCCCTTGAATTTTCGTTAATAAGTCCTCTATACGTGGTAAGGGAAAACGGTCTACCTCAAGGCATTTATTTACTGTTAACTTATAGTCACCGCATATCCTAATCGATCCGTCTGATTTGATTACCGGTACAATAGGTGTAGCCCAGTCTGAGGTATCGACTGGCGTAATGACGTCATCCCGCCGCAGCTGATCTAAGGCGCGCTCAACCGGCTCGCGCAGCGCGTAGGCCAGCGGTCGCGCGCGCAGGAACACGGGCCGCGCTACGGCGCGCAGGCGTAAGCTCACCTCCCCGCCAGTGTATCGGCCAAGTCCGTCCGAAAATACTTTACAATATCTGGAACTGAGAGATTGTACATTCAGCTTTGACTCTGAAACACTATTATTAAAACAATTTTTTATTTGTACTTCAATGTTTAACTTAACTAACCACTGTCTTCCTAACAACGGCTTTTTACCTCGGTCTACCACGTATAATGGTAAATTCTTACATATTTCTTTATATCTTACTAACGGCGATATCTTACCTACCGGAGCGACTTTTTCGCCCGTATAATAGCACATTATTAAATTACATTTTTCCATTGGCAAATGTGAAAATAATATTTTATAACATTCGGTACTTATACAAGATATTGCACTACCTGTATCTATTTCCATGCTTAAATTCGTGTTATCTACTTGTAGCGTTATCCTGAACGGTTCGTAACTATTAACACTTTTTACCATAAACACATTAAAATTTACCTCCTCAGAATCCTGATCTTCGTCCGAATTAATCACCTGTACTTCACCGTTAAACGTGTTTTGCGTTTTATTGTTGCGTAATCGTGGACACATCTTCTTTAAATGTCCCCCCGTAAAACACACTTTGCATACGTAATTACGGTATCTGCACGTTTTTGTATCGTGCCGAGAACCACACACATTACACTGCGTAGCCGTTGTCAGCGGCGGTCTCCGCGGAGCAGCCCCGGTCGGCCCAGCCCGCACATAGGAGGACGTGCGGCCGCCGCCGCCGCGTGACGTCACTCGGTACTCGCCTCTGGCCGCCACCGCGTTACACGGAGCCTCCTCCGCTGTCTTCCCCCTGCTATTACTTGCTACTCTGTCCTTTTCCACGTATGCTGCATTTGTCTCCGCCGCTTCCATCGAAATTGCCAATTTGTACAATTTCTCTAGCTTCGTGTTATCCTCCTCGGCAAACAGTCGCTGCATAATTGTCTCACTGCTCAGACCACAGACGAATTGGTCCCTTATACTCGTACTCATACAGCACGAGGTGAACATGCAAGTCTTAGACAATTTCTTGAGTTCCGCCATGTACTCCGCTATAGATTCCCCTTGTCTTTGCATTCTTTGCTTAAACTTGTACCTTTCTGCCAATGTACTCGGTTTGGGTTGTAAGTGACTTTGCATAATTGTGACTAACTCCGTAAAAGTTTTATTAGCCGGTTTTTCTGGTGTACAAAGATTAACTAATAATTCATACGTTTCACTTCCCATTACGGTAATTAAGGTAGCCACTTTTAGTTCGGATTTCACATTATTCACCACGAAATATTGTTCTAACCTCTCGACGTACAAAGTCCAATTATCCACTGACATTTTAAAAGGCTCAATTTTTCCGATCGACATTCTTTAATTATATCGATAGAACACACGTAAGTCCTACTCGTCGCCACTGATAGATATTTAAGTATTTATAAATAATAAAATAGGAGCCAAAGAAAAACACTCGTTGTTAGTTAACATTTATTGCGGAACTGAGCTACCCTCATTGAACATAATAATTTAATATTATCACATTTCGTAGTACCTGCGCTAATTGGTACTTACATATTATATATCACTTTCCTCTCAATATTTTAATCGATTCTTTTTTGTTAAAAATTCTGCGTACGAGTATGGTGTGGACCGGGGTATCATAAACGGTTTGAATCGAGTAGGTAAAGTCACTAGTTCACACAAGTAAATTCAGTTATCACAGTTTTGATCTATTAGTATCTAAGTCTGAATTTATCCTAGTTTTTACCATTTTGTCCAAATTACTAGAGACATTTTAATGACCTTTTTGCTAAGAGATATATAGGGAACCGGATTAAAATTTAGGTTAAGATCTCTATTAACATTTCATGAAATTCTTACATTCAAACAGACGAAAGCCCTAATAATAAATTAACAAAAGTTCAACACCAGCTGTTTCAAGTAGGTAGTTTTTACTCTGAATTTCTTTGTGAACACAAGCAGGGCCGTCTTAAGTCTATTCTGCGCCGGGGTGCGGGAAGCGCCGAAAGCGTAATAAAAGTAAAACAAATATTATTGTTAATGACTATTTTTTTTTTGCTTGCGCATACATATTTGTCGTAAGTAACAAGTATATAAAACTGTGCAATGGCGTTAAGTTCAATGAAATATCCAAAAATTCAGCGCTCGACAGGCGCCCCCGGGCGCTCCGCGCCCGGGTGCACCGCACCCCTTGCACCCCCTGGTAAAGACGGCCCTGAACACAAGCGTCTTATCTCGGAGAAAAAAGGATAGGGGAAAATTTGAGATAAGACAGCTCATTCCGGATGCTTTCAGCGGGATATTGTGTGCCGCATCCTATTAATGAATATTGTATGCCAAACGACCGCTTAGCTAAACGAGGACATGACACTTTTTGTGTTTAAGAACCTATTCTGAGATGAAATAGGACGCATATGGCCGATATAAGCAATGGTATTTTAATGGGTTATTTTATACTGATTACTGATTTCGTCATAAAAACTTAACGGTCAAATTGATTTCTACTGTTTTGTAAATACACAAATAGTTTTATTAATCTTCTACTTTAACATTTGACAATGTGTGTACTAAAGCTCTACTGAGGTAAAAAGGTGTCGACCTATATATGAATACATTTGATACATTTACTCATACATTGACTTGATATATTGATACATACATTTGATATTTTTTATAATGATTTACAAAATAGAGTAAATAAATAAATAATGAAATAAAATACGAGCATTGTAACAATGAATTTATGAAACATTGGTTAACTTAAGATGGAATTAAGAATGTATTAAAAATTACTGCAAACTGAAATCTTTTTTAATTAATTGCTCGAAATTGTATAGAATTCATGTTTTATCTGTGTAGATCTAAAATTCCATGGGATTGATCTGATCTGATGAAAACCAAGTACATACTGAATCAGGTATATACAAGCTATTAAGTTGATTGTGAGTCAGGTATGAACTGTGTAGGGGTTGGTTTCTATGTTGGGATGTTATATGTTGTTTGTTTCGATCCTTTAGGAGCATATCGTCCAAAACGCAAATAGTCTAGCAAAGTAAATTGTCCAAAAATCTATTCGTCTAAAATGTGTTTTTTTTTCATTAATCATTAGATTAATGAAAAAAGTTTGCGTCGTGGAATATTTTCTCAATTTGCAGTATCTTGAACATTGTACGTATTGAACATTTTGTGTATTGAACATTATGCGTGGCGACGGTTAGGTTATTTCGGCCTTGTATAATTTAATTGAAACAAGAAAGAAAGTCACTGAATTTGCTGAAAATTTTCTAAAATGCATTGTGGACGATTTCCTTTTTGGACGGTTTGCCTTCCTAGACTATTTGCTTTTTGGACGATTTGCTCCTAAATGACTGGTACGACACGTTTCAAATAAATAGACGACGACAAACATATTTATGTTCTGTCATGGATCCAGTATATTCTGGATCCATGATATGACTGTAATCGACCATCAGTTTTGTTCCGTGTTATTTTTATATCCAGTATATATATAATATACACGGATCCAGTGTATACTGGATCCATGTATATTATATATATACTGGATATAAACAGGACTGTAATCGAGCATCAGTTTTGTTCCGTGTTATTTTTATATCCAGTATATATATAATATACATGACATATATGACATATATAATATACATAATATACATTATAATATCCATGACAGGACTGTAATCGAGCATCAGTTTTGTTCCGTGTTATTTTTATGATGATCAAGTAATCAAAATATTTAATTTTCATCTATAAAAGCGACTTTTGCTTCAATATTGCCCTGTTATTTCTTGAAAAAAAAAAAATCCCTTTTTAAGTAAAACACAACGAAACACAACAGGGATTAATACAAAGATAATATTTACGAGACATCCCTCAAAGTTTGCTTTCTCAAAGGGACAGTTTTCAAACTTACAGGACTACGCTTCTTCAACAAAAAAGATTATCAAGTTGTTTTCTTTGCAATATTATCAAATACTCGCGTAAACTTTGAACCCAATTTCTTTACCGAAAATATTTAGTTTTTAAAATCTGATTATAATTTTGTCCTAACCGAAATTTGTATTTTGCTAACGTTTTTTATCTCATTGTACTCCTTATTATCCACCTAAAGGAAAGAGGGGATGTATAATGAGATGAGAAAAACTTTTCATTTCGTATTCGCCGTAAATACGTATAATATGCGCGCAAATAAGCAATACGCATTATTATTAAATTTATTTACAACAGCAAATGCAGTAGTTACCTATTTCGATGTGTGGTCATTCATTTGTTCAACTTTTTCCTCTGTCTGCCATTTCTCTACCGCTCATTTTCGCATTGGTTAAGAGGAATCAACTGTGTTGTTAGTATTTCCTAGAGAGACCTTAATTAATCTCTTTGTGATCCTGAATTCGCCTCTGATGTATATAATGACCACGTGTTGTGACAATGAAGAATCTATTTAACGCGGGCAGTGTAACCAATGCTTATTTCCTGTTCTGATAAGATGTTTACAAGAGAAGAAAATTTAGGAGTAGTTAAGTGACCACACAATTTGGTGTTTTATAGGTAGCAATCTTTCGTTGCACAATGTGTAACAAAATGTTTCATGCCATGACAAAACAACTCGGTATATACAAACTGATTTATTCATAAACGCTGTTTAAATTTAACACAATGCTTAAAATCCCTTGTCCCTTTCTAAAAATAGAATTTTATCTGATTATAAAACAATAACGAAGTCCAAGCAGTAAATATAAAGTTGACATTGAAATAGTTTTTTTTATAGTAAGAAGACGGCAGACATACCGTCCACATGGTGGTAAGTGGATACTGTCACCCGTGGACACCCACGGTTCATGCCAACATCAGTCCAGAATAACAAAAGCTGTCGCGCCCCGGATCCGAATGATTGCACCCGGATGCGCTGCCTACCTTTTGAGATGGAGGAATTGATTTGGAGAAAGGGTTAGGAGAAAGGGAGAGGAAAATGGGGAGGGATAGGATAGGATGGTATGGGAATGGGCTTTGACATATCTCACTATCGGAACACGTACGTACATTGGGGAATAGGATTTAGTGGGAAATGCAGTAGGTACATTTCAAGGTAGTCTTCTGTGACTACTGTAGGAGGTAACGAGGTCAGTGGAGTGCGCCAAGCGACTGTTGGACTGCAGTGTGCACTTTCCCCCTCCAAAAGGGAATAAATTGCAAAAAACAATAATTGGTGTTTAGAAGTATATTGCAGCTCACAGAATCGGTATCCTGAAGAGGCAATGGACAGATTCTACGAGTATCTGGTAGATGGATCGACGACTGATGCAGTAGATGAGTCCTCGAATGGCGACTACGTACTGGGAATCGCAGCGTAGGACACGCTTCGACTGAGTGAACTGACCATTTAAAGACCTTCTCCGGTTATGGCTGAATGAAAAGAACGGAAGATCATGTGTGGTAACGAGCCTGTATGCACTAGTGGAGAGATACAGACTGCTGAACACACTGATACAGTAAGGTACCTCCAAGCATCTTAAGGTACTCGTAGTTACGAATAAGAAACTAAAAGTAAGGGCCAGAAAGTATGTGTAAGGTTTTGCTATTAGTAAATTGTCAGTTACGTAATCGTCAAAGTTTTGTTAACTGACAATAAATATGGGTATTAGGTACGATAATAAATTAATATCTATTTGTGTTATAGAGCTCTGAATCGTCAGTAATATTATTAAACTACAGTTATTTGTTAATAGAGTTATAGATATTATATATTTTAAGTTAGTTTTTAAGAGTTTAGTTTTAAATAAGAATACATACTTATTATTGTAATGTAATATTTCAAACAAATAAAAATTCATGCACAGATTAAATTACTCAAAAATAGGAGTTTGCGAAAAAGAATATTAGGTATCCGTTCCTCTCTGCGTCTCATTTTAGCATCGAATGAGTTCAGATTAAGTTAAATCGTGATAACCTCAATAAAGGAACAATAAAGTTTGAATTAAATCGTTCCATTTCCACCGGCGGACGTTGATTGATTATCCGCGCGAAGCTCCACAGGCTGTGTACACCAATCGGTCATCCAGAAACGATTTCCTTTAGATTTATCTCTTGTAATAATATTTTATTGGGAACAATAGACAAATTATACGTTTGCGTATTTTCATTTGTTTATACAGTTTATTTCTTTTATACAATAGGTTTCGCAACCCTAAAATCCTTTTACACTGAAACCTAAATAATTAATTCGCAACCTAAGAATGCGAATTCAGTAAGTATTCAGTCTATTCAATAAGTAAATATAGAAGTATACGGTTTTTATATAAGTGAAAAAAAGGTTTTTTTTATCATTATAATTGGTAGGTATTTATTTCATTGAAAATTGTAAAACGATATTGATAAAATAGTATTCTGTGTCGAATCGGGAAAACCTTCGATTTAATAAAATCGAGGAGTTTTACAGAATTACCTAGACGTTATTTATAAAGATAACTTAAATTTTAAAAGTAATATAATTATAACAACAAATGCTTTGTACTAAAGTACAAATAAACATACGTATAAAATGTATTAACGGAAAACAGTATGTTTCATTTTACACTTTAACTCCTTAAAATTAGAGTTTAAAAGAAACTTCAAAAAATATTTATTTAGTGTGTACCTACACCATTCTCAATGTGTTGAGCATTATATATACGTATATTGATGTATTGTACCTGAATATTGAGATGTATATTGAACATGTAGCTCATATAAAAACAGAAATTGTTAAATATTCAGTCAATATCGACGTTTGTAACATTGTATCTACATATAAGTTGATAAAATTGCTTTTTCCGTTTAGAGGACTTATCACGATTTTTGAATTTTTTTGTGAACCCGGAGGGATTGTTAAAAGTTTTAATTTAATTAGTTGCTGTCGACAGCGGGTCTAGTGTCGCCACGTGACGAGGAGTGGGCAGGCTGTCGTCGGGTTCTAAATATATGCTCGCCTGGTACTTTTATGAAATATTTGCTTTGTATTTTTCGTATATTTTTGATTTTATTTATTTTATTTTAGACGGACCAATGTGATATTTAGACAGCTTACTATTATTACTACTACTCTACCATCAGCCTGTCTCTCTACTGCTGGATATGCCTATCCCAAGGACACACGGATTTCTGTTATTCTCGTCCAGACGCTACCGGAGACCGGAGATGTCGTCAGTCCACGTGGCCGAAGTGCGTCTCACGGATTGTTTAGGTGGTCGGTGGTGGTGGATTCGTAACTAGTCAAATTAACTCGCCTATTTTCGGGAGTCGTCCAAATCTGGACTTGTCTAAAGTTTATACAGTCACCAATAAATATCCTTTTTTACTTAATAAAGTTTTGGGGAAATCTTCGCGTGCTGGGGAAATTAAAACAAATGGGAAAATCTGAAGAAACTTCGACCATTAGGTTCTTCAACCATTTCCATGGAATTTATTTACTTTGATTAATAAATTCCTTGAAAAATCGTGTTATTTGTTTAATTTTTTAAAGTGATTTTCATTTTCATCACTTTTTATTTATTGCAAAGGTTTGTTGCAGTCGCTGTAACCTAAAATTTATTTTTATTGCTCAAGTTGAGTTTTATTCCTTGATTAAATATGAACTTTTATAGAAAAAAGGCGGCGGAAGAGCACACAGTTCACTTGTTTTATTGGAAGTGTTGGGAAAATGTGGACGGATAGGATAGAATGGGATGGGAATGAACTCTGGCATATCTCACTCACTATCGAAACACGTAGATCCATTGAGGAATAAGATAGAGTGGGAAATGCAGTACATTTCAAGGTAGTCTTCTGTGAGAGGGAAGTAACGAGGCCAGTCGACCAAGATGACGATTCGACCACATATACGTTGTTAAGGGTTAGTAAATAATTGTATTCTTAATAGAAGGTTTTTTAATTGACTGTACTAATAGTTTGTTGTCGAGTGCTGAAAGACAACCAACGAATTAGACGAGTAACGAATTTGACGTCTACCTAAACAACCGCCTGTCCATTGCCACTTCAGCTTGCTGATTCCTTGACAGCTTAATTACAAATTAATTCTGTCTAGTCAGTGTGATTTTCTTAATTATACGATATTGTTGCCAATCAAATTAATGTAAAGGTTTTGTGGCCTGACATTGCAATACATCGACGGCGAACGTAACTACAAACGTGGTGAAATCAATTGTACATTTAAGACTGCGTTTACATTGAAACACTAAGATAAGTGGGGGTGAGTCTACGTTCAAATGCCATATCCGCTGCGTGCACTCGATTGACCACGTTACCCCTTTTCACAGAAGACTATTGTGAAATGTACTGCATTTCTCACTTATTTTATTCCACCTAATGTAAGTTCGTGTTTCGGTAGATATGTCAGAACCTATTCTCGTCCCATTCTATCCTATCCCTCTCCATTTTCCTAACCCCTTTTCCAATTCCTAAATCTCCGGCGGTAGGCACCGCATACGAGGGCATGCCAACATTTGTCATTCTGGACTAATGTTGTCATGTATCGCGGATGTCGCAAGGCGATAGTATCCACTTAACTGTTCGTCTTTCCATAGAAAAATCAATGGGTTTACAAATAAATAAATTTAGTTTGATTTTCGTCGTAAGTGGAAACCCACTGTACCTAATAAAGTTGACAGAACATAAATCCTTGTGCTGTAGATGCCACAATCCAGCTCATTTATCTATTCAGGTGGCCTGTCATTCTGTCCGCCATCTGTTCGATAAATAACTTTATGAAATGAAGTTCATAAACAATATTTCAATGCCAACAGGAAATTTTAATCTGAATACAGCCCGCGTACAAACAGATCAAACTAGTGCAAAATAAAATAAAAAAATAATTTTGTAAAGTCGTATTACCTAACCTACGTGGGTGGTGACTAGGTAAATTTTGAGATACACAAAAAATATTTGGGTTACAACAAAAATTTTTATTATAATCTCAAAATACTCTCAATTAGTTTCTATACAGCGATTCATCGATTCAATCGTCTAAATCAAGATTTAAAGCACTGGCCATACTCTTCTTTAGCGAGGTCCTCAGAGGATCTCCAGGACTAAATAAATGGCTTTCGGAATTCGAATTTCAAATAAGTTATGTTTTAAAAACGGTACAGCTCAAATGAGTTTTGAACTCTTTCTGAAATTTGAGTATTTCAAAATTCACCTTGTCACCCTATATATATTTGAGTGAACAACTTTCGTGTAACACTTGTTTTGTGTACTGTTTAGAGTTGTTTGATGAAAATCGCTTAGCTGTATTTGTTTAGGCCAGAGAACCCTTTTATTTCTGTTTTTTGTTTAGAATAGCATAAATAATTTGAATATGGGACGGGCAAAGAGATCCCAAACAGAACAAAAATTAGTTTAAAATTATTGCAAGACCATAACTTAGAAGACATACCAGTGAGGTTCCTGATGTTAAAAAAAAAAAACAAATTATACGTCATTGTAACTGTCATTTATCCTGCTAATTTGTATATAATTTTTAGAGTTCAAACCTAGTTAGTTTTGATTCCTCGACTCTTCGAACAACGGGAAGTCGCAAAATGTTTATATTGAAATATCGTTCATTGATTAAGTCCCTTATAAAGAAAGGTGTCAGTCTGACCGATTTAACAAAAGTTAGATAATATGTACAGTGATTCTCCTTCATAGTTTTCCACCGTCAATGATTGGTGTAAGCAATTTCGTTTAGAACGAGAGCCCATCGACGATGAACTTCGCTCCGGTCGACCCGTTTAGGCACTTATTTCAAATAACATCAAATTAGTGGCAGAAGAAGTTCTGAGCGACCGACGGCTAAAGACGAAAGAAATGGCAGCAAGGACAAGTCTTTTCAAACTATAGTCCTTAGGATTCTCCATGAACATCTTCATATGAATAAAGTTAGTGCGAGGTAGGTGCCAAAACTTCTTTTAAGTGTGCAGCGAAATGAAACGAAAGCGAAAGTGCAGCGAAGCGTGCTCTAAGGCACTTTTGGAGGCCTTTCACAGAAACAGAGACGATTTTTTTGGATTAAATTGTTACTGGGGATGAAACTATGATTCTTTACTATGATCCCCTTTCCAAAAAGAAGTCGATGGAGTGGTGTCGTTCTGGTGAAGCACCGCCTAGAAAGGCAAGGACGACTCAGTCACCAAAAAGAATATGGCTTCGATGTTCTGGGATTCTCAAGGAATATTGCTTATAGACGTAAAAGAAAATACTACGGTGATTGGAAACTATTATGCTAACCTCATAAACCAATTACAGGAAGCATCAAGCAGAAACGTCGTGGAAAACTAAGCAAAGGTGTGCGGCTTCTCCATAATAATGCACGCTTCCTCGCCGCCGCAGGTGTGAAAGCGGCTGTTTCAAACTGTGGCTTCACGGTAATTCGCCACCCACCCTATAGTCCCGACTTGGGTTCTAGTGATTACTATTTGTTCTCAAAACCAAAGGCGGACTTAAGAGGTAGAAGATTTTCCACTGATGCTGAAGTGACCGGTGCGGTTTTCCCCCATTTTGAGACAAAACTTCTGACTATTTTTATACTGGGATAGAAATGCGAACTAAACCATCCGAAAAGTATGTTCAAATAGACTGAGACTATAATAAAAAATAAAAATAGTTTCATGAACTTGAGTGTCCCTTTTCTTTGTCAGTCGGGAAACTTTTGGACCTCCCCTCGTACTATATAAAATAAAAACAAAGGCCCTAACTGACTGTAATATATGACTATAATACCCAACAAAACCGATGGAGCTAGAAACATCATATTTGGATGTTTGACTCGTAGTCCCACTAATATGACCAATGAGTGGGACAGTATCTTGATTTAGTGGGATCGTGGTACCAACTAGTGAAAGAAAAGTAGTCAAAAAAGGCGAACTAAACCATAAGGACCACAATACGCAAATTAATTAGCCACAATATTTTCAAGTTTGACATTTGTACTTGTCAATTTAGTCTCCGTGATTAAAAAACGAACTTTAAATGATAATAAAAGCGCTACCCCAACCCCTGAAAAACCAAACCATCTCTGAAGAGTGGATCGGTAACCCGCTTAATTAGCGTTGCGTTTTAAGGCCATACATAGGGTTGTGTATGAGGGATGCACAAGACAATGTGCATGGGGAAGCCCATGTTCAGATAAAAGGTGTTGCAGGTGTCCATGGGTGGCGGTAGCCACATACAGTCTTTTAAATCTAGCTTGATTAGAATGACAGCTGTAAAGTGCCACGAATAGTAAGTACTGTATAGTAATAGTGAAACGAAAAAATAAGTATTTTTTTATGGACGAATGGCGGCAGAAGAACATACAGTTCATCTGATGGTGAGTGGGTACTGTCGCCCATAGACATCCGCGATACATGCCAACATTAGTCCAAAATGACAAACGTTGGCACGCCCCCGGATGTGCTGCCCTCATTTGAAGATATAAGAATGGATTTGGAGAAAGGCTTCGGCAAATGGGAAGGGATAAGATGGGAATGGGCCCTGGCACATCTCACTCACTACCGAAATACGTGCGTACATTAGGGAAATAAGATAAAATGGAAAATGCAGTATATTTCTAGGTAGTCTTCTGTGAGAGAGGGGTAACGTGGTCAGCCAGGCGCGCCCAGCCCAGCGCGGCTTTTGGATTGCAGCGTGCACTCTCCCCATCAAATAATTTGAATCTCTTTGTCAAGAATCAAAATCTCTTTACCTTTTATATGGCGCGCTGTTCGAATTGTCCACGATCCTACTCTCTCGGATGGTTTAGAACCCGTCAACATCCTACTAAAATAAATATAGTATCCCCAAATGCATCTATTTTGAGATACGACTTCATGGAGTTCAATTAACAATTTTTTTTTTTAAATTAAAGGTATGTGATAAGTCTAAGTCAAACAAACAAGTAAGTAAGAAAACTAAGTCTTTAGTGCAATGTTGATTTTATTACATTTTGCACATTCCAACGTAGACAAACCAAAAACTATAACTAACAACAAATCTATAGAGTTATTTCTGTTTTTGGAGTAGCAGTTATAAGTAAAGAAAAGTTATTTTATACACTTATGACTATATACCTATGTTTCAATTTAGGCACATTTTTATGTTAAATGACAAGGTTTCTTTAACCTGACCTTGACACAAACAATCGAATCGATCTATAAACAATTTTCGTCGATGTTCGAACTATTCTAAGTATTTCTAAGTCGTGTCATGACACGGTGAGCCCCATACATTTAACTTTTGCAGCGGTTGTTGATGTTGTGAAACGACACGTACAAAAGAAAACGTGCATAAATGTTTGTTCTTTGGGGCTTTAAAGAATGTCGTGTGTCTAACATATAAATTCGACGTTAAGACACATTCGTTACCTTTAACGTGTTAGTTTCGTAATGTGATAGGTTTGACGATAGGCATTAAGCGATAACTCTGAGAAAATGCTAAGTTAGCCACGAAGGTAACTCGTTACTATAGTCCGCTTGTCATAGGAAGAGCGGTGACAGTTCTGCATAAACACAAGAAAAATAGAAAAAAAAAAGATCTTAAAGGACCATCGAGTTGGGAAATGATTGCTATACTCGTACGTGTTGATAATGATTTATGTCAAGATAGTTCTTAATCTGTCGGAATTAAAAGTATAATAAACAAATTATAAAGCGTACAAATACATAAATTATACTTTAATAAATCGTGTTATGAATTTAATTTGGATCCATATCAGTCTTCTTTCTTATCAGTCTCAATTTCCATATCATATCAGTCTTCCATATCAGTCTCTTTCTATCTGTAATGTGGATACCACCGAGACGACAGACACTTATGATATGACAAATCGTTCTAGAAAAACTGTGAATTCACATGTTATGGAATTCAAAATTAATTAATTAACTATATGATTAATAACGGAAAATTCTTTGCGGAATATAACACGATGGAATATTATATATGTTTAGAATTAATATATTATTTTATCGCGTACTTACACATGCATTTTACGAACAGTGATTGTCGATGAGTTCAAATGTTGTAATTAAACACTATAATTTATGTATTTAAAACAATGCTTAATTATAAATACTGGCCGTTAATTAATTACGGTAGAGAACGAAAACAAGTGGTGCATTAATTAACGCGATTTTACGTGAAAAACTAATCATTAATATCGTTGAGAATTCAAAAACTATTTTTGACAGACAGATAGTCCGCTCATAACCACCATTCATCCACTCCTTGAGCAAATAAGAATTCTAAAGAACACGAACTACTTTAACAACGAAACTGTCGCCTTTTTTATTAAAAAAATATTAATTAATAGAAAACTCCTAAAGCTAGCCACATCACACGGTTTTCGGCTGTTCACATCCAGCCACCACTGGAGAACTTCTTCAAGTGGCCGGAGGGCGTCCCACACTGCGCTTCCCAGCACGCGGCCTCCATTCGAGAACTCGTTTACCGCATCGGTTATCGGTCCTGCCGTAAATATATGACATGCCCATTATCACTTCAGCATGCTGATTCTAAGAGCTATGCCGGTGAAAGAAAGTATGACCAAATAGCTCAGACTGTCGTTGTGAAAGTGTAAAAAGTGAGATGGGGTTCGGCCCTCCTGAACCGTCCTCTAAATACGAGTAGGTAAGTGTCTGCTACTATTATTAGTGAAAATACAAAACACTATTTTTAAACGTCCTACATTCCGCATTGGATAGCTGAATGTCTCTTTTCCTCTGTGACTTAATTGAGAGGAAAATGATAAATGAATTATTTATAGAGGTACAAATACATAATTTTGCCAGCTTTGTTTTCTGCTGGAAAAATTATTATAAAAGTTGTAATAATAATAACCTGCTGGATAATTAATGAAATTATGTGTACTTACTGGAAAAATGTATCGCATATTTTTTTTATAGAAGAAAGGTGACAGTCGAGCGTATACTGTTACTCTTTTATAAGGGTACCTACTTTATACTTTCTTATAAGTATAGAGACTCTTTTCTATGTGCTTATCTTAAATATAAAGAAGATGAAATAATTTGTCCATATAATATTGCTTATAAAATGTCACGATTTTTTTTCCAAATGCATTCCTAAATCTATAAAGGTAGATACTATAAAGGTAGATACTTCATCCAGGGACGTGTCAATGTTTGTCATTCTTTACTTCGTGTCTTTCGTGTCGCGTTGTCCTTGAGCGAGTATCCACAACATGTGGACTTTACAGTCCACATGGTGAAAAGTAGACATAAGACGCGATACATGACAACAACAGTAAACAATGACAAACAAACATTGACACGTTTCTGGATGAGGTATCTTGTCTTTCGTGTCGCGTTGTCCTTGAGCGAGTATCTACAACATGTGGACTTTACAGTTCACATGGTGTAAAGTAGACATAAGACGCGATACATGACAACAACAGTAAACAATGACAAACAAACATTGACACGTTTCTGGATGAGGTATCTTGTCTTTCGTGTCGCGTTGTCCTTGAGCGAGTATCTACAACATGTGGACTTTACAGTTCACATGGTGTAAAGTAGACATAAGACGTGATACATGACAACAACAGTAAACAATGACAAACAAACATTGACACGTTTCTGGATGAGGTATCTTGTCTTTCGTGTCGCGTTGTCCTTGAGCGAGTATCTACAACATGTGGACTTTACAGTTCACATGGTGTAAAGTAGACATAAGACGTGATACATGACAACAACAGTAAACAATGACAAACAAACATTGACACGTTTCTGGATGAGGTATCTTGTCTTTCGTGTCGCGTTGTCCTTGAGCGAGTATCTACAACATGTGGACTTTACAGTTCACATGGTGTAAAGTAGACATAAGACGCGATACATGACAACAGTAAACAATGACAAACATTGACACATTTCTGGATGAGGTATATCTACCTTTATACAATTAGGAATGCATTTGGAAAAATATTCGTGACATTTTATTAGTAAAGTTTATAAGCAAAAGTGAGTTTCTACACTTGTAAGAGAGTATAAAGTAAAAGAATAATAATGTGAGATACTAGAAGTCTTTTATTTAGTTATTTATATGGATCACCAACGAAGAAAAACTTATAATCCTAGGGATATAACTTTTTAAACTTTATCGTTTTGTATACATTTTGTATTCTAATTTTATGTGTCACAGCCTTTCCGAATGTGAAGATCAAATGTGAGTACTTGATAAAACTGCTCGCAGCTCCCATCCTGGACTACCCGCCTCTTCAGTCAACTCGTGACCACGGCTGATGGAACCCGTGCCTAAACATCCAGTAGGAATAAAAGGTAAACATTACATCTTATTATACGCGTTCAGACCCGATTTAGAATATAAAATTCTAGGGATGTACAGCTAAGTGTCACCTCAATTATAGGCAACGACAAAGGCATATAGGCAAAATAGGCAAAAATGACTTTTATGAATTACTCAAATACTACTGGATGGATTTTCATTTGTGAAATCCATCATGTCGGTGCTTTTACAGGTGTTAAAATTCTTTTACAGCTGCTTAGTCTACGTGAGCGAAGTCGCAGGCAGAAGCTAGTAACCAATAAATGAAACAAAAGAGAAAACTACTCGTCATTTAAATTGATCTTTTTGAATTTAGGAAGACTGTCAGAAAATATATCAATATTATTAGATTTTTACAAAACATTATACATATAGTCTTACAATTATGGTGGTCGAGGTAAGTCCTCGATGCTTAGTAGTAAAAGGCATGTATTTACCTGGTCGTGGCAATGTAGATAGAACATTAAAATTAATCATAGATAGTTTTAGTTGGAAATAAAGTCAAAAACTTGCGACGCTGTGCCTTCCTTGACGATTGACGATTGATAACATCAAACTACCCTTTTACCTTACGTTTAGTGTTGTTGGATTATCTACGCAGTTGTACCACCGCTCTGCAAAGACCACTTCGGCAAATACAGAATCAACTGAAACTAATAAGCCGTCCGAACCGAAAACTTTCCTGTTTTCCTAATGTAATGGAAGCAGCAATCGAGCCCTATCCCTTCGTTAAGACGGCACATCAATTAAGGCTTGCCTTTTACCCAAATGGGCCCACTTGGAAACAGGTGGAAGGCCTGTCAAATGATGCGACGTAATTATTGCTATTACTATAGGAATAATTACTCTTCCTTTTTAGATCGCGATTTCAGATTTTCATTGCTATTTTTAATTAACGATTACTTAATATCATTGATTTTTTAATATGGAATTTTGTTAAGTGCTTTAGTAAATCTATCTATTGTAAATACCACTAATTTTAATTTGAACTTTCAAGTTGAAATGAAATTTTCCAAATGCATTCCTAAATCTATAAAGGTAGATACTATAAAGGTAGATACTTCATCCAGGGACGTGTCAATGTTTGTCATTCTTTACTTCGTGTCTTTCGTGTCGCGTTGTCCTTGAGCGAGTATCCACAACATGTGGACTTTACAGTCCACATGGTGAAAAGTAGACATAAGACGCGATACATGACAACAACAGTAAACAATGACAAACAAACATTGACACGTTTCTGGATGAGGTATCTTGTCTTTCGTGTCGCGTTGTCCTTGAGCGAGTATCTACAACATGTGGACTTTACAGTTCACATGGTGTAAAGTAGACATAAGACGCGATACATGACAACAACAGTAAACAATGACAAACAAACATTGACACGTTTCTGGATGAGGTATCTTGTCTTTCGTGTCGCGTTGTCCTTGAGCGAGTATCTACAACATGTGGACTTTACAGTTCACATGGTGTAAAGTAGACATAAGACGCGATACATGACAACAGTAAACAATGACAAACATTGACACATTTCTGGATGAGGTATATCTACCTTTATACAATTAGGAATGCATTTGGAAAAATATTCGTGACATTTTATTAGTAAAGTTTATAAGCAAAAGTGAGTTTCTACACTTGTAAGAGAGTATAAAGTAAAAGAATAATAATGTGAGATACTAGAAGTCTTTTATTTAGTTATTTATATGGATCACCAACGAAGAAAAACTTATAATCCTAGGGATATAACTTTTTAAACTTTATCGTTTTGTATACATTTTGTATTCTAATTTTATGTGTCACAGCCTTTCCGAATGTGAAGATCAAATGTGAGTACTTGATAAAACTGCTCGCAGCTCCCATCCTGGACTACCCGCCTCTTCAGTCAACTCGTGACCACGGCTGATGGAACCCGTGCCTAAACATCCAGTAGGAATAAAAGGTAAACATTACATCTTATTATACGCGTTCAGACCCGATTTAGAATATAAAATTCTAGGGATGTACAGCTAAGTGTCACCTCAATTATAGGCAACGACAAAGGCATATAGGCAAAATAGGCAAAAATGACTTTTATGAATTACTCAAATACTACTGGATGGATTTTCATTTGTGAAATCCATCATGTCGGTGCTTTTACAGGTGTTAAAATTCTTTTACAGCTGCTTAGTCTACGTGAGCGAAGTCGCAGGCAGAAGCTAGTAACCAATAAATGAAACAAAAGAGAAAACTACTCGTCATTTAAATTGATCTTTTTGAATTTAGGAAGACTGTCAGAAAATATATCAATATTATTAGATTTTTACAAAACATTATACATATAGTCTTACAATTATGGTGGTCGAGGTAAGTCCTCGATGCTTAGTAGTAAAAGGCATGTATTTACCTGGTCGTGGCAATGTAGATAGAACATTAAAATTAATCATAGATAGTTTTAGTTGGAAATAAAGTCAAAAACTTGCGACGCTGTGCCTTCCTTGACGATTGACGATTGATAACATCAAACTACCCTTTTACCTTACGTTTAGTGTTGTTGGATTATCTACGCAGTTGTACCACCGCTCTGCAAAGACCACTTCGGCAAATACAGAATCAACTGAAACTAATAAGCCGTCCGAACCGAAAACTTTCCTGTTTTCCTAATGTAATGGAAGCAGCAATCGAGCCCTATCCCTTCGTTAAGACGGCACATCAATTAAGGCTTGCCTTTTACCCAAATGGGCCCACTTGGAAACAGGTGGAAGGCCTGTCAAATGATGCGACGTAATTATTGCTATTACTATAGGAATAATTACTCTTCCTTTTTAGATCGCGATTTCAGATTTTCATTGCTATTTTTAATTAACGATTACTTAATATCATTGATTTTTTAATATGGAATTTTGTTAAGTGCTTTAGTAAATCTATCTATTGTAAATACCACTAATTTTAATTTGAACTTTCAAGTTGAAATGAAATTTAACACAAACATTGTTTAGGTCTATATATGCCGGTGAAATGGGCTAAGTGGATGGACTAAGTGTTACATAGTATAAAAATTACGACGATTTAAACTTTTCACATAATCCATGTAGATATCGATCATATGTAGGCTCATAGAATTTTACACCTTCTGTTTAAGCAATTTCTGTTTCGTACGAATAATAGCGTAATCTTCCAATCGTAATTATGTGATTTGTGTGCTTTTCAGTCATAAGTACCTATACAGAGGGTTACTCGTTTTGAAAGGTATTCTAAACGTTTGTATATTCTTACAATGGGTGGGTTTAATGGTACGTGGCATTGTCTTCCAGCCACCCTTCAGAGTGACTTTTTGACGTGAGTTCTAGAAGTGAAGTTGAGTTTTGGTTTGATTATTACAAAAATGGTGTATTGTATGTTTTGTGGTTTAATAGCGATAGTTTATTAAACTTCAAAGTTTTTTTTGTGCGTAATGTTTGTGTTAATCAAATAAAAGCGTTCTATCCTCAGTAAAAATATTATCACTTTACTGAGCGACTCCTGACTTCCTTCGACGGGACTGAACGTTGACAGGATACGTTTTAGACTTTGACAAAATTGTTTATTACGAATCAAACTCGACACTGGCAGAATGTAATAATTGCACTATTGTCATATACTTATTAAAAGAAAAAAACCTTCAGGAAGGATATAATGACGGCAGTACAATAAACAAATTATGTTCTAATCACGAATTATATTAAAAGAGGAGACAGATATACAATTAGACCAAACTCTGGAGTTACTGAGCTTGGAAGTTATATAACTATCTCAAAAACTCACCATAACTAACTGGTTATGGCTAGTTTATGAGATATAGTAAAAGTGCAATATCCAGCAAAGAGCCTGAATGCGCTATTTAACTATAGCCACTACAGTTTCACTTCCGCTCGTGGGTGGTAATGTCCGGTCTAGCAAAATGGAGACGTCAAGAAACGTAGTTCAATTTTCAACCATTTGAGATAAATAATAAACATTTTCTACGATAACTACAAAAATCAGAACCGACAAGATAAATTAGAACTACAATTCCTTTGTAGTACACATTTTTATTTCAATAAACTAATTGTACTTCCTGGCTGGACCAGGAATTATGTTTCTAGAAGGTTATAATGAAATACATCGGACTCGTAAATTATTGGAGTACAAATTTTAATAAATGTATTATTATTAAGTACGTTTAAAAGCAAGAATTTAAAAGCAGAAATCCGGAAACGCGAGGTAATGGTAGTTCAGATATGTATCTCAATATATCTTCAATCTGTTTACGAGTACTATGCCGATTGAAACTGTCACAGAACATCAACAGCAAGACAATTAAAACTAGTTTTTAACACCGTGTAGTAGTCAAATACTTGACGACAAATTGTACATCAGTGGCAATTGTACATTAACCATCAGTGGCGTCTGTATTCTGTAGTTTATGTAGGGTACTTGATATATATATGTGTGTACACATATATATATATGTGTGTACAACTGGCTTGTACAAATATATGTGTATATAGCTTACTTCATATCACGTTTATACCTTTATATCTCTTTCAATATTTTCAGAAATATTGTGTGATTATCCTATTCAGAATTCCATTTTCCTTTGTAATAAATATCTAAATAGCAGACGTTCACCGATCAGTAAAAATGGAGAATTCTATTGAAGAAAGCGAGGTGAATTCTTTGGTATTTTTTATTAAAATATACGTCTAACGTAAGTATACTTCAACAAATTTTCAATACAAAGAGCTGGAAGGCTTTGTATAGTTGCGCATTTTGCACCGACACGAGACCATCCTGCGGGTTTTATATTAAACTATTCAATAACGTTTATTGGGGGGAACCGCGGTTGACTTACGATGTATACAGTTCAAGATCGATCTGAAATAATAATTAAAGGGGACGGTTTTGAAAATGTTTTTTATACCGTAACCGTAACTAAAGTCGGATTATTTACTCGAGTTAGGGATATGACATATAGAACTGTAAAACAGAGTGAAATTTGTGCGGAGATGACACTTTATTGACAGTTCTACATGTCATGTCATATCACTGACTCGAATAAATAATCCGCCTATATAGCCCTTGCAATTTCTCTTAGCGAGTCCACTCTTTTTTGTGGTAGCGGCTTTATTATCCATTAGAAGTCTTTTACGACGAAATGGCCGCGTGTGTCGGAGAGCTTTAGAATAGCAACACACCGTTTCTTCGCGCGGGTATCTTCCCGCTTAAAACACGACTAAACCCTGATGAACGACACCACTTTTAAAAGAGTGGTCTCGCCAACTCGCTTGACCAGCGTGGCGTTTTAAAACCATACACCCCTCATGCACAAGACGATGTGCATGAAAAGGCCCAAGTCCAGCAGTGTACGATAATAGGGCTGCTGACAGGAAATTAATAAGCAAATATATAAACAGCAGAACAGCAGATCTATGTGATAGACAGGTAACAGGTAACAATGAGTCGGATGAGGGATGCAGAATCCCATCAAACACATAAAGGAGAATATAGAATAAAATTGTTACACGCTATGTCGGTACTTATCTTTTGTAAAAGCGATAACGACCTACTTTTCAACCGCAACAAAAAATAACAGTATAAAAATGTAAGAGATTGTAAGGAAACAGTTTCAGATGTATTTATGTGGGTATAATAAAATACTGGATGGAGAATGTTAGGAACAAAGCGAGCTCTCACCCGCCATTCGAATAGTATCGTTGCGGGTTTTAGAACGCAGCGCGAGTGCCCACTCGACATAGATTCAACCGCAGTTGCGGACTGTAGTTCCGTTACTATTGCAACACGAAGAAATATAGATCATAATAATAAATAATAACATAACATATAAAATAACAAGATAATAACATATAAAATAGCAATAAGAAAACAGTAGGGGAGAGGCGTACAAAATGAAATAGGTGGGTAAAATGACATACTTGCTTTTTTCCAAAACCACAGACAAATTAGTTCTCATAATGACCCGTAGAGGACCGTTTAGTAACATCTTATATCCTGTGGTGGCGCCAGTCGCGTTCGGTTGAGCATGTGAAGTGGACACGTGTTTGTGTGAATTTTGCATTTACGAGTTTTGTTTGGATGGATTTTGTTTCTTCGAAAAAGTTAGTATTGTCTTACATTTATTAGTTTTTAGTGGCTTAATTTTATTGTTTTATTTGTAAATAACTCCTATTATGTGTTGAAATCTCTAAATTCTTCGCGAAATTAAAGTTACTAATTTCTTATGTTTAAGGTTATAAAGTGGACAAAATGGCATACCACTTGTTCGGGTAAAATAGCATAGTATGTCGTTTGACCCATCTTTTTTTTCTTCTTTCAGATAATCTAAAATCATGCCTCGCAACTATTCTAGAAAAACAAACCGACAGGGTTGGGATAAATCCTCTATGGAAAAGGCAATTGACGCTGTGAAGAAAAATGAAATGGGTTGGCTTTTAGCTTCTAAGGTGTTTAGCGTACCACAATCAACTCTTAGAAGACATGCACTGCACAAAAATAAAGTCTTAGCTCCAACTACAAAAGGTGTTTAGGTACCAGTTTGAGTAGCTACCAAATCAGTTTTTTTCAGCTTCCGCAGTTGGTTCACATGACAAGATTGAATTTAATTACTTACCTTATTCTTTTAGGTATGGGAAGGTACGAGACTGTGTTCACTCATGAGATGGAAAGAGAGCTGGTTGCACATATAAAGTTGCTGGAAACCAGATTGTTTGGTTTCACACGGAAGGAAGTTCTTGAATTGGCCTATCAGTTTGCAGAAGCGAATAATATTGCTCATAATTTTAACAATGAAAAGAAAACCGCTGGTAAAGAGTGGCTGGCTGGATTTCGTCGAAGAAACCCAGATATATCTTTGAGGAAACCCGAAGCAACTTCAGCTGCGAGAGCCCAAGCCTTCAACAAGCCGCAAGTAGCCCTATTTTTCAACACTTACCAAGAAATTATTCAGAGCAATAACATTTCTCCGCATAGACTCTATAACGTCGACGAATCAGCTTTATCGACTGTTCAAAGACCACAAAAGGTGTTTGCTACCACTGGACGTAAGCAGGTTGGGGCTTTAACTAGTGCTGAAAAGGGGTCTCATGTGACTGTTGTTTGCTGCATGAGTGCAAATGGTCATTTCATCCCACCGTGCCTAATTTTTCCTAGAAAAATAATGAAACAGGAGTTAATAGACCAAGCTCCAACCGGTAGTTTGGGAATTGCACAAGAATCAGGTTGGATGACCACAGCTGTATTTTATAAATGGTTGGTGCACTTTCAGACGCATGTGAAAGCTAGCATTGAGGACAAAGTGCTTTTGATAGTTGATGGACATATCAGTCATAAAGGTATAGAAACTTTAACATTCGCAAAAGAGCATGGAATCATTATGGTGTGCTTACCGCCTCACTGTACACACCGCATGCAACCCTTGGACGTATCTTTCTATGGTCCACTGAAGACCTATTTTAATCAAGAAGTGAGCACTTGGTTAAAGAGTCATCCAGGCCGAGTTGTCACTCACTTTCAAATAGTTTCCATTCTCAACAAAGCTTATGGTAAAGCAGCAACAGTCCAGACGGCAGTGAATGGGTTTCAAAAAACAGGTCTCTGGCCTGTCGATCTAAACATATTTCCCGATTATTTATTTGAGCCTGCGGAGACGACAAATATCCCCATGCAAAACTCTCCGGTAGAGTCCGAAGAATGCTTATCAACAGCAGAAAACCTATGTATTTCCTCAGCAGATCGACCTCAGGTTGAAGATGGCTCTACATCACTGATAGTTGCGAGTACATCAGCCATAGTCAACCCACCTACTACCTCCACATCCACAGCCCAATCTAAAGACAAAGCTCCTGCAATACTTATGACAACTTCAGCATCTAGATTGATACTCCGAGATACAAATATCAATGTTCCAGTAAGCGTGTTATCTCCAGTGCCGGCAGGAATATATGTGACTGGGCAAGGCAAAAGAAAACCACGAAAAAAATCAACAGTATTGTTGTTAACTTCAACCCCAAACATGGAAGAAGCTAAAGCAAAATCTGCTCCTCCACCTGTCCCAAAGAAAAAAACGAGAAAGGCAACAAAAGCTTTGAATTTCAGTTCTGATAGTGAAAACGATTTCACATCGCAATTTGACACTGAAGATGGAGATGAAGATTGTCCTTGCATTTATTGCAACGACCTCTACTCAAGGTCTAAGCCGAAGGAGGTTTGGTTACAGTGCTTGATATGTAAAAGATGGGCTCATGCATCGTGCGCAGATGTTCCGAAGAAGACGAAGTCTTTCACATGTGAACTCTGCATATAATGAACGGATTTTCATTACAAATTTGGTATGCCATTTTGTACATACCACCTATGTCATTTTACCCGCCCAGGGCGGACAAAACGGTTTTTATTCAAGTTTTTTAGATATTATCAATAATTATATTATTATTGTTTTTAAATGATTGATCTCTTTATTCCGACTAAGTAATGAATCAAAGAATATAAAGATACATTAAGTGTTGAAAAGTATGAATAAATAAAGATTTTATGACTGATTTAATAACTAGTATGTCATTTTGTACGCCTCTCCCCTATACTTAATGAGCCAATAAAATAATAAAGAAAAAAAAAGAAGAACTAGTAAAAATAGCAAATAGCACAATTAATATAAAAAGCCAATAACATAACGATAACAAAAAGAAACATATATATATATATATATATATATATATATATATATAAGAATATCATAAAACAATGTATTATGCATATGTATACATATATTGAATAGTGTGATTAAGCAGGAGTAAGAAAATAAATAGAATCAATATTAATAAAAAAAAATGAGTTATAAAAGGACACGGACAGAAAAGTCTGAGTAAAGGAGTTTTTTCTTAATAAAAAAAAAATAATAATAAATAATTATTATGTAAATTACTCGTTAATCATTATATAAATTAAGAAACACCGAAACTTCAACAGCTCAGATAGGATAGTTTCAATAAATAAAGATATATTCACAACATCTTATCCGTGCCTGTAGTCTCCACGCGCGGCGTGACTACAAGTCATGTAAGGGCCCTCCTGATCTCATTGTTTTAAGGAACTATGGCGGAACCATCAATTAACGCAATACAATAACTTCTCTCGATAAATTCTCGATTGTGTAGGAGTTTTTTGAAAATCTTTGAATGCAGTTTTTCATAACTAAAATCGACGCCATGGATCCTTGGAACGAATGTCTTCTATTTCTAATAGTTTCACACTTCTCCATACTGACCCGTCTCAAAAAGACCGTGTATATATTTATTTATTTCATTTAACATTTTATTGCACAAAGTACAATGGGCTGGCTTCATGCAACGTGACATTGTCGTCCAGCCAACCATCAGGAGAGGAAAGATAATAATGACAGCGCCACAATCAACGAAAAAGAAAATAAAAAGTAAATAACGGAAGTATTATTATTATTAATTAAAATAAATGTGTAAATTAATATAATTGGTATACATTGGATAAGAACTGTTGTTTTTGAAGTTTTTGAATAATTGTATACCACCAAATTTATTTTATTTCAATACGTCAAAATGCTACCTCCATGGACTTGTATGGACAAGCTGAAGGTTAAATTTCGTAATATCGAGTATTTTATATATAGGTCAATAATAAGTCTTTTTTTTTGATCGCGGTGAAATCGTGACGCTCGCAATAAGCAGGTTTTCGGAATCTCTCAAAATCAAAGTTAAATAGCATGTCCAAAGACGGGTTATACTCGTAATAACGGTGAAAAATTATTTTATATTTCGAGTTGCAATTGAGTTCTATTCCCCTGGTACGTGAACAAAGCTCGTTACTGACAGAAAACGTAACAGATGCAACGCGGCAACCGCGTTCGTAAATTATGCACTCAATTGTTTTGCATAAATAACCCGGCGCGGATACGATGAATGCGCTACTCTTTACATATCGTCGGTGATGCTGCAATACCGCGTAACTAACTAAAGTTTTTACTAAACAGCTCCAACGCTGATATAATCGCTGGTTAAAATACTGTTTTAAATCTTATTGAGAGCCTCTGTGCCGAAGACAATTGGCAGATGTCAACTCTTATTGTAATGTCAGCTCTTGTTTTATGGCAAAAACAGCCTCATTTTTGGCTTTAACTTTCTACTTTTTTATTTATGGTAATGGTGCAATTATCACATTTTGCCAGTGACAGGTTTTCTTTGTAATAAACAATTTCTAACTTTGAAACGTGTTCTGTCAATGTCCAGTCCCGTTGGAGTAAGTCAGGAGTCACTCCGTAAATGTATAGTAGATTTACTGAGGACAGAAGAGGACTTCTTGGAAGCACAGGAAAAATACAGTCCTATTTGATTTGATTATCACGAACATTGCGCTCAAAAAACACTTCGAAGTTAAATAAATTATCACTATTAAACCATAAAACGTAGTAGTACAAAATTTTTACAAAAAATCAACTTCACTCCTGAGTTCCCGCCAAAATATCGTCAGTTTTTAACTTTCTACTTATAATATTTTCTAATTTCATTAGGCTTATTAATTAGTCTTTCTTAATTCGATTAATCCTTTGTTGTTCAAATAAAACCAAGTGCATTTTTATTCCATTCTCGCGCAATAAGATAAGTCAACGCAATAAGATTTGGCAGTGCAATGTTAGGCTTGATATGTGTGGTTTAAATAATTTCGTAGCGCTTCGTAGCATTTCTCGTAGAGGTGAGCTACGTGTAACCGCAGCCGTCGTCCCGTAGCACGCACAGGTTTAATTAAAAATTAGAAAAGGCTTTTTACCCCGTTAATAGAAATTTCACGGTTTTATTTTCGTGTGCATATTTTATCTTCTATTAAAAATTCTACGAATGCTTTTAGTTCATGCATGTGTGCAAATTCTAAAAATCTAACGGCGTAGTTCGCTTCACATACCTATAGAGGGAAATAGGAGTATAGAGGGAAAACCATACAATTCGTACTGGATAGATTTACAGTTTGCCTATGGTCGTGTGCGTATAACTTTCAGTCAGCAGATTCTGTCACGGAGAACCAGAAAATCCAATCAACTTATTCTGTGACTGTCCAATTTTTTCACACTAAAGAAACTTTCTTCTGGGAGGTCACCTCTTGACCTCAGATTTGATCAAAGCACTCTCATTCGGCACCATTATACGGTTCATAGAACATATGGGTCTTCGGGATGAGCTATAATAGAGAAGGCTTATAATAAATCTTCGGGACTAATTGGAATGACACTAATTATTTAATGTGACGTTACTCATTATTTTGGTCCTTTTGGACTCAACGAACCCCGCCTTATAATCTATACTAATATAATAAAGAGAGAGTGCGAATTTTGTGTTTGTGTGTATGTGGGGGGTAAGCTCCGGAACCACTGAAATTCTTTGAAAACTATTGAACTAACCACTATTTGAAAAATTCTTTCACCGTTTGAAAGGTACATTTTTCGAGATGGACATAGGCTATATATTATGTGCAAAAAAATTGCCGGGCATGCAACGCTTGCCGGGCACAGCTAGTAATAAATAAAATTGTTTGTAAAATATACTCGTACATAACCCACAAATTTACCTACACGTATGATTCCTCGAGAACTTTGTTATGGATCTGGATAAAATGAATTGTATATGTTATTTAATGACAAACTATGTATATATTAAAAGTCATTAAATTGTATTAGATTTAGATTAAATTGCCCTTAAAAACAACAAAAGTAAAACCAGTTTTTAAGGGCACACAGACAGAAAAACATACAATTAGACAATAATTACAAAAAAATGTCGTTTGTACACAGCAATGACTCTTTAATTTAATATACAAGCAGGCATGATTTCGTTGTGATTTTATTATGTGTTTAAATGCGCCTGTATGCGTATTTACACATCAGCAATTTGTAGTTACAAACCGCCATATTGATTATGCAAACAGTTATCATGCAAATGAATAAATCAAACGAGCTTCTGAGTAATTAATTGTATTTGAACAAATATTTGTCTTGCGTCATATATTTATTTTACTCTGCATATTTTGATTTAATATTTCATCTATTTATATTAAGACTACCGTGAAATGCCTCATAAGATCCAACACGAAGAGACTCACAAAAGAGCTAAAGTTAGTGTACGGCCGTCATCATAGTTACACTAACATAGTTCATAGAATCAGGAAGCTAAATTTGCTAATCTGTTAAGGTGCTATATAGCTGCTAAGGTGCTATATAGCTGCTAAGGTGCTATATAGCTGCTAAGGTCATAACTGCCGCAGGACCGACAACCAATGGTGTAGACGAGTCCCAGAATGGTGATCACGTTTTGGTCACCGGTCAACCTAAACCTGCCTTTAAATTTGCTTCCTTCGATTTGCTGCCACTGTCGGTATTTTACCGCTCGTTTAATTATTATACTCAAAAAATACACTTTGATTAGTTCCGAAATTAGGAGACGAGTCAAAGAGCTGAACGAGTGGAATAAAAAATCTGTACCCACCTACAAATATCGTATAAAAAAGGTTATTTTTGAGAATATAAAATACATATGTACTTTTATGTAGGACACATATTATACATAAATCATTTTTGAAAATTGGGCCACGTTTCATAGTTAGAGAAATTGGAGCGTAAGAATTTTACATACATACCGATAGTAAGGTACATTTGTCTCTCATGTAGGGAGAAAGAAATATCCGATCTTCATTTTTGTGTTAAATAAAGAGAAATGATGAATGAACGAAGTAAAAAAGGAAATGAAATTCGACGGTATAATCGAGTTTCGATGTTCACTCAACACTAACAGATATTTGGCAATTTTCAACGAATAAAATAGTCCGGGAGGTAGGATCACAAAAATTTACAAACTTTTCTAACATATCTAAATTAGTGGTTGAAGCACTCCTCAAAGCAATCCCTTTGGTCTGCCGCTCATATAGCGGGACAAGTGGCGTGGGATAGGGTGTCGGTGTGTTATTTAAAAAAAAGACATTGACAAACTTGACAGACCATTTTTATTTTAACGTTTATTAAAAACTAACCGGTTTGCCCATCAGATTATGAAAGTTAAAAAAGTTTATATATTAGAGACGTTGTGTGACGCTATCTCCCGGACTAAAACGTTTCTTCCCAGTCTGTTTTGTTCAGGATTGGAGGCTAGATTTTATGCCCTCCATCAATGCAGAAAAGAGATTTTAACTGTGAACAATGCGCCTAAGAGTTGTAAGAATGCATTTTTATGCAATTGTAAAAGGAAATCTTAAAAGCAAGTGTTCTGCTTCAATTACTTAACATTTTAGAGACCGATCCCAAAATGGTCTTGGGAAAGGTAACAGATGCATAACTAGAGGTTGGCAAGGTATGTGTAGGCCCAATGTTGCAAATACGAGTAGCATACGTAGCAGTAAGAAAGGAACTTACTAACAGAAAGACGATTGTCTGCCATTATTTACTACTCAATGACTAATACTGCATACTGCATATGCCAGAGTCCATTCCCATCCCATCCTATCCTATCCCTCCCCGTTTTTTCCCAACCCTTTCTCCCAATCCATTCCTTAATCCGCAAAGGTAGGCAACGCATTGACTGAAGTTGGCATGTATCGCGGATGTCCATGAGCTACAGTGTCCACTTACCATCAAGTAGACTGTATGCTCTTCTGCCGCCTTTTTTTTATTAATAAATAAGAATAAAAGGCTATGTCTTGATTGTCACCAGACAACCCTACGTCTTTATTGTCACCAGACAACCCTACGTCTTTATTGTCACCAGACAACCCTACGTCTTTATTGTCACCAGAGAACCCTACGTCTTTATTGTCATCAAAGAATCCTACGTCTTTATTGTCATCAGAGAACCCTACGTCTTTATTGTCATCAGAGAACCCTACGTCTCTATTGTCACCAGAGAACCCTATGTCTTTATTGTTACCAGAGAACGCTATATCTTTATTGTCACCAGAGAACCCTACGTCTTTATTGTCATCAGAGAACCCTACGTCTTTATTGTCATCAGAGAACCCTACGTCTTTATTGTCATCAGAGAACCCTACGTCTTTATTGTCATCAGAGAACCCTACGTCTCTATTGTCACCAGAGAACCCTATGTCTTTATTGTTACCAGAGAACGCTATATCTTTATTGTCACCAGAGAACCCTACGTCTTTATTGTCATCAGAGAACATAAATCTAACCCAATAAATGTGCTGCCTGTTTCAGTATTTCTGCTGTTCATTCATTATTTCCCTTATTCTAAAGTGGGCCGTCACCATATAGCCGTTTACACCTATTTCGTTCACAAATAAACGAATTTCAATTGAAAACAAAAAAAGGACCTGTTAAGAAAGTACTTTATCAAAATGCTCGCCGATTTTCCTTCTTTAGATTCCATTAAAAAAGAACATCTCGCGCGTCGCGAAACTCGACGCGTTCAAACCATACATTACATATTCATGGACGAGTATGGAAGGGCATTATAAATCTTATTGAGTCTAGTTAAACAGCCAGGTGTGAAATTATATAGTTATTGGTAGGGGCACGGAAAAAGTATCGATACTTTTTAGTATCGAGTACTTTTTGTTTGATACCGATACTTATCACTCGATATACCGATACTTTTGTACTCGATACTTACCACTCGATATTTTTACTCATATAAGTATTAAATGACAGGTACCGTATCGAAATTTAAAATTAAATCGATACAATCTACCTTTCATAATTTAGGGTGTTGAGATGTCGACCTTTTTTTCTTGCTATCATACTTGGGGTCTCAATACTTTTCTTTCGAAACTTTGATCTGTACGATATTTTTTTAAGATACTACTCGTAAAGTATCGATACTTTGATTGGATATCATGTCCCTAGTTATTGGTTTTGCCTTGAATATAAATGAAGTGGGGTTAACGTGTAACTTTTGAAGGCAAAATTGTATGGAAATTGGGTATTATTTATTTGTTTAACACTTTATTGCCAAAATACAAAGGGCTGGCTTAATGCTACATGGCATTGTCTTCCAGCCAACCTTCAGGAGACAAGAAACAAAAGGGCAATAAAAATAAACAAAAAGAAATGAAAAGAATAATGGAAGTATTATTGAAAAATATGCAAGATGTATATTAATAAAATATGTATTATATACTAGGCATGCCTTTTAAGTTCTGTCGTTTCCATATTTCCCGGAAATTTTGAATTTGGAACTGTTCTATATTCGAATGTGTTTAAATTTTGAATCTCAAAACAGTTGAAAGTATTAGGATTAATTCTATTGTTTAGTCACAGCGTCGATTGGAATCTGTCAGGTTACTTACGAAAATGAATCTTTCTAAGGAAAATGTTCGTGCAATAATTTTCTACAACTTTAGAAGAGGCCTGACACGGCTTCAGTGTTTTGAAGAGCTAACATCTGTGTTCAGTGATGAAGCCCCATGTCTGCGGACTGTCGAACGCTGGTATTTAGAATTCCAGCGTGGATATACTAGTGTTAGTGACAAATCTTGCGAAGGACGCCCAAAATCCGCCTTCACTGAAGATAACATCATTGCTGTGAGACAACTAATTCTCGAAGATCGTCATGTGACGTATCGAGAGATAGAGGCTCTATTAGGCATCTCAGGGACAACCATTCAGAAGATCTTGCATGAAGCGCTTGGTGTGAGAAAGCTAGTTTGCCGTTGGATACCGCATCTGCTTTCCGACGATCACAAGGCGGCCCGCGTCAGATGGTGTAAGAAAACTCTGCAAAGGTTCAACCGAGGAGAGTCAAATCACGTCTACGACATCATCAGTGGTGACGAATCTTGGATCTATGCCTACGATCCTGATTCCAAACCACAATCTACAATCTGGGTCTTTCAAGACGAGCCAAAGCCGACTAAAGTTGTTCGTTCTCGAAGCACTTCAAAGAAGATGGTGGCCACGTTCGTTGGAAAAACCGGCCATGTTGCGACTATTGCACTTGAAGATCGTAGAACGGTTAACGCAGAGTGGTATACCACAGTTTGTTTACCACAAGTCATCGCCGAACTTCGAAAATCTAACTCAAAGCGACGCATCATCCTGCACCACGACAACGCAAGCTCACACAGCGCTCGTCAAACGATTGAGTATTTTAAGCAGGAAAAAGTAGAAATTCTTGACCATCCTCCATACAGTCCTGACCTAAGCCCTAACGATTTCTTTACATTTCCTAAAATTAAGAAAAGTCTTCGTGGTCAAAGGTTCCAGTCCGGTGAAGAAGCAGTCGACGCTTTCAAGTCAGCCATTTTGAACACCCCCACTTTAGAGTGGAATAAATGTTATAATAACTGGTTTGAGCGAATGGAAAAGTGTATTAAGCTACGTGGTGAATACTTTGAAAAACAATAAAAAGTACTATAAGGTTCTAGTTGTGTTTTTTTCTTCAAACGACAAAACTTAAAAGGCATGCCTCGTATCACATATTAACGTAAAATATTTACCTATATATATATATTATATAACTGTATAATACCTACAGCGGCTACAGCTAGAAAAGGGTTTAAAACATGTCATTCCTTAATACTAATTTTTTGTCACTATCTGAATGGTTACAGAATTGGAAACAAAATAAGGAATAATACATAATAATAAGAAACGCCATATTGTTCAAAATTCAAAATAAGTAATCAAAACTTTAGGGTATCAATTAATCTCACAGTTTCTAATAAAAATAAAAAGTTTCGACAAGGATTTTCAATTTGTAATAAATCGTATTGGGATTTTTAATACTTTTTAATATCTTTCATCGAACATACTTGTACAAAAAGTACACGTACTTTAAAAAATACTTGACTGATTATAATAATAATATTACTGTATACAATAATTAAAACTGCAAGAACATCGGACTAATGATTCCCGACATTCTCGGTAACATATAGATAGATAAATAGACGACCATGGAAATGTATGTTTCCATAGTCACCACGTCTCCTGAAATCCAATTTAAGATAAAGAAATAAATCGCTTTTGGTTGAGACGTTTTTTGTTCCCACGCGGATCAGACAGTTCCAGGATTTACTGGATTAGGATTGCCTTCAAAGAGGAACATTTATTTATTATGCCCCGGTATTGTTATTATTGGTATATATTATCAAACAACTTATTAGAAGATTATGTTAGAAGAAGAAGTCTATATAATTTATTTAATAGTTTACAATGAAAAGAAAATGCTTAAATCTAAAAACTAATGTAATGTTATGAACAAACTATTTTTTGTTCATATGTGTATATATTGAGCGTGTTGTATACGTTATTGAATTATTATTATTGAATAAAGTCCGGTACAGTCTTCATTCATAACATCAAAATATTGTACTCATTGGGTGATCGAGCGTTCGATCGTTTACAAATTATTTTGCGTCCTCAAACAAGTTATTACAGTGGCTTTAAAATTGATATTCGTTGCTCTAATTAAATGAAATCAATTAAATCATTATTCAATTAAATCTCTAATTAAATCATTTCTATGAGTGCACACCGACAGTGTATAGTGCGAGCCATTTCAACAATCAGATTGGACAAATTCGGCACTCACTTATACAGATGCAAAGCTCATATCTCGTTGAGTTCACTGTATATATTTGTATTGAGCTTGGTTGCCTGATAATAAAGAAACAACTTAACAGTAAAGATTGTCGACGACGCTTCTTCATTCCGCTTCCATTTAAGACTACATATTGGCATTTATTCCATGTGTTGGCAAAGGTCGATAGAATGCCATAGGGATGCTTGTGATATAGCTGCATATCATATCTCTCTAACATCAATTCGATAAAAATTCAAACTTAATCCAATCAAATCAGTGAGTACTTATAGGAAAATCATCTCCAGACAGACACATTATCGCTTTTCGAAGATTCCTTGCTGTATGTACTTATGCCTTGTGTTCAATATTAGAAAGGGACGGCATAGTCGCGACAATTTTGCCGATTTCATTTCCGATGGGAAATGCGAGACCACAGACAGGACTCGCAGATACTTATTAGATTGGTCGTTTTTAAACGCAAAGATTTCATCTTGGAAGGGAATAATACTCTATAACGCTGATGAATCATGTGATAAAGGAATAAGTCTACCTATAGAGGGACGGGTTCTCAAATTGATTTTGGTTAGCTACGTAGATAGATACTTCTCTGTAACTTTTGTTAACTTTCAGCCGCCTGTGAAATCAGACGAAAACCTGTTTAAAGAATAATAGAAACCTCTTTCTTTTTTTGATAATAAAACATTATTTTTTTTTATATTTCAATAGCTAGTTCTTCTTTTCTTATATGGCAATAGCGCAATTTTACATTGTGCCAGTGTCAACTTTTCTTCGTAATTAACAGCTCGTCAATGTCCAGTTCCGACGAAGTAAGTTAAGAGTCGCTCAGTAAAGATCTGAGGACAAAAGAGTTGGACTCCTTCGAAGCACACTAAAAACGCAGTTTTAGGCCTTTACTTCATTAACACAAACATTAGGAACTTTCAAGATTAGTAAACAGTTTGAAGTTTTATCAATTTTACACAATACACAGTTTTTATAAATAATCAGACAAATTACTCACTTCTTGAGTTCCCGCCAAAAAGTCCTAGTTCTTGGGTTTTCTAGTTTCTTTATAAATGCATGCATACGTCTTAATAGCTCATTTATTGAAACAATAAATACTAATAAATTCTAAACTTACATTGTTTGTTGTTTCTTGAATACGTTTTTTTTTTCGGTCTGCGATCGAGAAACATCTAAAACGTTTTATAGTACTATGAACATGAACAAAAACGGTACATTTTTATTAACGTCGTTAGGAGAGCGGCACGAACCCTCCATAAATGCGTCGTCGCTGCGCTCGCCGCCCTTGTGATTTTTCCTCTCACTGTACATAAGTTTTTTCTGATTTTTTTTATCCTTTACACAAACGCTAGAGCTCTACATAGGGTGACTAGGTAAATTTTGAGATTCACAAATTTCAGAAAGAGAACTCATTTGAGCTGTACCGTTGTTAAAACATCATTTATTTGAAATTCGAATTCCGAAAGCCATTTAGTCAAAAGGAAAAAAATGTTGTATGTTGTAAAAATCTCTTTTTATTGCATTTCACACGCTTTTCTTTGCAACAATGGAATTCGAACGAGAACATTTTCGTGCAATGGTACTATACAATTTTAAAGTTGGTTTAAATGACAGTGTGACAGTTTAAATTAACATCAGCTTTTAGGGACCTCGCACTGTAACATGCAACAATTTTTAGATGGTTTTCTCAATTTAAACAAGGTAAATTTTCCTTGAAAGATGATCAGAGAAGTGGCTGTCTTGCGACATCTGTAACGAATGAAAACGTAGAGGCCGTAAAGAAAATGTTTCACGAAGACCCAAAAACTACCTACAAACAGATAGAGGAGACTTTTAAGATTTCATTGCCGATTTAAGTCATGACATTTTACACCAACACCTTCAAGTCGAGAAGCTTTTTTCGCGTTGGGTTCCTCATTTAACGACCGCTGAACAAAAACAAGTTCGCGTTACATGGTGCAGGGAACTTATTGTAAAATTCGAAAGTGGAGAGGGACGATATATTTAATATTATTACTGGAGATGGGAGTTGGACCTATCAATATAACCCACTAACTAAGCAGCAATCAACGGTTTGGGTGTTTCCAGACGAGAAGCCTTCCAGGAACGTCAAACGTGGGCGTAATGTGGGCAAAAAAATGGTAACAACATTCTTCTCTGCGGGTGGCCATTTAACGATAATTTATTTAGACGCTCAAAAAAATTGGACTCAGTGGCATTCTTTTCGACATCCCTAAGGTTTTTCGGAATGATTTTATGGCAGCTGTTGAGGACCTCGCTAAAGAAGAGTATCTCCAGTGCTTTAAATCTTGATTTAGACGAATGAATCGCGTATTACGTATAGAGGACTCACAGAGTATTGTTAGTTGTGATAAAAAATTGTTTTGTAATCCAAATATTTTTTTTTGTATCTCAAAATTTACCTAGTCACCCACGTAAGTTGTTCTAGTTGTTCTAAGCTGTCTATTTATATGTGCACTATTCCATAAATATGAGAAATTATTAAACGAACCGAATAATATACTGAATGGGCAGCAAATCGATCTGTATCGTGGATGTCTATGGCCGACAGTATCCACTTACCATCAGGTGAACTGTATGCTCGTCTGCCGCCTTCGTCCATAAAAAAAAATGTGTGGCTTTAAAACCCCACGCTGGCCAAATGTGGTGTACCGTTATTCTACTAAAATTTTACATAACCCCGCTTTAACAGCATTTCTTCCCTCAGCTCGTAGGTAAACATATACCTACCTACTTATAAATATGATCACGTCTATTTCGAGAGCGTTTGAAGTCCTTTTGAGGAGATGTAAATATTGACTTATCAAATTAATTCTGCGCGGCGCGCCGGGCTAAATGAGTAAAAATGAACTCTCAACTCGAACCAAATCAATAACTCCATTTGCAATATAAATATTTTATCTCGGTGTTGAAGGCCTCGGTGGCTAGCGAATTCTTGTAATTATTTTTTAATGTGACTCTATGTTGTTCGGTAACTTTGGTGGGACTCTTTTGTATGGCGAGACGTATATATAACGTCACCGAAATAATGCAAAAATTGAAGCACGCGAACTTTTTGAAATACATAAAACCGTTCTAGCGAGCCTGCTGTACCTACTCGTACCTGCTGTAAAGACTGATAGAATTGATTCTAGTCTCCATTCTGAATAATCTATTTTGAACTTTTGCATTATTGCAGTAACGCGTTGTATATAAACCACGATTATTCCATGTGTGTTTGGTATTTATAACTCGTTAAAAGTACCACAAAGTCGCTTGGTTGCAGTATTAAATATCAGTCATGCTTGATCTAAAACAAGCGTTCCTTTAAGAAAACTCGTCAGTCATATCGATTGCACTTTATTACTTCAGAAACTCCCTTCAATTCTGGTGGGGAAAACTAAACTGAGAAACGTTCTTCATCGGGAAATCTCCACCGACCTATTTCTGGTGGGGAAACTGCAAAAATAAATCTGTTTAAAATTACGACGAAAACTTTGTAAAGTCAAATAATAGCCCTCAACAAACTTGATGTTGCAATTTAAGAACCTGTAATTTCATCTCGCAACTATCCAGACCGCAGTCTTTATTATGTTAATACTACAGAAGTACCAACAAAGTTACGAGGAATTACATCCGGAAGCGCATTTTTCGAAGTTTCTTCGAGCGTATTTTCTTTGCGGATTATTTCTTTGACTGTGCGCTCCATTAATATTTCACGTTTCCTCAAAGTATTTTTTGCAACCGCTCTAGATGTTTTAGATCCGCGATGAACACATGTCAGTGAATTTGAGTTTTCCGAACCAATGACCGTGAGCATGATAAGCTTGTGGTTTAATTTATATTCGGTATAAGACTATTCGGAATGTTGGTTAAAAAGATTACTGGAATGTATGAAATGATTTTGTGAAGGCTTGTATTTAAACGATTCGTAAAAACATACTGAATGAGTACTCAACTAATGGCAATCGAACTCATGATCAACAAAACAATCTATTTTTTTTTATAACTAACAATAAAGTAAATAATTTTAAAATATTTGGTCCTTGAAATTGACGTCTCATATGGAAATATAACAAATATGTTTTATTGTATGGAAAATTATATATTTCATTAATCGAAGTATTGCCTATTTTATTATCAATTCACTTTTGTCATTTTAATGGAAGTTGATTGGTGACTCTGCTATAGAACTCCTGGGGACGGGAATCGTTGAGTTCTCTGAAGGCGTTTTTCACTGCCTCATCCCCTGTAAAATATTATCCAAATTTAGAAAAAAATTGGAAATCAATCGGGGCAAGATCTGACGAGTACAGTGAGAGACTGAGAGTTTCCAGCCAAAGCCTCAGTAACTGTAACAGTAACAGCCTCAGTAACAGCCAAAGCCAAAGACTCTCTGACGTTATCATGGAGACCTTTGGGACATTGTTTGACTGCGTGTCCTGATTTCAACCATTGATTTATATATTTACTAAATTGTACAAACGGAATATTATATTTTATAACATTTACTTAATATTTAAACTAAAACATGGTTTGAGTAACATATGAGACAAAAGCATTAAAACCATAGGAAATAATTGGCGTTTAATATTGCCGTACTTAATCGACGAGTCGAGCCGGGATTCGTTTTTTGTTTTTGCGCTCGAAGGAATAAATTGCATTCCAAAACAAACGATATTCGCTCTTTGATGAATGATCAAACATGGTACATCCTTGTTATATTCACAACACAAAAACATGTTTCAGAAAAGAGATGTTTGCGTTTTGGGACGTTAAATTTGGAACGTGGAACTGTATGTATTTTATACAATAGGAAAAAATAATTTGTTTGTCTGCTTTATACGACAAGAACATTGTAATCAGTCAAAACTACCAGGAAAACAGAACTAAAGCGGAACTGTGCCGTATGAATAAAGTTATACAGTTTTTGTAGTGCGCTCATTAATCACTGGGAGTGCTCTCAGTTGTTGTTCCAGAGACAAATGTTCGCATTTCTCCAACAATCGCTACTGGACACAGGACATGAGTTCTCTTTTATGCTGTTTCCGGCTTCCAGCAGTTAGTGTTCTAAGGACAAGTGACTGATTTTATTCTTAGTTATCAGGAGAGAATCTACTTTACTGTTTGTTAACTCAAGACAATAAACATATAAAGATGAATGAAAATTCTCTATCTCACACACAAAATTACAACTAAACATATAGACTATGCTTATAAGGCAGTCTTATTCCTGTAATTTTAATGTTTCCTTTCCGAAGTATTTTCTTGCCATTTCGTGACGTTTTATTTCCATGAAAATAAACTTTTAATGAATGTTTTTCCCAAAAACGTCTCGACTTCGTTGTGAATTGAATGTTTATTCTTTGGTAAAGAAGAACTGCGAGATCAAAAAGAACGTTGAGATGAGCAACAAGATATATAGGTTGAGAAATTTTATAAATAATTTATACGAAATAACTGAAAATTTTAAATGCTGTATAGTAAGTACATTTCTTCCATTGCATTTGTCAGCCGATATTTTACTCGCTCTCGATATTCTGTTTATTGCTCGTAATTTTCATCATAACATTAGTTTTTTCAGTGAATATCATAATGCAAGACACAATTTATATCTTTACTTGAGAATAAGTTCTATAAAGTTTAAAACATCCCTGGTTGAACTGAGATGATTGCGATAGCATTGATTCAATTACACCGAAATTGCTATCAACGTACGTGATGCTGCTCACGGGGAAGCTTATCTGTGCAATTATGTCTTCCGTTGTTATGGACTCGGGGAGAGAATTATAATAATTGTTAACAATAAACTTTGAGAGGTTATTTCGCTTAATCCCTCAATTAAGGACAGTGAAATTTAATTTTATAATTAATTTGTATGGTATTAAAATGCTATTATAATTGAAATTATTTTTAAACTAATTTAAAAACTTTATAAAGTAAAGTAAAATATAAAGTAACCTTAAAAAGTAATAAAAATCTTATAAATAATAATATTATAAATCTTATAAATAATAATATTATAAATCTTATAAATAATAATCTTATAAATCTTATAACTAATAATCTTATAAACCTTATAAATTTCATGTAAATGATTATTTATATTAGATATCAATAGTTATCTTCAGCGATATAAGATCTAATATACAGATACTCGATATACATTGAACTGATATAATATGGGGTTTATGGTAAGATGGAGAATGCTTCCAAGAAACAAGCAAGAAGAAAATACTTTCAAAAGAGAAAATCTTCTAATATAAAAATACGAATGAGTCATTATTTATTGGCGTCTTACGGCCAATTAGGTACGTACATACTACACATTTATGCACTTTATAACCCCTTTCCATTCCGTGTAAATGATATGTAATCACGCACCTTTGCGAGTCATAAAAACGAACATTCGACTAGACTAGGAGGGTGGGGGGGGGGGGGATACCTACTGCGACACCAAATATACATTTAACCATTACAATTATATGCATAATTTATTACAAAAAAAAAGAGATTGATCTTTATGAGTTGAAGTCAGTTTACAGAATCAAAACCGGTTCATTCTTTTTTTTTTATTAAATAAAAATATAATTCTGCCGGAACTCCCGGTTCCGATACACTAAAACCTTGCGAAAAAAATAACCTACACGATGGTGAAAATTACATCAAAATCCGTTCAGTGTGAAGCGAACAGATTAATAACGATTAATAAAGAGAGCTTTAAATATAAAGAGCCTTATGTTTTATCCTTTATCTTTTTACTGTACATAATTATATCGGAACTCTAAACCATGTTAACGCGTGTACACATTAGAGCATCGTTGCTCGCCGAGGTGTTCCATACACGCTCCAGCAGCCAATCACGTTTGATCAGCGCTCATGCGTGACACCGCTGGTCACAACTCTACGCTGGGCTATTTTAATACGCGCCGTGTTGAACAACCCCGCACAACCTTTTCTTTAGTTTTATGTTGTATAACCTTCAAAAGGGGATAATTAGTAAAAGTAAAAAAAACATATACAATTTTTTCAATTTTTTTTTCATTCATATGTCATTTAACGAGAAATTTAACAGTATGTGCAAAATTATGCATGACACTTTTTAAAGGAATGAACAAAAATCAGAAATATTTATAAATTTTAACTAATTTACGAATTGAAGCCATAGGGAGAGACTTTAGTCCCTATAGTGGAGACACAGACAAGGAGATTTTTCATCAGTGGTGAACCTCTAAAGAAGTAACGTGTATAAAAAAGATAGATTCCGTGCCATTTGGAAGGAAAATTTTTTATTTTTCCGGGTTTATTAAAAATAATGCTTGATGAGATACACTTTATTTTTTTTTTATAGACTAGTGGGCGTACGAGCAAGCGGTCCCACATGATGGTAAGTGTTACCGCCGCCCATAGACACCTCAACACCAGGGGGTATGCGGGCGCGCCGCCGACCTTACAAAATCCTATTCACAGCTCTCTCGAAGAACCCCATATCGTAGCTTAATGGAAAGACCTCTTCATGCAGTTCGTTCCACGCCTACGGGTTCGCGGTATAAAATAATTTTTGGACCAAACAGTGCACGACACCTCCATATCGAGGAAATGCGGATGGACCGCACTTCTGTGACGGGAGGTGCGGTTGTAGAAACCCGAGGTGGGAATTATATTAAACAATTCTTCAGAGCATTCCCCATTGTACATGCGGCAGAACACACAGAGAGACGCAACGTCTCTCCGAATGCTGAGGGATTCTAAACCGCCCGTGAGAGTGATCGTCGACCATACGAACAGCATGTCGTTGGATGGAGTCAAATGGGTCCAATTTACGATGAACACACAGAGAAATACAAAGAATAAGTAATTAGAAGTACAACCGATCTATATATGATAATAATATGACTTATGATGTGAGCCATATACAACATATCATATATATTGAGCTTTCTTGGGACATTTTGTAAAGTTAACACAGCCTCGTAGTCTTCGAACTACTGACAAATTTTTTAAATAAATAAATGAAGAACTCTTCTCTAATGTACGTACTTGTTTCGGTAGTGAGTGAGATATGCCAGAGCTCATTTCCATCCCATTTTAACCCTCTCCATTTTCTAAATCAATTCCTACATCTCCAAAGGTAGGCAGCGCATCCGGGGGTGTACAAGCGTTTGTTCTGGATTGATGTCGGTATGTACCGAGGATGTCCACGAGCGACAGTATCCACTTACCGCCAGGTGGAGTGTATGCTCGTCTGCCTCCTACTTACTATAAAAAACAGTTCAACAGGTAAGAAATGCCCCCTCATTTTATCTATAAATTTCGTTATACTTTAAAACTGCGATGTTAAGTTTCGATTCAGCTGGTCACCCTTAGTCGAAATGAAAGGATTTTTTCCATATTCGATAGTTGTTTACGCCTCCTCACAGAAGTCTACCGTAAAATTATAATGTGTTTCCCACTTTATCCTTTCTGTATTCCCCACAAGTTAAATTTTTCCCTCAATATACAAACTTTCTCCAAATTCATTCTTAATTTCCAAAGGTGATGTTGGCATGTATCGTGAATGTCCATTAAATCATTAGGTAGAATCTTGGAATCTCACTCTATACAATAAACAAACAAACGATCCTTATAAATAAATAATAAATATGGAAGCCTTATAAATAAATAAATCTATCCAGCAAAAAACAGGATATTATAAATTCGCAGGTGTTCATAATTGAGACAAGGCAATATATTCGGCCACACCTGCATTGTCTGAAGGGACGGTTACCTCGAAAGGTCCACAAGTAAACAAGGGTAACCCAAAAATAGCCGTTTTCAAAGGTTTGCGTGTCATTCGCGTAATTAAATTGTCGCAGTGAAGTCGCCAAATAAGTGTCTTGGGAGCTTTTAACATTAATAGAAGGCCGTTAGGGATTGGAAATTTTTGGGAATTCATTATTTACTACAAAGGTTTTTTTCTAATTGCTGTGTTATTTTTGTTATGTAACTTATTTAACAAATATATTCCTAGTATTAAGGGCCAAATACACATTACACTGACAGTATTTAATAGATCATTTTATTTTCATAAAGTATGAAAAAATGATTAATGATTGATTCATTATTTCTTTCTTTATAATTAGTTACAAAAATATATTTTTATTATTTATTTTACTTATTTTTCATTATTGTACTCATTGTACTTTTGTACTTAAGTATTGTACTTTTGTTCTCGTCTAATAAATTGAGTACTGATTTATAAAATATGCATTTGAGAGAATACAATATAGGAGTCTGAAAAGTATACAGAGAAGTAAAGAAACGAAACATAAGTGTTATTAAATCTTTCGTTTAATACTAAAAATTAAAATCTTCATGAAATAATTGAGTTACAAGAGAGCTGACCAATTTCTTCACAAACAAAAAGTAATCAAAAATAATTTTAAAAGAATCGCGTCTAGTCGCCATTTTCAGCGAAAGTCTTAAAACGTCAAGGAGTAAGGCGAGTCGTGTAATCCGTAAAAATAGTTCCACATTTAACGTCTCTGACCGCGACGTTATGTTCCAGCTATTGTGAGCGGATTTTACAAACGAAGTTTTCTCTCGACGATTTTTACAGAGTTTTATTTTATGGTGACGTTTAACGTAGAACTGCTAACATTCATTCTCCCCTGGTAGTTATTATGTAATTTTTAAGTACTATCTAAATTTAAGAAGATTATTTATTTATTTCATTTGTAATAATTGTGTTAATATATAAAAAAAAGCCGATTTTAATTTAAAAAAGTCATGAAGCTTGATGAGCCCCATCCGCCAAGTCCAACGAATTGTTTGTATATATTATTTGGCCATATTTTTATTTTATAGATTTAAAAAAAAACCGTAAGTAAAGGCCCCTAGGCCGTACCGCATATAATAGAACCACTTACTGAACCAAAACTTAACCGAGATGGTCCAAACTATTTTCGTGTCAAACTTCATTAATTAACTTATTATTATTTTTATAAGAATAAGGCGGCAGACGAGCATCAGTCCAGCTGATGGCAAGCGGAGACTGTCGTCGATGGACATCCGCGATACATGCCAACATCAGTCCAGAAAGACAAATGTTAGCACGCCCCCGGATTAGTTGCCAATCTTCGCAGATTAGGGGATGGATTGGGAGAAAGGGTCGGGGAAATGGGGAGGGGATAGGACAGAATAGGATGGGAATGAACACTGGCATATCTCACTCGATACCGAAACAACGAATAGCTTACTAAATAAAGAATAACTTAGTCGTCTTGTTGTAAGTTATGTTTTATTACTTGATTCTTTACTATCAAAAAAAATGTCCCGTAGACCCCACAACCTCATCAGTCGTTTTGGGTGTCAATTGACAACATATCCTGGTAAACCTTGTTATAGGGAAAAAAATGTACAAAGAAAAATAAATTGGTATAAAAAAGCAGGCAAAGAATTCATTTGTTTCATTTCCAACCAACCGTTCGTTCTCGAATCCGAAAATTGAGAAAAGTATATTTTCTCGCTTCGTTTTCGTTGTAATTATGGCAATTTCAGATCTATTTTTGTAGGTGAAGGAAGGTACGCGTTAATTGGAAAATAAGGAAGTAAAATTATTTAATATAAAAATCTATTAAGTCTGTGTAAAATTTGTGTAATTTATTAAAGTAAACTCTGGATCCTTAGGCTCTTTGCATAAAATTTACGATATAAAAACTAAATTAAAAGACAGTAAAAATTGCTACAAACTGGTAGTTTATACAATAACCAAATTCATCGCCACGAAAAACATTTCAAAAGTCTGTCTGAAAGGTCGATCAAATTTTTTGCGTTCGTAAAGCGAATCAGCGGCGCGAATGCGATGCGATGATTAATGACCTACTACGAATGGAAAAACAAAAAATCCGTTAAAAACGTATATTGAGACTGTACGCTGTTTCTGATGCCTTTGCCAGGACAATCCGAAATAAAAACTTTTTAAAACATGACCTTTTGACAAATAGAGGTTATTTTTTTTTTCTTATATGGCAATAGTGCATTTAGCACATTGTGCCAGTGTAAAGTTTTCTTCATAATTAATAATTCTTCAATGTCCAATTCCGTCGAAGTAAGTTAGGAGTCGCTTACAAGTAATAGGAGGTTTAATGAGGACATAAGATTTGGACTCCTTGGAAGCACATGAACATTGCAGTCTTATGATTTTATTTGATTATCACAAACATTATGCACAAACACTAGACACTGTAGTTTAATAAACTACCACTATTAGATCACAAAACCACAATACACAATTTGTATAATAATCAAACAAAACTCGACCTTCATTTCTCGGATTCGCCCCAAAAAGTCCAATAAACAGAGGTTGAATAGGTGTACCCGCTCTTTTTAAATATCAAAAGATGTTCATTAACTAAGCAGAAGCAGTAAGCGTTTGGGTAACTTAGAAATGTACAATATGTTACGTATGAACAATATATGTGTTACATAATTTTACACACTATTTTAGGTGGGTTTTAACATTTGAATACGTCATTCGTGTTTCATTCAGATGGCTCGTACATTTGAACTCGCATTCAAATGAATCATGTACCTGACGAAATTTAAATTCCTTGAAAAGATATGAAAATATTATAAACCAGACTGAAATAACTAGGTCTTAGAGCTAGACTGTTTGTGCTGTATTTATTGAAAGGTAATAAAAAATCTAGAACATGAAAACAAAAGGAAGGAAATGAGATAAACAAAGAGCGATCTACCAATATGACATACGAGTATGTGGCGGAAATATGATACGGAACCGCTTGCTTCGCGAACAGAACAAGTAATCGGACACTAGTCCAGAATTGAGAATCCCATTCATTTATTTTATTTTTTTATTTATTTATTTAGGGCATTCAACAAAAGCAACAACACATTTAAACATATAAATGTTTTTTCTGTTTTCTTTTCATATATGGCAAATGGTGTAATTAGTATATTCTGCCAGTGTCATTTTTTTTTTCATTATAAATAATTTCAAAGTCTAATAAAACGCATCATGTCAATATCAGTCAGGAGTAGGGTTACTAAATCAATAAAATAGTTTTCCGGAGAAAAATTAGGACATTTGTGGAAAACTCCGGACTTTTCCTTCAACATTTAAATTTCGCGGCATTTTGAATTTTTGTGGCGGCGTGGCATAGCAAGTGGTTCGCGGCGTGGACGCTAGTGGTGGGTACGGGGTGCGGAATGCGGGCGGTAACCGCCCACGCCGCTCACTGCGCCGTGTTAGTGAATTCATTCTGATCGTAGTTTGTCATTCGGAGGGATTACATTATGTTTGATAATTAAATTACTTTTTTAAAATTAATGCTAATGATCAATGGACGACGATTTTGATTGGTTTGATTTTGAATGGCAGGTGGATTGGTAAGACTTCAACACTACCTTGAAATGTACTGCATTTCCTACTTTATTGTATTTCCCCAATGTACGTACGTGTTTCGGTAGCGAGTGAGATATGCCAGAGCCCATTCCCATCCCATCCTATCCCTCCCCATTTTCTTAACCCTTTCTCCCAATCCATTCCTTAATTTGCAAAGGTGACGACAGCGCATCCGGGGGCGTGCCAACATTTGTCATTCTGAACTGATATTGGCATGTATCGCGGATGTCTATGGACGATAGTATCCATTTACCATTGGGTGGACTGTATGCTCGTCTGCCGCCTTTATTACTATATAAAAAAAGATTTAAACAAGATATGTTCATACATATTTTTCTTTTGGTTATTGTGATATTTATACTGTATGAGTGTTAGTGTATGTCGGAATAAAGTGTTATCTATTGTCAATTCTGGCGCAAAATGCTAATGTCGAAAGAGTTTTTTCCTTAATGGAAGCCCAATGGTCTAAAGAAAGAAATACACTTTCTATTAATTTCGTAAAGGCGATTCTTGTAACTCAGTATAAGTTGTGAAAAATTTTATAAGGACATAATTAATGAAAAAGATGTGCGAAGGGTATTGCCGGGTGTTTTAAATATAAATAAATATATAATGTGCTTTATCAAGCACTAGAGATAAATCTCGAAATCAAAACAAATTGCGTTGCTCTGAAAAGAGATTGTTTTTATTAAACCAAATGTGGCAATATACAATTGACATCAAAACAACATGTTACAATCTGTACAAATCTTACCTGAAAAGAGAAACAACATTTAATGCTATTGATTCTCTAATTTAATTCTCAATATCTTATTATATTTTGTCATTAGACACAATTGTAAAACCTCGATATAACAATCTTTGATATAAAAAATGACAAGCCCTTCTGTCAAACCTCCATTGGCTCAACCATAGAGTAACCATCGACTGGCTCAAACTCCACAGAGCCACCACTATAGTCAATTAGGAATGAAGTACAAAGATCTTCATTTACAAATATTATAATAAATACTTAAAGGGGATCATACATTATGTATAATTATAATACGAGGGCCACACTGAAAAATTCCGGAATGAATAAGAAAAAATTACAATGAATGGGCAAAAATCAATTTATTGTTTCTCAAATTATTCTCAGTGAGCGTCAATACAACTTTTCACACGAATAAACCAATTTCCATAACATTTATTCCACTCCTGCGTGGTGACTTCGGAAACATGTTTTTCATACTCTTCGACAGCTTCTTCTGGCGATGAAATACTGAGGACAGGAGATGACTCCTTGGTAACACACGAAAAACGTAATCCTCAGCTTTTCTTTCATTATCGCATACATTACTCACAAAAACACTTTGAAGTCTAATAAATACTAAACCCTGAAAATGGGAAAAACTTTGAGCAATCCCACATCATAATGTCCATGCCCGCCAATTTATATGTGCAATATTTATGACTTCATACAAATTGTGGACATGGACCTTATAATGTAAGTTTCCTCAAAATTTTCCCTACTTTGATGATTTCCGCCAACCACTTATTTTCCACTCAGGTTTCCACCGCTTTGCGTTTAGTATTTAGTACGTACTTATCTTTAAATTTTCACCCATGCCCCGATTGATTTACATACCTTCAAAATGTTCCAACTTTCATCGCTTGCACACATTTTCATCTTACACTTTCCTTTCCGCAGTGTGTTATTTACATTCGATATAGGCAATTCAACATTTTTCGAGAACAGTTGCTCATGGACCTAGTAAAAAAAGGCTTCTATCTCTCGGTCCATATTTATACACAGATTGTTGCTACATTGCATATTTATTAATGACAATAATACTCTGTACTAGACTATTAATACTTATAATATATTATACTAGCAAAACCCGGCAGACTTGTCCTGCCTGCGCATATTTATTTATCTCTGTATAAAAATCACATCACAAATTATTCTGTTTTGCCGTCGATATGATTTTTGCGATCGGTTGAACGGTTAGAAGTTGATGTGCTGCAGCGCCATCTAGTGGCGAGTTACAACAAAGTCGATAGCATAAAAACCTTCTGCATGTGCCAACTTTCATGGTGATCGGTGAAACGGTGTCGAAGTCTATTAACATCAGATATATTTATCTATAACACATAACATCCATAACATCCTCTTTTATATATATATATATATATATAGGTATTAAGTATTCGTTTTCCGGAACCAACACTTTAATAAAAAGAACCTTTTTTTTATATTAAAAGTGTACAGTGTATATTTTCAGAATGAAATAAGCAAATTGCAGAAAACTGTCATATTGTTATTATAACATACTGAATATTGTTTATAATAATAACATACTCGTATATTAATCTAATTATTTGAAATAATCTAACTATTTTTTTTATAATTTATGTGGTCTGGTGTTTCGTTCTAATTTTCTTTTATTAGTGTTTACATAAATCCTTGAACTACTGTTTAGTTAAAATACTCTAGAAGTATAAAGATAAATAAAAATAAAAGATATAAAAATTATAAAAATAAATAAAGATAAAATTAACGTCTTGTAGATTGAATCATAGAAAAGAAATCTCTGCTGATTTATTTTCGTCGGGTCGTTAATGAACGAATTTTCTAATCAATTCAAAGGTTAATTAAGAATCGTCTACAGTCCTTAGGTTCTCCCCAATATGCAAACCAGTTGAAAGAAAGAAAATCAATAAGAAAGAAAGAAACATTTATTCGGCGAGACACATAAAGCACTTAGAGGAAAAGAAAAAGATGACAGAAAATAAATAGTCACAAAGATAAATAATAATCAACTGTCATCGCATGCGCGACAGTGCCCCGTCGCCCCGTGTGTCTGAGACAACTCTCAGCGCTGATCTTCAGCTGGGTGAAAAATGTAAAATATAACAAGAATATAAAATTAAATGAATAAAATAAACGTTAAAAAATATAGTAATTATAAATATTTTTTTAGTTGCTTCAACACGACATGGTTCATAATCTAATTTGTTGTTGAGTAGTTTAGCTAAAGACACACCTAACCGTCCACGACCGGTGACTCTTGAAAGGCCACCAGGGCCACAAGAACTTAGACATACACGATGTTGAGGCAATAAAGGTTTTTTAGGCGGTAGGAGTCCGGCACTATCTGGTACCACCTAGACTAGCTAGACTAGATGGTACCAGGTGACCATGCAGGGTTTTCCTTGATTGTCTCTCCTAACATAAAAAAAAAAAAAAAAAAAACACCTAACCGTACCCGTAACCAGCACAGGTGGCACGGGCCACCTGATGCACATTGCCTTGTGCATGAGGGATGTATATAAGCGTGTTGGCGTGAGTCCACCCACGTCATTTCTCAGGGCTTGTGGTAGTGACTTTGTTATCACTTGGTCGCATTTTACGACATTCACGGGCGCAGATGCAGTGGTGCCTTTCTAAAGCCGGTCGACACTACATACACCTATACGTATATTAAAGTATGATACATAGTTTTGTCTGTACAACGGAGCATTTTGTTAAAAATAACAAAAACGGTAGTTCCGTCATAATATTTGCCGTCTGTCTGTCGGCAAATTAAAATCAATCAAATGGACTATTGTGATGACAGTGAAACGTGAAACTTGGTATTAAGCCCGTACGTAAATGGATGCCTATTTGATGAGGATCGTTTGATAGTGCGTCATTTTGTGGCACTACTTGTTAATAAATTGAAAAACGCTTTTAGAGTAATCACGTGCCCACGCTTTGATGGATACATAGCTGTGTGTAATTTTTAAATTAGAATATATCATGACAATTTGGAATTAAAAAAGGTATCATATCATTCCCCACAACGTCAGACGTCTACGGATACAATACTATAGAAACCCAATAAAATGTTGAAATGCACTAAAAATAATGGAAAGTGTGCAAGGACCCCAATATATATTGTTTCAACAGTACTAAAATAGTTTAGCCGTGAATAGGATTTTGCAAGGTTGGCGGCGCACCCGCATGCCCCCTGGTGTTGCAGGTGTCCATGCCCCTGGTGTTGCAAGTGTCCATGGGCGGCGGTGACACTTACCATCACGTGGGACCGCTTGCTCGTCCGCCTCTCATATTTTGCGGATACACAATAACTATCTCTCATAATTTAGCCGCTCCTCCATCCAGGCTCTCAGAAGAGATTCCAGAACAGATTCTCCACACCTTTAATTTTATTTCGTATTTAGGAAGTGCCCAATGTGGTTGACATTTTTTCTTTTAGCAGTACCTTTCTATCTGATGGTTTATCTGGTCCTCCAGGCTTCCACATCAGGTGCTACGGATCCTTAAACTTCAACATCATAATAGTGTATTATCACCTGAGTTACGTAAGTCTGCAAAATTTCAAGTGAATAACAACACGTGGAAGCGTCGTTATTCACTAAGTAGAAGCTAATAAAAGCATGTTCAAAAAAAAATTTTACAACATTTGTTTTGTGAAAAAAAGGCGACCGACGAGCATACAGTCCACCTGCTGATAAGTGGATAGTGTCGTCCATAGACGTCCGTGGTACATGCTAACATCAGTTGACACGAAAACAGTTATTTTTCATTTACCAGGCACATCCACAAAGTTGACTTCTTTCCACGAGTTTATAGAATTCTTAAACTCATTATTTCTCATTCTTAAACTAAATTATGCCTATTTTAAAATTCAACAAACTGCCATCTGGAAGCAGTAAAGGCAGTATAGAGCGATGTATCTATAACATAACAATATTTGATATTTGATAACAATAAAAAAATCATGAATATTATTTAATTTGAGACACAATGAAAAAGAGAAATCTTTCTTACTGGAACTGTAACAATTAACTGTTAAAGCACCGGCGTATCATAATGGTAACAAGAGCAGGGTATCAACTCATTAGCATCGCCGCAGAATAAATTTTGGAGAGCTCCGGATAGTTACCGAGAGAGCGCTTAATATCCACAACGGTGAAGTTAATCTATTCTTTCCCTTCTCTGCGCTCCTGGTACATCACAGTTGAATTAATTTATTATAATTTAAATTTTTATAACGTTTTTATTTTTATAGCAGAGAGAGTTAGTAACAAATTTAATGCGAGAACTTTTTAGTTTTAAAACAGATCATGTTCTTTAAGTTTGAATTTTATGAATTATTTTTTATGTGTATCTCTTGCCGTAAGTATCGTAAAAGGCGATAATAAAGCCGCTACTGGCAAACACTGAAGAACTTCAGAACTTACTAATCCGCTTGGCCGACGTGACCATACATCCCTCATGCACAGGACAATGTGCATGTGGAGGCTCATGTTCAGCAGTGAATGCTAAAAGGGCTGGTTACGGCTATATAATAAAATTAGGTTTCGGCGGCGCCCCCCGGGCGCCGGCCTCCCCCTGAGGGGGGGACGCTCCGGGCTTTGCCCTGCGCGGAGCTCGGCCTGCGGCCTCGCGACGTGGGGCTCAGCCTTCGGCCTCACGTAGGAGGCGAGGCCGAAGGAGAATTACAAGGAGAATTACGAGCCTATTACAAGGAGAAGAGGATGTTGTTGTAGTTTTTGTTGTGCAGGTCCTGCGTGGCGGCCACCTTCAAAAATGGCGGAATCGAAATAAGAATTCCAAATCCCTAATCAGCCTCCCCCGAACCCCCCAGATATCAATTTTTATACAGATCGGATGAATTCGACAAATAGCCGCCTTGGATTTGCCATCTTAAAAAAAAATCTCAATATAATGACATCGTCATGATAAACAATATTAGTTTGAGCACCAATCCGATATGTTTAACCATTTCCGAGATGTCATCCAAAGAATTTGGTAGGGCGGCCATCTTGGAAAATTTCATAACTGAACCTCAATCCTTAATTAGGGTCCCCTGAACCCCCCAGATATCAATTTTCATCAGGATCTGATGAATTCGAAAAAATGCAAGAAAACCGACGCCTTCCTGAATGACATTTGGTCGAGCACCTCCCACCTACCTCTTACCGTTCCCGAGCTACGAGCCATTTCATTTTGTATGGAGGCGATGCTGGACGTTCGAAATTCAAATTTTCGCGACGCGCTCTTGCATCTGTCGGCAGTTCCCTATGACATTTGGTCGAGCACCCCCCGCGCAGCTGTTCCCGTTTGTGCTGGCCGTTTGAATTTTTCATCAGGTTTGGACAACTCGAAGAAGTCGGATTTTTCTGGAGCTCACGGGACCCATCGGCGTACTTCCTCATTCAAAGTGTCTCACCCACTAGGCGGCAACTGGGAGAACAATTATGTCAGTCAGTCAGTCAGTCAGTCAGTGGTAATCGAGCTTTATATATATAAGGAAAAAGATAAGGAAAAAGAATAAGGAATTAGTATTGGATTTTATTCAAGTCAAAGTTAATTCTGAAATAAAAAATGAGGCCTCTTTATGAATGCAATTTATTTCATACCTTTTACGGCTTAAGCGAAAAATATATTGCGGAGATAAACCCTGCTATTTAGGGGCACACAGTACAATGTTTTCCTTCATTTCATGTGTAAATAAAATAATGTTCGCACTTATTGTCATGTTTCATTCTCAAGTCCACATTACTAAGAACAAAAACTGAAAGTGCTACTCAAACAAAAGTAACGCTATACATATTCTGTAGAACTTGTCAGTATAAGGATTTATTACCATGACATCATAGCTATAAGGTAATTATTCTCTATGTTGTTATTTGAGTTGGAAAAATCTCCATTTTAATACCTTTTTCATAAAATTAAAGTGACAATTAACAAAAACTAATGACATATTCTGTTAGGACATAGCATTTTGGACATCCTTTGGTCCTTTGGACATACCATTTTGAAGACGAAAATGCAGATTAACTTAAATTTAAACAACAACACAGAGAATTACTCTAAATGTTACAGACCATAAAACTATAGTTCAAATTATATTTACTCCAACATATTAAATTATGACGTTTATTATAAACTAAGGTAGAATGGGGTAGGATAATTATTATATTTATAGATACGTATACATAGAATAGGACAAAACTACTAAATACGCTCTATTAATAACTATGTCATATTAAATTATAGACAACCTTGGATCAAATCAAAAGCAGGAAGATTACTGCTCACGTACCGTTCAACGTACGTTCTCACGTACCGCGCGTGGTCCTACAAAACTGAGTCCAACCGAAACCGACTTGTTTGCACGTGATATGTTCACATGGTGAACAGAGTTTTGTAGTGGAAAATACATTTAAAAATACCTTCCTGTGCGTGTATTTATCCAGTGCACAGATCACTCAAGGAGCAAAAACAAGGCGCATGGAATCACTTTTCACGCGTAAGTACATCAAAAAGTAATAATTTGTAGAAGTTTTTTTAAAATGATTAGTTTACAGGCGGCCATTAATAGCGAGATAAAACTATACGAAACATGTACGAGCGACACGTTTAGCTTTTTCGCTCTTGCTACTCTTCAAGCTTATCAATTATAGCTGAATGAGTTTGTGTGCATGTAGTTGTACATTGGAGCCTATTTTCAGTTGACGCAATGTAAGAACGTACCCTATCTTCACTCTTTGCTTTGATCTAAGTAGACAACACAAATATACAGATATACATACAGGAAGGGAATATGTGAGTGTTTGTAAGATTAAACGATTTCACGAGATTTTAATTTATCTAGATTTTAGATTTTATTTAACTGATTTACTCTTGTAATGAGCGTAGTATATTTGCAAATCTATTAAACCTAAAGCTGGAAGTAATTTTCTAATATTGTATAAATTAATAAGTGGCAACGAATAATATAATTACGCTTGTTATTTTATTAAATAGTAGCTTCTGCCCGCGGTTTCGCTCGCATGGACTAAGCAGCTGTGATTGAAGCACCTACATGATGGATTTCACGGATGAATTCCATCCAGGTTTTTGTGTAATTATAATTATATTAAACGTATTTTTTTTATTTTCCTCTTTAACTCAACTTCCTTGTGTCATATGAAGATGATACATATACCAGTTTTCCTTCTGTATACTTATCTATACACTAGTGAAAATCCGATCAAAATCCATTCAGTAGTTTTTACGTTATGCTCAAACAAAACGACATACAGATAAACATACGGACAAAAATTTTAAAAACTACTGTTTTTGGTTCTGTAGCTTCTACCATAAAGATACCCCCATTGTTTTTTAAATTAAGTCAATGTACAGACCTAACCCTTTTGCTGTTTTATTATATGTATATAGATTAAATTTATTCGCTACGAAATGATTCGAATTAAGTATCCATAGACTTCGTAGTCCGCATGGCGTATCACATCTTTCGCGTCGCAACGCAAAAGGTCAACGGCCGTAGAAGTAGGCATCGGGTAACATCTGGTTGTGACATCCAGTTAAGACTCGATCGTCGGTAATTGTTTATTAAACTCCCTTTATATTTACAACTTTTTATTTGTTTTGACCTATGTAAAGTACGAGTAAAAGCCGGCAAGAATTTAGAATACCTTTTAAAATATTAACGGAAAATTTTTGATACGACTTTGCAGGACGAAAACCTATATGCAGATATCGTTCCCTTACTAGCAAAATCGATTATCTAACAATTCTCCCATCAATGAGTTAATTATGCCAAAATATTCAGATTGGGGATTGGGCGTTGTAATGGGATGAGGAAAACTACTCTATACGCTACTCTACGCTACTACTCTATCCCTAACTCGTATTTAATATTTCCCATTTTTCAAACCCCTTCGACAAATCTATTTCTAAAGGTAGGCAGTGTATTTGGGGACATGTGAACGTTTGTCGTTTTGGACTAATATTGGCATGTATCGCGAGTGTCCTGGGAGACAGTATCCACTTACCATTAGATGAACACCATGCTCGTCTGTCACCTTCTTAATGCACGACATTTATACGTATATGAAGCAATTCGAGGTTTTTATTACTTTCTCTATCTTTCTTTATTCTAGATTAAAAAAGAATAATAAAAAATGGCCTTACTTGTGCCGCCACATAATTTAGAAACACATTTTCGTATCGAAAAAAAAACCGCACAAATTGTAAATGGCTGCCGTCGCGGTTCGTAAATATTTCCACGTGCGTACATTACATAAATCATAATACATTCATACATACTTATACGTCTTTAAATAACTCCACGTTCAAAGTGCATTTTCCACGAAGGTGGGTAATTTGGCCGCGCTGTTGGCAACATTTATCATCATTCGTACGGGTGGCAACACCGAGTGGGATGTATTGCTTTCGGAAACTGAGTGTACTCGTACTTAGAGATAATAAACGCGTTCAGTTATTTTGTAAGGAGTTTTATTTAAAAATGTATTGTCATATAACATTTCTGATCAATACAATGCAATCAGCCCTTTCAGTATACATTGCCTGAACACGGCACATTCGTGCACATTGTCTTGTGCACGAGGGATGTATGGTCTTAAAACGCCACACTGGCCAAGCGGGTTGGCGAGTCCAATCTTTTAGATGTGGTGTAACCAAGCGGGTTGGCGAGTCCAATCTTTTAAATGTGGTGTAACCAAGCGGGTTGGCGAGTCCAATCTTTTAGATGTGGTGTAGTTCCTAAGGGTTTGTGGTAGCGGCTTAGTTATCACCTTTTACCACGCCCACGTGCAGCCGACGTTTCCGATCGCTTTATTTAAATTTTAAATAGTGCACGCTGCAATCCCACAGCCGCTGGCACACTCATCCGCCCACATTACACCGCACTCACAGAACATTACCATAAAATGCACTGCCTTTCCCACTTTATCCTATTCCCAACGTCCGTAGGTACTTGTTTCAGTAGTGAGGGAGATATGCCAGAGCCCATGCTATCCTATCGCTCCCAATTTTCCACATCCTTCTCCAAATCTATTCCTGAATCTCCAAAAGCGTGCCAAAGTTTGTCATTCTGGACCAATGTTAGTATGCATCGCGGATGTCGCAGTGCGACTGACTTACAACCACTGGCCACCCAAGTGAACTGTCTTCTCGCCTGGCGCCTCTTTCCATAAATTCTCTTTGCTTACGATGCTTTCCCTAACAGCCGAACTAGTGACAATTGTAAATAAGACATAATACTATGATTTTGACTCCACAGTAGGTCTAAATGGCGGACAATGGGGGAGGCCTATGTCCAGCAGTGGACGTCCAAGGGCTGAGAAGAAGAAGAAGAAGTAGTGTTGCAAAAATTAGCGCTAGTCGCTCGAGCGCTAAGAACCTTAAACTTAACCGTTTCAGAGTCGAACTTTTAACCTCAAAGTACTAAGACCGTCAAAGATTAAAAATTTAAACTATGGCGATCATGAGCTCTCAATGTTCGAATATTAATGTAATCATTAACCCAGCGTTGAACGCTCAGCGTTCATATTTACTTCAAATTCAGTTTACTTCAAAGTAATCTTTAGTTGATAATTCTTATCTCATTACATTGGAAAATTGTAATTGTTCAAAGACAAAAATTATGTTCCACAATAAATTAAATTTCAGTAATTATAAGAATTTATTTGTGCAAAATATGTTAAAACTAGCTGTGCCCGGCCACGCGTTGCTGTGGCTGCCCAACAGATGGCGCTTTTTTTCGTGATTTTTTTAGATATTTTAATAGTTATTCTGCTATTCGGGGCGTAGACGAATCGAACAAATCAGAGATCATTAAAATCGGTCCCGCCGTTCTTGAGTTATAAATGGTGTACCTAACCCGACTTTGTTTTATATATATATATAGATTACTGATTACTAATTCACTTAAAGGAACTAACGAATCCAACATTCAAGCGGTATATAAATACTGCGGGGTGTAAGGGGATCCCATCACCTTCACACTAGATCCAAGATTTGTCTTTTTTTTATAGAATAGATGGCAGACTAGCGCGCGGGCCACATGATGATAAGTGGTCATCGCCGCCCGTGCACACCTGCAACACCAAAGAGCTTGCGGGTGCGCTGCCGACCTTGCAGAATCTTGTTCACAGATCCCTTTTAAGAGTCCCTATGTCCTCCTGCAAGCGGAATAACGCTCTGATGACCGATCAATGGCGGTTTAACTATTCGATTTGTTAGATCTCAAATACCAGAGACTGGTGACGGGCAGCAGCATCTCCGGTGCGAGAGGCCCAGCACTGCCATCACCAACCCGCCTCTCCAGCGTGGTGATTAGGCCATAAAATTCTCAATGAAAAATATCGTGTGTGGTGGCGGTCCTTAGGAGAAGCCTATATCCAGCAGTGGAGAAATTCAAGCTGATGGTATGGTATTAAAGTAGAATTACCCACCTCAAACGCCGCACTACGGATTCATCAAGGATTTTTCAAAAGGGTGCTCCAACATTATATTAATTCTCCTCAAAAAGCATCTTACAATATATTCTTCCTAAATTACACTCTGAAATTAATTTCGCAGGTATTTCGTGAGCTATTGTGCGGAAAGTTTGTGGGGTAAGGCGGATAAGATTTAAGGCGCTTATAAGAAGAGGGCAAGTACTTACCGTTCTCTTTATTCCTTGACAGGTTAATTTCCACAGTACCTGAAAATAAGCGATAAGTTTTATTAAAGTTAGAAAAGAGTAGTTTGTTTTTATGATGACCTAGTAGTTTATGTATTTATTCATACTTTATTGCTCAGAAATATTGTACAAAAGGCGGACGACTTAATAATGCCATATGACCATTATCTACCAGTCAACCTTTTGGCAAACCGCATATATAGAGATAATAGCTGTTGGTCGCTTCGTGACCGAAGTTGGCGCTGAGCTCTTACTTGTCGCGCCGTAATAACGCTCTAATTGCCAGTCACTTTAGGCCGTGTAAAACTACCTTGTAATTCCGTATCATGAACGTTACAAACGGTATTTACAGAACGACATCCGCCTTAAACACTGAATTTAAACTCTTTAAGATCATTATCTAGATTATTTAATCATAGACAAACAAATCAAATAGAACAGTCGCTTCTCATAATATGGAATAAAACAAGGCAGTTTCCAGATACAAACTGACTTGCTTGAAACTTGAATGGTTTTTAAAAGTTCGTAATATCCTTTCTGGTAATGCTTAAAGAGGTATATATTTCATGTGCGTGTGTATGTGAGAGAGAGGGAGAGAAAGAATATGGTAGATGTACCTAGTATAAACAAACGATATAAAGATTACACAATACAAATGCGAAGACTTTGGAAATGAAAATTAAGCCTAGCCACAACAGAATTCATGAGAGTTAGATAGACGCATACGTCAGGTGGAATAGGAAAATATAAATTGCCCATGTCTATTCACTTCATTAGAAACGGAGGTTGATTGACACTTGACAGCTAAATACTCCTATGGCTTGCGTGCTGATATCTGTAGGTCGGAAAAAGGGGATCGTGCATACAATCAGAAAGTAGCTAGCCGTATTAAATTGCTATAATCGAATACAAACTATAACTTATATGCTTATTTATATAACTTTTATACAGGGTTACATATAAAAATACCCGTACGCTCTTGACACTGCATTTCTTTTGCGAAAACTAATAATATTTGTTTTACAACTGTTCACTAGCACATACTAGCACCGAATTATATAAATTAAGTATCTAACAGTAGAGGTTCGATTAGCAGCTGTTTATGAATGAAGTGTGCGGCGTTGAGTTCGTAGCAGGCGTATAGTGTAACAACAACGTATAGTGTAACAGTGTATAGTATAGAGTAACAAAGACAGAGACTTCTTTAAAAAAAATAACTTATTTTTTAGGGAATACGACAAGTTTAAAAAAAAGTCGTAGAACGTTTTAATGATAGAAATTCGTCGTTAAGATGGTTGTTAATTTTTATTTAACAATGTTTTGTATAATCTTGTGGTTAATTTATATTTACTTTTTACAAATATGTGACATTATCTGAAAAAAGTGCCATGTGGTGTCGGCCAGCTACAAAAAACACTTTACCATCCCATCTCTTCCCGCGGGTGTCGTGAAGGGCGACTCGGGGATAAACAACAAAGCGGCTAGCAAAAGCGCTGAGGACTGACACCACCTCTAATGGCTCCAGTACACGTTGGCCGAGCGCGCTCGGCGAGTGCACTCGGCAAATTTTAATGACGCTGTTTACACGTTGGCGTGTTTCACTCTGCGTACGCGTTGCTGCTTTGATTCCCTTTGATTTGTGCACGGAAAACCGACACTGGTCGGGTCGTCGACGAGCGTTGGCCGCAAACGGCAAATACACCCAAAAGGCCTCAGTACACGTTGGCCGAGTGCACTCGTCGACCGCGCTCGGCCAACGTGTACTGGAGCCATAAAAGAGTGGACTCGCCAACCCTAAGACTAGCGTTTTAAGGCCATACATCACTCATGCACGAGACAATGTGCACGAGGAGACGCATGTTAAAAAGAATGGTTGCATTGCATTGCATCTGAAAATTGCATAGAATTGCATTGCATCTGAAAAAAGGAAGTACCTACTTTAAGTACGATTCAATAAGTCTTAAAAGAAATAAAACATTTTCATTGATTTATATTTTATTTCATTTTTTTATCTTTAAAATCAAGTAATTGATATATTTTAAACAGAATCTTGAAACGATGAAATTTTAAGTTAGAAAACCTTAAATAAAGTCAATCTTAAATGCACCTATTTCCGACGTAGTGTGTTGTTTACCACAATTTTCCTAATCTAATCCGGGTGGTTGATAAAACTGTTCGCAGCTTTGATGTGGGTAAACTACCCCGCCTCTCCGACAGCCACGAAGCGGTGTTCCGTGGGTACAACCCGGCCGTAATGTATTATAAAGTAGGTAAATATAGGTACCTAAAATACATAACGAACGAAATGTCGGGTATTATAAATAGGTAACTATAGCAGGTAAGTAGGTAAATATAGTAGGTAAGTAGGTAAATATAGTGGGTAAGTAGGTAAATATAGTAGGTAAGTAGGTAAATATAGTAGGTATATATGCGTTTGAGATCCCCTTAAAACTTGTACTTGTATCGGCCTTTAATATCCCACTGCAAGGCACAAGCCTCCCCTAGTAAATCACTGGGGGATTTCGATCCGCAATCCACCACTTTGGGGGCCCGGTGCGAATTAATGGATACACATACTCCAGATTTTTGGAATGAAGTTCCTTTACGCGGGTTGCGGTAGGTGTGGTTTGAGAGAAAATGTAACATCACATAAGATTTTTACCCCCTCCATACGCCTTTCTCTTACTCTGTGGGTGTGTGTGTGTGCGAGTATCGAGAGCGAGACTCAAGCAGAATAACAGACGTGCACTAGGCTGCGTGGCCGATTGATATAACCTAAATTTTTGATTTTTGATTTGATTCCTTATTTTAAATTATTTGCATTGAAAATATGATACAAAATAAAAAGAAAATACATGAACTATACAGATTTTATTTCGAATTACATTCGGAGTTTAAAAGAAAATGCGTGAGGATCTTCGTTCCTAACGGGGGTCCCCTGACCGCGCACGTTTTTTTTTTATTTATCGAGCATGCGGGTTTCCTCTCGATATTTTCCTCTCATCGCCGAGTTAGTGACAATTTGAATCCGTACTTAAGTAGAAACTTAGTATAGTACGGTCCGAGGATTGAATTTGAAGCCGAGAACATACGAACGTGAGTCGGGTATGAATTTATTTCATACCCGATGAATATTCTCCTGAAATTCATGGGTATGAATTATTCTCCTGAAAAGTTGGCATTTTGCTAATCCATTATCTTGAATTATCTGATGACACAGCTTCACCTTACGATCAATATCATGTTTTTACATTTTCGAATAATGCAATAGAACCTATTTTTGTTATGACAAATAATAAACATTTAACATAAGTAAAATAATAACTTCCCGTTCATGTAGATTCCTCTGATTTGAATCACTAAAGTCGGATTTTTTATTCGAGTCAGGGGTATGACATGTAGAACTGTCAAGCAGAGTGATTTTTGTACGAAGATGACACTTTATTCACCGTTCTATATGTCATATCCCTGACTCGAATAAAAAATCCGACTATAGGCATATTACATACTAACTTATCTAGTCTTATCAATAATTTATTAGTCTCTGTGGTGTATCTCTCGAGACTTGCCGACCCTTGAAGTAGTCAGTGGAACTGCGGAATACATCCACTACCTGTTCTTCGTCAACGTAGTAATATTGTTCTTGAGAAGAGAACTTTGGGGCGCGATCAAAAGACTCTTTCAAGTCCGAATCCTCATTATTTAATATAATCCTCTTTACTTTGTCGAATATGTCCTCTTTCGACTTCAAAACATCCTGTTCTTCCTGATGCAGGCTCTCAAAGTGGTTAGTAAGGTGGGTGGAAGTTTTTAAATCCGCCTTACAAATTGGACATAGGAAAGCCACTAATATTTCTTGGTCGTTGGCTGCCGCCACGGTTGAGAGAACATTTTCAAGTTGCACATTAGTTAATTCTAGTTAATTGAACGGTAATAAATGCTAATACAACAAATAAAAAATCCTACGTTTCGTGACGTTAACGTTTTGTTTTGTGCTTTCAAATAACATATGTCATAAATTTGCGATGTCAATTGTTTGAATAGAGTACCCCTATTCTATCGCCGCTCTGTGATTTGGACTGACAACCTCATGAATGAGAGTCGACAATAGATATCCCTATTCTATCACCGCTCACTCACTCGTTGTCGCAGTAGCGTATCTATTACATAAACGAGCGAACATTACAGTTCCATTCAGCTTAGTCACGCTCCCTTCAAATGTGACGCTTTTTCTGGATGAGGTACTATGTATACTCACTTGTTTTTCACTTTTTTACACATTTTACACATACACATTCCCACAAAATAGTATAACTAAATAAGAATAGAACGAATTTACATATACTAACGTATATATATATATATATATAGAGCGATATATAACTAATTTATATTAGTTATTTAATTTTAAGATAATAAATTCTCTAAGTACAATTAACATTTATTATAATTGCAAGTACACAGGTACACTGAAACCATGAATTCTAGTCATAATTTTGAGTTAATTGATATAAAATATTAAGTATGTTTTGTAAATATATCAATTGATTGTTCTGTTTAGAAAATTTGTATGAAAAATTGGTAAAAACAAAAAAAAAATATTGCAACAAAATTTGTAAAATTTTCTTTTGATAAGGTTTAAAAACTAACTTAATAAAGATAATCTAATATGATATTTTTTTATTTACTTTATTTAGGGGCTTTTAAGCATATGACATATATTTGATTTTTATAATAAGTAATACGATAGAAAAATATTTTATTTAATAAAATTTCATTAAGGTCGTAATATCTGCGAAACTAGAACAGACAATAAGGTCCTTTTTCTTAGACAATGTCATATATTAACAGAGTTGACATATGTGTGAGGTTCGTTCGAATGTTACACATAGTACCGCAAAGCACTGTCCCTCAAAACGATTATGTATAATATAATACAATCTGCCATAAAATTTGTTTCAAAGCTCAATGTAATGTCACAATTGTTGTTTTAATAGGGTTGTCATTTTGTTAATAACAATCGATATCTATGTGAAAATCGACGCTTAACTTTGTTTAAATTGTTCAGAAAAACGAAAGCAGTTGTCTGATTCATGAATAATTATAATTACAAAGCGTCATAAAATAAAATGGATCAATAATTCTAATTATCAACTATTTTAATTATCATTAGTCGTGTGGTGTCCGCTCTTTTATAGGTGGTGTAATTTTCCAGATCTTGTGGTAGCGACTTTGTTATCCTCTAGTAGCCTTTTACGACGCCGACGGGAATAGATGGGTTGGGTTGGGTTGGTGATTGGGTTCTAAAACCAACGAACACCACACGGACCAGGGCTCGGACACCGAGCTCACTAACACTAAATACAAAGAATATCCGCTAAAAACGCTTTAGGTAACTGATAGTACCCACGTAAATGTACTAACAATAACTTGTTATTGAATATTGGTGAGGAAGGCTTTAGAGCGCATAGACCCCCATTAGTTCCATTTTCATACTCTCATTTAGCGAACTCAGACCGTGCCTTATTAGCAGAAAGGGGAATGAAATTGCGCCCCTGGGGCACACTTACAGCACTAATGTTCCTAGGCGGCAATCTGTCTAGATTTAGTAGGGCAGTTTGTCTGGAACGAATTTCAGCTGCAAACATACGGGTGAAGTCTACAAATATATTAATGTATTAAATTCAGATTCACAATAATGTATTTCGTATACTGCAATTATTAAGTACAAATAAAGCTTAGTGCTAATGTAGAATTAACAGTTTGTATAGGACATACAATATCATTCGGTGATTCTGATTACTATCCTATCCCTCCCCATTTTCCCAATCCATTCCTTAATCTGTAAAGGTTGGCAGCGCATCCAGCGGCGTGCCAACGTTTGTCATTCTGGGCTGATGTTGGCATGTATCGGGGATGTTTATGGTCGACAGTATCCACTTACCATCAGGTGGACTGTATACTCGTCTATCGCATTTTTCTAAAAGAAAAATATATTAGGGGTTAAAGTATGAAATTGCCGATTTGTACTGAAAAATTAAAACTAGTTTTTTTCTAAAATGTAACATATTTATTTAATCAAAATATTTACCCTCATTATCTATACATTGTTGCCATCTAATCGGAAGTTCATTTAAGCCTTTGCGATAGAACTCTGGGGATGTAGATTCGACAAACTGTGTGAAAGCATTTTGTACTGCCTCTTGGGAAGAAAATTTTTTACCACGTAGAAAATTGTCCAAATCACGAAAAAAATGGTAGTCCGTTGGAGCAAGGTTTGGCGAGTACGGAGGATGACGTATGGTTTCTAACTGCAGCTCCTGTAGAGTTACAACGGTTTCTCGCGCAGTGTGAGGTCTTGCGTTATCATGGAGCAATAATGGTGAAGATCGATTCACGAGTCGGGGCTGTTTCACTGCTAGTTTCGCCATCATTGTTCGAAGTTCGGCACAGTAAACATCTGCTGTTATTGCTTGACCAGACCTGAGAAAACTATAGTGAATAACACCATGAATAGACCACCAAACAGTTACCATTACCTTTTTATTGGTAAGCTTTGCCTTAGGGCACTGTTGCGGCGTTTGACCTGGGGTCAGTCATTGCATTTTTCGCTTTCGGTTATCGTAAAGAATCCACTTTTCGTCACATGTCACAATTCGATCCAATATTCCTTCATTTCTGTACCGATTCAACAAGGCAACGCAAGTTTCAACACGCGTTTCTTTCTGCAGATCAGTCAAACCAGGGGGACACATTTTTCATATTTTTTTATCTTATTGATTTGATGCAAATGAGTTAATATAAATGAGTTAATAATTGTAGGTAAGGTAACGTTAAACCATGCCGCTAATTCCTGGGTAGTTTGACTCGGATCGGCTTCCACCATCTCCTTCAATTCAGCGTTATTCACCTGTGTGCGCGGTCTTCCACGTGGTTCGTTCTTCAAGTCGAAGTTTCCATTACGAAAGCGTTTAAACCAAAAACGCACGGTTCGTTCATTAGCAGTCTCCTCTCCAAACGCAGCATTGATATTGCGATCCGTTTCTGCCGCGTTAGTTCCGCGTCGGAACTCGTATTCAAAGATTACTCGGATTTTCGAAGTATCCATCTTTCCCGTCTAAGCTGAATAAAAAAAACAATTGAAAGTCGAAAATCGAATGTTGCACATTTTTTAAAACAAGAACCTCATAGGTATCATGTGAAAAAAGTTTCACTCGAAAATCTCACACTATGAAGGTTTTATGTCAATTCAAAGTATCTATTACTATAAAACGGCAATTTCATACTTTAACCCCTATTATATATTGCATGGTACGCCCTGCGGCCAGGTAGACTGACGAATTATATATAGTATGTTTATTTATATAATGCTATTTTATTAATACGAGTCACTATAGTTGTACTTAATCTTAACTATTATTGCACCTACTGTGTCATTTCTGCATAGCCCAAAGTAATGCTTCGAGGCATTAAGTCCGCCTTCTGTCACTTTCTGCAATAAATAAATAAGATATCAAAGTAAATTTAACGAAACAATTTTGTTTTATGTCCAAACAAGAAAAAAATAATACTTACTTAAATAATAAAGCGGACTAACGTTATTCGCCATATTTTAAAAGTTAAGTACTGACCATAAATGGAAACATAAAATAGTGTTGACAGAGTAAATAAACGTAAAACAAATGTTAATAAAAGTTACAAATAAAATGGCCGCTACGGGGGACTATTTGAAAGGCAATAAAACCACAGCATATAAAATTGCAGAGATAAAGTATGGCTTTATTCGCTAACTGGTATCTCTATAAATAAAGGACAATGTCTGTCTGTTGCGTTAATCTCGGTATATACTGCGGTAATTTTAATGCGGTTTTCACTGTTGTATAGACAATGTACTATTGAAGCTTATAAGATATTTTTGTGAAAATTGGTTCCGTAACTATGAAACTATATCGGGTTTTATAAGGCAAGGTGTTTGAAGAAACGATTCTAAAACAGTCTCGAATTTTGCAAGGTGGATTCGGTTAATGAAACAGTAAAATCCCATAACTAAGTGCAACAATCACGAAGGACATTCGCCGGCAATAAACGAGTTTCGAGTATAATTCGAATAGAGGCATTGCCGCAGCTAAGACTCCCTAAACGAAGGTAGTGGTGCAAATTGTGAGAGAAAGCAGTTTATCAAGAATCATAGATTAAATATTTATTCTTCTTATACGGTTCCTCTAGATTAGTCTAGATCAACCAGTTATGTTATCATACGTCGAAACAATGCGTTTTTGTAACGCGGTTAATTGAGGAAACTTGTAGGTAAGCCACCCCAGATCTGGCCATTATCTCGCGCAATGCAACCTTGCAGTCCAGCGAGGTACCTTGCCGCGGGGAGCGAAAGACAATATGCTCAATATATAGGTATAATCCGGTAGTGTGAGCATTTTGTACAATAAACACCTATATTTTTAATATTTATTTCAAATTAATTTTAAGTTGTTTTGTAATATGATAGTTATTCGTCGTTGTTTTCGTAAAACAAATATTATACTGAAACTTAAAAAAAGATAAAAGACTTGTTTTCATAGGAAGCGGTGATGAGTAGGCAGAAAATGTTTCTCATATCGACATATCGATAATCCCGCTGAGATTCATGCCTGTTCTTTAGATCTGTATCACTTTACTCTTCTGCTTTCCTGGTACCACTAAATATATGAAGCATATTATCCACTGCTGGACAAAGGCCCCCTCCTCATGCACATTGTCTTGTGCATGAGAGATGTATGGCCTTAAAACGCCGCGCTGGCCAAGCGGGTAGGCGAGTCCACTCTTTTCGAGGTGCTGTAGCCTTAATTATAATGGCCTTTCTTTTCGAATTATGAGATACGAGATTCTACAAATTCAAAGAGAGCGCTTTCCGTTTAGTACTTGTGTCCTAGTTCAGCTGGACAAAGGCAGAGGTTCGTCGTGATAAAGAGCTAATCCCGCTGAGCTGCGTGTCTGTTCTATGTATCCCATACCCTTTGTAAGTAAGATTCACGCTTTGCTTTACGGACGTCCATTTACTAAGTATAGGTATGTACGTCAGAGATAAGAAGATCGATTTAATTTAATTAATGTTTCATGTTGATTGGCCAGTAATTATTGAAAATCGTCGGTAATCTCTGTTCAAGTTACGAAAAAAGTGATGTCACATCACTATCACTATTCCTTTCTTTTTTTACTTTCCGCTCAATTATGTCTTGTAATACTTTTTTAAATTTATTGTTTACTAGCTGACCCGACAGACGTTGTTCTGTCCAAATTTCAATAAATTACAATAAAAAAGTTCCATAATTTCAAATTTCAATAAATATTTTTTTTTTCCTGAAAACTTTTCCAGGACCATAACGAACAAAAAAAAAAGAATGACACGTATCTATCGTTCGAATCGTGAGTTATGGTCTTGAGTTCATACAAAAATCCTATAGAAAAGAGCACTTTCAGTTTTTCCCGAATTTTCCAATTTTCTGGGCAACTTTTCCAATTTTTCTTTCCCTAAAAACGAATATTAAGAACATTTAAAAAAAAATTCTCAGCCGTTCTCAAGTGATGCGCTTACCAACGAACAGCGTTTAATTTTTATTTATATAGATTACATAGTATATAGGTACAGGTTATTTATGTATATAGGCATCACAGAAACCTTTAAGATTTAAATGTAATATCGAATCGCTCTATTTGTTACTTTATTACTATAATTATACTATTACGATTTATTATACTACTAATTTCCTCGATACGAAGGTGTCGCGCACTGTTTGGTCCAAAAATTATTTTATATCGCGAACCCGTAGGCTGTGGAACGAACTGCCTCAAGAGGTCTTTCCATTATGCTACGATATGGGGTTCTTCAAGAGAGCCGTGAATAGGATTTTGCAAGGTCGGCGGCGCGCCCGCATACCCTCTGGTGTTGCAGGTGTCCATAGGCGGCGGGAACACTTACCATCACGTGGGACCGCTTGCTCGTCCGCTCACTGGTCTATAAAACAAAATTACACTATTACTAAGAATGCATGTTTATAAATGAGAATTTATGGATGTACGAGTATGTGCGGTTATATAAGCGTGTGTGTGTCGGGGCATGTGTGTGTTGTAGTACTGTTGTTGTCAATAAAATCAATTTCTTTCTTTATCAGTCACGTGATTTCACCTGTCGACCAGTTACGAGAGTGAGCGTTCCTCGATTGACCAATTAATGCTGTGCTTATGCTACATTGGACGGATGACGTCACTGTTTTCTTAATGTGAATACTGTATACAATATATTCCTTTTTATCTATTATCAGACAACATTGGATTTCATACTCTCCTAGGTACATTATCCAGTATTTTTTCTATTTGATTTATTTATTACTTCATTGCTCATATGTATTGTAATAAGGCCTACCTTAATTTTAGCGTTATCTAATTACTAGGTTTAGAAGAATAATGCTCTTGTCTTGTAATCAGACCACCGTGTATTTATTAAACTTTGTTTTTATACAAAACGAGCGTGCGCGTGAACGATTTCGACTGCGGGTTTTGACTGGTTCGTCGCGTGAGGCGCTGGCTGGCGTGTACGTTTAACCAGTAGGCACGCAAACTACTATAGATTTTTGCGGCAATTCGAATTCGCGAAGTGGGAAATTTGAAACCCGAGCCTTATTCAGCACCGGGCCTTGTTTGGGTCAACCACCTTACAAATGGAGAACTTAACGCCTTATGGCATACTCTACCGGTCAACCTTTGAGCAAACAGAGAAACACAAAAGCGGTGCATTTAAACAATAATAAACATACATACTAGGTAGGTATAGGGTAGGTAATCCAATTATAATTAATAGCAAGTTAATGATATAAAAATATATACATATTACACTAGATAAAATAATAAATCAATAAATATCTGTATTTATACAAATATATATGAATATATCAATAATACATATATTAATTAAATAATAAATTATCCATTAAGTGCGCTTTAGTTGTTGTCGATTGTGAAATGAATTATTACTAGATCTTAAAAAAATTTTACTTGACGACTGTTTCCTACTCCTAATGGGAATGTGATCATGATCATCGTGTGGTCTTTATGGCAATGAAACTGCATTTTTTCAATAGTTCCAATTTTATAATGCCTATTAAAACTATTTAATTTCAATCAAATCTAAAAGCTTTGACCTAGTTGCATTGGTTTTGTTGAATATAGTTTCTGCAGCATAATATCAACTCAATAATAATATGTATTTAAATAAGTGCATAGTTAAGGAATAAGAATGTACGTAATCTTTGAGTTTTACTTAATACCAAAGCGCACTTATCTGAAGCTGTACTTCTATTTATTCAGAATCTAGAAAATTTAAGAAGCGCATATATTTGGTTCCGTAAAAAAACACAACTCAACTTTTATTGAGCTATTTTTTTAATTACGCACAAACCATACTTTCTGGATCCATTTATACGAAAAAACCATTGTGATTTGCGGCTTATGTTTTTGGATTAATACAGAATTTTAAACAAAGCTGAGAAATTCTCCTGTACCTACATATAGTCGCTAACATTTACTTCGGCATTAACAAGTTTGTTCTATGATTCGCAATCTAACTTCGCTCGTTGTGCTATCTATATTGAGCAAGGAGTACGTAACCTAATTACGTTCGGTTACGGTGCAGAATTGAATGGAACATGATCTGGATTAAATTTGCACCCGACGCGGGCAGGGGCCAGATAAATGGCTAATCTCATGAATACTCTGTGAGAATGACAGACGATAGCTATTTGCGTCCGTGCACGCCGCGATTATATTTTTATTAAATGTAGGATAGTTACTCATTAAAAGTACTTGCATACATTGATATCCTTGGTAGTCCCGGTATTATTATACGCTAATAATAAAGTGATTAATTTATGAGAGCTATGTATGATTAGTACTTTTTTATTGCCTTTTTTTCATATTAGTCTAATAAATATTTAATTATCCATAAGTAAAACTTGTTTTAATTTGTAAATTTTTAACTATTTTTTGTTTAACTAATCTAGGAGATACTAAGATACTAAGGAAGATTGTTTATAGAGAGTGGTGATAGCCCAGGAGTATCTATCTATACTCAACTCACATTCATGTGACTCATATCTAGGAAACTAGACCTAACAATAAAATCGAAGTTTCTTTGTTGGACAAAATCCGCAACGAAGAAATTCGATGAAGAACTACTGCAGTGTCAGTGGACAGGCCATATATGCCGCAGGACCGATAACCGACGGGGGCGACGAGTGCTCGAATGGAGACCACGTACCGGGAAACGTAGCGTGGGACGCCTCGCCCTCCGGCCAACTTGAAGAAAGTCGCCGGTGGTGGTTGGATGAGTAGAGCTGACCACCGTGTGTGGTGGCGGTCCTTGGGAGTGGCCTATATCTAACAGTGGAGAGAAACAGGCTGATGGTATGGTATGGTGTATATATTTATAAGGAAGTAGGTGGAGCAAGCGGTCCCACGGTAAGTATATATACCAGGAGGTATGCGGGTATGCCGCCGACCTTGCAAAATCATATTCACAGCTTTGAAGACCCCCATATCGTAGCGTAATGAAAAGACCTCTACTTTTAATGAAGTAATATTTAACCGTGTATTTCAGTCTGGTATAGTGTATAGTTCGTGTATTTCTCATGTGTAGATACAGTAAATACATATGAATAGACTCGTTACTTACGTCGCATTATCTACTTTAATTGTATTAAAAGATTAGCCAGCGGAGACAAACACTTGTCAAGTACCGTTTCTATGGCTTTCTAGCTGTTCAACTGTTTTATGAAAATGAAAGGAATCAAGTCGTCAAGTGTTAATTGACATATAGTTAAGAAGCTGTGAGCTCCTGAATACCTCTTAAGTTAACAGATAACAACTAGCTGCTGACAGAGTCTACTGTAAACTATTAACAAAGAACGCCATTGATGTCAGATCGACAATTTAAATGAGTCTAGAATGAATTTTATTTTTCGCGTGGTAAGTGGATACTGTTGCCCATGGACATTCGTGATACATGCCAACATCAATCCAAAATAACAAACTACATTACTCCGACAAATGAATAAATGGCATTGCTTACTTCAATGAATATAGAATGTATGAATCTAGAATCTATTATAAAATAAGGCTTTATTACAAACAATATTTGTCATCTTTTTTGTGTTACCGAAAATGTCTCTTAGAATAATTATTCTAAACTGCACAGGAATTAACGACTTTGTTGGATGTTACGTTCCCCGGGTACTGCACACTCGATGCAGGGAGTAATAAATTATTTTGTTTATAACAATTAATATGTCTCCACTACTTGTTTTAAAGAATAAAAATATAAATAAAGTTCATGTTAAATATGTTCACTCTACATTGTATTCGACATTCATCAGTGATCCGTCCCGCTAACCGATCTTGGTCCGACAGTATTGTCCGACTACTCGGAGTACGTGCAGTTTTTTTTCATTCATTAAAACAGCATTGTTAGCGACTGTACAGATTTAGATTCCTTATTATATAAACCACAATAAAACAGTATAGAACCCCGAATTCAAAATTTGACAACACGTATCCATCGTCTATCACAAAAAAATATCTGAAATCGGTAATGGCGGTAAAACATAGGCTTTCACAGTACAAGACCTTGCAAAAAATTCAGTCTATGTCGGCACGCACAAATGTGATGTACAAATCACCCAACGAGACGGTAGCATATGCCGTAACACAAATCTGAGTGCGCCATTTTGTCGAAAAGACATTAGCGGGCGAAGATGAATGATCTCGGATCATGGACGACTATTTGCCAGATCCGACCGATGAAAGGTTCAAGAGACAGTGGATCACTAATAGATGCTTCGTTTGTCGATTTGATAAATGTAATGTTTGATACATATATGAATGAAATGGATATACATGGGGCGAAAACTGTGTGAAACGTGGTCTTTTAACCAGCGGCTTATATCTCATTTTATATATTTTTTTAAATTGTGTTGAATTGTTTTTAAATTTTATTGTGCACCCAAAATGAAATCAATAAAAGGGAAGAAGAGAAAGTAAAAAGAGCAAGCGTATTTCTTGCGGAAATTACTTCCAGCAGACCTAGGAAAGTGTCAATAGGTCAAGACAGAAAAGGCAGGAATTTACTTTAACTTTAATGCAGATAAATAGATACCACGTAGATTAGAAGTTGAAATCACATTAAATTTTACTTATTTACGTCAAACGTACGCTAACGTGTGCAAACCGTGAGTGTCCATTAGAGTATGAATGGAAGAATGAAATTTTATTCATTGCTACAATCAGATATAGCACATTATTAACAATAACACACTTAATAATTTGTAACTGCCCTTCTAGCATCCACTGTTCGACTTGAATCTCCTCGTGTACATTACCTCGTGCGTGAGGTTATGATCTTAAAACTCCAAACTGGCCAAGTGGATTGGCGAGTCTACTCTTTCAGAGGTGGTGTACCTAGTTGCGAGAAAAAATGGGGTGGTGCTATTTTAGATAATACTTATTTCTAAATAACAAAAAATATTACGAACAAGCTACCACCATCTTTTTTATAGCAACACTTGCAGAGCTAAAATGTCAAGAAGTAACGTAGCTGAGCTACTAGGGTTTCATGAAATATTAACAACTGAGTCTAGAACCGAAGCGGATATTGCACTTTCTGGCGCGATGTTCCGTTCTACGAGTTCTACTGGCACCTACAACTACTTCCTACCGGTATTCTGTTGTTCTGCCGGTGCAGGCTTTCCGTTGCAAACTATAAGTATGAGCGGAAATATATGTATTTCGCAAAGATCTTTTCATATAATATTTTTAAACTCGCAGTTTCGAATGTATATTTTTGAAATTGATACCCAATTTGTATTACATGTATTTATTTATATAGAAGTACGCATTATGACTGACCATTTCATTGCTCACCTATCGCTCTCCCAGGTTTGCTGGTACTCAAAGAAATCTCCTAATGAGATAAGCACGCCTTTTGTATGTATAGGTATTTTCTTTTGTAACTATTTTTACAATTGGCTGTACAATAAAGTATATAAATAAATAAACGACGTTTATATTCATACAATCTTCAGAGAGCCGACATGTAAAAGTATTATTTATTTATTCTTCGCAAATTGTTTTCTTTAAACAAAAATAAATTACCCATTTTTAATTTTTTTTTTGTATATATAATGATTGATTTTTTAGTTCAATTAGCTTATTAAAGTTTATAAATCCACGACGAACGTATAGTTTTAGAGCACAACAAAAACATAACTGTAGAATAAAATAAAAAATAAGGAGAAACAAAAATACTAGTAGTCCCCAGTTTAGTTATTTCCATCTCTAATATACCAAATCCCAGTAGACAGATTGTTAACAAGAGAAAAATGTTTCATACTGACGTCGAAAACATCCTATTTTTGTCTCCTGTTCATTATTTATGTCAAACGTCAAATCACAAAGGATGCTACAAAGAGGAACAAAGAATGCCGTGGACATGTCCTCAGCGGAGAAGCGGTATTTATTATTCAATTATCCAACAACATTGCTTCGGGTACGCAACTCCCTATCAAGGGAGATGTCATAATCTTGGATACATGCCTACAGTAACAGACCCGCTCTGCTCCCTTATGAGACGTTTTGATGTTCTACAAAGCTTAGAGCATATCACAGTGGGTGTAAGTTGAGGAACTAGATATTAATAAATAACAATTCCTCTACAAATACTTAAATAACCTAGGTCTCGAACATACGTTAAAATAATAAAAAACGACGCGACATTCAATGGCCCAGAATAGGATTCCCTGTGCCCAGAGTCCAGAGACATATACAAAGACTAACATATCATCCAGACCCGAACAAATATTTGCATTTAAACAAATGCACATCGGGTCGAGAATCAAACTTGAGAAATACTACTGAAAATTACAAGACAATTTTCACTATATGATATAACTTAGTATTCGAGCTAAGATCTCGACATTATAAGCTAATTCAACTATTGACTGCGACCGAACTCGGTTGTTGTTGTGGACATGAAACCGCCATCAAAATCCGTACAGTAATATACGATAAAAGCAAACTTATAAATGCATCATGCTACGAAGAAACTCGAAGAAGAATGGTCACGTAAAGTTATCGAAAGCATAAAGAACTAGGAAGCAGTGGCATAGCAGTAATAGACATCCAACGTCTATGGGCCAACGTCCAATAGACATGTATCCGCGATACATTCCAACATTAGTTCAAAATGACAAACGTTGGCACGCGCCCGGATGCGCCACCTACCTTTGGAGATATAGGAATAGATTTGGAGAAAGGGTTGGGAAAATGGGGAGGCATAGGATGGGAATGGGCTCTGACATATCTCACTCACTACCGAAACACGTACGTACATTAGGGAAAAAAGATAAAGTGCGAAATGCACTACATTTCAAGGTAGTTTTCTGTGAGAGAGGGGTAACAAGTCCAGTCAGGCGCGCCCAGCGGCTGTTAGATTGCAGCGTGCACACTCCCCCTTCAATACCAATAAACCAAGAAATAAATTCCAAATAATAATAATAATTCCTATTAAATACCATACATAAGAATACTTTTATATTAGGTAAATCAAGAAGATATAATACAATACAAATTAACCACATGGATATTAAGAGTCAATAAACTGCAGACAAAAGAAGTGGGCAAATGAAGACGAGGAGAGTATATGTATTTCAAAATAGCATGTGCTGGTATAGCCTATGCTGAGTTGCGGCCTCTTGGCATAGTGACAACTACATATTTGTAATTCGTATTCTTAATGATTCTAATGTTTGTTTAAGTGTAGTGTGTTGTTATTACGTCAATACATTATTCGTTCATTGTATTCAAAAAAAATTCTGTGTAAAAGGACCTTATTGTTCGTTTATTTGTCGGCATATAATACCATACCATCAGTATATGTGTCTCCATTGTTGGATATAAGCCTGTCCCAAAGCTTGCCTTCACACACGATCCTCGGCTCGTCTCATTCAATCACCAGCGGCGGACCTATACAAGTTGTCGGTCCAGATCTGGCCGGGATCATGACCGTAGTGGTCGGTATAGATAGACTAATAAATAAATGAATAAATCTTCGATCGAGATATTCTATGCTCGTTTAGTCGAATGTTTGATACGTGTAATACATATCACTCGTAATCCAACACTGTACAGATGAAAATGATAGTTTAGCAGAGGTCGTAACGGGCAGCGTCTTGATGTCATAACCGGGATGTTATGTGTGGCGTCTCCTGAGAATTATGTTCGCCTGGTACGCTGCTAGTATAGTAACGAATATTATATAGTTTCGAGGAGGTTCCTCTTAGTATTCTTGGACTCAGGATGATAAGGAATGGTTATTTGGATATTTATAATACGAGTATATATATATATATATATATATATATACACAGGGTGTAACCGAACCATACGAAGCCTGAAACCATAAATTTCATGATTCTGAGTTCGGCACTGCACTGAAGGCTTTTCCGAAGTAACGTCTTTATGGATCGAAAATTAGACAGCAAAATGAATCGAAAAGCAACCGTATCAAAGAGTTTGGAGCAAATTTGAATTTAGGTTCTTCATTAGCAGCCAGTTGTTATAATTTAGTAGAAAGAAGTTCAGACAGGGACAATACTCAATAGGGAATTGCTACAGCACACCCTGTTAAGTACAATAATGCTTTATTTTTGGCTTCGTTCCAATAAAAAGACTTTTTATTTATTTTTTCATTATTATTTTGATATTATGTTTAAATGGTCGTAAATGTTCCAACGTTGAGTGTAAACACATTAGGCTCGCCCGTGTCGCGAGGGCTCGTTGATAGGGGAACTAATTTGAATTTCATTAACATAGTATACTTCACGCGCGGCTCCGCTTGCTTCGAAACTTTATTGTTAAAACGGGCTCCTAATGGCGCTCCTAATGGTAAAAAAGAACGTTGAGCGTTCGACATTTGAGCGCTGAATGAGTGCTAATGAACGTTTGATGATCTTAAACGCCTGAGGTTAAAAGCTCAAGTTTAAAACTAAGGTTCAGGTATTGGAGTTCATTAGCGCTTTAAAACATTATCTATTTATTTCAAATTAATTGTACAAATTGTGGAGTTAATTCCATATGACATTGGTATGCCATATTTCACTATCTTTGACTAGCTATGTCGGTGACTTTTATCAAATTTATTCATTGCGAATTTTATCCCGTAAAAAAATTCAAGCCTACATTACACCGTTTAAATTCAGATCCAATACTTTCGACTTCAAGCATTGTGGTAACTTATTCTTCATTTCTAATATACAGGGCTACTGGTAAATAGAACAGTTCCTTTCATGAGGTGGTAGTATGGAGTTTGAACGATTATTTTTCACTATTGCATACCCTGGCCAAAAGTTGATAGATTCCGAGATTATTAACATTTTATATTTTTCTCAAATAATTCTACTTACCATCGATAAGACTCAATTATTTTTTTAATTAAAGAGTTCCTATTGACTATTTTGTTCTAAAGTTTAGTTGAGTATTGCAGTGAACTGACACGAAAGAAAAACTATCTAGAAGAATTAAGAATAATATATGAGGGACATTAAAACTACAAAAATACAATGAAATTTACCAAACATGCGAAAACAAGTCGGTTTACATTAAAAAAAATCCACCACAGTAAGTGTAAATCTGCCTGACGCTACTACGACAGAGTCCCTTCACCATCCCAATCCCCTGGTAATTGCCAGCCTAACCTATGTCCCAAATAGGAATTACCCTCCGCGTTACCGTCGTCGTCGTCGTCCTTGACACGTCTTAGACAACCCCGACGACCCGATCATTGCTGTCAATGGGCTTCTTCCTCACACGCACTCACACTCACGCCTGAGCACTCACAGGCTACACATATACACCGTCTCCGCCAGCAGAGACTAGGACGACCCCTCGCTACACACATACCGGCCTTCAGCCAACACTTTTACCAGGTATCGGCACGTGCTTGGGCGCTTCTCACCGACTGGCGATCCCGCGTTACCCTCCCAAAGCAACGCCCCAAGCCGATCCTCCCGTTCCTTCCGCCGGTCTACTGGCGGTCCCCAGCAGACTCGTTGCTACAAACACTTTTTACTCCTGGCTGAGCGCCTTCTGCGCTCGCCCTAAACCATACATGTCCGGTGACACTTGAAAGGTCATTAGGGCCACAAGACTTTACCCAATCCGAAAAAAAAAGTAAATGTAAAAACACAATAAATAACAAGCTTAGTTTGTCGGCTAACGGACGAGATACAGACATTAAAGAATTTCCGACAATTTCAGGAAACGCAGTTGTTTCAAGTTCTGCGCACATTGTTTCGTTATTTTTGTGGTTGTTATTGGTTTAATGTCTAAGACCAGTAATGTTAATCGTAAAAAATAATCGTTACTCTGCATACCACCACCGCCTAAAAGGTACCGTTCTATTTACCAGTAACTCTACATTTTATCCTAACAATCAATGCACTTATAACGCAATCAATGTAACTTTTGATTGATTCCCAAAAATAATTTTATTTTTGGCGGAGCGGGTTCATATATTTTAAATTAGTTGAGGTGTTTAAGGTTGCACGTTATTTCGCTGACACGTTATATGTGTCTTTTTACTTTTTACTTGGTTCAGCTTGCAGTCAAACTGTACATTACTGAGCTTCTTAAATTGCATCTTCATTCTTTTGCCAGTTAAACCTCATTGTAATTATGCAGTGGGGTTCTTAATTAAAACCGAAGTGTTTTCCTTGCAACTATTCCTCGGAATCTCGTTAGTGGGATCTTGCTTTGGTTTAATTTATTAAAACAGAACAAAAGAAGGCTTTCTGCTCACGTTCAGACTGTGTAATTGACTTGGTGGATTTAATTTTGTTACTTTCCACCGTTGTTTAGTCAGTTTTTTTGCAATGCTCCGTTATTACAAATAGCTAGATTTCCACAAGTCCTGTGGAGCTACAGCACTTCTCAGAGTAGACTTGCTACTCTTGCTTAGTTTTTTACTGCCTCATTGGAGTTGAATTTTTTCTCCTGTAAAAATTATCCAAATTCCGAAAAAAATGGAAATCTATAGGCCAAATGGCCACTATGAGTCTAGCCTTGAGTCTAGGTCCTAGACTAATACATAATGTTTAAGAATAAAAGCAAAGTCGTAACCTGGCATTACGCGAACACATTCGTAATTCATGGCAGCAATTTCAGGCGCCATTCGTTCCGCCGCACAATGATTTCGCGGATTTTAATGTACCGGAAAAGTTAACCTTCTGAATGATAAGTATTTTTTTAAATACAGTCAGAATATTAGACTTTTAAGATATATTTCGATTCTTAGTTCATACCGTGAGTCGATATATGATAACAAGCTTATCTGTTAAGGTTAGCTTAAGCTTAAGCTAGTATTGAGAAATAGTACTTCACTTTGGAACAATGCTTGTTACTTTAAACAAACCAAAGCCCAAGTTAGACACCGCATCGAGTACGTGTTTACACCTCTGATCCGTGCACTGAAATACCAATTGTATCCATTCAATTTCATTCAATGCCGTACTGTCCGAATTGTCCACGGTTCCACTATCATAAGCGATTTAGAATCGCTCAGCGGACGAAGGGATGTACCATCTTTTATCAAAATAACCTGTATTTTTGGGCAGATGAAGGTGCATTTATTTATTTCTATGTAAAGAAAGTCAGTTAAAATCTGAAACAATTTCACTGATGATTAAATGTCGGACTATGTCATAACCAATATAATCAAATGTTTATTTGTATTTTATATCGGTTGCTTACGCTATTAGAGAGAACATCGGGCTCGCCCAGGCTTGGATTCTTTCAAGATTAATCAAAAACTTTATATTCTTCATCAGATATTTATCTTCTGAATAAAACGCTGCAGAAGTACATAGTCTACCACTTACGTGAATAATAACACTTCATAAAAAACCTTTTAAACCGCTCGTCCGCCCGTTCATGTTTTATCTGCTCACTATTATTGTCACAGCCCCGCTGCGCAAAAAATACACGGCGCACATAAAAAATAGCAACACCTTTGTTGGCTCTCGTTTACGGTGTGTAAATAACTCTTACACATACGAGTGAGTATCCATATATTTTATAGGCGCCTAGTAAAAGTAGTTTGTCATTGTACTAAATAGGACTTAGGATCATTTGAGTTACCTCACTCTCTCTCCTAAATGATTGCTTTATTTTTTAACTATGGCTTCTAAATTATGCCTATCACTTAAATAAAATATCACTGTGATGAGATTGATGAGTAATGAATGCCCCTGCCCGTTATTTCCATAAAACGTACCCTATATTAATTACTAAAACACGAACTAATTTCTGAATTTGGGTTTTCTTGTTTAGACTGAGTGTTTACTTGTTTAGACTGGGTGTTTACTGGCTATTAGACTGAAACCGTAAAATAAACGGCATCTAATTAAAGTTTAAGAATTGATAAAGAGGGCTTATTTTATTTATTTATGTAATCTACAGCCCTTTATGTAATTTATTTAACAAATATATTGCTAGTGCTAATGGCCAAATACAGATTACACTTACATTATATACAGTACCTATTTAATAGATTGTCCGCAAGTAATAGGAGCTTTTTTTTTAATTATTAATAATACATGTTGGTTTGCATTGGTGTGTCCGTTTGCGTGTGCCGTGCGTGTGTGTGCGCCCCAGTGTGTGGGTGTGTATATGTGTGTGTATCTATTTATGATGACTTTTAAAATATTTGTGGGGAAATGGGTTTTAGGAGATACCATAATGATATCGATGCTTTTTTATGATTTTCGTTTTTAATTTTTTCATACTTAATATAAATAAATTTTAAAATTTTATTTGGAGGAATTTTATTCTATTAAGCATATTTCAAATGTTTCCGTTAATTTTATTTTCGAATTAATTTTTCATATCAAGAACAATATATGTGTCAATTACAAACTTGACAATTACAATAACAATATTTCCGACACCTGGCTTGAAAAAAAAAAATAGATCGAACGCGAGCCTCAAAAGACAATAAACGGCAAACAATACGCCCTCGATATTTAAGGAATTTTCTTCTTTCTATTTATATACTGTCAGGCGCCAATACTAAAGACAGAAAATATTACTACAACAGAAATATCCAAAATTCATCTCTATTTTATATTGGAATGCGAGTTAAACTGAATAAGATGGTAATAGAATGAATTCAATACCATGAGACATGTTCAAACATCCACCATGAGGTGGGTAGATGGCTACAGATGACAGTATGTCGTAAATGGAAAAAACCTATAATGCTACTAAGGAAATTAACTTAACAAACCCACATACAGTGAGTGCTATGTATTCTGTAAAAAAGTTTTGATGCTGTAAGATGTGTTGGGATTAGATATATGCACAGAAAAGGACAAATAAACTTACTGCCTTTTTCCTATATAAACTTAACTTTTCGCTATATGCTAGCAAGCACAAATATGTATCCAGAAACAAAGTGCAGTTGCAGTTAAATGGTACAACTGGTACCTGGGGGAACAGCCATTGTTTCATATTAAAAGTCGCAGGTATCTGCGGAGAATCTAGATTACAAAACAGTATTATAGTAATAATAACCTGTCCTTCCTCCAAGTTTAGCGTAGCTATTATTTGTCTTTTAGCGTCATTATTATTCATGTAAGTCTGACACAAATGAGCGAAAATGGAGCTTGCGGAAATAAGGTTTCCACAAAAATATTTGCTTAAAAACTTTTTGTCATGAAAATAATATAATATATTATATTATGCTACTGCAAATTTTCACTAGTTGACAAACATTGATTTTCACTAGTTGACAAACATTGTCCGCTGACACGATCTGTCTCGATTCTATTTCCATTTACGACTACCGTAACCGGTCATTTTAGTACTCTATTCACTGGTGGACGCGGGCCTTCTCGTGTATATTTCCTTGTATATGAGTAACTTTTTCTTTTTATGTTAGGAGAGACAATCAAGGAAAACCCTGCATGGTCACCTGGTACCATCTAGTCTAGCTGGGCTAGTGTAGGTGGTACCAGGTAGTGCCGGACTCCTACCGGCTAAAAAACCTTGATTGCCTCAACATCGTGTAGGTCTAAATTCTTATGGCTTTGTGGCCTTTTAAGAGTCACCGGTCGCGATATGAGTAACGTAAACCTTAAAACTCCACGCTGGCCAATCGGATTAAGGTTCACTCTTTTAGAGTGGACTTTTGAACTTGTGGTCGTCGTTTGATTCCCCTTTAGTCGCCTTTTACAACACCTACAGGAAGTGTGGTGATGCTATTCTGAAGTCGGCCGCCACCACACGACAAACGACTAGTCTTATGTTGTTATCATATGTTGAAAGACATAGGTTGATGATATGCATTGAATGGTATGGCCACCGTTTAAACAATTGAGTATATCCTTGTGAAACTTTATAATTTTTATAACGGTTAACTTTATAACGGTAGTTCAAAAAATTTCAGACGGTAGTCCAAATAATTTCTTAATAACTCAAGTGACAAATAAAATCAATTAGTCACCCCGTGACCACGTCCACTGCAAAGTGTTCGAAACGTCGGGATATAAATAATGTCAAATATACGCGATTTAAACCGTTCAAAGTTGTTTAATTGCTATGTATAGTAATCGCGAAAACCTAAGAAAATATTAAACTTTATAATTGTTAGATAAACATTTTCATATTAATTTTATAACGAATGTTTCGATGTAATAATAACATGAATGGCATGGCCATGGCAAGGCTGGTAACACGTACAAGTCTTGTTACCGTTGACAGACGAATCTCTCTTACCTTCTCTTTGTCTTGTTCGGTGCTACAGTGTTTTTATCCAATACAAAATAAAATCAACTTTAGATATAAAATATCTATTAAAAATTAATTTACTAAAGGATTTAAAACTTTTCTATTTTATTTTTGTAGTCAGTGGAGTCTTAAGTCTGTAATTTCTGTAGGGTCTAACTAGAGTCTATAGTATTTTTTAACCTTTACTCCAACGTTTATTCCTGTTTGCTCCACCAAGTCTGTCCCACCAGTGGGGTAGAAAGAGACTACAATGAAAATTTGTTCATAATGCCTTATCGTATTTATTGGTGCGGCAGAAAACAATAGACAATTCTATCAGCATGACAATTCCCGCTCTTCAGTGATTCCAAGCCAGACAGGCATTTGTTAATTAACGAAGCAGCCGTTGAGTGACGGGCAGTAAAATGCTTGAGCTTACAAGTTGAGTATTTATTTATATAAATTACTTGTTTTTATTTTGAATAAACCTAATGCTAAATAAAACGAATGAAAAGCAGGAAATTGAAAATGAAAACACAGCTTGCAAACGGACGTGTCGGCAGATTTCGAATCGCATCACCCAAGCTTGGGTGTCGAAAAAGCCACTATGTGGTAACAAAGCCCCTGTCATAAGCCCCGAAGAACTACACCACGTCTAAAGGACTGGACTCGCCAACCCGTTTGGCCCAGCGCGTGACGTTTTAGCTAAGTTACTAGATGGGCCAAATCGGATCAGTCACTATAATTACAAGGGTGTTAATTATTTTAAAGATCCTTAAAAATGTTTTTGGATGTTCGTGGTGCTCTACTACAATTTTTATTTAATCTTTTTCTAAAAGTTATGGAAAATAGCGAGATCTATCGTTGGGACTAACGTTTTTATTTTTATGTCGTGTCATGTCATAAAACACTTGACCGATGTTGGCATGTATTTCAGATATTCATGTGCCTACGCGATTACAACTTTATATCTATTAATTAATAAAATTGATATTTTTTACATTTATACCGTAACTTGCAAAGCAGCCACTGCATTCAGTATCCACTGCTGATTATGTGACTCAATATGCACATTGTCTTGTACAAGAGCCTCAAGCCAAGCGAGTTAGCGAATCCACTCTTTTAGTGTAGTTCGGTTAGGCGCTTGTGGTAGCGGCTTTATAATTCCGGGTGGTGAGCTGTAATTATAAAGCCGCTACAACAGCACAACAGCCGCGAGAGAAATACTAGAGCGAAGACGGGAATACAAGAGAAGAAGACTCCTTGAAATGTACCGCATTTCCCACTTTATCTTATTTCCCTAATGTATGTACGTGTTTCGGTAGTGAGTGAGATGTGCCAGGGCGCATTCCCATCCTATCCCTTTTCCCAACCCTTTCTCCAAATCCATTCCTATATCTCCAAAGGTAGGCAGCGGGGGCGTGGCAACGTTTGTCATTTTCGACTAATGTTGGTATGTATTGCGGATGTCTATGGGCGACAGTATCCAATCACCATCAGATAAACTGTATGCTCGTCTACCGCCTTCGTCAATAAAAAAATAATAGTTTGGTGCTATATAAGGCCGATCTCGGTGTTAAAAAAATGAGAAATCTGCGGTCCAACTGTATTGTTATCGCAACCTTATTTAACTATTTTATATATATAGATGTAAATCTTGATACCCTTTTACGATACCCGCGGCAAGAGATGGCGTGTCCGATACTACATGGTACAACTTAATAACGGTTATTTCACTGTAAAATAACGGTCTATTTTTAACAAAATGTTTTTACTCGTAAAATTTTTCACGTTATTTTAAATAATTTTTCACGAGGTTCTCAAATACACCCGGCGCCAGTACTTATTCGCCTCGTGCCCCGTATAGAGTATATGGCAGCGACAAAGGCTTGCAGTATTTTCCTTGAAAATATTTTTGAAGTACCGTTATATAAACGTTAATAGTATATCTATACTCAACTCACATTCGTATGATCGTAAGTTCAAATACTCGACCCGTATCACTGAGCTTCTACTTAAATACGGATTTTTAAAATCGTCAAGATCCGCATTGAGGGAAATTATCCTGAGGAAACTCGAGAAATAAAAAAAATCTAGACTACGTGTATCCACCAATTATAGCTCGAAACCCCCCCCCCCCCCCCCCCAGTGAACTAGGGGAGAACTGTGCCCTGCAGTGCGGAATAGGCTGATATCAGTATCAGTGACAAAAACTGAAATTTAAAAAATATCGTCAGGATACTATTCCGAAAAAAAGTTATCGACAGGCGCATGTCATTTATCTTACGAGTACTTTCAAAATGCATAGAATGAAAATACTTCAAAAGAAATTCTTTTCACTTTTTAGATTATTTTTTCACACTTGGATAAATTCTTTCTCTTAACACAATACTTTGTGACGCAGTGAAGCATTTTCTCGCTGCGTACATTTTTATTCCAAGAAACAACATTTCTGCGTCTCTCTTACTTTTTTGTATACCTAACCTACCCTTTGAGAGTTCCCTTCAAATTAGAATTACCAAGGAAGCAGAAAATCGCGTCAGTATTTCATACGCTAAAATAAAATTTAAAAAATCAGATTTTTGTGACGTTCGCGAGTAATAAGTAGGTACTTACGATACACCTAATTATCATTTTTTATATTAAATAGTAGATTGTTAACTAAGGGATGAAAGGCACCCATTTCTGACGAGATATTTTGGCGCTCGAACGAAGTGAGAGCGCCAATAGTTCGAGTCTGAAATGGGTGCCTTTCACCCGAATTAAACACTCTACTTTTCATTTCGAATATGAGGAAAGTAAACACAAGCCATATATGCAAAAAATATTACTTCAACTTCCCAAAAAATTGCATTAATCTCGCTTACCCGCCTTTTTTTTTTCTTTTTTACGCGTAACAAGTTTCAAGCGCCATAATGCCAGCTTTTGAGTAGTACTTATTGCTAGCTTGATAAAAAGAACTTATCATTATAGATTATTTCTAATTTATGTCAATGATCTATCTAAATTAATTTTGACGCGGTTTAATTGGTGTCTTAAATAACATCACAAACAAAAATTCTACAAAGTTAAGAATTAATATAGTATTAATGGAAGTGTGGCTGTATAGGTTTCTGCCGTTGCACAGTGTAACTACGATTTATTGACTAATTTTTTTTTTAAACTACTTTTAGGCCCTAGAGCTTAAACGTATCACTTTCAGCCCGCTTCTTAGATTATAATCTATGGTGTACTTTCAGAGTATGAGAAATGAAAAAAAAAATTATAACGCCTTCATAAAGTACACGGCGTTATGTGATTTCATTTATATCTCTTTTCCATCCAGTCTTGGATGATCTTATGTCAAAGACCGAAATTCTTCCTGCTCGTGGCGCGCGCTTCGGTGTTTGAACTAAAAATTTGCATCACTTTGGTACTTGTCGCACTATATAGGTTGATTTAAAAACACTTATTTTAATTGTATTCTTTTTTTTATTGTAATGTCTGCGTAAGTACCTACCTATTTATACTTATTATATAGATACATTTATAATCTCTTGTACTGATACTATGGCAATGAACAGTAGAAATATAAACTCGAAAATACTACATCTTTCATTAAAACTCCATTACTTATAGCTCAATTTGGTACTAAAACGTGTATCTACGGGCTTGTAATAAAGCCAATAAATAAATACAAGGTAATATACCCTATATATACGACACCTACAAACAATTAATATTATAATGTCTGTACCCGCATAAAAGCCTAATCATTTTAGAATGAAATACTACGCACTAGATGAGGCTACGTCAATATAACTTTCGCTCTAAAGAGCCATATGTATAAAGAGATTTGTGTAAAAAAATATTGTAGATGTCTAATGAGGTTGTAAAAACAATACGTACCTACATGGAACTATAGTATCTAATGATAATTATTGCCTATTATAAATATGTAGTTGTGACCAAGTGATTTTTTATAACGGCTTTTTTAATCACTTATTCATAGTCTCATAGTTAATATTCGCCGTTGTCACTATATAATGATGACGGCCTGTTTGGACTTTTTGGTGGGAACTCGAGAAGTGAAGTTGAGTTTTTCCTTGAGTATTATAAAAAATGTGTAATATGGGTTTTATGGTGTAATAGTGATAGTTTCAATATCCTAATGAAATCAATATCTAAAACTTCAATATCCCTAATGTAAGTGATTATAATTATCAAATAAAAGCATAAGACTGTGTTTTTTGTGTACTTCCAAGGAGTCCAACTATTCTGTCATCAGTAAACCTACTATCAGTTTACTGAGCGACTCTTAATTCGCACTAACTTTCGACGTCGACGAATTGTTGATTTTGTAAAAAAATACATTACACTGGTACAATCCGCTAATTGTCATATTGCCATATAGAAAAAGTAGAAGGCATCCATTTTTAAAAGACTGATTTAAACAGAAAATCGTGATTAAGAAAACAAACTATTTTTAATTCGTGAAATAAACAATTTATAATTACTAAGAATGTCAACACAAGGTCGACGCGGGACTTCTGTATTTTTTTTATCAGTAGAGAACCTAAACTTAACCCACATTTTCAGTACTTCTGCTGCCCAATTTAATTATTTCCCCTTTAAAATAAGGTGTCAGTCTATATCTCTGCTATAATTCCTATGAAACAATGACTTAGTGACAAAATTTACGGATATCAAGGTCCTCGTAGACTTGGGAATTTTAGGACTATGACCTTCGCCGATTAAAGCCCGTGTAACGGTACTTTGGGATTACTGCGAACTTGATTTTTTCCAGCGTACAATGTCGGACAACGATCCTAATGAACAAATGACGGCATATAACGATATAACAAGTAAGACATGAGGATGTAACAAAGATAGTGCTGGGAGCCAAATAACTGTCCGCTTCCAGCCTCATTACGTGTATTGGACATATCTGTCATTGTCCAAATACATAATGAATATTTCATTGAACCCCCATACAATTGAAATCACTTTACACGCATTCTATACGTACAATACAATCGAAACAAAGGCGTGTCTGTACATTTAATATATTTTGAAAAAGTCGTTTCAGTATAAAGTACGAAGAATACATTCTAAAACATATTTTTTTTAGAATTTTTGTCTGTCTGTCTGAACGCGGATCCCACTATAACTACTAGACCGATTTTAATGAAACTTGACATAGTTATGAGCTATATGCCGGGTTGACATTTAGGATACTTTTGATTCCGATCAATCATAAAGTTCCCACGGGAATTAAACTCATCACACATACTCACGTCTACGTGTACGGAGTCGCGGGCACTGCTAGTATAGGTATATTGATAATAAAAAAGATAGTAAGTATAATAGTAAATAAAGTATTGACTAACCCCCCACCTACAACTTTGTAGGTATTTATACTCACACTTATGGGTATACCGTAGGCTATTATAGGTTGATGAAATCCCAGAAAGAAATCGACGAGATTTATGCCGAGAATTAGGGCGTGGAACTCAATTTTATAAAAGTATAATAATAGACAGTATATAGAATAATTTCTTTTATTTAATATTCAGTCGTATGAAATAGGATTGAATGGGGAAAGATAGTGAATAGTTATAATGGGATGAAAGGCTTATATATTCAAACTTCGGTGGGATGGGGCTCTAGCAACTATCTTTTACAACCGAAACACGTTATTGGTACATTTCACCGCAGTCTTAGATGAGAGAGGGTTCACTCAGCCAATTGTTTAGTTTATAAACTCACAATTTATAGATATTCGTTACCGAGTGCCTACGGGAATTACTCTAAAATTCACGAGAAAAAGTCGCCGGCACCGCTAGTCTCTCTAAGACCGCTAAGACTACGGCATATACCATAAAATACATTAAAAATACTAATTATGTAGGAGCATTATGAATGTTTAAAGCATAAACATGTTTTGTAGATGTAAATATACCTATATGCCATGTTTTACATACTATAAGACTTACACAACAGTGCTTATACGACTACTGTACTTTAAAGTACTGTTACATTTTATAGTTAAGATTTTCGCATTTTGCGCATATATATGTCTATATTAAACGGATCCTGAACGCATATTAGATATTATTTTTAGCTATTAAATTTTCCTTGACGTCTCGTCGGGGTTGGAAACTCCGAATGAAATGAAATATGTAAAAACGTATGCGTCTCAAAACCGTTTAAGTAATATACCTGTAAGTAACTCTAGGGACTCTAAACAGATTTCGACACAGTTCTTGTTTAAATGGTTTCTCAAAGAGTTACGCGCAGAAAATATTAGGCAAAGATAAAAAGGATTAGAGCAGTAACAATTTTAGAGAAACCGTTGAAGGAAAATATATAGAATCGATGCGGGCAAAAAAAACGATCTGTGCGAGCAAAAACTTGGACAGGACTACTGTCAGCTCTTTGAAACATACTTGGCATAAGTAGGTACTTTAAAAGAATGTGTAAACGATGTATTATGAGTGTGTACAAATGTATCCTAATTTTTAACATTAAAAGATCAAGATATATGTTCCAAGTCAAACCAACAATGGTTTAATGGATAATTTATCAAAATGTAGATGTATTTTATTTGTATTTTTATTAATTTTATTATTTTATAGTTTTACTTGTATTTTATACAAGTGTTTTATACAAGTATTGTATTGTAGGGGGAGAGTGCATGCTGCATTCCCACAGCCGCTGGGCGCACTCGACTGGCCCAGGTTACCCCTCTCTCACAGAAAACTACCTTGAAATGTACTGCATTTTCTAGATAGATAGATAGAAGTTTTTATTTCATACACACATGTTATCGCAATAACCTGACAATGTCTTATTCTAAAAATTAAGTAATTAAACATACTTATGCAAACAAACAAAAAAATGAAATTAAAACAAGGCGATAAACTGCGCGGTCCCATGTGTGTCGCATTTGGTATCCGTCTCAGCACAAGCTGCATACTGTAAAAACAGCATACAGCGCTGATTTTAAGACGGAACCAAGACGCGTGAATAGGCTGTAACAGTGGTGTGCGCCGTTGAACATATTTAGTGGGCCTATAAGGTGTGTACATAAATGTAAATTATAATCATGAGAGTGATTGGTCAAATATACATATTACATTACAATATTTAAAATAGAGAAGACAAACACCTATATATAGATAGATATACATAATATATAAATATAGACAAATATATTTACTTTTATGCTGCAATATAGACTAACCTCAAATAGTCAAATATTAGTTGTAGTACAAATAACCGTTATAGCAGTGGTTCAGCAACATCAAGCTTTATTGGAATAGTTACCAGTTTTATAGTTTTTTCCCTACTTTATCGTATTTTCCCAATGTACGTGCGTGTTTCGGTAGTGAGTGAGATATGCCAGAGCCCACTCCCATCCCATCATATCCTATCCCTCCCACAGTATCCACTTACCATCAGATGGACTGTGTGCTCGTCTGCCGCCTTTTTTCTATTAAAAAAAACACATTTCTGCAAAGGTTAACAAGCTCGTAATTATGCTTCCGTAATAGTTTTCATAAAGTAGGTAACGTAGGTACTGTTTTCCGTAAATTTATGTGCTTTTATTTTCCATGAGATCATGAAAGTAAGTGGTAAAATAATTGCTATATTAAATGGTGGTACTTTGAGTCATTGAATTATCTAGTCGTACCTATATAATAAAATAATAATAATACCTAGTATAATTTTAATATTTATAAGTTAGTTTTAAGTTATTTTACAAATAAGTTTAGATTAGTTTTTAGATTTAAGTATTTTCTTTTCTTTGTATCATTTGTCAAGCCTCGTATGCTTGTATTAATAATAACTATTAAAAATAAAATCATAACAGAATCGTGTCTGTACCTAAAATATATTTTTAAGTCATTGGAGTCATTGGATTTTTAAGTCATTTTAAGTCTAATGACTTGAGGGTATATTTTACCTAGAGGGTGACTCGTACATATAAAATCCATCACGGGGGGCCTATAACTAAAGATTTGTGGTACAGAATCGTCAGGCAAAATGCATTATTTTCTTCTTTTGATTATTATCAATACCGAGTTTTTACCGAGTTTTATAAAATCCCGTACTGCAATAAAAAAAATCTTCTGTGTGGGAGGGGGACTCAAACAGACAGCCATACACATCTATGTATATAGATAGATAAATTCCATAGACGCTCATACATAAATCATACAAAAGTTTTGCGGTAATAAGTAGGTAGTTACATAATTAAAGTAGGTACCAGGGCGTCATGACTAACGTAACGGTATGAACTAATCGGGTAATTGTGAATACCTTCGTCACTATCTTCGCTCCATATCGCAACCCCTATCCAATTTAGGTCACGTTATTATGTTCAATGACATATCTGCTAATATATTACCGCCTGGTGTTAGTAAGATATGGGTAAACATCCCTGTTAAGATTAATATAATTATTGGCCATCTGGGTAATTCAAAAATAAAATATTTAATTCATAATTATTTTGTAAAAATGTCTCGTTTAAATTTCACTGAAAAGCTTTATCTTTGTTGTAAAACTGAATCTTATTACATTTACCTACATTAAAGTAAATTTTATAGATGCCTTTTCAGACGCCGCCACGCCGGGAAAGTTTCCGTCATTTGTTCTTACTGGGTATCAAAAGTAAATTCGTATTTTAATAGGTATAATAATAAACTGGATAAACTTCTCATCACTCAACGTCAGTTCCAATTAAGAAAACAGCATTTAATTTAGAACGAAACGACGAAGAATTTTACAACACAGCCATTTTGTTAAACGAATATTAAAAATTACGACGAAACTCCCGATAAAACCCCAGAGAGTCGTGTAATAAAGCATTCAAATGTACTCGGATCACTTTCAAAACGTTCGTTCAACTTTTTTAATAAACCCAGACGAGTCAGGATTAACTAGCAAACTTTAGCCGTAAAACAAGAAAAACGCCTAACTCGCCGGCATTTGAATTCTTAATGAAAGTTAGCTGGAAATATATGTTGAATAGTGAATGTTACTTACCGATTCGCGGCAGCGGCTACTGTCAATAAAAGTCCGATTAAAAAATTCAATGCACTGTTTTATTTGGTTAGAAAAACTTCGAAGAGGGACCGGACGCGCGGAGCTCGCGTCCACACTGAGCTACGGACTGGCGTAGACTGAACTGAAAGAGGGTTTTGAAAATTCAGAGGGTTGTCGGAGGCAGCGACCCCTCTATGCACCCTGCTTGCCTCTCAGCATTGCATTTACTCTTTCCTGTTCAGCAATAAAACACTTATTCGTATAATTTCCGCCGGACAGTTTTGACCTTCTTCGACTTCATTCAAGTGATTTACTAATTTAGTAGAGATGGAACTGTTGTTGAGTTTTGCCTGAGATAGAGTTTAATTTAAATGATCGTTAAGGTATAAATTGGCTTGCAACAGATGTGTATTTTATGTTGTTTTGTATCTTAACCGATGGTGTAGGTAGGTACGTCGCTTTGTTGACTCGTCCTGAGTAAATGTGTTGTTCAATAAAACACGGAAAATGATAATTTTATTTGAGTATTTTTATAAAACGTGTTTACGAATTTCATCCTCTCAGTCATCATTGCAAAGGATGTATAAATTATAAATTTATACATAGAAGACAATACTTTAATTTATGCACTTGGGGTGCAATCAGCCTTTCCAGTATCCACTGCAGTACATGGGCGTCCTGATTTTTTTTATAGAATATATTTCAGACGAGTGGGCGAGCCACAAGATGATAAGTGGTCATCTCCGCCCATGGACACTTGCAACACCAGGGGCTTGCGGGTGCGCTGCCGAACTTGCAGAATCTTGTTCACAGCTCTCATGCACCATTGTCTTGTGCATGAGGCATGTATAACCTTAAAACGCCACGTTAGCCAAACGGGCTGGCAAGTTCACTCTTTCAGAGGTGGTCTAGCTCCTCAGCGCTCGTGGTAGCGGCTTTGTTATCCCTTAGTCGCCTCTTACGATACCCGCTGGAGTAAAGGGGAGGGGGGGGGGGGGATTCTATAGTCGGCCGACACCACACAGTACAATTTATGAACCTGCTTTAATTTATTTCATTTTAACGAACGGTGGGGGATCACTTAAGGAAAGCATTAAGTTCGACTCTACAATATATTGAAAAAAAAAAAGTCAATAAATAAAAAAAATACTTCCATTTACCGACAGCAGCCTGATGATAGGAGATAGATAAGAAAATAGAAAGAACATGTTTTATTTATATAAAACTATCACATTGAAGAAGAATATCGTACCTACGTATAGTTCTTTCACCTCACGAAGGCGGGTTACGTTTAGTACTCGTATCTACATGTACATTGGTTTAGTGTGTGCCGCGGCGTTGGCAATCCAACCGAGCGTTCTCAAGTTTACGCACACTAAAACAATATACATGTACGAGCAGCACAACCACCACTAAGTTTAACCCGCCTTTGTGACATGAAAGAATTATACCTTAATTAATCATTACCTTAATACTATATCACCTTATAACGGCAGAGACCTTAACGGCCCCAGTGCGGATTAAATGACAACAGCCCCAGTTATGTGCTTTCACTTTTTTTATTAAGCAATTTTCTTTTGTCCTATGAATAAACCATCTCAGATGTTTATCAGTGCTAGGAAAATGCTACACAGCGCTCCGTACCAACATGTATTATAAAATTGGGCAATCAAAGATTTTTTAATTTTTAAATAATACAGATTTTTAATTTTTAAACGATATGCCAGGGCCTATTCCCATCCTATTCTGTCCTCTCTCTCACAAATTTCCCAAACTTTTCTCCGAATCATTCCTTCACCTCGAAAGGTAGGCAGCGCATCCGGGGGTGTGCCAACGTAATTTAGTAATTTTCTAAAATAAAAGCCGAATCGCGACTGCATTGTAAAAAATGAAAATATTATATACAACGTTTTGCTTTTGTTCCGTTGGAAGATTATTTTAGTAGGTGTCACGTATACTTCGCACACACAGATGTAAGACTGTGTGTGTGATATGTGCAGGCCAATTTGCGTATGCTCGTGTCTTCTCGGGTAACGGCACGAATTCTATGCTATCCTATTACTACTCATGTTTCTTTTATTTTCCTTATGGACTTATTTAGCCTCTGGTTTTGGGATTAACAAATACTAGGTTTCGCTTATGGGTTCACTTGTATAAAATAATAAACTGAGATGATGTGGTTCGATAACTTGAAGAAGTCGGTGGTGGCTGGATGAGAAGAGCCGAAGATTGTATGTGGTGGCGAGCCTTGGGAGAGGCCTGTATACAGCAGTGGAGAGACATAGTCTGATGATGTGGTATGGTTAGCATGGCATGGTTTTCCATGGTATGGTATAGAATTCGTTATCTGCAGTGACGTTCTTCAAATAACTTAATAAAATTGCCGTATTTTTTTAAAAAACATCTAGTTAATGATTAGACTGAAAGACGGTTACATTTTAAAGAAACGGAGATGATGGTCCCGAATATCGAATTCATAATTACAATAATTTATAACCACATCCCTTTGGATCTCAGTTAGGGATTCTTTGAAACGGTCGTTGTGGCGAACCAACTTTATTAATCAAAGTTAAGTCGCACAATTATTATAAAGAAACACTTCGGTATTCACGTCAAGTTCATCGAAGTTCGTTATATAGGTCGCGTGGAGGCTTTGTAAAGGTGCCAGAACATTTGAGGTAAAATTTTAATTAATAAATTAAATCTGTTTTAAAACAGAATAATTAATTATAAGTAATTACAGAATAGAAAGTAATTGAAGTTATTTATATATTTATTAAATCTACATCAAAAACTTCTTCACTTTGTATTGCATTTCAGATAAAATTAATACGAGTACATACAGTTCAAGATAATATGAACACATCAGTAACAGACTTACACTACATGCCTATAGAATATTCTTAAAGTCTCTTCGCTCGTAATTATTACAATTTATAAAATCTTGGCTTTAACATGTTAATTGTAATCTTAATGTACTTCTTACTCGTATATTAAATAATTACATTGGTGTCGACCGACATTAGATTAGTACCACCCCATATTTTCTCGTGGGTGCCGTAAAAGTCGACTAAGAAATAACAATGAGAACTACACCATCTAAGGAACTTCACCACCTCTAAAGACTTGCTAACTAGCTTGGCCAGCGTGTTTGAAGCCAGCCATACATTCTAATGTGTACCAGGAGGCCCGTATCCAAAGCAGTGAACGACAACGGTTTCCTCTTTTAATTACATACATATGTATATGATATCTAGGGGTTTCGGGCTAGCCACATTCAAACAGTACTAAAGTAGACAGCTAAGTTAGACAGCTTGATAGTGACTATCAATAATTATAACAGACATTTTTCTTGCAACACCCAACATTTAAATAAATTATACCCTAAATTATGCTAAAATAATCGCCTGGAACTGAAAATCTCCTCTACAAACTACATACAATATTAAGGAGTGAATTAAATTTTGTAACAGATATCTGTGGTGGAAGTGATCAACGGTTAGCTAAATAGTACCAAAATTTCGTTTACTCAAATGGGTGTTATTATTATTATGCCACATAGGTACATACGAGTACAACTAAATTTTAATTCTTTTGACAGCTCTCGCACATTTCAACAGAAGCAAAAAACAATGCAATCTTGCGACTTAAGAGTGATTGTTAATAAAAAATTGCTAGGTTTAATAGAAGAACCAACAATTAGGCGACCACTACTTCTAAAGGAGTTGTATATGATCCCTTCAATGTGTTAATACAGCGCCGCCAGCTGACTTGGCAGTTGGTCGCTCGACCGAGGGACTAGACGCCAGCGGCGGTCGCAGATGTCCTCACCTCTATAAACACGGGATTGTTTCATAAATATTGACGAATAACATTAAATGTTGTAGTGCTTCGGTAATGTTCGTGGAGGCGCACACCGACGGCTTTAAGCCTTAATTCGCAAAAAGGCCGCCTACTGAACAGTATCCTGTGAACAATAAGCGATAAATTTGTCTGTCCTATCTAGAAGCACTGGATAGGACTGTTAATTTAATTAAATTATTTATTTAATTTTATACAATTGAATTTGACTTAATATTATTACTGTGATTTTAAGATTTTAAGTTTATTTTAACAATTACTATGAATCAATGTCTGAAATAAATGAATTATTACTATTATATAACATACGACTGACTTATCTATGGTTTTTCTGATCGATTGAATTAAGTCGTTTTGTCGCATATCATCGCGATGTCGCATGATTAAAGTTTTAGCTCAAAATCAACGCTGGAGGCTTCACACTGAACTAAATTCGATGATGTTTCTGTTTACCACAAATGGTTTTTTGATTGATTCCTTTTTTTTATGTCGCTATGTTTGTCTTGTTATTTAAATATGTCTTTATGTGTCTGTATGTGCTAAAAAGTTAGATTTACTCTGGATCGCTTCACTGCTCCAATTCACTATTCGATATAAATAGCTCAAGATGTGATTGAAAAAGCAAAGAGATATATATTTAAGACTTTTTTGATATATTTTTATAGATGGAAGGTGGCAGACCAACAGACAGTGCACCTGGTGGTAAGAGGATAATATCGCCCACGGATATCCGCTTAGGCACGCCTACGGACGCGCTGCTTTCCTTATGTTATGGATTACAAAAAAGAATTAGAATGTATGGAAAATAAGGAGTACAATATACAACGTGTCATCGAAATAACGCAAATAAACCGAAATAAACCCGAAACATGGCAACCATTTTAAAATATATAAAACCGTCAAAAGTTACAAACATGTAAGGTTTTGTTGCCGTGTCTAAAATGTTCGTAGCGCTCATTACTCAAACTGGACGTCCGTGAGTGGCGCGCGCTCGCAGCACGGGCGACGAATTGAACGAGTACTATAAATCATGAAAAAATATATTCTAAAACTGATAGAATCGATTCTACGAGTATTATTGATACTGGACGATCTATTCTGAGCTTATGCGTTATTTCAATGACACGCTGTATTACCTGATGAGGAGCACTCCTCATTCTTCCTTAGAGGGATGAGACACCATCTTATCCCCCTAAGGAAGAATGAGGAGGAATGTTCCCCTAAGGAAGATTTGGGGAAACATTGGCATGGAATGGGATGTCATAATTTGGTTTAATACACACCAAAAGATGACGTACTAGCATTTTATTGCTAACTAGCTTCTGCCCGCGAGTTCACCCGCGTGCTCACCATCCCGCGAGAACCTTAGTTTTGTGACCTAGTTTTTTATTTTGTCTCCTTTCGTCTTCCTTTCGTGGTCTATGCAAAATTTCAGTTTAATTTGTCCATGTGTTGAGGCGTGAAAGCATTTCAAACAAACAAACAGACATCTTTTTTATTTATAAATTAAGTCAATATTTTAAGGCTATCACCAGCGTACAGCTTATAACTTATAGTACAAATTAAAGAGAACTTGGTAATGTGGCCTCCTCGGGGAGTGAGCGGAGTCACGGGTAGGGCTTACTTACATTTCATATTAGAATTTATATAGAAAATTCTAATAAATAAAGTAACAAGTACATAGTAAGTTACTACTTAATTCGTATTTTATTATGACGACGTATTATGACGCTAGAACTTCAGCAAATGATTGTGAGTTCGATTCCCCGTCGGACAAACATTTATTTAAAGCCAAATATCTGTTTATTTAAGTTTGAGTATTTAAGCATAAATACCCAACCTTATTTTGGCCCTCCGCTTGCTTGCATAAAACATATACTTAGTACTAGACTACATTATTTCAGTGAATGAAGGGAAAGCAACAAGGAAATATTTAAATCCAGTTTTAATCGGCCCCTTGGAGTATTTCAACACCCTAAAGGGGGTGGAACCGCTCCCGCTGGGAACCAATGATTTAGTGAGTGTTATTTTATTTTGATTTATTATAAAAACACATACAAAAGAAATACGATATTTAAATGTTATTTCTTATTGATTGCACGATGCACCGCCCTTCATATTTCTGTTTAATCAAAGATTGACGGGCAGAGAATGCCACTAGGGATTAACGTCGCCTTTTGAACAGTGTTTCTTTATGTATCAATGTGTAAATAAATGTTACTTAGTGCCAGTTAAACCGTAGAAGTTTATCTTGGCACCACACATTTGCATAACTACATATACATATAAATATGTATTATATTTTAACTATAAGTGAGTATTTCCATAAAATATATTCTTACTATTAATTAACATGTGTGTACATACATGTACAGTCAGCAACAAGATAATGTACGGTACCCTACGGTACCGTAATTTGCTTGTAATAAGGATTAAAATCGAACGGTTTTGGGTGCATTACCGTGTTGTTGAGTGTAGATATTTTGTGATTCAAGCTAAACGCGTTTCCTACGTAGATTCAGGGAGGCACACACTGCCGCATATTAGTTGTTGTGAGTGAGTAATTATCGCATAAATTGTAAAATTATTAATAATAAATGAAACAAAAGGGATTTTTTTGTTGTGTTTGTGTGTATCTCTGGACTAGTTTGAATCCACTACACAGAGAATTTTAGGGTAATCCATGGAATGAAGGAATGTAGGCCATTGAGTTCGGTGTTAATTCTTATATAGGTAATATTTGACATATCCGGTTGTCATAGAAGGAACTAGATCGACTGGTAGAGACTGGTAAGCTAGTTTTACAAATAAAAAGTAAAATAGACAATAATAAAACAGAAAATAAACCTACTAGGAAAACAGCAACATCACATGGTAGAATAGTGCCCATCACTAAAAATATCAAATTTGCATAAAGGTTTTACGAGATGCCGCATTCGGGGTTGTGGCTTCGCATGCGATCGGCTGATTTTACTGCGCCTGGTACAGCAACTAATAAAGCCAGGCTGAGCTGTGTTACTCGGGGCTTTTGGGGAAAACACTAAAATCTATATTTGACTTTTTATGTTCGTATTTGTGACACAAGGCACTGGAAATAGTCAATATAAAAATATATTACACCAAGAATTGTGTATGTTTTATATACAAGTACATATAAAGAAAAATGTCCTGCTGATTCATCAACACCAAGCCAAAATAGTTAGTATTTTCTTTTTATGACGTAAAGACGTATTAAGAAGGGATTTTTAGAAATTCAACCCCTAAAATTTGGGATTCCATACAAAATGATAGATCTTGAATGTAATCACAAATTAAACGCAATTAAATACACGTGAGCGAAGCTGCGCGCATCAGCTAGTCTTCAATGTAGGTTATATCTTCGATTCCATCATTCTCTAGACGGGTTTATATAATTTGTGAACGTTTTACGAGCAAAGGGACCAGTGTCTTTATGTTTCATGATTATGTTTATGTTTAAATTTTCGTTGTTTCATGATTATGTTTAAATAGAAACGTGTTGTAACATATTTTTTTTAAGATAAAATAATAAAGGGAGGGGGGCGTGCACACTGTAATCCAACAGCCGCTGGGCGCGCTCGACTGGCCTCGTCACCCCTCTCTCACAGAAGACTACCTTGAAATGTACTGCATTTCCCACTTTATCTTATTCTTCAATGTACGTACGTGTTTTGGTAGTGAGTGAAATATGCCAGAGCCCATTTCCATCCTATCCCTCCCCATTTTCCCAACACAATTTGATTTGATGTTGGAATGATCGCGGGTGTCCATGGCCGACAGTATCCACTTACCACCAGGTGGACTGTATGCTCGACTGGCATCTTCTTCCTATAAAAAAATGTTATTTTTTATTTATTCCACTATCTGGAATACTAAAACCGACAATGAGGTACCTTTTCTGGAAAATTATCCTTTAGTGTACTAAAACTTAGACTGCTTAGAATGACTCTCTTAAACTAAAATACTACAAAACTTAAACTGCTCTAAAATCTATGCAAACAAACGCTTTATGCCGCAAATGGAGGCGTTTCAAGACGACCCACAACACACGGAACTTGTGTTTGGAAAGTATAAAATCAATTGAGCAAATTATAAATTTATGACAATTCCCAACCTTTGTACGCACTACGCCAACCTTTATGCCTTGACCTATTTCACTTCCCAGGGTTGCTGGAAGAAATCTCCGCAGGAGATAGAATGGAGTACATCCATTCCATCTTCCTTTTTATTATTTATTTCGTGTCATGTGTGCACATTAAATTATTAAATCAATAAATATAAAGACATAGGGATCGAAAAAAAAATACAATTTAATTAAAAAGATGTTATGATAATACTTAAAACTAATTAATTGGCCTAATGTCCTAAACGATGCTAGAGTTAGGAATGACCATTGTTTGAAAACAAGTTACGCAATTGATTGATAGTCCAGTCGAGGTAGACATAAAACTAGCCTGAAATAGAAAAAATTAGAGGCCGCGATTTTTTTTTTTTAAACGTCGGGGGGGGTGGTTGGAAGTCTAAATATCGATTTTCGGGACAATCCCGCCGCCGCCGTCGCCGCCATCTTGATTTAAAGTTCAATTTTTTTGTTTTTCTGAAATAACTCGTTAATTTACGACTTTAGAGCAAAAATTGTAGTATCCAAAGTTGTTAAAAATTTAATTTCCTACAAGTTTGTTTATTACCATTTTTACGCTAGGATCAATATTTGCAGAGTTATACTATCAAGTTTATAAAAAAAAATCGTAATTGGTGGAATTTTATTTTCTTCAACTTTGGTTCTCGCACTGATTTTACTCCACGATCAATATTTTCGGATATATATATATGTTTGTATATTGTAACGTATATTGGAAAACCCCTGAACTGAGTATACACTCATAATAAACGAAAAATTTGAAAAATAAAAAACATTTCACCTCCGATTTGAACATTTCATTTCACCTCCGAAAATATTGATCGTGGAGTAAAATCAGTGCGAGAACCAAAGTTGAAGAAAATAAAATTCCACCAATTACGATTTTTTTTTATAAACTTGATAGTATAACTCTGCAAATATTGATCCTAGCGTAAAAATGGTAATAAACAAACTTGTAGGAAATTAAATTTCCAACAACTTTGGATACTACAATTTTTGCTCTAAAGTTGTAAATTAACGAGTTATTTCAGAAAAACAAAAAAATTGAACTTTAAATCAAGATGGCGGCGACGGCGGCGGCGGGATTGTCCCGAAAATCGATATTTAGACTTCCAACCACCCCCCCCCGACGTTTAAAAAAAAAAATTGCGGCCTCTAATTTTTTCTATTTAAATGTCTGCCCCGACTGGATTATGAATTGGACTTTCGGCGCACGCGTAACATAGATGCTTACTGTGACGTCGTCGATCTTCGTAGTATAGTTAATTTGCTCACATTGAAGTTTTGTCGACACCTTGTCTATTTATCTACGCGTGATATAAAAATTATCTTAAATTAACAACCATTATCGTCCCATATATATAACATAACTCTCATCACATCCTATTATTTATCGTATTACTATGATTAAATTGTTTCGCACGGTTATTTCGCGCGCAACACAACCTGTAGTTATACCGCCCTCCAAAGATGAAAAGGCATTAGTAACATTTTTAACGAAAGCTATATTATATTCAGAAATTAAAAATATACAGAGAGGATAAACAATGTGTTTGTTTTTGGTTTAACCAAAGCTCCAGGTTTCCAGCTTGATTTAAAATTCAATGTTTTTTTTTTATACAAAAAAGGCGGCAGATGAGCATACAGCCCACCTGACGTTAAGTGGATACTGTCGTCACTGTTGGCACGCCCCCGAATGCGCTGCCTACTATCGCAGATTAAGGAATGGATAGGGAAAATGGGGAGGGATAGGATGGGATGGGAATGGGCTCTGGCATTGATATGCCAGAGTGAGTGAGCGTGATCGTGATCGTGATCACTACCGAAACACGTACGTTTTTTTTTTTTTTTTTTTCTATGTTACGAGAGACAATCGAGGAAAATCCTGCATGGTCACCTGGTACCATCTTGTCTAGCTAGGCTAGTCTAGGTGGTACCAGGTAGTGCCGGACTCATACCGGCTAAAAAACCTGATTGCCTCAACATCGTGTATGTCTGAGTTCTTGTGGCCCTAGTGGCCTTTCAAGAGTCACCGGTCGCGTTGATGTAGGGCGAGCACAGAAGGCGCTCAGCCAGGAGAAAAATGTGTGTTGCAACAGCCTAAGGGCTCCCCCGCCGGTAAACCGGCGGAAGGAACGGACCTCGGCTTAGGGCGTTGCATTGGGGGGATACCGCGGGATCGCGTGTCGGCGAGAAGCGCCCAGGCACGTGTCGATGCCTAGTGAAAGTGTTGGCTGAGGGCCGGTGTGTGTTAACGGTGTAACGAGGGGGACGTCCACGTCTCGGCCGGCGGGGACGGTGTCTGTGTGCTGTGTTTGAGTGCAGAGTGGGAACCGCATTGGCAGCGGTGATCGGGTCGTCGGGATCGTCCAGGATGTGCCGCGGGCGACGATAGCGCGGAGGGGCACTCCTGTCCGGTATGTAGGTGAGGGAAGAGACAATCAGGGGGTTGGGATGGTGTGGTATAGCGTCATAGTAGCGTCGGGCGGTGTTTTTTATGTATTTGACGATGGAGGGAAGCTCCAAGTCCATGTGGAGGTCAACGTTGCGCAAGTACCATGGTGCAGCCACGGCCTTGCGCATGAATCTATTTTGCAGTCTTTGGAGGATTGCAATGATGGAGGGAGCTGCGTGTGCGAACACAACGCTAGCGTAGGTCATAATGGGACGGACGAGAGTTTTGTATAATGTCAACTTATTTCTAAGCGACATTTTACTTCTCCCGCCTATGAGGGGGTTGAGGCGACCGAGCACAAAGGCGGCTCGGTTTCGGACGGTTTTAATGTGTTCTCGGAAGGTCAGTCTATGGTCTAGAGTGACTGCGAGATACTTGGTCTTCCTGACGAGAGGAATTGTTTGACCGAAAAGGGTTATCGGGAGTGGGGACAGCTTAGGCCTACAAGAGTTAGCCCTGGGAAAAGGGAAGCACATGGCTGCACTTTTCGTCGGGTTTATCTCTATCCTCCACCTTGCAAACCACTCGCCTAGGGCGGTGACTGCGCGCTGGAGGCGTAGAGAGACCATGCGTAGGTTCCTATCTGAAGCGTAGAGGGCGTTGTCATCCACGAAAAGGGCGAGCTCTATTCCTGGGGTGAGGGGGATGTCGTTAGTGTAGAGGGAATAGAGCGTGGGTGCTAGAACGGAGCCTTGTGGGACTCCAGCTCTGATTGGGCGGGGGCTGGACAGAGTGCCTTCGACTCTGTAGCGAAAAGTGCGATCGGTAAGGAAGTCTCTGATGATGAGAATGAGACTTTCTGGCACCTCCAGCTGGTACAGTTTATAGATTAAACCGTTGTGCCACACCTTGTCGAAGGCCTTCGCTACGTCGAAGAAGACAGCTAGGGTTCGGAAGGGCCTCTTTTGATTGAGACGCGGGAGTATGTGCTTCGTTATTCGGTGCACCTGTTGGACGCACGAGTGCTTGGCTCTAAAGCCGAACTGCTCGTCAATGAGAAGCCTTTTTGAGTTAATGTAACTCAGCAGGCGAGAATGGAGGACTTTTTCGTAGATCACACGTACGTACATTGTGGTAATACGATAAAGTAGGAAATGCAGTACATTTCAAGGTATTCAAGGGTTTCAAACATTTCAAGGTGCAGTACATTCTGTGAGAGAGGGGTAACGTGGCCGATCGCGTGCCCCCAGCGGCTGTGGGAATGCAGCATGCACTCTCCCCCTAATACATTTTTTTTTCGAATATTATATCAAAGTGCACTTATGCCCTTTTTTATAAGTAAGGCAGTTTATTTATTTAGACTTCATTGCACAATATCATACAAGAGGTGAGCTTAATGCCTTAAGCCAATTTCTACCAGCCAACTTTTGGTTTGATCAAAGAAGTTCAATTAACCATTTAATTGTGCATGAAAGACACAATTTAGATGGTGTGGTAAAATCAATATAATACATTATTACAGATACATACATACAAACTAATAACTATATACATAAGAATAAATATAATACATACAAGGTATACATAATCAATGAATACTGTTGGCGGTGAGGGTCAGCGGGGGTGTAGCCCACTTCTACGGAAATAAAACTTCGGAAAAATTTCGGAAAATAAAACGCCGCTTTCTAATACACACGAAACGCAGGGGTGCAGGGGGAGCGACAGTCGGCAGCGACCTCACGTTTACTTTACTAAAACTGTTACATGATAAGTGGGCGATTGTACAAGTCGAACTGGCGTAGGGAGGCCAGAGCCTCACTCATTTATAAGGCTTGCTGCCCTTGTGACCCCCCCGTTTCCTGATTTTATTGCTATTCGCTCATCCATACTTTACATAAGTTCTAGGTCACAAATTATACATAAATGAGTCAGTTGCCCTTTTGCATGGAGAGTCTAACTATTTTCGATGGTGAAGTACAGGAACTAATAGCTCTTTTAGCTAAACTTAACTTTCTTTCCTCTCCTCCTTCGCCGAGTAGCAAGGGGGCGTGGGAGGAGTGCGGGCGAGCGCTTGCCCTCAAGCGCCGGAATGGCGCCACTTCCTGTACTTCTCCATCTAGTCTGTAACTTTATATTTCCATCTCTTATCAAATAAAACATATAGCTGACGGTAGCTTTTATTTCTCTAGACTATCTTTACTGACCCAACTTATAACCCAGACACGCAAACACAAATATGGAGAGCTAAAAGGCAAAACGCATACATTAAACATAATAAAACAGTATACAAACACAAATAAAACAAGGGCAACAATTAACAATAGTCAACAACATAGAACAATACATTATACATAAAACTTAGCATCTTACAATAGTAAATAAGGTATGCACCTAACATCGCACAATCTCGGGGGGAAGGAATCCGGACTTTCTCATACTCTTCTACTGCGCATGCTCGAGAGTTCGCCGTATGCTCTTTACCCTTTGCGCAACTCCATTTGGAGAACTCCTTTCCTTCCGAGATACGCGATGCCAGTACACACATACTACGTGCATTGACTCTATTTACGTATAATGGACATTATACTCTGACTTGCGCTTATGCACTCATTCTTCTGTCGTGCACAAATACATTATATAAAGAAAATATCTATATAAGTTATATTAAGAGAAATAGAAACATAGCTGACAAAAGTAAAATAAAAATAAAAGAATAGATAATGCAAAAGGAGAGCTGACTGATATAGATATGTTATATGCTGACACCGAGGCGCAATACGTCTTCTCTCAGTCTCAGTCTCAGAAATGGCTATGTCCGTCGGCTGTTCTCTAACCAACAGATCCGTGTGTCACACAGGTAAAGCTTACACCTGCATCGACCTTAGTCGAGTACGGGTTAGTACACAGAGTCTCAGCTAATTTATACACCAGTTCATTCCCGATTGTATTGCTAAGTACCCGTTTTTGTCGCATAGACTGTGCTTATAGATTAACTATGCTAGTGTAGTTGAAAGTAGTTGTAATTTATGTAGTGTTTAACCTATAACCAGAGATGTAACTTATCTTAGATACAAGTATTTGAAATACAGATACAAGATACAAAATACGTATTTTCATCTTGTATCTGAAATACTTTTTTAAATATTCATTTTGTATCTTGTATTTAGATACATTCTTTTGGTATCTTAGTATTTTGTAAATACTAAGGTTGCTAAAATACTTTTATTAGTTACCTAAGCATTTTTTTACGGCATCAAAAAGACAGAACTGAACGCACCCTTAAAATTTAAAATTTAGATGTTATTGAAGAAAATCTAAATAGACGTTTTAAAAAGTTTTTGCAGTTAGAGCCTGCAGCAAATGATGCAATATTAGCCTCAGTGTCACATTCGTTCTTTAAAATGAAATGGGTACCAAAAGCACTTAAAGAACATGTAAAAGAACTTATCCTGTCTGAAACACGTAAAATTAATCGATCTGAGAAACAAAAATCGGAGGCTTTAAACAACAATGGAGAGGACATAAAAAAAAAGACAAAAGATGAATCTTATTACATGTTTTTAGAGGACTATGATTCCTCTATTGCAAGTGGCGACAACACAGGGTCTACTGGCAGCACCGCTGACTTAGAAACACTTCAATACCTATATAATAAAGACATCAGCCTAAAAGAGTTTAAATGTTTATCCTACAATAAAAAAAATATTTTTAAAATATAACACCTGTTTGCCAAGTTTCGCCCCTGTGGAACGACTCTTCTCTTTTGGGGGGATGATAATGAGACCTCATCGAAGAAAGATGAGTGATAAAATGTTTGAAGAACTGGTTTTACTTAAGTCGCAATTAAAACCTTAAAAGTATAATATTTTCTCACATTTACGCGTTCACTGTTCATAATACAATGGCTTATGTTTAATTTATCACCAGATATAATAAAATATAACATAGAAAAAACATTGTTTATTCCCAAAAATAGTAAATGATCAAAATTAAAACCCTATTTTAATTTACTTAATTTGAAATGATAACCAAAAATTTAACGTTTCGCTACCCTACAAGAGCAAATGGCTCCAAACTAATAATTGTTAACCCAAACATAATAAATTAACTACAAAAGGTTGATAATATAATGTTGCAAAACGTTTACCAAATTTTGAGCTTTTGTAACTAAATTTATTAACCACTAAGATTTGGTGATCATTTACTACATTTCACATTTGGTGTTTGAATACAATTTCAAGTGCAGTCGTCACTAAAATAGCTAAGACTGTTGTAAAATTAGACTTTATTTGTTTGGTACATGTTTAATTTTTTTTGGTGTTTAGTACAATTAAATGTTTGTTTTTAAGAAAGCTTAAGATCTCGTAGTGTTTTTTGATGTTCATTATATTTAATCCCAAAATTACTTTTACGGCTATTTGTCGCGGTTTATTTAAAAATTTTCATTATTGAAAACGGTCGCCGATATGAGGCCGAAACGTTGAATTAAAAATGTATGTAATTTAGCTAAATAAACCTTAAGTTTTACCTAAGAATAATAAAAATATGTTTTCAAAAAGTATTTTATTTGAAAAAGTATTTAGAAAATAGGTATTTTGTATCTAGTATTTCAAATACCATTTCCAAAAGTATCTTCTATCTGATATCTCAAATACTTTACTTAAAAGTATCTTGTATTCAGATACTTTTTATGAGATATCTTTTACATCTCTGCCTATAACCCACTTTAACCTATTCTCCAATGTACGTACGTAGTGAGTAAGATATGCCAGAGCCCATTCCCATTCCTTACTATCCTAAACCTCCCAATTTTCCATATCCTTTTTTCCAAATCAAATCTACATCTCCAAAGGTAGGCAGGGCATCTGGGGGCGTGCCAATGTTTGTCATTTTGGACTGATGTTGGCATGTACCGCGGGTGTCAACGGGCGAGTGTCCACTTACCATCAGGTAGACTGCATGCTCGTCTGCTAGCTTCTCTCTATAAACAAAGTTAGTAGTATAGTATATTCTGGATTCTGGTGTACGTAACGTTATAAAGAAAGGCAAAGGAAAATATAAAAATCACAATAATACTTACTTTTCATAAGAACAGCATCACTGATGTCTTGGGTGCGGGGCAGCGCTAACACGCTACTGAGGATCTTTGCGGAGAGGGTGGATGGCCCGATATTGAGACATTGGGTGAAGTCGCACATTGAGACATTAGGGTCGCCGCCCGTCAGCCACACGGGCGGCGAAGGCAGTGTCTGAGGTAAAATATGTGACAGGTATATATATATATATATTTATATTGGAATATATATATTTGTGTGTGTATGTATGTATATGCATGTGTGTACCTATACATATACATACATGTATATAATTAGTAACAAAATCTTAATAATAAGTACTAACATAGTCTATAAGTTAAAATTGTTACTAACACTACAGAATGAAATATGGATCTTGTGCTCTGAAATAAATGAATTATGATTATTATTATTATATGACATGTTTTGTTGTTTAACATGTTCAATAATTATAACACGAACAGGGAGATCAAGTTGCTGCAGATTTGATAGTGTTCTACTTCACACTTGGCATGTATAATTTCGTTAGATAAAAATATTTTATGAGTAGTAAAAAATATTGGTATCCTATGTATAGGACAGTAGCCATATTTAAATTAGTGCCTCTTTTAGTAGCGCAACAGAAAGACTTCATGGAGCAGTTTGTCGCAGACTACGGATTCGTGATATAAAACGATTTTGTATTTGTAGAGTGAGCAGTGCGCGACGTCTCCATGTCAAAGAGATGTGAACCTTAATCCCTATTTGTTTTCTTAAGTTCAAAGAATGATTATTCTCATTAAGACATAAAACTTAAAAACTTTTAATAATAAAAGATAAATAGTCGTACAAGTCCCGTGAACAAAAGCGACAGACTGTAAACATAATCAACGTTTAAATTACAGAAACTTAAACCTAAAGTAATTGTAATTTTATTAATACTAATATTAATTACTAAGCGTATTATTCAAGAATAGGCTTGAATAATATGCTGAGATAATCTAGATTTAAATACGCTAAAAGAGGAACCATTTTTTTTTATGGACGAAGGCGGCAGACAAGCACAGTTCACCTGATGGTAAGTGAATACTGTCGCCCATAGATAAACATCCGCGATACATGCCAACATTAGTCCAAAATGACAAATGATGGCACGCCCCCGGATGCGCTGCCTACCTTTGGAGATATAGGAATGGATTTGGAGAAAGGGTTGGGAGAATGGGGAGGGATAGGATGGGAATGGGCTCTGGCACATCTCACTCACTACTGCAACACGTACGTACATTAGGGAAATAAGATAAAGTGGGAAATGCAGTACATTTCAAAGTAGTCTTCTCTGAGAGAGGGGTAAAGTAGCCAGTCGAGCGTGCCCAGCAGCTGTTGGATTGCAGTGTTCACTCTCCCCCTCAACATGTTTTAAATCAGACGGTAGATTATTATTAAATTGTGTACGCCCATATGTGATCATTCCATTCCATAATTCTTTCCATAATTCCAAAATTGTGTACTTTGGTAAATTTAAATGGCTAACTCGGCGAGATACGTCTAACCTTGTTTCGTTAATATAACTTCTGTATGTATTTTTTTATTTAGAATTATGAAAATAAGTATGCATGTAGAAAATGCCTGTGTAATTGATGAACATTCATAAACTTAGTTTCTCTATATACTTATTCTGTGAATGTAGATATAGTTAAATAGCATTTTGATTATTTTATTCCAGTGTAAAATGTAGTTAGCATTTATATAACAAATTAATCAGTTAATATAATCATTTTTTCAATGAATAAATTCAATTTTCAAACAATGAATAAAAAATTGGATTGCGGAATATTGTCGATCAATATTTATTTCTATAATCGTTCAAGTCAATCATTCAAAGAAACAAAAATTCTATCCAAACATCGTCACACTTTCACTGCGGTGGGACGTTAAAAATCCATCGGTGGATACACAGTACAAAATTACACATACATATAAATAGTTTATTTATAAATATCATACAATTAAAAATTTAATGCAAAATTAACTGATTCGCGTGACGCGTTGTCAATTCTTTACACTAATCTTAATGTCATTGTCATTGAATCATCAAATTTATGCTGCAGCTAATTGTCGTATCTTTGAAATTGTATTAGAATCACTAAATACGTTGTTACAGCTCCAAACACCTGAAAAAAAAAATATATATAAATTCTCTAGTCGACGATGCGAAAATGGTATAAGAAATTGACAAAACTCGCACGATTATTTTAATGACGAAGGCACTGATTGGACTTTTTGTAGGGAACTCGAGAAGTGAAGTCGACTTTTTGTTTGATTATTATAAAAAGTGTGTATTGTGGGTTTTATGATTTATAATTTATTAAACTTCAATATTCAATAGTGTCTAATTAAATGGACAATATTGCGTTCAATAAATATTCATGTAATACAAAAAAGTCTTTATTATTTTCACTATAAAAAGGCCGCGAACTTTTCCGACTACCTAATATGTGTAGACATATTACTAATATAAGTGATTTTAAATTTTCATTAAAACAAGATAATCATATTTTAGTAATTCCTTCACTTTTTTCTTTATAGAAAAAAAAGGCGACAGACGAGCATACAGTCCACCTGATGGTAAGTGGATACTGTCGTCCATAGACATCCGCGATACATGCCCAACATTAGTCCAAAATGACAAACGTTGGCACGATCCCGGATGCGCTGCATACCTTTGCAGATTAAGGAATGGATTGGGAGAAAGGGTTGGGAAAATGGGGAGAGATAGAATGGGAATGGGCTCTAGCACATCTCACTCACTACCGAAACACGTACGTACATTTGGGGAAATACGACAAAGTGGGAAATGCAGTACATTTCAAGGTAGTCTTCTGTGAGAGAGGGGTAACTTGGCCAATCTAGTGCGCCCAGCGGCTGTGGGAATGCAGCATGCATTCTCCGCTACCTATGTATATTTTTAAATTTCGAAGTGTTCCATTTAAAATTGAACATTGAAATGATACGAGACAGGTGTACGAAAAACGGAGAGAATGATGCTTTTACAACATCTTAGAAAAATGTAGTTATTTCGGTCAGGGTTTTATGGTTGAATATTTAAAATATGAAATTCTTTTGTTATCATAACTTTTTTTTATAGTGAAGTGGGTGGACGAGCAAGCCGTCCCATGTGATGGTAAGTGTTACCCGCCGCCCATGGACACCTGCAACACAGGGGCTATGCAGGTGCGCCGCCGACCTCGCAAAATCCTATTCCCCTTCCTATATATAAATCTTATGGTATATGGGACTTACCGATGCAACAAGCGGTCGATCCAATATGCACATTCCTAACGGCGAGTATGTGACTGAGCGCAGCATCAGCTGTCGCGAGAACACTTCCAACCGCGCCGGCAACGCGCCGTTCGATGGGGAAACTGTCATTAGTCGACATACCAGATCTTCGGTTCTTTTGCCCTGGTACATTGAATAGACATGGTTAGTTAGACTTTTGGCAGGAGCCCGAGAAAGTGAAGTTAAGTTTTTGTTTGATTGTTGTAAAAATTTGAGTATTGTGGGCATTTGTGGTTTAATAGTGATAGTTTTTTATTACACTTCAAAGTACCTATATATCGTATATGCACAGCAATCGCTTTACCTGATACTCAAAATAAATGAAAAAAAAAATTCTATATTACTGTCCATTTAGAACTTTTGGCGGCAATTTGAGAAGTGAAGTCGACTTTTTGTTTGATTACTATAAACATTATGTAGGGTGGGTTAGTATTTAGTTTATTTTAGTTTAGTTTAAGTGTTTTTGTGCATAATGTTTGTGATCATTAAAATGAAATCATGTTACTGCATTTTTCGTGTTCTTCCAAGGAGTCCAACTCTGTCCTCAGTAAACTTATAGCTTTACTGAGGGACTCCTACTTCGAAGAAACTGGACAATGACGTGATAAAAATAATTCTGTTTTATTATTTGATATGTGTATAGACCAATAAATTAAAAACAAAATACATATGTCTATATGATTTTTTTTTCTATTTATTTGGACACAGACATGCATGAAATCAACTCGTGAGGACTAAGTTAAAAGTAAGAGCCATACCTCACCGGGAAGTCATGGCTACGTCGCCAGCAGCGTCGCCAGAATAACCTATGAAATTGTATGACGGGCTGGCGACGCTTCCAAGTTTGGGACGTCGCGTCGCCAAATCGTAGCCAGGTCGGGTATCCGTCATACAATTTCATAGGTTTCGTCTGGCGATGCTGGCGACGTATTCATGGCTTCCCAGTGAGATAAGCTTACGAACTATCTAACAATAGAGAGAGAAGGAGGACACAAAATATATAATAAAAGTTATTGTTAGCGGTTGTTAGTCTGCTAAACTGCTAACATATTGACAATATTAAGATTGCCCTGTGGATCGTAGACTTGTCTCAAGTTGTGCCAACATTTTGCTGTCAAATAAGTCCTATCGCAGATGATTCTTCTTTCTTACAAGACCACGCCAGACTGGTGCTATAGTTATGTTTTTTTATAGAGAAAAGGCTGCAGACGACCACACAGTCCACCTGATGGTAAGTGGATACTTTTTTTTTTTTTAAGAAAATCTACTTTTCATTACTCATACTCTGAAAGTAGGTCCGAAGTTGCCTGTGGAGCGAAGTGAAAATAGCCCAATACACCCTAGGGTTTAAGAAAAAAAAAGAGCTATTTTCACATTTCTATGTAACCATGATCTAACTTCCTATACAGCCACACTTCGATTAATACTATATTAATTCTTAACTTTGTAGAATTTTTGTTTGTGATGTTATTTAAGACACCGATTAAACCGCGTCAAAATTAATTTAGATAGATCATTGACATAAATTAGAAATGATCTATAATGATAAGTTCTTTTTATCAAGCTAGCAATAAGTAAGTACTACTCAAAAAGACTGGCTGGCATTATGGCGCTTGAAAAATGTTGCGCGTAAAAAAGAAAAAAAAAAGGCGGGTAAGCGACATTAATGCAAATTCTTGGGAAGTTGAAGTAATATTTTTTGCATATATGGCTTGTATTTACTTTCCTTGTATTCGTAATGAAAAGCACAGTGTTTACCTAGGGGTTCAGGACTTATTTAGTCCCTCGACCTATTGGCGCCCTCGCTGCGCTCGGGCACCAATCCCAGTCTCGGGACTGAAATAAGTCACTTTCACCCCTAGGGTAACAATGTACTATTCCACAGACTTTTCTGTCCGTGTCCTTTTTTAACTCATTTTTTTTTTATTAATATTGATTTTACTTATTTTCTTACTCCTGCTTAATCACACTATTCAATATATACATATGCATAATACATTGTTTTATGATATTCTTATATATATATATATATATATATATATATGTATATGTTTTTTTTTATTTTATTTTTTTGTTATCGTTATGTTATTGGCTTTTTATATTAATTGTGCTATTTGCTATTTTTACTAGTTCTTTTATTTTTTATTTTTTTTTTTCGTTATTATTTTATTGCCTTATTAAGTATACTGTTTTCTTATTGCTATTTTATATGTTATTATCTTGTCACATGTTGTTACATCCTGTTTTCTTTTCGTTATTGTCTCGAGCCCACTAGGAAGCCCGCGCTGTCATCTGATGGAATTATATTTTTGTTAATTTATTTTATGCATTGCGCCCTCCTGTCCCGGCCAGGGCTTCGACCACGGCGGTGTCTCTGTTCCTAGTCGCCATTCTGATGTTATAATCGACTATCTTCTTTGTTCCCGCAGTTTCCGCCTTTCTTATGAATCTGCCTATCGCGTCATCACTGTCGTCCGTGTAGTATACACAATTGCCAGTGTGCCGCGATACTGCGACTACTGCGTGTACGCTGTCGTGCAGTTGCAGTTTCGCCGTCGCTGTACGCACAATCACCACTCTCTCGTAAGTCAGTATGGTGAGTATGGTCAGTATGGTCTTGAGCCTCATGTATGGTGTGAGTGCGTGACTCAGGACCAGATCCAAATCCCTGGGTGATAAGGGATTCCTTTTCCGTCTGTGTGTGGACTAGGAAAAGCGTGTTTGGATCGGCTCTAGAAATTTGCGCACCCGAGAACATTTTCAGTTCCAGGGAGTGCACCCGAGATTTCGACGAGTATATACCCCCATATATTTCATTTAGGGCATACGCTCATCCATTGGGTTTCTGTGCGTACTCAATAGCTCTTGGCTGATGTTCACCAAGGAATTTGGGAGGTTGTATTGCAGGACAAAGAGATTATCCCTGTCGATAAACGGCAACTGGTTCACGTCGCTGATGAGCAAGAGTTCCCCCGCGCCGGTCACTCGTACTGCCATCACTATCGCTCCAAAGTGGTTCATTAGGGCTTCATCCACCATGAGACGTCTACATCTCTTCTTCTCATGTTCCTTCAACCCGTTCACCAAAATTGAAGCCATCGTTGTTGACCAACGATGAAATTGTTCACCAACCTTGGGTGTTGCGTCGGCCCCCATGCGGCTCGCGAGCCTCTCCTTTAGGTCTCTCGCCGCTTCTATTGTGGTGGTTATTACATAGTCCCGGTCCACATCGAAGTGTTTTATTACCCAAGTTGTTTTGCCGCAACCGGGAACACCATTGACCCAAGTTATTTTTGGCACCACCCAGGACTCAAAGGACACGCTGTCCTCGGGACCCCTCGAGATCGCTTCTGCCATGCTCAGGATCCTGTCATCCAGCATTATCTTTGTACACCGGGCGGTTACCACTATGGGGTCGTCAGGGGTGGTATTGAATACGATTGCTCCCGTCTCTTCGGTCGCATCCTCATCGGTATTTCGGTAAGTGGATACTGTCGTCTATTAACATCCGCGATACATGCCTACATCAGTCCAGAATGACAAACGATGGCACGCCCCCGAATGTGCTGCCTACCTTTGCAGATTAAGGAATGGATTGGGAAAATGGGGAGGGATAGGATAGGATGGGATGGGAATGGAATATCTCACTCACTACAGAAACACGTACCTACGTACATTGGGGAAATACGATACAGTAGGAAATGCAGTACATTTCAAGGTAGTCTTCTGTAAGAGAGGGGTAACGTGGTCAGTCGAGTGCGCCCAGAAGCTGTGGGAATGCAGCATGCACTCTCCCCCTTAATAAAGTATACAAGTTGAATATCATACCTCAGTAATGGTATAGTGGCAGGGCTCAACGACAACCAACATCCTGAGCATGTGAGTGGCACACCATAGGAATTGTAGCACCAGGAAGTGTGCCCTGTTTGTTGATACGACTGAAATAAAAGGACGTAATCTATATTGAAATGCAATATGCATTATTACTTAGTTTTAGAAATCTCTAGTTTTAACCCAACAGTACTATAAATATGCCAGGGTCATCTAGGAACTCCTAGATGACTCTGGCATACGGTAAAGGCACTGACGAATACTGAGTGACAGTCACTCAGTATTCGGCAATGCCTTTACAGTCACTCAGTATTCGTCAGTGCCTTTACAAAACTTTCTTAGACTCTTCCCTCCTTACCACAATCAAAACTACATTTTAATAGAACAGCGTTTTTAACGCCGGTTTAACGGGTTCCTGGCCAATTAGATTCATTAGACGCCTTTTAAACACTGTTTTAATTAAAGCGAGCTTAATCCTTTTTTTTTTTTCGGAATGCCTAAATTCTTTTGACCCTAATGGCCTTCCAAGAGTCACCGTACATGTATGTTTAAGGGCGACCGCAGAAGGCGCTCAGCCAGGAGCAAAGCGTGTACAGGTCCGTTCCTTCCGCCGGTCTACCTGAGCTTAGGGCGTTGCTTTGGGAGGGTACCGCGGGATCGCGAGTCGATGAGCTAAAACGGGTCTCATCTAACAGATGGTAACTGAATTCGGACGTCGAATAAAATTTTAACATCTAAGATATTAAATACTGCTGTATATTTAAAGTATTAATAAGGCTTTTTGAAAGTTTGTAGTTACGATTAACTCTACAATACATCTTAATCTTAGACTTACAACAGCTTTGCAAATTCATCGTTTGCTATCTCAGCAGTAAAAAAACACTACGCGTTTGTGTTAGAAACAAACATTCTAGATCAGTGGTTAGAAACTCCTAACTTTGTGTAAATAGATATCCAGTCTTTCCTAAGCTACTCACTGATCTCCATAATCAAGAAGTATGGCGTAACGATGAGATGCAACAGTGTGGATATGAGGATGACGACAAGCGGTAGCCCGTAGCTGTCGTCAATGCGGTGCACCACCTCGCACAGTGTGCCGTGGAGGGACGCCAGTCGACGAATCGCTTCACACGGTTGCACTAAAAGCCGGGGCACGCCGTTCACTGTAACACGAGATGTTTATTGGAAAACAGATGGATGATCCTGAGTTATCTTGTCGAAAATTTATAGTCAATACAAAGTGAAGTGCTATTATCTCGTAAGTTGCACATCCACTAGTAAATTACTGGGGGATTTCAGATCATAATCCACCGCGCAGGCCCGGTGCAGATTAGTCGACACATACCTACTCCAGATTTGAATGAAGTTGCTTATTGAAATAATTTTCTTCTTCTTCTTCTTCTTCTCAGCCCTTGGACGTCCACTGCTGGACATAGGCCTCCCCCATTGTCCGCCATTTAGACCTATCGGCAGCGACCTGTATCCAGCGGGTGCCCGCAACCTTTATAAGGTCGTCTGTCCATCTAGCAGATGGACGTCCTCGGCTTCGTCCGCCGGTACGTGGTCTCCATTCGAGAACCCTTCTGCCCCATCGGCCATCGGTTCTTCGAGCTATGTGCCCTGCCCACTGCCACTTCAGCTTGCTAACCCGAGAGGCTATGTCGGTGACTTTAGTTCGTCTACGGATCTTCTCATTCCTGATTCGATCACGTAGGGAAACCCCGAGCATAGCCCTCTCCATAGCTCGCTGTGCGACAGTGAGCTTATTTATGAGGCCCATAGTCAGAGACCACGTCTCGGTGCCGTAGGTCATCACCGGCAACACACACTGGTCGAAGACCTTCGTCTTCAAGCACTGAGGTATTTTGGACGAGAAGACGCTGCGTAGCTTCCCGAACGCTGCCCAGCCGAGTTGGATTCGTCGATTGACCTCTTTCTCGAAGTTGGACCTACCTAGTTGGACCGTTTGGCCTAGGTAGACGTAGTCGTCAACAACTTCGAGAATCGAGCTCCCAACTGAAACTGGGGTGGGCACGACATGGACATTCGACATGATTTTCGTCTTGTCCATGTTCATTTTAAGGCCCACCTGTTGGGAAACTCGATTGAGGTCTCCGAGCATTGTGCTAAGATCCTCCAGCGATTCTGCCATGACCACGATATCGTCGGCAAATCGAAGGTGAGTGATGTATTCGCCATCAACGTTGATGCCGAGTCCTTTCCATTCCAGGAGCTTGAAAGCGCCTTCCATCGCATTGGTGAAGAGCTTCGGAGAGATGACATCTCCTTGTCTCACACCCCTCTGCAATGGAATCGGCTCCGTGCTCCCTTCCTGTACTCGGACTGACATGGTGGCGTTGTTATACAAACACTTCAACACTTCGATATACCGATAGTCAATATGGCACCGCTGGAGGGACTGTAGCACTGCCCAAGTCTCGATCGAATCAAAGGCTTTCTCATAGTCCACAAACGCTAAGCATAATGGCAAGTTATACTCCTCGGTCTTCTGTATAACTTGCCGCAGCGTATGGATGTGGTCTATGGTACTATAGCCTTTTCGGAAACCGGCTTGTTCGGGAGGCTGGAAGTCATCAAACCTGCGCTCGAGACGATTCGTGATAACCCTCGAAAACAGCTTATAAACATGGCTCAGAAGCGAGATGGGCCTATAGTTCTTCAACAAGGTCTTGTCGCCTTTCTTGAAGAAGAGCACCACCACGCTTCTGTTCCATGCCTCCGGCGTAATACCTTCGAGCAAGACGGAATTAAAGAGCTTCTGAAGGACTTTCAGTACCGGTGTTCCACCCGCTTTCAGAAGCTCTGAAGTGATTCCGTCTTCGCCCGGCGCCTTGTTGTTTCTAAGCTGTTTGAGGGCCATCCTAATCTCGTACTCGTACATCCTAACTCCTCGATCTCCCTCAGTACCTCTTGTTTGTCGGAAGTGACACTGCCGTCCTCCCTCTTCAGCTTCGTCAACTGGCTCTGCCCAATAGATAAGTCTCTTGCGAACACTTTGGAGCCTTTATTCCGCTCTATCGTCTCCTTAATACGATTAGTATTAAAGAGACGGATGTCGTGTCGCAAGGACTGGTGAATCCGTCTATTGAGCAGCCGATATGCTTCCGCGTCATCAGGAGTCTGCAGTGCCATCGAACGTCGTTCCGCCAAGAGGTCGAGGGTGTGGTCGGTGAGCTTTTGGGGTCCATCTCTTCGACGGTGTCTGAAGAATTTAGACCCCACCGTATGGACAGTTTCTACCAACCTGTTGTTGATATCGTCCACTGCAACGCAATCCTCTAGGCAATCGAAGCGATTTGACAATTCAAGCTGAAAGCTTTCGGGGTTTTGTATGTGGGCAGCAGTAGGTCGGAGCGTAGACTTCATCAGGCGGGACCTTTCCAACTTGACGTTTATATTCAATGTGCCTCTAACCATTCGGTGATCACTACCGGTTTTCACCCTGTGGATCACGGAGACATCATTGAATATTTGTCTCTTTGTGGCCATAATGAAGTCTATCTCATTTTTAACGGAACCGTCGGGGCTCATCCAGGTCCACTTCCTATGAGGCGGCTTCTTGAAGAAAGAGTTCATCATAAAGAGTCCCTCTTTCTCAAGAAAGTCGGCCAGCCTCTGGCCCCTCTGGTTCCGGTGCCCACATCCAAATTGCCCCACTCTCAACTCATCGTCGCCTCTTTTGCCCAGTTTCGCGTTGAAATCCCCCATAACAATATTGTAGTGTGTTTTCGAAGCATGTATGGCTCTACTAATGTCCTCATACATTGCTTCCACTTCGTTATCCGGGTGTGCCGAGGTCGGTGCGTAGACCTGTATGACCTTCAACGAATATCTCTTGGATATTCTGAGTATAAGGTACGCGACCCTGCTCGACACACTCGTGATGGCTACAACATTATTTACGAGGGACTTGTGGACGATAAACCCGACACCACCTTGGGACTGCTGGTCGCCCTCCCGGTAATAGAACAAGTTGCCGGACTTCAGGGTTATCGTGTCCTCCCCCTCTCTTCGGATTTCTGATAACCCCAATATATCCCAGTGCAACTTGCCTATCTCCTCTTCCAGCTCAGCGATCTTCTCGTCTGTCCTCAAAGTGCGCGTGTTGTAAGTCACCAGTGACAACCTACGTCGGTAATCCGTTTTCAAAGCCCTGGTCGTTCGACGGTGGAATCCCGCCCGGAGATTCTTAGCACCCCTGGTTCCAGCGCTCGACCAGCGCCCGTCGTCCACGCCGGTGTTGCGACTGGAGCCGCCGGGAACTTGGGGCCGTTTTACTTTTTCTGCCATAGGGGGGGGGGGGGGGGGGGGGGGGACCGTAACCCGCCGCGCTGGTCCAGTGCGTGGTGGCGGGTCGTCAGAGCCTCGTTCGTTGGTCGGCAGGGTGCACCACGAGCCGGTGAGGTTGGTTTGGGTCCCAGAGATGTAGGTTGGGACCCCTTACACCCTATTTAGGAAATAATTTTAGGATGTTGCTATTGTCTAGAATAGTTAAATAAATTCTTATAAAAAACACTGCAAGCGTAAACACACCGTTGCGTCGAAGATCGATCGCGAATCTTCGGACAAATGTATCGGTACGCTTTTATTTAGTTACACATAATTATTATTATCCTCCACAATAAAGTTTTTTTTTTTTATAGAAACAAGGTACTAGACGAGCATACAGTCCACCTGGTGGTAAGTGGATACAATCGCCCATGGTCACTCGCGGTACATGCCAACATTAGTCCAAAATGATGTTGTTTGTTCCTACATACACAGTAAAGAATATTAATGCCATCTCATCAAGCAACAGTATGAACTTATGCCACGTGCCCTTTGTCCAAAGAATCACTTATAAAAAAAAATCCGGGACGGTTAAATTTTGTGAATCGTACACGATCATTTTTTTAATGAATCTTCCTTTCAAATAGTCATAATTAGTTTCAATACATATTTGACAAAACCACAGAACTGAGATTTTACTGGGGAAATATATTTTGACAAATTTAAAATTCCATCTCGGAAGCTGTTAAGAAAACAATTTCAGGTACTAGGCTACCAGATATATTTACCACCCTTCCTAACAATGACGGTGTTGCCTTGCTGTGTGGTGTCCAGCAACCCGACATTATTGCGTTGCGTGTCGGCAGGGGCCACGCGGATCGCGAATATATTTATTGGAAGCGGGTCAACCGCTTTCTCAACTGGAAGTTAAAGAATATAATACAAATAAGACATTTGATACTACATATTTAGCAATTAAACAACCTTGAACGGTTTAAATCGCGTATATTTAACATTATTTATATCCCGACGTTTCGAACACTTTGCAGTGGACGTGGTCACGGGGTGACTAATTGATTTTATTTGTCACTTGAGTTATTAAGAAATTATTTGAACTACCGTCTGAAAATTTTTTTTTAATGATAACATTCCCTATGCACGCAGTATTCGCTCACGGTGTCCAGAGGTCTTGCAGTATTGCGTTGGCCTTGGGATTTAATTAATTTAATGACTGGATCCGAAGCCGGTGGTACTTGCCAACCATCTTCTCTATTGGAATTTGGGTGTTTCTTGATTTCAATAGCCTCGCGTAACATTCTTGGCATGAACCGGGTCTCTCTAGCGAGGATTTGTGGGTTATCGAATCGAATGTAATGGTTGGGTTTGTCCAGAACATGTTCACAAGCTGCAGACTTGGTCGAGCGTCTGTTCTTCATGTCAGCTATGTGTTCTTTTATCCGGATACCGATGCTCCTCTTTGTTTGCCCAATATATGATAACCCGCATTCACAATCAAGCTTGTAAACACCTGCATCTTGTAGGGGGATATTGCTCTTGACAGGTCTTAAAAATTGGCTAATCTTCTTGTGCGGCTTGAAGTAAGTTTTAATTGAAGCTCGTCTTAAGATATTGCCAATTTCGTCAGTGATGCCCTTGATGTATGGTAAGATGGCAGGTTGTCGCTCAACTGTGGGAGGCTTGGGGCGGCTTTTGTGACGCATTCGTGGGAGTTTGTGATTGTTGCTTCGCAGTACTTGTTTCACACGCAGAAGCTCTTCCTCGAGGTGGTCGGTATCACAGATGCCGTGTGCTCTCTGTAACAAAGATTTGCCTACGGTAGCCAACTGACATGGATGGTGATGGGAGTTACCACTGAGATATCTATCTGTATTATCCCAATGGATAATACAGATAGATAATACGGATAGACATTTATCCCAAGGCCAACGCAATACTGCAAGACCTCTGGACACCGTGAGCGAATACTGTGTGCATAGGGAATGTTATGATTAAAAAAATTTTCAGACGGTAGTTCAAATAATTTCTTAATAACTCAAGTGACAAATAAAATCAATTAGTCACCCCGTGACCACGTCCACTGCAAAGTGTTCGAAACGTCGGGATATTAATAATGTTAAATATACGCGATTTAAACCGTTCAAAGTTGTCTAATTGCTATGTATAGTAATCGCGAAAACCTAAGAAAATACTACATATTTAGCCCTGTAAATTGGTTGGATTTTGCAATTAGCATGTTAGGTTTTCTATGGACAAGAACTAGAAGACAATAAAAGGCTTTTTGTGATTTTTTTGAACACCGGCGTAATTTTCTAACTACTAGGCCGATTTGACCCATCTACAAACTTGACTAATTAATTTCATTTCAATTATGTAGTTTAGGTGCAAGCAGATTGTTTTTTTATAAAGAGGGTCGAGTAACTTAAATAAAAAAAAAATTGAGATTGTCCTTCTCACAATTCCACCTAAAATTACCTATCCAGTATTAGAGTACAAGATTATGACTGATGGTTCAATTACTTACGCGGCACAGAAACCTGTTTAGCAGTAAGGGTCAACGCGTCGTTGACGGCGCTAAAACGGGTGCGAAGCGAGAGCGCGGTGAAAGCAAACTGCAGTTCCAGGATCATCACCACATACCACAGCAAGTAGAACCCGATGTAGTTTGTTACCACATCCCCTGAAAATAAGAAGGAATTCTTTTGAAATGAAGTGGAATTGAAATGAAATGAATGAATGGTTTGAACTCTTTTTAATTTCTGTAATCCCGGTAATCTTAATTAAGCTACTTTATCAGCCTTATACGTTGAGAATTGATCATATCTGGTGTCATATATTTGCAAAAAAGTATATTAATGACTTGTATGCTTATTATGTAAAATTATCAACTACGACAGTGATTTTATAGTTTGGAAACCGGTTTAGCAAGGCGGAACCAGATTGATGGTTACCAGTCGCAGCCAGTGCGTCACTTTAAATAGTGAAATTGAAGAACGTTTATCAATTGTGTTTCAAAAAATAAGTAAACACTGCTTGCTTTTCTATCAATCGACCGCTTTTCATGAAGATCACATATTTTATCCGTTAGTATTATAATTCTTTCACCTCACGAAGGCGGGTTACGCTCAGTAGGTAGTGTTTATGCTCGTTCATGTACATACATTGTTTTAGTGTGCGCCGCGGTAAGGAACCCACCTAACTGTTCTCAAGTTTACGCACACTAAATCAATGTAGGTACATGTACGAGCGCCACTACTACTAAGAGTAATCCGCCTTCGTGCGATGAAAGAACTGTGCTACTTTTGTAGCACAGTTCTTCTGTAGCACAGTTTCTGCACAGCAGATAATTATTATAAAGTGTTGGAGGAACAGGGTTCTTGATCACTTATCTTTTTCTATTAGTGAAAGTCCACACTTTATTTATCACACTTTATTTTAGTAGGTATATCAAAATTTACAATCGACAATAGTCAAAAAATGCGCATGCATTTGCCGTCGGATGTGGGTAGCGACTGCGCGGCGCCCGCTCGCTTGGCGCTGCGCAAGCGCCTTCTACAAGCGGCCGCACGTACATTCCCTAAGCAAATTTAGCATCGGCCGGCGGGTTTGCTTGCCTAATTAAATTAATTACTGTGTAGGCAAGGTTCCTACAATTATAAAATTTTAAAAATAGGCAGTGGTTTTTAGAACTGTATACTTACATTGTCTGTCGAATTTCTTGGCCTGCAGTATGTAGAAGCAAAAGTCGTCAGCAATTAGTATTGTGAAGAAGATCATAATTGACAAAATAATTGCACACAATTTGCGCTCCGTGGCTGGAGAATACTGCGCGCCGATGCTGTTGTCTACCTGGAATATAAATTAAATTTTCTTAATTTATGAATTCCTAGTACTTACAAACTGCCCAGACACTCCCTTTTTGATGCAAAATATTTAGATTACATTTACATTTTTTTTTTGCAATTTTAGATGCTTCAACCCACAGCCGACTGTGCATCTTGCCTGCCCTCTTTACTATATTATTTTAAATAAAAGTTTTTAAGTTTAGAGTCAAGAATGACGGCCATATCTCTCAACTCAGTCACCGTATTGACGCATTCTCCATTGATTCTGTATGTTGTAGATATTGGATGTAACTTTTTAGTAAAAGTGATATAGTGACACCATTCGTAAATACTATTTATATATTTTAGTAGTAATAATATATCGCTAGAATAGTTCATTTCTCTATAAATTTTCATATCATCAGCGTACAGAGACCATATTATACTCTATGTCATTATGTCATCATCACAAACAGTACAAATAATAAAGGACTAAGATGAGAGCCCTAGGGAACGCCCGAAATTGTAAAAAAGAATTTACAACTACCGTCTGTGGCCAATTGTACAAGTACGAGAACAGCCATCTCAAGACCCTTCCCTTTACCGCATACATTTATTCAATCTTGTGCAGCAATAATTTGTAATTGACTTAGTGAAATGCGCTAGTAAAATCCTTGTAGACAGAGTCCACCTGACTGCTCTTGTCCACGCTTTGGACTAAGTCGTTAATATATGGAACTACATTACTCACAATCGATCTTTCACCGCGAAAATTGTGCTGCCTATTACTAATTATTGAATTGGTATGATTATAAAGAATAATTATAACAATAATAATTAGATAATTAGATAGAATAATTTAGATGCAACCAACAAAATAGAAATTGTAAATTTGGAATATTGGCAAGTGTCGCTATCGTAAACACGAGTTACATTAGTAGGGTAGTGTGAATGTTCGCTATTGCCATGCTAAATGACACGAAGTATACATTCAATCCAATCTCTTCCTATGAAATTACATTATCTTTTCCCAAATGAAATAAATTTTAATTGGTAATTCATTACATACGTATATATTTACTTACACGAATCATACACCTATTAAAATGATCAGGATGACGTCAGATAATAAATGTAAGTTCCTGTGTAATGTAAGTTAACAACAAATAGACGAACAATCTGACACACCGACAAAATAGGTAAAAATTAAAAACAAAACTTTAAACGAATCTAAAAATATTTGGTGCCCAAAGAATAAATGCCCGTTCTAAAAAATACTCATGACATAAATCGATTGTTTATAACAATATTCATTCGATTAATTACTTGAAAGCCACATGAAAGCATTAAAAAGCCATTAGCGTTATCATTTTGTACTACATTAACGTTTCCGTAATCCCTTCAAAAAAGCTTAGAATTCAATTATAGCTGATGTTGTAGATATACGAGTACGTATACATAGTCAGGTTATTTTCCTGTTATCCTATCAGGAGGCACCGAAGTGCCCCCGCCACTACTCGCCGCACTGGCGAACACTTTTCTCCAAGCAACTGAGCGTACTTTTGACTCCCTCTTATTATTACTTAGTATTTTTAATTTAAACTTCATCATCATATAGATCAGTTTTTAGGTATCATCATAAACAGAGAGTACAGCACAGCAAATACCTAATACAACACTTAGGTATGGTATGGCCAGATTAGTCTGGCCATACCATTTGGCCATATTGTAACTGCAATACCGTTACAATATGGAAAAACAAATAAATTACATTTGAATTTGGAATCTGTCATTCTCACGTGAATACTATTTTTTTTTCTAATTTTGACGCCAATCGTTATTAAAGATTATATATACTAATATTAAAATGGAGTGAAGTGATAACGAAAACCGAAAAGTAGGCATGGAGCCAAATGCAATGTTTAAAATTCTTCATCCGTTTGATATTAGCCGAATGTTTGTGTACCGGGCTATTCGTAGGTACATTAAAAAGTCCTCTGGTTGCGACAGAAAAAGGTCTATTCGTACTGAACAGATGATTAAATCTGTATAGGAGAGAATAGGAAGAAATCCCGTTCGGAAGCGAAAGGTTTTATTATCCAGAGAGATGAATATAGCACCCAGAACCATGTTATTTATTTTAAAAGATGATTTAGGACTTGCTGCTTACAAAAGAAGTACTGGTCAATTCTTGACTGATAATTTAAAGGAAAATAGGGTTGACAAATCAAAACAACTTCTTCGGCGGTACGCTGAAGACTCACGACAAAGCTCACAAAGACAAAGCGAAGGGCGCTCACAGACAAATCTTATTTACGGACGAAAAAATTTTCACCATTGAGGAACATTTTATCGAGCAAAATGATCGAGTTTATACTCATAAGGGTCATAACACGCGACATCATAGAGCTGAAGACTAGCAGTCATCAAGTCCCGATCTTAATCCGCTCGATTATGATTTCAGCTCTCTTTTAGAGAGCATGGCATGCACTAAACGCCATGATATATGATAATGTAACAATAAAAATATCAATATTTTCTTTGTAACAATATTTATGGCTAGACTAGGTAGCAATGGTACATGTCGTTCGAACAGCGAGAAGGAGCTCTGCTGTTTGAATGACATCGTCGGGCCACCTGGCTGGTTTAAAATAAACTATGGAACCTTTTCCGAGACACAAACTTGCTATAAGACATCCTACCGTAACAATTAATAACATAATGAAAAATAAGCAACGTAAGTGTAGGACGCCAAAAACAATACTTTGAGCCGTGAGAAAAAGAGGTCTAGGTATACCTAGTAGTGGGCAATACAGGTAGAAATGGAGAGGACAATGTAATCAGTAACTAACAGAAGACTTTTGACCTCAAGAAGTGAAGTTGAGTTTGTGTTTGATTATAGTAAAGGTTGTGTATTAGGCGTTTTGTGATTTAATAGAGAGAGTTTATTAAACTTCAAAGTGTTATTTTGTGCGTGGTGTTTGTGATAATCAAATAAAAGCGTGGGTCTGCGTTTTTCGTCTGCTTCCAAGGAGTATTTTTTCTGTCCTCGGTAAACCTACTATCGCTTTACTGATCCACTGCTGACTTGCTCCGACGGGACTGAACATTGACAGGATGCGTTTTAGACTTTGAAATTGTTTATTACGAAGAAAACATGACAGTGGCAGAATTTGCTAATTGCACCATTGCTATATATGAAGAAAAACTTACAGAAATGACACTTTCCATAAACTTGAGCATGTTCCGCATTCTCCTGGGAGCCCCGTACACTCCGGTGCCGGCCGTCACGACTACGACTAACACGTCGCAAGTCGACACCACCTGCGACATCCGCGAGGACATCCGCACGGACAACTCCATGCCCACATTGATCTCGGCTGCTAAACCGAAGACCGTGCATATCACTGGAAAAAAGTAAGTTAATTAAAAATGAATGAATGAATGAAAATATTCCACTATACGATAAGTCAAATATAAAAGTTCTTAGAATTCGTTACTGTACAATACGACAAAAAAAACAAACTCTAATTTTGAAAATTGATCTCTTGCTTGTTAAACGCCATTAAATTTTTAAAGGTGTCATCTGATTTTTATTTCCGGCGGCAATTTGAAAATTAAGTGTTTGCGGAAAAATTAATTTAACAAGAGAACGTTTTCGTTCACTGTTTTTTTATGACATTCGTTACGGTCTATACCAGAAACAAAGTTATGAAAACTTAAGTCAGTATTTAGTGATGTGAAGCCCCATCCAGTGCCACTATTTATAACTGGATCAGAGAATTTAAATGTGGTCGTACCCACCTCAGTGACGATGTGCGATGGCGGTGACGGAGGAAAACATCAAAACTGTGTGGCTCATGATTGAACGACATATCAGCAGATACAGGCTTCATTATGTATTGGTAAGAGTCAAGATCAAACTATTTTACACAATCACCTACGGGTAAGGAAGCTTTGTGATAGATGGATTCCTCACAATTGAACGAAGCTCAAAAACACTGCCGCGACGAATAGTGTCCCAAATGCTTGAAAAATTCGACAATGATCGATCAAATTCTGTTTTTTAATAAAGTAAATGGTGATGAAAGCTGGATCTACTGCTATGAGCTTGAAGTTAAGAGGCAATCTGCGCAGTGGGTATTTCCATTCGAAGAGCTGCCGACGAAAATAAAGAAAGGACGGAGTGCTGAAAAGACGATGATTGCCTCCTTCTTTGGCAGATCGGGCCACTTTGCTACTATAGCTTTAGATAATAAAGAAACAGTCACTGCGTACTGGTATGTGAACAGCTGCCCTTTTGTTTTGGTAAAAGTCAAAGAACGACGCCTACGAAGCAGAATGATCCTCCATCACAACAATGCCCCAGCTCACTCTTTCACACAAAAGAAGCAATTTTTTAGTACTTTAAATGTATAGTTAATGGGGTCATCCGCCACACAGTCCCGACCTTGCGCCTCGCGATTTTTATTTATTCCCTAAAATACAGGATACGTTAATACGTTTTATGAATGCAGAAACGGCAGTAACGGCCTTCCAAACGGCTGTTGAAAAGGTGCCCAAAGAAGGGTGGGCTGAATGCTTCACACAGTGGTTTCAGCGCATGAAAAAGTGTATCCATTGTCGTGGAGAATACTTCGAACAGCAATAAAACAACTTCCGTCTTTATATTTGATTTCTCAAAAACTTCAGTGTCACCCAAGTATTTCGCATTTCACGGAAACTAATTAATAGCTATATAGTAAAAATAGTTTTATAATCAGAGCTAGGCACTGCTTTTAATCATATGTGATGGATGACGATCACATTGACTTATTCTTTTGTAGTATTAAGACCGCTACTAACAATTATGTATTAGCGACCAATGCTTCAGAATTTTAAACTCGAAGTATTATTTTTTTATCTTTTTTTCCATTATATCTTTATTAAATATAACTACTAATAATATTTTTAACTCTATTAATGTAGTATCTAAAATAGCTTTTAAGTCTTCGTGTGAATTTAAATTAGAGATGAAACGGATAGTCGTTTGGCTGGATACCGGATATTTGGTCTTAGTATATGTCTTTATAAATTTAGTCTTTATTCATCATAATCTACCACTTGTTAATTTTGAGTATTTATTTTAAATATTCTCTTTGATAAAAAGAAGAAGAATTAGAGGGATTTTTAAGAATGTCTTTGTGTTTTTTACGTTTTTTAGTTCACTATTATGGTGATTGTGATTTTGGGAATCTACGAGATTTTTGTAAGTTTTTAGTTTAAATATTTATCATTAAAGTGAATATCTCGGAAGGTAATTTTAATTTTTTGGAAGGTACTTTGTGAATTTTTGTAACTTTTTCACCATCAAATAAAATCCGTCATAATTATAAGCCATTTTATTATTATTTACCTCACAAAGATTCATTTATTAAAGTAGATTTTAGGGAATAATCATAGTTTTTGAATATTCGGTATCCGGCCGGATATTGAGTTACTATCCGGTATTCGGCCGGATTGTAAATTTAGGCCGGATACGGGATAGTACCGGATATCCGTTTCATCTCTAATTTAAATATGTTATATTTTAAATATGATGTATTATAGCTAAAAGCTCCCCAAATAAATAATTAAAATTCTTTATTACCTCAACCTACTAATAACTTTTAACCCAAGATAAGCTATAGGCGGCCTTATCACATTAAGAAAATATTCACATTGAGAAAATAGTGACGTCTTCAGCCCAATGTGCACAGCAGATCGTTAATTGGTCAATCACTCCCTCTCGTAGTTGATCAATAGGTAAAATGACATGACTGATAGAGATGACATCACTTTTGTCTTAATTTGAACAAAGTATAACAGGTTCCTAACCTCGAGATCCGGCGTCGTGGTATGGGTACGTAGTATGGTCGTATTAATTAGAGAATTATGGAACTAAAATGGAATTGGGTAGGACAGCAAGCTAGAAGAGTTCATGGTAGATGGAGTAAAATACTAACAGAGTGGTGGGTCGATGATTTGAAGAGATGCGAGAGGGATATAAATGAGAACAGCGCAGGACCAAGGCGGGTGCCACAAACAAAAAGGAGGTTTATACTCAGCAGTGGCTGGAAACAAGGTAATGATGACAATTAGCTGTGAATAGGATTTTGCAAGGTCGGCGGCGCGCCCGCATACCCCCTGTTGTTGCAGGTGTTCATGGGCGGCGGTAACACTTACCATCACGTGAGACCGCTTGCTCGTCCGCCCTCTTCTCTATAAAAAAAAAAAAAAAAAATTATAGTAATAAATAATTATTCATTATGAACTTACTTAGAACAGTAACTAAAATATAACTATATATACACATAGCGCTGGATATGGAAACATTGATTCCGTTGCTACGAGACTCGAAGCGGAGCGGCGCCAGTCCGAAGAAACTTGATATCTGAAAAGGGAATTGAAAAGAATTTTCGGATTAAGAACGAAAATAAAACGAGTTTTTCTGTAGACAAAAAACAGGTCGGCTACACGGAAACTTCATTTAATATCTTTAATCCGACAATTACAAGGAAAAAATGAGAATTACGTTATTGTCGTTGTTAGTTAAAATTAGCATTGTTTGTGAATTTAAAAAAATATACTTTTTCTAATTAAATTTCTTAATTTTCTGTAATGAATAGAAGAAAGAAAGAAAATTATTTACTGTAGTGTCCTTGACAATAACATATTAGGTTCTTACCTATGAACCATTCATACCATTGTCTGTTGGGTTGTAATAAACAAAATAATTTATCTTGATTCCTTTCAAAAGATATCTTAACTAACCCTAAGTATGAATGCGTGCGCGCCGCCGACGACCCCGTGCGTGACATCAGCGAGCCTCGTTGCGGAGTTGGCGGGCACCGGGGCGCCTGGGTCCCCATCAGCCTTGCCCACCTCCACGCCTGCAACCCAAACATTTTAGTTAATTTAACAGTTTTAATAACAACACGTTCTCTAGCCCACACCCACATTTTCCTGTGTCGTAAGTACGCACAAACACAAATACTTACTTTTACCCGATTATACCTTTTGTAACTAACGTTGACAATTCTTACTTCGAAACATGCCATTACCTACTTGCCGTGTGGTTTTCATAGACGGTTCAAAGATCTGTACGCGCGTGAGCTCCTTGCAATCGGGGCATGAAGTGAGGCGCGGGAACGTGTCCCCTCTCAACCGTCGCACATCCTGTGATAGCTTTAGTTCTAGTGGTGTCCTTGGGGCAACTGGACGTTTCTCGATAACACGAAATACAGAATAATTTGCAGAATAATAAGCGTTTTGTTTTTATAGGTTGACCTTTTTTTTTATAATGGATAACAACAATGAACTCGTCAATATCAGACATTTTCCAGTCTGATATTGAAGATTAATAAAAATATTTAATAACTAGTAGGTACTTATATACTTTTTTCGTTTTCCTTATACCTCATATATTCACCACATTGTAATATAATTACAATATCATTTTCTCGATATCGGTAGTCATTAATTAGGTTACAACACTGGCCGTATTCCTTAGGTTAGCACGGAGCTCGTGCGTCTGCCTACTATAACTTTCTAGGCATAACTAGAAGACAAGGTATACTAGAATTGTACTATAAAATGACGTATTGTAAAAACTGGTAGAAACGATTCTACTCTTGACACTGAAGAACCTATTTGAAGTATTTTGATAGAAGTATTTTAATTGATTGGGCTTGACGCATTAGTTATAATAACCCAGGGCCCCGCAATCTAGAGGGTCCCATCGCAAGAAATTTTATAGCTAGTAGAGCAATGGAATTTTGAAAATAATCGTCCTACGTAAGGCGAGCGAAATACCGAGCTCACATTACTGGGGGAAAGTGAGTGTCACGCGTCCACACCTAAGACAGGCCAGCAGAACCAGCTTTTATTTTATAAACCCAAGCCCTTTATAACCAGGCGAAAGAAAGTACAGCGCATCCAAGCCCTAAGGCAGGCGAGCGAAGTGAGCTTGTAATTCTTCAAACAGCATCCCAAAACCACATAACCAGGGGACATTGAAAAAGTATAGGAAAGGATTTGGAGAAAGGCTTGGAAAAATCGGGACGGACAGGATGGGAATGGGCTCTGGCACATCTCACTCACTAGCGAAACACGTACGTACATTGGTAAAATACGATAAAGTGGGAAATGCAGTACATTTCGAGGTAGTCTTCTGTGTGTGAGGGGTAACGTGGCCAGTCGAACGCGTCCAGCGGTTATTGGATAGTAGCGTGCACTCTCAATGTGTGAGCTCAAGTTATGTGAGCAAGTAATGAAAACTACACGTGTAAATAAAGCATTGCTAAAGCAAGTGAGGTTGATTACCTTGTATCGATATAACGCAGAGGCCCATCCGTCTTATCTACTCCGAGAACTGTTATTAAACACTTTATAATTGCATCTCTTGAAAACACATTGCAAACTGGCAACTAAGTATATGATGGCTTACGATGTTTTGAGAATTAACATCTGTCTTACTTTGTAATTGTCGCCAAATATCCAATGTTAAAACACTGTTACAAGCGATCTTATCCTCTTACCTAATATATAAAGTTACATATAAAAAATGAAACAGAATAAATAAAGATAAATACTTAATGAGCAGTAGAAAATACTGAATGGGCAGCGAATTAATGGTAACAAATTTAAAGGTTTGTCAGATTTGGGTTCTCAAGAAATAGGAGTCCCGTGAAGCGGAATTCCGTCGACTTGGTCGACATTCTTAGTAAATATTTCCTTTGGTTTTCCAAAAATAGGTCTCTTAGTAATTAAAAATTGTTTCATTTGGTTATTCAAAAATAGGTTTCAAACTCAAACAATTTATTTGCAGAATATGGGTAATACAAGTTATAAAATATTCATACATTATTGTGATCTGCCATATTCAGCCTGTTAGACCAAGCAAAATTAATTATTCATAGATTCAAAATTACTCATATATTAATAACATTAGTAATAATAACACATTATCCTTTATATATTAATAAAAATACATAGTTACAAGGTTGTTTTGCTGATCACGATTTGCTTTTCGTATAAATACAATCCATAAAAAACACTTCAGTATATTTATAATATAAATATAAACAATATCCTGAAGCATTTTTAATCTGTTTCACATGTTTTACATGAAACACAATCTAAAACAAAATGTTGTTATTTTAAATAACAATATCCCAATCCAAACAACATAGGAAAATATTTTTGACACTCGTGTTTATTTAAGCTATTGATGCGGTTATATTCTTATATTTATTATTTACTTCGCACTTTTCCGAGATATATATATATATATATATATATTATATACTGTATGTTCCACTTAAAATATTTCTTCGTGACGAACAACAACCGACACGCTGACGATGGCGTACCGTTTCCACGAGTAATGATAGCATGTATTGAACGCTATGAAGTCCTATTTACGACTGACTTTAATATGTGTCGTGGTCCCGGAAAGTTCTGTGATGGAGAACCGTATTTATTGTTTTTATAACATCACCAAGTGAACACGCGAAAATAGAATGTTCTGATAGTGCACGGAGTGAGAAAATACAAAACAACGAGTGAGAAACGAAACATATTTTATTGTAACAAATAAATTTCATTGACTTTTATTTAGACGAGCACCAAATAATTCTAAATGAGCGGCAAATAATTCTAAATGAGCGACAAATAATTCTATGCGGCAAATCATGATCGACAAAAAAATCTATTTTTTGAATAAAAATAAAATGTAAATAATTTTAAATTACTATGAATATCTTACCACTTCTCATTATCTAAGACGTGTATTTCGCTTTCTTTGTGACTCTCGTCAAAAAATCTTGGTTCTGGAGATAATCTGCTGCTGCAGATTATCTCCAGCCTCGCATGGATCTCGCGTCAATCTCGCGTGCCCTCGCACCGTGCAAGTTCCCTCTCAAAATCTTTAACCGTGCAAGCGACAAGACTCTGGAACGATCTTCCCCTCAAAATCAGAAAGGCTCCATCTCGGGATAGTTTTATGAGGAGATTTTTCAATCTGCCTCCTGCAAATAGGCACCGTTTAGTTATTTTCTTTGCGTAGTGTAATCTGATCATTTGTATCTATGTATTGATTATTTATTTGAATATATACGAGTATAATATTTAATTTTATTTGATATCTATGTGTATTTTATGAATATGTCGTATGTGTATTTTAAGTGTTTATTATTATTTCTTACATTTGTATATATTCATTACAAATTTTATTTTATATATTGTTGTTCACTTGTACCTACCATATACTCGTATCTATCCAGCTATACAAATGTATAATAAAACTGTAGAACCAGCGTGTCTGTACATTGAATATATTTACCAAAAACTGATTGGGGGCGATGAAGGAAGAGTATCAGAATACAAAACGACGATTTTGAAAAGTTTTGTCTGTCTGTCTATCTGTCCATTTGTCTGTTCTAACACGCTAATCTCCAAAACTACGGAACGGATTTTCATGGGGTTTCCACGGGTTAATAAAGCTTACCTTAGCGCTTTGAATAGGATTTGTTTCATCGAAATCGACTGACGGGAAGAAAAGATATCCCAATTTAGAGTTTAAAAACTAAAAATCCACGCGTACGAACCCGCGGGCACTATTAGTATTGTCTATATATATATATATATATATATATATGTTCTACGAGTATATATTATCACCATTAAATTTGCTGCCATCGATTTGCTGGCCATTCAGTATCCTCTGGTGCTTATTTTTTCTCATATTGAATTCGTGATAGAAGTAACTTTTTATATTAATTTATTTTGACAAACTTTACGCACACGAAAATTTTATTTAACAGAACTAACTCAATGAAATTGTGAAATCATAACATAGCTTACAAAATATGCACAAGTCTCATATAATAGGTACGAATAAGTAAGTTGATCAATGTTTTGACTATTTTCTGCAAAAAAAATTAACAGAACTAGTGTCCAAAGTAGGTTAAAGCCTAGGATTTAAAGTACCAGGTCCTCAATCCCTTTCAGCAACACATATTTATTTAGGATACGGAAAATATTTTCCATTTTTCTTGATAGCAAAATAGATATAAACAGTTTTTATCGTGATCTATTTAACACTGCCATCTATCAGAAAGAGTAAATATCAGAAAGGGAGATGATACCAACTTTTGGTATTAATTTGTTTTTTATTTGAATGCCGCCTAATATTAATTAATACATAATCACTATTAATATTGGTTTAACGATTATAGTTAATTATAAATCCACACGGAGACAAATAGTATGTCAGAATAGTTGGGCTAGATCGAAAAACAGTCAAAAAATGATAACAAGCAAATAAATACAGATAAGGGTACCAGGAAGATAAATGTCCGCGGGAGGTTAATAAAACACGGCGTTTGTTGTATGCCGATGAAAACACTTCATAACTATAATATATGTTAATATCGAAGCTTATCTAATAGTTTATTGTTGGCTTTTTCGCAGATGACTCATCCATCGGACGGTAAATAGATTACTGTCACTTTTTTTTAAATCACTTTTTTTATAGAAAAAAGGCGGCAGACGAGCACACAGTCTACCTGATGGTAAGTGGAAACTGTAGCCCATAGATTTCCGGGATACATGCCAGTTTCAGTCCAGAATGACAAACGTTGGCACTCCCCCGGATGCGCTGCCTACGTTTGCGGATTAAGCGATGGATTGGGAAAAAGGGTTTTGAGAATGGGGACGAATAGAATAGGACGGGATGGGAATGGTCTCTGGCATATCTCATTCGCTACCGGAACACGTACGTACATTGGGGAAATCCGATAAAGTAGGAAATGCAGTACTTTTCAAGGTAGTCTTCTGTGAGAGAGGGGTAACGTGCCCACGTGCCAGTCGAGTGCGCCCAACGGCTGTGGGAATGCAGCGTGGACTACACCCCCTACAATACAATACTTGTATAAAATACTTGTTCAATACTTGCATAAAATAGATTTTCATTTTCATTTCATGCATAAAGTTATTTTCATAATTTATCCAAATATGTAGGTCCATTAAACCATTGTTGGTTTGACTTGGAACACATAATTTGATCTTTTAATGTTCGGTATTGTTCGGGGGCTGAGCGGTGAGGGGTGAGTTCACATGCTGCGCGGGCGCGAATCGCCCGGTGAGTCGGTCATCGACCCTTGTCCGGTACGATAGCAATTTGATTGTTGTGCAAGTAGGCTGCACATTTTTGAAGACCTTGGGATTCGCGTGTATCGTGATTACTGTTGAATTTAATAGTGTAGTGTATAGAAGACCTTGCAAGGGCGCCATTAAAGGCCTCCGTGTTCAGCAGCGGCGGGGTCCACCAGAAAGATCGAGAGTAGGTGAGCGCCTGCGAAGTTTAAGGTCAGGTCTTTTATTTTTTTTCTTAATTTTGCTTCCACATATCGCGGATAAAACATTTAATGTTAAAAATTAGGATACTCATAATTAGGATAATTCCTTCACAAATTCTCTTAAACACCCAAGTACCTACTTATGCCAAGTATGTTGCAAAGAGCTGACAGTAGTCCTGTCCAAGTTTTTGCTCGCATAGATCGTTTTTTTTGCCCGCATCGATTCTATATATTTTCCTTCAACGGTTTCTCTAAAATTGTTACTGCTCTAATACTTTTTATCTTTGCCTAATATTTTCTGCGCGTAACTCTTCGAGAAACCATTTAAACATGAACTGTATCGAAATCTGTTTAGAGTCCCTAGAGTTACTTACAGGTATACATATTTCATTTTATTCGGAGTTGCCGGCGCGCGCTGCCCACGCGCAACCCTGACGAGACGTCAAGAAAAATTTAATAGCTAAAAATATTATCTAATATGCGTTTAGGATCCGTTTAATATATACATATATATGCGCAAAATGCGAAAATCTTAACTTTAAAATGTAACAGTACTTTAAAGTACAGTAGTCGTATAAGCACTGTTGTGTAAGTCTTATAGTATGTACAACGTAGCATATAGGTACATTTACATGTACAAAACATGTTTATGCTTTAAACATTCATAATAATACTCCTACATAATTAAATTCAATACTTCATTGCACTCATGTTGTTAACAACACACAGGTTTTAAAAACATCTATACATATAATAAAACTGTAGAACCAGCGTGTCTGTACATTGAATATATTTACCAAAAATTGATTGGGGGCGATGAAGGAAGAGTATCAGAATACAAAAGGACGATTTAGAAAATTTTTGTCTGTTTATCTGTTCGAACACGTTAATATCCAAAACTACTGAACGGATTTTCATGGGGTTTCCACAGGTTAATTAAGCTTAGCTTGGCGCTTTGAATAGGCTTTGCTTCATCGAAATCGGCTGACCGGAAGAAAAGATGCTGTATACAAAGCTTTATAAATCAAACTAAAACTCCACAAATACGAAGTCGCGGGCTCAGCTAGTATTAAATATTCGTTAATATCTATTGTTTTATAGTTTTCAAACGTACGAATTAAAACACCTCCTCCCCCCAATCTCTGTCCGAGGGTATCGTGAAAGGCAACAGGGATAACAAAGCCGGTACCATGAGCCCCGAGGATGCACCACCTCTAAAAAAGCGTTTCAAGGCCATACATTGCTCATGCCCAAGACAATGTGTACATAAGGAGAGGCATGTCCAGCAGTGGACAGTAGATGATGAGCTGGTGACGGGGATTTGTTATAAAACTGTAAAGATAAATAAGTATAAATAAGAAGAAAAAGAAACGAACATATTTCCTTTGGTGGAATAATGATTATAGTGATTTGAGGGGGAGAGTGCACGCTGCTATCCAACAACCGCTGGGCGCGCTCGACTGGCCACGTTACCCCTCTCTCACAGAAGACTACCTTGAAATGTACTGCATTTCCCACTTTATCTTAATGTACGTACGTGTTTCGGGAGTGAGTGAGATGTGCCAGAGCCCATTTCCATCCTATCCCTCCCCATTTTCCCAAGCCTTTCTTTAAATCTGTTCCCATATCTCCAAAGGTAGACAGCGCATCCGGGGGCGTGCCAATGTTTGTCATTTTGGACTGATGTTGGCATGTATCGCGGATGTCTATGGGCGACAGTATTCACTTACCATCAAGTGAACTGTATACTCGTCTTCAGCCTTAAAAAAAAAACTCTCACTCTCGAGCTAGGTCGAACCCGTATTTCGAGAGTTCTATTTTCGTATATTATTATTACAGACTCAAAAGATACTTAACAAGCAGACATACAATATAAATAGCGCAACGCTATTTTTTTTTTAAAAAGAGTAATTTTATATATTCTTTAAATTTATTTACTTACTATTTGATATTCTCTTATACAATGAAGGCGCAATATATTCAATTTTATATAATTCATTCCAGTCGTACATATTAAAAACGACTTTTAAGGATTGAAATTAAAAAAATTAAAAACATAATATCGGTCCTATTTAGCCGAGGACAACGGCTAACACAAGAACATTTCTGTCAAGATAATTCTGTGGAAATAACAAATATATAAATTTGTTGTAGTTACATTATGGAAATTATCTCTTGTTTGTCACACAAGAGACACACGCACATTATTTGGTACACGAGGGAAAAATACACCTTTTATAAGTCTTATTTTTCGTTCTTGTTTCATTAGATATCTAATATTTGTATTTTTCTCTGTCTTTGCCTATAAATAGGTACCTACTTACAGTGTATATCATCGGTTTATTTGTTGGATCTAGACATTTTTATTTTGTCTCGATATTGACTTCAAATGCTTATTTCAGAAAAGATGTTACGTATTTCTATCCGTTAGATATACTTTATGTGTTTCCAAAACTGTTTAAAGCAGTTTCGTGAATTGCAATTAATTATTAATTAACTTTAACATAACTTACATGCACTGGTTACGATTACGTGTGACTGACCTTAAATTCATTTGACTTTGCGAATATACCCGTAGTTACCAATAGTACTAAAAGCTCTTTCACAGACCGCGGTCTGCTATAAGAACTGCTATTGCATAATACCAATTTTAGTCTATTGACGTGTGCTCTGCCCTAAATTTTTGGTGTTCAAATAATAGTTAACTTTGTTTTATATATAAATAACATACGTTAGGATTGGCAAAGTAACACGTGTTATTTATTTTTTATGTTGCATAAACGTGGTTATTGACTGAAGCTCAGAAGTCCAAACACAAGATATGCTAACGGACGATGGAGCGCAGCATACTGGGTATGAGAAGGACGGACCACATCAGAAACATCGAACTGCACTTTAAAATCTGTTTAAAAAAAAACAGTATATATAATATTGTTGTCAAGTTCTTTGGTCACGGTGGTTGTCATTACCATCGTTGTGGAGTCACTACTCAACAACAACAAAAAGCATTTGTACAAATAAATAAATAAATAATTTATTGACAGTTCTGTATGATAAAGGAATAAAAAAAGGAAGACTTATTAGGATATATTGCTTACTTAGGAGGAGAATTCAGCCCTCAAGGGGACCGGACGCCGGACGCCCAAGTCCTTCGAACATACATACACTAGATACAATTATTTTTCTTGGAAGGCAACGAACAAAGAGGAAAGCCAAATAGATAGTTAGAAAACATTCCTAAAAGTGGCTAAATATCGGTTGTTACTTATATGTATTTATGTTGGATAAATTTAAATCTAGATATTTTTTTACAGACTATGTGACCGTATGTCAATATTAACAACCGGAGGATTTTTCTACTTCTTTAATAAATAATTATTACTTTCCACCGAGTAATCATAAGTGAATTTAGGAAGTTCAATTGCTTTATTTGTTTCAAAGTTCCATGAATTTCACTTAAATATTTATTAATGTTCATTGTATTTCTTCAATTTACTTGTTTAGATACTAATTATGTAGACCTCCGTCGGAGGATCGGAAAAAAAAACAATTTACTAATACTAAATTTGAATTAGGCAATACTTAAGAGATGACTCTTACTGTTGATATTTCAGTTTTTTTTTAAATAACTAAATAGTTGACGATTAGTTTAAATAACTAGGTATACAAAAGGTAGGCCTTATCACTACAATGATCTCGTCGACGCAATCTTTGGACGGGAGGAGGTGACACAGATGGAGAGGACACAAGATTAATAAGTAATCATAATTATAACCTATCAAATATCATAATTACATACTGCATAACAATAAACCATGAAATAATTTCCAAGAATAATATTAATAACCATTAATAATAATGCTGTTATACTAAAATTTGGTACATTCTGATGGTGAAATTGATCATAATTTATGTATGGATTGTCTGTCTGGTCTGGTGAAAGGACGGATCTGGCGACATGCAAAAATTGTTTTGAATTGAAAAATTGAATGGAAAATTGTGAGGGACACTAGCGATCGCCCACTACCGATTATTTAGCGATTAGCTAACGATAACACTAGCGATCGCCCGTGATTATGTAAATCAAAACAATACAATAAAATATACAACACAAATTAAACACAAGAATATGAAGAGTCGGTAAACTCTAATGTACTAACGCTATCTAGGCCGATCGATTTTATTTATTTATTTACTCTTTTTGCACTATATTTTAAAGAGGCGGACTTAATGTTTTAAAGCCTTAACACTATAGTTGCAGGTTTTCATAGATATAGTTTATGTGAAAACGATACTTCCATGCACTGTCGGGTAATAATTCAATTTTTGAAAGCAAATAACATGATTATTTTGTCATTAATCAACTTTCTCTAATCTGCTTATAATGTCGCTGAAAAACATTTCTCGATGGATCAAAAAATATTCAATCAGTTGTTTACTGCTATACTAAGTACGCGCACGTATGGTAATTTCATAAATAAGCATTTTTTTTATATTTATCTGTGACATTATCCGAGAAAAGGGACCTTATTGTAGGTTCTAGTGTCCCAGATATTGTGACTGATGAAATCTTAACAAAAATTAACTTATCTTAAAAAATCAGATGTAATTTAGAGATTTAAATTTTATTGCAATATCTTAACCAAAGGTAGTCAGTTCATACTGAGAATTCTCTTTTTATTTTCATTTTCCATTTTTTTATTTTCATATTACATACGCGAATGTATTGATTTCATAAATAAGCATTTTTTTACTAGAATTCCCTAAGAATAAGAATTTCCTAGATATTGAGATTAATAAAATCTTTAATAAATATTGCTTTATTTTAAGAATCAGATGTAATTATTCATTTTATATTAGAAAATTTTAACCAAAGTCCATACCTACAATAAATTGACTTTTATCGGATAAGACCCAACCAACTTCCATTATACGAGTAAATGTGATACCTGATATGGCTTACTATCGTTGCAGATAACATATGGGTTATACTACGTACTGTCAGGAAACCATCTAGTGATTGCAAGACGCAGCCTGTATGTACCCTGCAGCGGGAAATACCCCGCCGCTAACTCAACCTACAAACGAAGAGGACTACGATCCTTCTGACCAACTTTGATACTACACAAGGAAACAGGAGACGTCACAAAAGGCTACTTCATCTCCACACTGAGGTAGACAAGGTACGCTAGATAGATAAGCGAAGCTTCGGGTGATGTCCGCTGATCCTCTGCGGGATAGGATCCGAAAGATTTGAGGAGTGCCCTCATGAGGAGACAATTCTGGCTGCAGCATCAGTTCGTGGTGTAAATCATGTTTAGCTATCAAAATTAAACCTACATGCAAAATTACGTATCTCTGCTACGAATCGTTGAGGAATGCCCTCGTGAGGAGACAATCCCGGCTACAGCATCAGTTCATGGTGAAGATCATGTTTAGCTATGAAAATTAAACGTATATGCAAAATTTCGTGTCCGTGCTACTAACCGTTGAGGCGTGCCCTCGTGAGGAGACAGTCCTGGCTGCAGCATCAGGTTATTTCTATCATTTTAGTGTATTGTCTTCAGAACTGAACAAGCATGCAAAATTTCAAAGTCGTAAGTTTAGAGGAAGTGATTCAACTTTCGCTTGCAAGATTTGTCCCAAACATACTAACAGGTGAAGTTAAATAAAAGCTTGTAAAAATGGATGTTGGTATATCTGATGTTAATAGACTTCAACACCGTTTGACCGATCACCATGAAAGTTGGCACATATATGTATTTTTACGCAATCTGTCATTAAGGTATCTAGGTATTAAGTCCGTCTTATCTACAAATTTTATTTGTGCACTAAAGTTTAAATAACTAAAAAAAGGTTGACTTTCTCGTGGGTATTTTACGCTACATGTTAGCAATATTACGTCGCTCAATCGCAACCCAGGGCGTTCCGCGAGAATTGACCAGCCAAGGTCTAAGGTAAAGTCGTCAGTCACGAAAGATCTTCAAAAAATAAATGCGTCTTATAACTCGGTAGTCGTACAGAGTTCGATAATAAATGTTTATGTATTTAAAAAATACACAACAAAATTACGAAATAACTTTCAACACAAGTTTTTTCAAGAACTAAATTTGTAGAACCTAAAAGGAAACGTTATTTCACGCTATCAGAATTATGGTCAATATGCTGTGATTCATTATATGCCGTACACATTATCAAATAATCAAAATAAATATATAAATTTAATCAAATACATATATTTTATTGAGGGGGAGAGTGCACGGTGCAATCCAACAGCTGTTGGGCGCGCTCGACTGGCCACGTTACCCCTCTCTCACAGAAGACTACCTTGAAATGTACTGCATGTCCCACTTTATCTTATTTCCTTAATGTACGTGCGTGTTTCGGTGGTGAGTGAGATGTGCCAGAGCCCATTCCCATCCTATCCCTCCCCATTTTTCCAACCCTTTCTCCAAATCCATTCCTATATCTCCAAAGGTAGGCAGCGCTTCCGGGGGCGTGCCAACGTTTGTCATTTTGGACTAACGTTGGCATGTGTCGTGGATATCTATGGGCGACAGTATCCGCTTACCATCAGGTGGACTGTATGCTCATCTGCCGCCTTCGTCCATAAAAAAAAAGTAAGAACTTTTACGTGAGCGGATTTGTAACCAATATGTTAGATCTTCAATTAATTTTATCTTAATGAGGCATACTAGGAAAAAGTAAAGAATTATAAGTTAAAAATATAATGATAAGATAAGAAAACCGAATTTACATTGCCGCGTTTCCCCAGTGGGAGAGCTAAATTACGGGGGTACGACTTTTACTACAAAGGAAGGAGGCAAGATTTGTTTCAATAGCTTGTTATATTTAGTCAGTTAAACCTAATACAAAAATTTAAGATCAATTTATAAAAATAGTTCAGAAAGTAAAGTCTGTAAAATAGTGTCTGTTTCCAAATTCACGAAGCACGAATTTGGACGATAAAGCTGCAGGAGTGGCGGGGCCTAGCAAGGCGCACGCCCAGAGTGATGAAGAGCGGCACTACCGCCAGCCGGAATTAGCAGTCAGATGGGCGATGGAGAGCAGGCGCAACAAGCGGCGCCCAGCAAGAGCACCAGCGCCCAAAGAGCGGCGGACCAGAGCTCCGGCGGCCAGCGAGAGTAGCGGACCAGATGTTGTGTCCCGGAACAGGCGTGTGACTTCCTCAAAACGTCCTCCCCAGATCGCTCCAAAAACAAAAAATCGTCTGTAGTGCGCCTTAGATTTTACTCTTTTGCTCGTCAGAATTTTAAATTTTGAAACTTTCCTTTACTCGAGCAGTCTCCAGCCAGTGCTATTTATTTCATGAAGATGGATAATGTGTCATAGAATACAGAGATATAAAAAAATAAATTTCAAAAAAGTGAGCTATTGCAACAAATATTACATTTCCCCATTAACAAGGAAATGGACACGTTTGTAATGTGACAACATGAACGGCGTCGTTGTCAAGAGGTATTTTATTTTGTAGCGTTTAAGTATCGGAAAGAAATTCTGTCGCTTTTTGTCCTTCATCTTACCCAGCTTTTATTACCTATTGAGAAGTATGTCCACTTTTATGTACACTAAAGCCTTACACGACGTTAGTATACATTCGAGTATTATATAACAATCACCAATATACGAGGATTTTAGTCACAGAGTTCCAAATTGCGGTATTGCGAGTATGTCAATCAATCAATATGTCGATAATCTTTTGTGTTTTGAAAATGAATAATTGTTTTGTTAATTGAAAATGAATAATGAATAATTGGCGCGAGTTTTTTAGGCATCTAATATTCTTGTCTGCGACTGGTGAAGTGACGTCACTCGGTGATTGGCTAGGATTGGCTAGGCAGTGAATCCTGGCTAGGATTGGTCTCGCATCGCTGGACCGAACGGACGTCATATTTTGGTTTATTACTTGTGACTTTATCTTGTTCACACCATCCTCGTACCACGCGAGTGTTTTTTATTGAGATATTGAAATTTTTATCTTTTGGGGCGTATTGTTCTTATTTGGATTAATTTCTCGGTGTGATTTACCGTTTTGTTTTGGAATAATAGCCGCCACCGGCTCATTAAAGTGAAATAGCTTCTTATTAACATTATCATATTTTGATTGGGGGTACATATCGCGGCCGGTACCTTATAGACTCCCGTGTTGTGAATACCAAGCCACAGTGTATTGTATTTTGTGCCAACATCCACCTTGAACGAGACCCGTGTTGCGGAGTTCCAGATATTACTGTACAAGTACCTATTGTAAATGTATTTATTTAATTCAATTCTCACAGTAAAGTAGGTCATTTCTATTAGGGACCAGTGTAGATACACTTTTCATATACATGATCGGGGTTAAAATCACCATTGGTAAGTCATATTAAGATTTTGTTATCATTTCTACCCACCATTTCTTTGTGTATATATCTCGAAATTGAGTTAAGGGTATAGCAACACTGCATCCCATTTTGGTTATTAAATGTCTATCCATATTGCTTCGGTTGGGTCACTTTGATTAATTGTACGCTGGGTGCGTTTTTTTTTAGGCTGTATCCACACTTCACTGATTTAGTTGACTCGAATATTTTGGTTGGGCCCGAGTGTACATACCTCAGGCTACTTTCGCGAACCGCGAGGTGGATGCACATAGTGCGTTCATCGACAACTAATACTCATACTACACAAATATACTTGTAAAATATAGGTAGAATAAACATCAATATGAAATTATGTGAGTCGCAATAATAAAATGGTCACCTAGGTCAGCATATTGTTGAGACCTGTGCGGAAGACCACAACGCTGATATCCTGCTAGGGCCACTAGTGACGTATCACGGACGTTTCAATTTGCAAATATACGTACGTAATATAGTGAACCCCCAAAACTTCTATAAGATTGCCACTTCGGTAATAGTAATTAAAATTGTAGTTTTTTTTTTCAAGCGTTTGTCTGCCATAATTCTATTTAGTTTTGACGATAAATATCAATTGATATATATCGTGATATACATCATGATATATAACCGCTGATATATAACAATGAGCCCTGCTCCAGATGCTTGTGTATGGAACCGGATGCGAGTTTAGATGGTTTGTGTATGTATCCGTACAGCACGTCTTGAAAGAGTTTAACATCGTTAATATCCAGCAGTGGGGAGATATAGGCTGATGGTATATCACAGTAACGCGTACATAATCGGCACGTATTGCATAAGTAATTGCGTAACTTACTTATCTCTTTTACTACGGCATGGGCGTGTCGACACTAATATGTCAACTTGTTCCGATAATCAATTACCAAACTGTCTTCTATGTATGTATATGTAGTTTCAAGGAACGTTCGGAAAATTCGATTTACGTAGGTTAGTAATAAGGCGTTAAACCACACAGATATTTTTTATAGAAATATATTATATCACAAATTATATCACTTTACGTACTGTCTAAAAATTCTACAATATAAAAGTATATATTTACATACAACGGGTCACCGAAATAACGCAAAAGTTGAAAGCCGGCTGTCCATCATCGGGAATAGAATCCATTCTGTCAGTCAGTACTACCATTTTTTTTTTCATAACTTATTGTTCACTAGTATATATTTTATTCTACGCGTAGTTGCACTCTATTATATATTGCGTTGTGCATTCCGACTATGTATTGAGTAATGCGCATTCCGCCGATGTATTGAGTAATACGCATTCCGACTATGTATTGATTAATGCGCATTCCGACTATCTATTGAGTAATGCGCGCTCCGACGATGTATTGAGTAATGCGCATTCCGACTATATATTGAGTAATGCGCTCTCCGATTATGTACTGAGTAATGCGCGCTCCGACGACGTATTGAGTAATGCGCATTCCGACTATGTATTGAGTAATGCGCTCTCCAATTATGTACTGAGTAATGCGCGCTCCGACGATGTATTGAGTAATGCGCACTCCGACGATGTATTGAGTAATGCGCACTCCGACGATGTATTGAGTAATGCGCGCTCCGACGATGTATTGAGTAATGCGCACTCCGACGAGTATAATTCCAGCACCCCTCTTAATTATGTTTTTTCTGTTAAGTTGACTGGTAGACAAGAGGCGGACTCAATGTGATAAGGCATTAAGTCCGCATTTTGTACGTTTTATCTGTGTAATAAAGTTTAAATAAGTAAACACTTATCCATACGATATAAATTCATTCTATCTTTGACAATATATAAAAGGAAAATTGTTGCTCGATACTCGTATGCTCGAAACAAAGTACCATATGAAACCTTTGGCTTGACGTGTAAAAGCAGCGTCAGTCCTATGTAAAAGCAGCGTTAATCCTGTGTAAAATTAAACCCATACCCTATGTCAAGCTTTGTAAATATCAAATTTTACCGTCTATAAATTTTCCACGGTTTGACCTTTCTATAGGGTCATCCCATTAATGGGAGCGCTCGTCCAATCACCGGATTACTCGTTATTGTTAGAATTACTGTTTTATAATTTATTAATAGATAACAAAGTATATAATGAATCATTTTCCATAATCATATTTTTTCTGTACGTTTAATTATTATAGTAACAGTGCGGATGTTTGTTATGTCAGGTCAATTGCCACAGAGTGGTGCATACGTGAATACTTCGAACTAGTGAATAAACCACTTGTATCAGACTTCAATGCAGGGACCCTAGTAAATCACTAGGGGGTTTCGGGCCATAATCCACCACGCAGGCCCAGTGCGGATTGATGGATACACATACTAAAGATCTTTTTATTCTTTTATTTCTGGAACATGCTGGTTTCATCACGAGGTTTTCCCTCACCGTCGAGCTAGTGTCAATTTTTATAAATCCATACTTAACTAGAAACTCGGTGGTACGGGCCGAGGATTTGAAGTCACGATCACACGTGTGTGAGTCGAGTATAGATACCCACAGGCACAGAAGCATAATTTCATTAAACCAGGTTAAAGGAATTTTAGATCTCACCAATTTTATCGGCAGTTTAGTCGATCAATTTAGTCGCGAGGATTGGCAAGATTTTTAGAGAAATGTTTTTGTTGGAATTACTTATAAAAAGCTGTGATTTGTCTCTTACGCTAATGGAAATTTCCAGTGTAGAAATTCCAGTATATGTGGATAAGGTGTCAACCACAATCACAACCTTTTCATTTTCAACTGTAAACACTATTATGATAGAAAAACATGAAAGAAAAACAAACTTTTAACAAACACGACTAATCCAACAATACACGCTAAAACAAACACGTACATAAGACAGAAAATCAAGAGTAATTTTCTTGTTCCATTTTCACCTTTATGTCCACCTAATAAGACTTACTAATGTTATATTTGATGTGTTAGCTTGTAAGTGCTGAGCCTCCTAGGGTAATGTAGAGGGGCTACGTCGTAGCAGTTTCCGTAGAGCGTAGATGTGCTACGTATTTTCATAGCCTTTTATAAACAAATTAGCGACCGGCCCTCGCTTCACTTCGGTTTATAAGAGTTTTTTTCCGACTTAGTTGACGAAAATCATCATAACTTTAGCTAATTTGCACATAATGTTCATAATATATAGCCTATGTCCATCTGGAATAATGTACCTTTCAAATGGTGAAAGAATTTTTCAAATAGGTGCAGTGGTTCCGGAGATTCCACATACGCACTAACTCACAAAATTCGCACTCTCTATTATATTAATATAGATTATTAGTGAGTTATTATATTTTGCTATTTATATGTAACTTAGTTATATTTTAATTGAATTTTTAAGTGATTCTTTGTTGTTTGTTTGTAGCTGTTATTGTTAGACAATATGTCAAACATTGGATTATACAATTTCTACACATTGTATATAAAGAGATAGAGAAGAATTTATTTAAGAGAAGAATAGAAGAAGATTTATAAAAAAAATATAATATACATTTACCACCTCAATAGAGAATCATAAATGCTATGTCCACAATAAGTACATCTAGAATTATATCATACTTAAAAAAAAACATATTTTATTTAAATATATACAACATTTATAACTTAATAATATATTTATTAAAGCTTATGATTTGTGGCATTAGGAATGCCATGTGTGCGTGCGAGTGTGTTTGCGTGTGTTCATTGCTATAGTTTCTTTATTTAAAGTTTCAGCATTGACTATAAAGTTTATAGTCGTTGGAAATTTTTTTTCCACCTGGTGTTTATTTTATGTATGTAGAGTGATGGCACTTATGACGTTTTGTTTTCAAGAGAAAAACATTTTAGGGTGTAACAATCAGTCATTCAAATCAACATTCAAAGAATAAACACGTTAAATATTCATTAAACTAACATATATTTTACTTAATATCTGACATCGACGATTCTTATCCTTCCATTTTGTGTAATATACTAGCCGTGTCCGCGACTTCGTTTACGTGGACTTATTGATTCCCACAGGAATTCTGTAACGGGTCTCTGGATAAAATTAGCCTATGTCCTCTCTGGCCTTGTCATGTAAAATTTCATTGAAATATCTAGGAGTTCAAGTTGGTTCTAATTGTTTGTCTTTAGAATTAGGTTTCGTTTTCGTATATTTAATTGAGATACTTAAATATCCTCCAAATACTTTATTTTACACGAATACAATTACCAATAACGGGTACACAGATCGGTGAGCAGGAGACGACTGAAGGTAGCGGGGGCTTAACCTTTACTGCTGAGTTAACAAAACACGTGTCTAGAATTTGACACCGTGTCGACACTGTGTCCCTTACACATCCATTGCTTGGTGGAGGCGTGAAGTAACAAATAAACAAGCAACAATACGTTCAAATTTATTAAACAAATAGCATTTGCTGGCGACTTCGTTCGCGCAATTTTGATATAACTTACGGAATGGATTTAATCGTTGAAAGCAGTTAAAGTTATTATTATGAAAGCAACCGTTTCAAAATCTAACTTCATTTATTATATATATTTATAGGTAGGATCAACTGTCAATTACGTTTTCGTTGATATATTTTTAGTCAAAGAAACGCTCTTCCTGTATAGCATAAATGACAGATGCCTATGTCATGTTATTAAAAATACTGAATATTTTTTATGCTTTCGACTTTATATAGTAGTTAGTCTATTTTTTGTATATATAATTGACATTAATATAAATATTTATACTATGAATAATACTTAATACTAATTACATTACTATTTCAAAATTTAAAATAAAAAAAAAAGACTAGATGTTTAAGAGGGTGCGACAGCAGGATCTTGTCCATACAAACGTATTTCCCCTATTTTGGCTATTAATCCCCTAAATTATCGCAATAGGGCAATTATTTTTAATGTTACAGATTTCTACCATCGGCATGTCACTGCGTTTTGATTTTTTGGTTAGTTAGATACCTATTTGTTATAAGAGCTCATTAGAGATTCAATAAATAATCGAGCAAGCAAAAATCAATATACTATAATTGTCTCTGTTTAAACGCTGTCAAAAGAAACCCAGTGTGCAAATTTAACAATTCTTATTTAAAAAGCAAAACGCGCCAACATAGAAAAACTTATTTTAAATATAAATTCACTTAGCGCTTAGAAAATACGGCTGTAATATCACACGTTTTATTCTCTGTAAACCTGTGTGTAAGAGTCGCTGATGAAACACATAGAAATACGTGTTTAATGTTTACAGCAGTTTAATTATAATGTGTTAAAGGATGCGATCCGAATGATGTTGCAATTTGAAACATATACGTGCGAATGAGTAATCTGGACCTTTTGCGTAGTTTTCTAGTACATTGGTTTAAAAAATCTACTGTTTTTTCAATGACACTACAATACAATAAGATTTTATAATTAATAATAATGATAAAAAATATGTCGAAGCTAATAATGTCCATAGAAGTTTTGTATAATAAGTATTAATAAAATAATATAATAGTCCCATAGTGAGACGAGTTAGCGTAAATGTACGGTGATTATTACCTTTAAATTTAATTACTTCTATGTCATGTGCAGCTGTTTTCCAATTCACAACCCTCGGTGAAATAGATAGATAAAAATTATTTTACTAAAAAATAAGATGCTAATATTAGCATATGCAAGGATGCATATGCAAAGCAAATAAAATGCTGTGTTTCCATAATACTCTTGACTTTAGCTTCCACTCCAAGGAGAATTGGGAGGTGTAATTTAATGAGGAAAGTCCTTTTTCTTCGTATTCGTATTATCTTACTTTACTTTTTCAAGCCTTTCTCGAAAACCATTGTTAAATTTTCAAAGGATGTTGGTTGTCGTTGAGCCCTGCCACTATACCATTACTGAGGTATGATATTCAACTTGTATACTTTATTAAGGGGGAGAGTGCATGCCACAGTCGCTTTGCGCACTCGACTGGCCACGTTACCCCCCTCTCTCACAGAAGACCACCTTGAAATACGAGTATACTGCATTTCCTACTTTATCGTATTTCCCCAACGTACGTACGTGTTTCGGTAGTGAGTGAGATATGCCAGAGCCGATTTCCATCCCATCCATGCTAACCCTCCCCATTTACCCAATCCATTCCTTAATCTGCAAAGGTAGGCAGCGCATCCGGGGGCGTGCCAAAGTTTGTCATTTTGGACTGATGTTGGCATATATCGCGGATGTCTATGGGCGACAGTATCCACTTACCATCAGATGGACTGTATGCTAGTCTGCCACCTTCGTAGTTTTACACGAAAATACATTACTTTTGGTAGTTTTTGAAATGATCTATTCAATTATTAATAATTTATCATTGAATATTTCAGAATCTATAAATAATGAATTTTGCATGGCCTAACGGGCTGAATATGGTTGTACCCATATTCTGCAAATAAATTGTTTGAGTTCGAAATGTTTCCAAAATTTATATGCTTTATACAGTAAACACTACTGGAAAGTTGATTTAAAAACATATTTCGTCAGTGACGAATATGTGACCTACGCATATGTGACGAATCGTCACATATGCGTAGGATCCGTAGACTGGATTCAAATGATTTAAATTAATTGAGGCAAAAAAATACAACTTACTTAAAATACACTTTACTTCGTTACGATATACGTAAATTAATCCCGTATTATTTACAAAATGTACTTGTATGAATAATTTGCACACATTAAAAAGTTGACAACACCCGAAGCTGCAAACTGAGGCTAGTTTAATAGATGTTTAGTACATACCCATCGATGTTTTGATGATCACCTCGAAGATAAAAACAATGACGTCATAATTACATATTATTTTTTATAAAATATATATTTTTTATAAATTCAAACCCCCCAAGTACTAGGGCTACTGAAATCACGTAGCGATTTCGCGAGGGCGAAACGTGTACTAACAAATTATAGGGCGACAGAAACTCACCCGATCGACAGATCGAGAAGTTTTCAATCCATTGCGTATTATTTCTTGTACCTATTAAATGTATATAAAGATTAGAAGCTATGTATAACTTGTGAATGAAACTGTATTTAAAACATGTCAACTACGTTTCATTCTTGTTATTATTTTCATTAAATATTGCTTTAACCGAACTGATTGACATGTCATTCAGCGGCCGAATACAAATACTTTAAAAGGTACTGGAACCATTTTGGTAGGGGAGGTGCACGTCGCATTACCACAGCCGTTGTTCGCGCCTAACTGTAACTCTCACATAATTACACTATTACATTTCTCTCATCCTCTCCATAAACACATTATTACATTTTGAGTAATAATAACAAATACTGAACGTCAGCAAATCCATGGCAGCAAATTTAAAGATCGGTTAGGTTTAGGTTTTCTGGTGAGAATATGTCTATTTAGGGGGCAAATTCTTATTTATTTTAACTTTAATGCACAAAGAAACGATTGTAAAAGAGGCGGGCTTAATGTCTAGTGGCAGTCTCTGCCAATCAACCTTTGATATTTTTTTTAATAATACATAAAACGCGCCTAGTTCAATTAACGCTTTACACTTGTTGATAATGATACTCACAAACGAAGTCACGGGTACACAGTTAGTAACCAATAAACGCGAACCTAAGCATCTCGGTGACGTCTTGCCGTCACGCTTTGACATAGGTAAATAGATACCCGATAACTCGTGCAGCAAGGGTATCTACGTTTTAGGCACCTGACTAATTGACTCTAGTCTATTGACAGCTTGTGGAATGACAATATTGATCGATAAAGTTCAGCGTATTTGTGGGCGTCATAAGGTTTTGTGAATACTTACGAGATTTTACAGTAGTGAAAATTGCAACGCATTATAAGTCCCTCATTACGTTAAGACTGACCGAAACAAATCCTGCGCCCGTATCCAATGTATGGTAGCCAAATTTGGATTAGATTTAAGTTCCCTGGGGACAATAAAGAAATAGGAATCCATAGACTTCGTAACTATTCTCTTAGTAATTTAAATTACTTACTTTCTTTAGTTGAGCAAAACTGTATGTTTGTTGTTGTCTTTACTGTTTTTAAAATGAGTTAAGACAATAAGACATTACAGTATTACCATAAGTCCAAAGGCGGATTTATTCCTAGAAGGAATCTCTTCCGGTCAACCTTAGAATAACCGAGAGGAATTATGCCATTAGTAAGCAGGCTTACAACATATAACAAAAAACAGCATATATATATTTTTTTTATTATTTTTTTATGGAGGAAGACGGCAGACGAGCATACAGTCCACCTGATGGTAAGTGTATAGACCATAGACTGTAGCACATAGACATCCGTGATACATGCCAACATTAGTCCAAAATGACAAAGGTTGGCACGCCCCGGATGCGCTGCCTACCTTTGGAGACATAGGAATGGATTTGGAGAAAGGGTTGGGAAATGGGGACGGATGGGAATGGGCTCTGGTACATCTCACTCACTACCGAAACACGTACGTACATTAGGGAAATAAGATAAAGTGGGAAATGTAGTACATTTCAAGGTAGTCTTCTGTGAGAGAGGGGTAACGTAGCCAGTCGAGTGCGCCCATCGGCTGTTGGATTGCACCGTGCACTCTCCCACTCATCATATATACATATACACAAAAATATAAACTTTAATATTATATATACAAATATATACATTATATAGAACATATACAAATTGTTAGTATTATTTATTTATAATAGTAATTAATGTTTGTCATTTTATATTTGAATCACAAAACCAAATGTCGATTTGTCTGCGATGTAGTTAAAATATTTTCTTTTACGTTAATTTTGTGTATACAATTTATAATAGTTAAGGTATACATTGTGTATACATTGCTCACGATTCACGTTTATCGTGATACATACACACGAATATAGATAGTTAGTGTACTAATACGAGTATAGATGTGTAATACTTAGTGTAACGGGATCGGAGCATAAAGATTGATATATGCTACACCGTGCCGGGTCCGAACCGGGTCCGAGTTTAGGCACGGATGCTTAGGGCTCTGAATATTTTATATGGACTAGTTCATGTTACACCGCCTCTCGGACGAGCCTCGGTCGTGCTCCGGCGCCTAATTTATTATGCATCAGTGCGTCGGCTCGGACTTGGCACGGTGTAGCATAAATCAAGCTTAAAGCTTTATGCAGATTTAACTTCAAAGAAGCCACAGAAATGGGGATTTTCTAATTTGTACAGGGAGCTTGTTACACAGTTTCACGGCGTTAACCACAAAGTATGTTTTTGATGCTCGTTCAAATATAATAGAACAAGAACAAAACTCCAAAATTCGACGATAAAATAACGAGGAAAACCATCAATAGGTTACAGTAGCAGTAGTCTCAATAACGGTACTGATAACAAATGAGTTTTTGAGTGGAGACCGCGTTCCGGAAAACATGCCTTAGAACGCCCTTTGATCAGGTGCACCAGCGACTTAAACAAAGTCCCCGGTACTGACTGGATGAAAGATTTCCTGCGAGCTATACGTTACGATAGCAGTACACAGCAGTGGAGAGTAAGCGACTCTACACTCCCACCGTAAAGACGCGTGAAGTGAGAATTGACGGCGTGAAGTGCACGCTCTGGGACCACCTCATTGCACGAAAATCGACCACAAGCGTTCATGGCTGTTCGCGGGGCTTCACAGCGTAAATGTAAAGCCGCGTAATGTAAATGGAGTCGTATTTTTTTCATATACCATACCATACATTCTGTCAGCCTGTGTCTCTTCACTCCTGAATATAGGCCTCAACCGAGGACCGCTACCACATATGGTCTTTAGCTCTTCTCATCCAGCCACTACCGACGACCTTCTTCAAGTCGTCAGTGCGCCTAGCCCGAGGACGTGCCATGCTAGATTTCCCGGTACGTGATCTCCATTCGAGGACTCGTTCATCTCAATGGTTATTTTATCTTGTAAATGAGCGCATTCTTTACATCAACGCACTATACATCAATGTACGTTCAGAAATGTGTTCATACACTAATTGTCGCTAATGAAAGCGTTCAATGGACAGAACGTATATCGTAAGAACCAACTTTCGGACTTATATTTCGACGTAAGGTGACGGAGTCTGTACACACGATCCATAAATAAGAGGACAGCGAGGATTTTACGCTTGTAGGTATACTAGGAAACTGGCATTGTATTCACAGAAAATATTTATTCAATTAATTCTTAGATAAGAACTGTCTTCAAGTGTAACTGTTTTGATAACTGTTTGATGCCACAGAGTAGGTAACAGTAACCCCGAGTATTATTTATTAGTCATTCTGTGACCGTACATTGAACTATTTTAACCGGCGTAATATGAGGAGTCCAAAATATTTATCCTACTTGACAAATTTAACAATTAACTGACAACATGTTCGTTGGACGTTGATTTCTGATAAGTCCTTTAACGCGTCTGTACATGCGTGGGTGTTCTATACCATTTTCAGGAATTTTTTATTCACTTGCGTGCTTCTGTTTTTAAAAACAAGTCAAGGCGCGGTTTAAACTGGCGACATTGTCGCGAATAAAAGTCGCACACATCCTGAATTCTGTCTCACCGCTATAGACGTTTAAATCACTAAGTCGTCAGCAAAAGAGACAGTTGTCAGCAAAGTTAAATAGTGATAAATTAAGTTAAATTAAATAAATAAAAGGGCCCTAGCAGAATATACCATCTAGCTAGCCCTAGTCTGCATTATGCTGAGCTAGTTGTCCTTTTTGTCACATATTTGCATACTTATTGTGTAGTTATTATACTATTTCTTGTTTGTGTGTCGCATGTTGTGATAAATAAATAGTTTTTTTTTGTTTTTCTTTCAATAAATTGCTAGGAAACATGACTTCAACACATTGCTGCGCGCGGTCAAGCGTGGAGTCGATTTATTCTCTTTTACAAGTCGACAATTTAATTAATATTCTAGAAAATTGTCAATGCAGCGTTTAGGGCTTTTTAAAACATTTTATTTAATACACGGATATAGATAAAAATGGCTTGAAAGAAATGTGTAAAAAATGGAAAAATTATAAGTTTGTAAAATTGATGGAGTTGAAAAGTTTCAGCCGCAAATTGTGTTGTTTCAAGAGAATCCAAAATATAATCGTCGTTTTCTTATATCGTCTAAATATACCTATAATTACTTTGCACTCGCATGCTTGCGACTAGTAAGTTGGGTTAATTCAACACTTACTCAACATTATAGGTTCGGGTCATGTCGAAAATAAATCGTATAAAAATAAAGGTATTAAGGTCGCCTTTTGTACAATAATGAGCAATAAAGTCAATAATAAATAAGTAAATAAAAGGAAATCTCTTCAATCAACGTACTGCTGTAGTTTATTCTCGATATTTTAATGTCGGAAATGTATATGAAACCTAAACGGTTAATCTTTTGTAAATATACAAGAAATACAAGTTCATTGCAGTAGACACCTTCAGCAGCTAGGGACGTTGAATTTATAAAATTTATTGGTAATAGAAAGAGTGGTCATATAACATATACATATATATATATATATATATATATATGGTCTAGGGCTAGTCCAGGCCACGACAACATTTTGTGAGTAGTTTGTTTTCACCTTTGTATGTATGTCTGAATCAGGGATGTTATGGAGCTCCATAACCGTAACCGAAACTATCGGATATCCGAAATAAAAAAAATATCCGTAACGTAACCGAATCCGATATAAAAGTTTCGAATAATTTCGGATAGGGGCGGAGTCTAAATGTGATATGTTGACAGGTTTTTGTTTGCCGGCCGAACCTACACACTAGCCGCGCGCAACAGCGCAACAGCCAACAATCCCAACAGCTGACACCTTTACAAGAGTGTAAAAAGCAGTTGTCAATAACAGATTCTTTAAAAAATAGAGGTTCCTGGGATGATAGTAATACTAAACAAAAAGAAATTAATCAATTAGTGTCTGAGATGATTGCGTTACAAAACTTGCCTTTTAACTTTGTGGAAGGTGTGGGATTTCAAAGATTAATGCACGCAGCATTACCACGTTATCATTTAAGAGGTCGGCAGTATTTTACTAATTTACTATGTACTCATATCTACTGATGTACTGATCTACTAATATGTACTGATCTAGTATACCGAGTGAGCAGCTTTTCAGCGCTGCTCGGTTAATTTACGACCCCTTAAGAAATCGACTCAGTTTAATTAAGTTTAATATTTTTTAATGGTTTCATTACTTACAAATTATACAAATTTATCAAGAGGAAAGCTTTTTTTGTTATGTTCTTCTTAGATTACAGGAAATATGTACAATTGTACATTCCAATTTTTAGTTGCCAATTTAATTTTTACTCTTTAATACGCAATGACTCTTATTAAGACTGATTAATATGCGGTAATAATTCCTATACAGATATTGATTGATATAATAGAAAAAAAAATATGTTGTTTTTGTTTATTATAATTTTGTTTTTGCATTTTTAAGTAAATAACACTTAAAAATGAGTAGCTATAATAATTACTTATGTAACTGGTCGTAGTACCAAATGATAATCTAGAAATAAAGTCAAATCATTTATCGATTTTTGTATATTAATTTTACTATTCCTTAAAAATCTAATATCCGTAACCGAAACTATCCGAAACTAACGGATAATCCGAAATAATTTCATATCCGTAACCGTATCTGAAACCGGTATAATATTATTGATATATCCGTATCCGTATCCAGATCCGAAATTGCATATCCATAACATCCCTAGTCTGAATCTACGATACAGGAAAACCTAGTTCTGTGTGGGCCATTCATTTGTTTTGTCTTAGTTAATTTATACATTAATCTATGAATTAATCTACCTTTGACATGAAATTCTTGAAAAATAACGTATTTTTTATTGCTTACTCTCAAAAATCACATGTTAAACAGAATCTTAAAACAACGAAATTTTAAATTTCTTTCTTCTTTCTTTTCTTTCTTTCTGTACCGACAATAATTTCCTTTTTCTCGGATGACGTCATATCGTTTGCCTGTACATATCGGTTGCCCCATATCAAACTCAGTAATGAACAAATTTAGAAAACAATGCTTTTGACAAAATTTAATTTACAAACAAACCAATGGAACAATGGAAATACAATTTTATTAAAATATTTCGTATTTATAGAGATATGTGTATCTCGAAATTAGTTGGTGTACCACATGATGCTTCTAAAGCACTAGAAAACCTATAAAACATGTATATGTGATGATAACTATAATACTCTAGGCATGATATATCCAATATTTGAAATGTGTGTAACAATTTATCAACTTTTTACGTTAACTTCCTATGTTTAACTCGGTTGCTTGAATGTTTTTGGGTTGTTCTGTAAATTTTGTTAAAAAATTATTCCTAGGTTTTGATATGGAACAGCCGATATGTAACATCCACGTCCTCGTTGGACTTCATACCCCTCCACAGTAACTACAACGAGAGGCTTATTAGCCGCAATGGACCCTTAATAGGTCGCATATCGAAGTGTTAGCTTGCAAAAATAACGCGAAAACATTTCAATATTGTTTACTGCCGTTTTAGTAGTAGGTATAAGCTGCTATCGAACGATGTTTTGTTCAGTGGTCTATCGGTCGCGAAACAAAGGCACGCTTTTACCGTTAAGGCTTTCTTTAGGTAATATTATATAAACACAATAATTTAATACGATTTAAGTTCATTTATTTATTGGTTTTCCAACAAATGATAAGGAAATGTGACATTAAAATTATCAAAACTAAAATCAACATTCTTATAATAAATTAATAATAAATTAAGTCTTATAATAAATTATAATATAAGTATAAGATTCATATACATATTCTAATATGTTTCAAAATAAAAAAAGCTTGTAAAATACATTTAAGAAACTCGACGGCAAAGGAAAACATTGTGAGGAAATCCGGCAAGCACGAGAATTATAAATAGAAGCATGTGTATCCACCGATCCGTACCGGACACGCGTTGATGACTATGGCCCGAAACCCCCTTGTAATTGTGGAACGTTATAGAAATAGTCTCGGGAACATCTCGCGCGCTCCTCCTTACCAAAGGCCTCACCCTTATCATCGGGCGGCCGCGCGTACAATGGCGCCAGCCTTCTGATGTGAGGGAGGCGCGACGCATCATCACAGGCGAACATGGTTGTGGCAAGGCGGCTGATGAAGTCGTCCAGGCTCTCCGTGTGTAGATCCCTCTGGATCGTGGCGTTCCTCACGTAGCGTGGGGCAACGACGATAGCACGCAGGGTAAGGACTGCTGTGCTCGCAGGGATTGTCTGTTAGTTTCCTGCACCAGGGCCCAGGGCGTACCATGCCGATGCAGCGTAAGTGAGGCGGGGTCTCGGGTAGGTCTTGTAGACCCCGAGCTTCACACGCAAAGGGAGACGGGAAGAGAGCACTTGGCGTACTTTACGCGGGGCTTCATACTGAGGCAGCGGTCGATCGTCCCCCCAGGCGACCGCCCACGATGAAATACCGACGTCTTATCCGTGGAGGCGGAGATTGATATCGAATTCTAATATGTATTCTATTCTAGCGGCAGTAGTGGCTGGATGAGAAGACAAGATCGTGTGTGGTGGCTAAGGTTTCCTATTTCTCGAACTCTTCGATTTCTCGGATCTCGAGAATTCTCGTAAGTCTATTCCCGGAAATTCTCGGGATATCTAGAAACTGATAAAAAAGCGGTTGCTTTAATTTAAGTAATCAATTCAAACAGAGTAATCTTTTAAAACAACATTAATATATTTTACTACTAGCAGTGTCCGCGACTTCGTACGCGTAAAGCTAGAGCTCGATTCCCGTAGAAATTTATTAATTGATCTGGATAAAAGGTATCCTAAATGTTAACCCCGTACATTTATAACTCTTTATAACTACGCCAAGTTTCATTGAAATACGTCCAGTGGTTTTTATGTGTATCGTTCGTAGAGTATATACACTGATATCAAGCTCTGGTGCTTCAAGCAGTTGTAACCACTTACTATCACTTTGTTTACCCCTTCTTGAACAGTTTCTTTCATGTCTCCATTTATGTCAAAAAATATACAGAAAGATAAATTGAAAAAGATAAAATCCATCGATAAAGTAGTCGTGGGCTGATATATACCTATCATATCTAGATTGTGACGTACCTACTAATACGAGTACAGATACCTTACGAAAACATTGGCCATCGGCTAATCCGAATTACCGTACCTCTAATTATTACAACAACTTTATTACGAGATAGTTTATTGCATAGACGTGCCTGACGTGGACGGGTGTTTCCGGATTACATATCGGTATCGGTGTACATGTACAGTGGTGGTCATGTAATTAGAAACGCCTTGTAATAAATCTGCACTTTCAGTATATAGTTAACCATCTGTATATATATGTTTCAAACTTTAGTTGCGCATAAACTAATCACAAAATCACTTATCCTTTTGCCTCCTGTACTCCACAACCTTGACAGGGCCCTGTATCTTCTAAAATTACACTTAGTTATCAGGTTATATATTAGGTTTCTCAGTTATCGAGATAGCTAGCGGGTGTTAATCACTCCAGTTTCAAACTAGTAGTTGCTATTAAAAGGCTTTTGATAAGCTTATAATATACCCACACTCATATTGCATTAAGTTTTCTTGTATGCAAATATATACAACCCGTAAAATTAAAATACTTTATTGTATACTTAAACAAGTGGACGTTTAACGTAAAACCACACGTGAACAACCAATTAGAAACAGAATAAATAACTACTATAAAAATTACCGAATGAAAAAAAAAACACGAAATAATACGATTAGAATCACAAATACGAATCATAAGCTTATCATCACATGTCCTCACGGGGTGTGGTCTTCCTTGGTCGAACTTTTATAGGAACCTGGTCGATTGTCCCGTGTTGTTTGTAATGTGCAATGACATTAAATACCTTTTTCACGGAACATTCCAAATGTTCCGCAATCTTTTTGTATGGCCAGTTTAGATTAAAACGCAGATTAATCTATTATTTTTCTAGTAGATGTGTCACAACTCTTGCTTTTACCCATTGTTTGCAACAAATTTGAAATAATTAAAAATATGGATAAAAATTTCGAATTGGCGGCAAAAATATTTAAAAAAAGGCGTGGAGATAGAAGGAGCCCTATTTTATTTGAAATTTCAAATTTGGAACAACTTTATCTGATTCTAATTGGGTGTCCAGCGCCCAGTATGAAAGAAATCGCTATTTGTTGACATTGTTGTTAATTAAAAATATTCTTATATTCATCTTAATAAACATTTTAAATCAGTAAAAAGTTTCAGCCTTGGAAAGAGGATATAATGTATGTATGTTTACATTCACAACATACTCATAGTACTAGTTTCTAATTACATGTCCACCACTGTATATGAGTACCTACGTCATAATAGATTCCACCAATTGTACCTATAGAGGAGTTAAAACTTTAAAAACTATTTCATTCGATCGATCGAGTGATCGATAACCTATAAGTCCAGTGGGACCTTAAACACGGATTTCGAAATGTTTTAAATTTTAAAATCATTTCTATCTAAATTATGACACTGTTTCTATAATACATAAATAAATAATTACATATATCTACATACCCTTCAGAGTTATTAACATAACGATGTGTCATATATATTGCTACATGTACTATATCATACATAATTGACTAGACAAGCGCGGCTTCGCCCATTAGGGCCATTAAGGGTGTAGATTGTTGGCCTGAGATCTCGATTTCGAGCGACCGCAGCGCCAAAGTTTAATGTAACATCCGACGGGGCGGATGAATGACCTAGAGAGCGCGATTTTCAAAATGTTTTGCAACAAACGTTCCACGTTGAGAAATTGTTATTGAACTTGAATATTTACAGCATAACAATAACGTTGAATTTTTGGAAACTAGCTGTTGATTCTTTTTAATAGATTAATAAGAGTAGTTGAGACACAATTTTTATGTTTTTCTATCATTTGACATCTGACATTTTTGTATTCTACTTACCTAAAATTCCAACTATTTATTTATTTGTAATTTCACTACCAAAATTTATTCTAATTCGTAAAATATTCATTGAATAAAATAATTGCAAATTCAGTAGGAAGTGTGTTTATCTCTACGCAAGGAAATGTGCCTATTGCGTAAACTCAAATACTTACTTTTTGTTTACGATCACCTCGTCGATATCTAAAAAAAATCCTAGGGTTTTAAAAAAAATGTCAATAAATGAAACACAAGTATAAAAATGATTTATTTACTACACAATAACAAATATGAGTCGCCATTACTCGCTATCTCAAAAGCGTGCTAGGGTTGTACAAAAATTAGTAAATAATTCATTTATTTACTAATTTTAACAGAAGTTTGTAAATTATTAATATACTAATTAAAAGTATGTAATTAAACAATAACGAAATATGAGTTCAAAATTCTAATGGTTTTTCATTCGATTACGGATCAAGTTCTGATTTCTGCTAATTTGATGATAAAATCAATGGCTATCACAAAACCTATCAGAATGAAAACGTTACCAGCTGCCCGATTCACGTAAGTAATAAAAACCGTAGCGCAGTGACGTCACTTCGTTTTTTGCAAATTTAGCCCTTTTAACCGACTTAAAAAAAGGAGAATTCTCAATTCGCTGTATTTTTGAACCAATTTTTATGATTCTTTACACCAGGTAACTCAGAAATTGTATAGTAATTGAGCTATTGGAAGATTTATGACAATCCAAGACTAGATAAGTAAGTGCGTTTAAAACAGAAAACCAAAAGGCGATTTCTAAGTTCCTAAGTTAAAACGACTTTTGGACTGGCGTGTTTACGTGAATCGACTGGCTGGGTAGTTAAGTTATCTGTATCTTTCAAAATCATTAGGCGTTCTTCTCTTTCATAACACGTAAAGCTCTTTCTTTCCTCTCTTTCATAGCCTCTATGATACTGGGCGCGTCACGAATGGGCATGCTTCGTGACTGCCGAGGATCAACTAATTCTGGAAGTAGGCAATCGTAATAAAACCTAACTAATTTCATCTCCATTTTCTCCTCCCAAAATTTGTCGTCCTTTTCTATAATATAAACTTTCATAGGTACAGTAGCACCAAACCAGATGCCAAGCATGCAAACGTTTCTTTTAGTAATATGTACCTGTCCCTGAATTTGGAAATACCAGTTATGATTTTTATTTATGACATAACCCTTGGAAGCCTTGTCCTTAACCCAAAAGGTATGTTTGGCCATTGCTTCATCAAGAGTCATGCCAGCTAAAGAATGTGGGCACTTAATTTCAATTAAACCGTTTGCATAAATGCCATCTGGTGTAGTACCAAGAAATTCATATTGATCGTCGACGAACAAACCGCAACCTTGTATACTAATATTCTCTTGAATTTCTAACTGTTTAATTGCGGTTTGTTCGTTTTCGATACCGTACCGTACAGCAGGCAAACTGGAGATATTACTACCATAAACGATTTTACGAACAAGAACAGCACAACTTGTGCTCTCTCGTTTTTTACAAACTTCCCCGAACGATGATGAGGTTAGTAATTTTCTCCTTGTACTCATCCACTCAGAACTACTTCTTTGCAAATGGGTCGACCTTTCAAGCTCCTCTCTTTCAGCACAAGACAACTTTAAATCGGCTAAAAAAGATGACTTGGCTTTCTCATATAATTCTGGACTCAGATCAGGTTTTTCGCAGTTTGGTCCATAGTGAGCGTCTTTCGATACAGCGCTGTGGCTCTTTTTCAATCTTAATTTAGGTTTAGCAATTAAACGGATTCTACGATTACAATTTTCCACTTTCGCGATCAAAGGATTAGGACTAGATTTAAATATTACTTCATGAGTTTTACTATGAATCGATCCTGTATTAAAAGACACAACAGCAGCTGCGCATCGGCCCGCATAAGAACCACGGGAAGAATAATTTACACGCTTACCCCCTACTAATTTGGCAATCACTGCGTTAAAACTTTCAACTATATTACTTGTACAATTATGAATTAAACTTCTAGAATGATATGACAGTCTTTTACTTAAAATGTGTACCGCGTCCATTAATCCGCATCCAACAATTGCTGGAAGCAACCCAACAGGTTCTATTCGACGAGTATCAGGTCTACAGAAATACTTCTTGCAATATTGGTGATTACCAAATACGTGTTGTGGACCATTTAGGATATCTTCACTAAGATTTTTTATTTTTTCTTCGAGTGACTGATTTTGATCGCCCCAATATTTAATAGCGCATTTTACACCCGTTCTTAAACGCAAATACCTTTCTTTTAGGAATTTCCGCAATTCGCAAGGATACTTAGTGTCTTTCGACAGTTTCTCCAAGCTATTGCAGTAGTTTCGTAAAAGATGATTTTTGCATTCAATTTTCTCTACTGTTAAATTACCGTACGGTCGCGAATCTAATATTTTTTTATAAGTACTGGAATCGCCGTCTGCTACAAATTTATTATAAATTACACCGTGATCAACAATGGAACGTTTAAACCCCTCAACTATTATGGTCGATTCCATACCGGTAGATGATCCCGAATAATTCTTGAAACAACGGTGTTCCGAGGGCTGACTGTCGTTCTTTGCGGCTCGTGCACAAACTACGCAGTATTTATTTTTAACTCCAAAAAACAATACTTTATTAGTTTTAATGCCAATTATCGCAGCTGCGCCGGACAAGGCGGAAAAATTCTTACCATAAGATCTCTTGCTCCAACAACCGTCAACAGCAACAGATATTGGTGTACCATTTTTATCAACACTACCTATAGACACTGCGTACTCCGCTTCTTCCTTGACAGCTTCTGCCATGGAATGTGCTGCTGTCTTTTCCCACCAATCGCAAACCGTATTATTAATTTCATTGTATAATGAAGGTGACATGATTGGTAGGGCTACTGCGGCAGTTAATGTTTTTAACTGATAGTAGCTCCCACCAGATGATATGATACCAGATACAATTTGATGATTCACTTCCATTCTATCTTCTTTCTTTTCAATCAAACACACAGTAAATTTCATACTACACATACTACATTTCATGATGAGTTTTGAGTCCAGACCAACTTTTACTTCACCTATTATACTGAGGTAACTTAACTTACAATCCATTGGACCGTGGTCCCCTATGGCCTGAAGAGCTTTAAAAAAAAAAGAAACGTCTACAACTCTACGCCCAACTTCCATTTCATCCACCTTTCCCTCTTGGTCGTTTTCAATAACTAGTTCCTGTAAAGAAAGATAATGGCTTGATTTTTTTTATAAAAAATAATTAAAAATTTAAAAAAATGCAAAAGAATTAATACAATATTAGGTTCCTGATGAATAGAAATTATAATTTCTTTACGCATTAGGTATTGTTTTTTTATGACGTCACCTATTTGAACGTAAATTTTCTTTTGAGAAAGTAATTGAGAAGTATTTCGGTACTAAGGTGTTTGTCTCTCGATGAAAATAATAAATATTGCAAGAAAAATCTATAGGTAGGTATTGAGATTTTGTCTTCGCCCATCACTAACTAAGTAGTTTGTTTATTTATGTAACAAGTCTACAAGAATTACGTATAACAACTTACCTCTATACAGCGCGTAGCATTGTTGCTCAGAGTCTCGGCCCCAAGGTTTTCTTTATTTTCAATACCTACTGGAAATATTATTCATCAATATTATCCACTTTTTATTTATTTTGTACAACCCTAAGCCAGACGCTAGGCGCCTCGCGTCTGTTTGGCGGTATAGGTATGTCGACAAAGTTGCGCTGTCGCCTACCTACTTCCACAATTTGATATTTAGACAATACTAGCCGACCCGGCGAACTCCGTATCGCCTTTTTTTTTTTAAAAATCCTATTATTTTGATATTACATACAGATACTTCAATTTTATTTATCAGTATAGATATAGATAATACAAACCAATATTTACATGTTATTGTAGGTATATGTCTGAATCGGGCGATCTAAATCATATGACATATTGTATTAGCTTTGTAATGTACCCTGTTCAAATGCGATAATAAATAAGTAGGGAGGAACTTACATTTTATTCCGAGATCTTTTGGCTTTCATATTTTTATAATGCGTACAAAACTTTCTTTTCCCTGGCATGCCACTCAAATTCAATCAGTCCTGCGAAAAAAATAGCCTATGTTACTCAGTGATAATGTAGCTTTCGAATGATAAAAGAATTATTAAAATCAGTCCAGTACTTTTTGAGTTTATTCGTTACATACAAAAATCCAAATCTTTCCTCTTTATAATACCTATTAGTGTAGATATTGTATTTTTTACGATTTATATCTAGTTCCATCATGGTTTTCTTTCAGACATTCATTATATCGATACTTTCTACTAACTGAAAATAAATTAATTATAAAAATGTTATACTTACAGTTTTTTACAAAAAACACAAATTCACAATACGTAATTCTGCTGTCTGCAGCCGACAAGCGTGGTGTCGCGTTCACTTACAGAAAGGAACTGCCGCTGCAGACCACCGAGATTGCACGAATGAAACGAACGTTTTATCCCATACATTTGTGTATGAAAAATTTACCTTAAAATATATCTAGATTTTAGGGCTTTAAAAGAGGAAGTCTTTGTTTGTAAAGGTATAAAAAGAAGTATACAGCTATACTTATTGGTTTCTTCAGTGTTCAAAAAGTGTTTCTTTTTATCAATTTGTGTTGATTTATGGGGTTAAATCTGAAAAATACGAAGTCATGTTTTTGCATTTTTACTCAATTTTGTGCGTTTGTTGACGTTTATTATATAACAACTATTAGGTTTAAGAGTTTAATATAAGCATGAACATACTTATTGGTCTTTGATTGTAATATATACAAATTATCATTGATATCAATCATATGTAAATAGGTTAAATATGAAAAATCGTAACACTCTTTTCGGTGATTTTCACGATCTACACCCTTAATACAAAATAGTTTTCTTTTGTATTGAAATTCAAAGGTTAAGTGACCACTTTATATGCATTTTAATACAAATTAATATATAATTATAACATAATTCATTTAATTTAACACAAATTATTAATTATACAAATTACATCAGAAAGAGAAAAAATTAAAGGATGAGAATGCAGATCACATTAACCTATTTACCTAATTTCATAAACATACAAGAATATCCCACTAATAATTTTATTGATATGCCCATATTTCCATTACCAAATGTTTTAATAAAATACCCAATAAGTTTAATTTGTTAAAGTGGTGGGCGCAGATAATGGCAATGACTTAATGAAGTTTGCATATCGGAAAACTTTTTTCTGCGAAGGATGCTATTCCACCTTGTTAGGATTCAAGCAAACAGAATTTTACAACATTTCAAACAAATTAACAACGTAACATTATAATCGTTGATTCCTTCAATGCAGTGTTCTTCATCTTGGCATGTTTTTTGTCCACTGCCTGGAACGATCTGTTGTTTCTCTAGTCCAGGTTAAACCTGCATTTCTTTTAAGTCGTCGGACCATATAGTCGGGCGGTCTGTCTACAATTCGCTTACCTGTGTAGGATCGCCAGCTTAATAAGATCTTGTTCCATCCACCGTCTCGTCGTTGACTTACTTACGTGCAGCGACCATTGGCACATTAGTCATGTAGCCTTGGTGCCTTGGCGAAGGGTTTCTTTTTGTATCCTGTCGCGTAGAAATACTCTGTGTATAGCCCCTGTAATTAGCGTCCATATTTCGCAAGCGTATTCAATGCAATACTCTTGCTTAATTATTAATAATTTAATCCTTTGAAAATTTCCAAAAAATCTGTCTGTCACGGAAAATAGTCTCTACATTTCGACTAGACTTACGAGTTGAATCCAAAAGAACAATTAGTCTTAAGTGATTGCGCTTTATATAGAATAAAGGTAGCAGATCAGCAGATAGTCTACCAGACAGTTTGGTAGACGGAGAATGCATGCTGCATTCCCACAGCCGCTGGGCGGACTCGACTGGCCACCTTACCCCCTCTCTCACAGAAGACTACCTCGTTTCCTACTTTATCGTATTTCCCCAATGTACGAGGCGATATGCCAGAGCACATTCCCATCCCATCTTCTCCCTCCCCATTTTCCCAATTCATTCCTTTATCTGCAAAGGTAGGCAGCCGCATCCGGGGGTGTACCAACGTTTGTCATTCTGGACTGATATTGGCATGTATCGCGGATGTCTATGGACGACAGTATCCACTTACCGTCGGGTGGACTGTATGCACGTCTCCCGCCTTTTTTCTATAAAACAAAACCTAGTAGTAAGTGGCCAATTAAATGATTGCAAATAAATAATTTGATGCACAACACAATATGCATGAAGAGCGCCCATGCCCAGCAGTGGATATTAAAAGGACTGGTTACGGTACTGGTAGTTCTTTAGACCGAAATTGCCTCAAATTCCTTCCTATTTCATTCTTCTAGACGTCAAAGCCATCATGGACTCTCGTCAGGTCGAGTGCACGGTGAGCGGCACGATGGCCCTCGTGCTGCGTATCTCTCGTATCGTCGGCGCAGCACCGTTGCAGATGTGCCGTCGGGACAACGGCTGGCTCATCAGTGTGTCGCCGAAGATGAGCATTTACAGCATTGTGCTGGTTTCTTCACTCAGTTAGTAATTGACATTATACTCACGCCTGTTTCCAGTAGGGGTGAACGGGGACTAATTTCTAGTTAGCATGATTCGAACGCCTCTCATGCACCAATTTTACCACTTTAGCACGGCAGTAATTTTCTCGCATCGCGGATTAAAATACATTATTAAATTTCTAGTGGATATACATCGTGACGTACTTACTTTTTAATCCGTATTGTGACGCGACTAAATGATTTAAATGGTAAAAAGATTCTGATTAAAGCCCGTGCCGTCAGATATAATCCACGCTTATTGCAGTCAGAAATGTTTAAAATATTGAAACTATTTAAAAAAATATACAGAGCCGTAAAAGCACGTCAGTGCCTGGAACTTGTCGATACACGCCACTGATACCATTTTGGTACAAGATCCATTTTGGTGAAAACATCTTATTATTTTATAGAGTTAATGGCCGACGAGCGGATGGTCCACATGACGGTAAGTGATCACTGCCGTCCATGGACACCTGCCGCATCAGGGGGCCTGTGGGTGCATTGCCGACCTTGCAGAATTCTATTCACAGTTCTCTTGAAGAGTCCCATGTCGTAGCGTAACGGAAATACCTCATCTGGCAGTTCATTCTACAAGTTTCGGGTTCGCGGTATAAAGTGTATTTTTTCCGCACTGTACGCAGCGACTATGGTAAATCGCACGACGATGACGAGCGGCGCGATGGTAAAAATCCGAAGTTGGCATCAAATTGAACAGCTCTCAGAACATTCCCCATTATAAAGGCGGAAGGAAACGCAGAGAGACGTAACATCTCTACGGATGCTGAGCGATACTAAACCACCTGTGAAAGTGGGATCGTGGGATCGACAATTCGGATAGCGCGTCGATGGACAGAGTCAAAAGGGTCCAGCTGGTACTTCGGTGCACCAGCCCAGAGGTGTGAGCAGTACTCCATTTCGGGCCTAACTTGAGCTTTATGAAACGACAAGCGTTGGCCCGGACTACTGCTTCGCTCTATTCAGTAAACTAGCAACTTTGGCCTTGCTCTCGTGGTGACTTCGAAACTCGTCTTTGCTCAAAATATAAAATCCAAGGATCCCAACACTCAAAGATCTTGCGAGGAATGTTCTGAAATCAAGGTGCCACAAAAAATGAAGCTTTCTTATTGAATGCACAGACTTGTCTCTTGCTGTGGTTAAATTGGACCAAGTTAAGTTTACCCCAAGTCGAGACTCGGTCTAAGGAGTTCTCGATTTCGGACACAAGCCTTACGCGGCTCTCTTCCATCTCACCTCGAGGGATACAAACGGCCCTTATATAAAACTTCCTAGTATTGTCGTCAGAGACACTATAGACAGTTGAAAGCTTTCTTGAAAGAATGTGGCAGGTGAACAAATATTGTTTTTATTTATTGATGCACATAAAGTTCATTCAACGTTAATTACACCAAACTGAACGGCAGTTTGTCAGCAGAAGGCAGACACGTTCATAATTTAACAGTTAATTATTAAATACATTACACATATTCAACATAATATAAAACTAATGATTACTTGAAATCAACTTGTTGGTACATGGGTGATAGGTCATAGGTACACTGTCTGCTTGTCTGTCACCTTCTTTCTATAAAGAAAATCATCACACTTCCCACTAGATGGAATTGCATGGAATGAGAAAAAAAAAGTAATTACTCCCACCTACTCGATTTTGCTACTCTATATATTTCCTATATTCTCCTCGATCGGATGCGAAATAATATGCGCTCTGACAATCTCACTCACTCCAGAATCACGTACCTGGTACGTGGTTTCTCTGCGAGACAATAATATCTTAGTCAGTCGGCCAGCATACTTTAATGTTAGCACCCAGTAGAGAGCAGATGTACAACAGCCAAAAAGCTTCTCGAGAGTGCGTTAACAAAATAAAACACGTTATGACTTGTCAGTTTATTTCATGGTTATTTGACTATAAACATTACACCTGCTTATCTTAAAGAATTAAATAACACCAAACCATAGCGCGTTGTAACAAACGGGACAACGACATCTATCGACGAGTGAAAAGAAACTGCATACATTACCAAACGTTATCGTTTGTTCTATGGAATCATACAACAGCTGTAATCAGATGCTACGCTATTTGCTATTTCTGTAAATTTTCTTTTCAGACATAATTTTAATAGCGGGCTTGTTTCGCGATATGTATGCAGACGAAGAGGAAAGATTGCGTTTCGACACTCCCATGAAAAGCATTGTATGGATTGCAGACGTTCTTATGTTACTGTTCCTCTCTACCGTGACAGTGATCGGAGAACCTGTGAGGCTCAGACATATGATACAATGCTTGAAACGAATACAATTGGTAAAATTTAAAAATTAGTTTACAGTTTATTCTGAAACTGGCTTTTGTCCGCGTCTACAGCCGCGCGGAATTTATTTTAAAAGTTGTTGGCTCCTACTAGATAAAATACCTAAACGAGCATACAGTCCACCTGATGGTAAATAGACACTGTCCTCCATAGACATCCGCGATACATGCCAACATCAGTACAGGCAGTGCATCCGAGGACTATTGTCAGTCCTCGGATGCACTGTCTACCTTTGCAGATTAAGGAATAGATGTGAGAAAGAGTTAAGAAAATAGGGAGGGATAGGATGGGATGGGAATAGGCTCTGTCATATCTCACTCACTACCGAAACACGTACCTACATTGGGGAAATACGATAAAGTGCAATATATTACAAAGTAGTCTTCTGTGAGAGAGGGGTAACGTGGCCAGTCGAGTGCGACCAGCGGCTTTGGGAATGCAGCGTGCACTCTCCCCATACATGTTGGGTAATTATTAGTTTGGGTTAATGTGTATTCGCGTACCATACCATATTATCAGCTTATGCCTCTACACTGCTGGATATAGGCCTCTCCCGAAGCTCGCCACCACACAGTACCTTGAGAAGAGTCATCCAACTACCATCGGCGAACTGTTTCACGTGGTCGGTACACCTCGCCGGAGCGCGTCGCGCACTCTGCTTCCGGGTACGTGGCATCCACTGAAGGACTCGTCTACGCCAACGGTTATCAGTCCTCCGGCAAATATGACCTGCCCATTGCCACTTCAGCATACTGATTCCATGAGCTATATCGGTGACTTTAGTTCTTTGGATTATTATCCAAAGAATTATAGTCACCTTACCTCTATTATTATCTCTTCCTTTAGAATCTTATCCTGCAAATAAACTCCGAGCATAGTTCTCTCCATAGCTCATTGAGAGATTTTGAATTTATGGATCATTCGTAAATTCGTGTAAATAGTGTGAATTAATGTGTATGTAAAGTTGACACATTTTATTTTCAGACTAACGCTGGATTAGAATATGCTGCTCCACAAGAAAACTTAGAGAGGAAGATATGTATTCCAGTTATACTTTTCATTTTACTAACAGTTACGGTAAATTTTCTGGCTTCTTTTTTCGCAGTGTGTGAGGTTTATTACGATACAAAAAAAGACTGTAAGTTTTTCAAACGTTTTCATTTGTTCTTATCTCTTGTGAATCGAAGTAAATGTTCTATTACAAAGAACATCTCTCATTTGTTTCAGGGACAATTGGTTTAATGTACATGTCTTTCTACATACTTTTCATTATCACGGCACTGACTGAGATGCAGTTCATAACCGTCGTATTATTGGTAAATTCGTCTCTGAATGCCGTTAACGACTCCCTCTCTCATCTGCTGTATATCATGGATTTACAAGGTTATTCTATATTTCTTTATTTTTATGGATCCCAGATTTTGTGCTATTTTTAAAATTGTTCTATGACTTTGTGGAAAGATCACAAATTAATAACTTATCTAGTGTTATAAAAACGAGTGTTGAGAGCTCGATGCTCGAGGGCTGAGTTAGCAGTAATTAATTTTTAAGCGTTAAAAATCTAGAGAGCGTTATACGAGTAGTCCAAATTTTTAATGTTTGATAGTCTCAAACCCTTGTAGTTGCTCGAGTCTTTTAGACGGTTAATGTTAAGTTGATTAGCATTAACTGAGCGTGCCAGCGCCTGAGGGCTCAAGCGTAAGCTTCACACTACTTATATACCAAGTAACAAATCAGCCTACCTACTCCAAGAATACCTAGACTACCTAGAAATGTACTGCTTTTCCTACTTTATCGTATTTCCCCAATGTATGTATGTTTTTTCGGTACTGAGTGAGATAAGTCAGAGCACATTCCCATCTTATCCTATCCCTCCCAATTTTCCCAACGCTCATGTTGGCATGTATCGCGGATGTCTGTGGACTACAGTATCCACTTACCATCAGGTGGACTGTATGTTAGTCTGCCACCCTTTTTATAGAAAGACTTAATTCTGAATTTTAGATAAATCAGATTTCAAGCAAGCCTCTACCATAACATCAAGTCGTTTCAGTTCATACAAAATTATGTTCGCGAGTAGACTTGTGAAACCTGTGAGTGTCATGATCGACTCCATGGCTGTGTTGGACAGAAATAAAAACTCAGGTAAACAATGATGTAACAATCATATCAATTATAATATTACGAAACAAACTTCCATCTATTTCGGTATTGTTAAAACAGTAACATTGATATCTTAATTTAAAGCTATCAAAATTGAAAGAAACAGAACAAAACATATTTTCCGACGTTTAAGTTGTAACCATTTGATTTCTCCGTTCTATAAAAATGTAATGCAACTTCTTGCAGATTATTATAACATGTCATCATACACTTCAAGGATGACTTACGAAACCGTTCGCCATCTCGCTCTATCGCACAGCCTAATATGCGAGATTGTCAGAAAGATAGACAAGAGCAACGGAGTGTTGTTGATACTCGTTCTCGTCTCTCTACTCTTACATTTGGTGATAACGCCGTACAACTTTCTTTATGCTGTATGTAAGTATGCTTACTTTCATAATCTCCTAGTACTTTCTATGCCTTAACGTTTCTCTACAGAAATGTATATCCAGAAGCATTTGCGGTTTTTTTCGATTATTGTTTTGTTTGTTTGTCTTCATCCACACAACTTTTCCCACATTAGCATACTAGGCTGATCAATATATTTTTGGAAAAGTATTGAAACTTTAGGAAACGTATATATATCTAAATTGTATTTATTTTTCAACGTAATCACCTTCTAATCTAATACACCTTGAATAACGTTTTGAAAGTTGCTCGATTCCCTTGGAAAAAAGGCTTGATCCTGGGTATCGAAAAAGACTTTACAGCGCACATATAATTTTATGGCCATTTTCTTTACTGGATAGGCGTTTCCTAAGGCGCGCCACCACACAATGGTGTGGTGGCGCGAGTTGGATGGCGCGAGATTGGTGGACTTCCAACATCATCTGCGGCAAAACCTATGTGCCAGCTATACATTGAATGATTTCATGTTCCGTTTCAGTGAATCAGACAATGAAGTCAGTAAACGTTTCAATGCAACTATTCTGGTGTTTCTTACACGTCTCCAATATGGTGATTGTGATGGAGCCCTGCCACCGCACACAGGAGGAGGTACGCACATAAGTATATCTATATACGAGTATCTATAAGTATAATACTACTCTGTCAAATAAGTTTTGGGAATATTTTAATAAAACAAAAAATATTACTTCAATCGTCTAAATTTATTTTGTCGCCCTCGAAATTGGCTCCATTTGACGCTATACACTTTCGCCAGCGAATAATCCATTCGTCGAAACGGTTCTTATAGGCACTTTCCGGTATGGCCTTTAGCTCTTTTAGCGAATTTTGTTTTATTACGGTAACGGACTCAAAACGTCTGCCACGAAGTGGTGATTTGAGTCTGGGGAATGAGAAAAAGTCACACGGGGCCTATATCTGGCGAATATATTGCTTGGTCGAAACATTTGTTGAATTTTTGGTTAAAAATTCCCGTGCGATGATTGAGGTGTGAGACAACGCATTGTCGTGGTGTACCCAAGAATTGTTGTTCCACAAATCTGGTCTTTTCCGACGAATATTCTCTCGTAATCGCCTCATGACGCTTAGGTAATAATGTTTATTGACTGTTTGACTCTCCGGAGAGAATTCTGAGTGGATAACACCACGATAATCAAAGACAACAGTCAACATGAATTTAATTTTTGAGTGGCTTTGACGTGGTTTGTTCTGTTTCGGTTTGCTATCGAAGCGCCATTCCGAAGCTTATTGGCTGGTTTGCATGTCATATTCATAAACTCACGTTTCGTCACCCGTTATGATGCATTTCATGAATGTGGGATCCGCATTGGCTCGTTCAAGCATGGTTGTAGCAATCTGTTGGTGGGTATCATTTTGAAGAAAATTCATTTCCTTCGGAACAAGCCGTGCCGCGCCGCTTTTCTTAAAACATCGACCAAAGTGGTGCAAACGAATTTGTGACACATGTCAACTTCCTGAGCTATCTCTCTTAAGCTAACGCGACGATTTACCTTCATCTTGTTGATATTTTTTTCGGTCGAAGACGTTGAAGGTCGACCAGAACGAGGCAAGTTTTCAACCACTTCTCGGCCTTCTTTGAATGCTTTCTACCACTCGTATGCTCTTGTTTTTGATAAAGTCGACTCACCGGAGGCCTTCTCTAATATGTTCAATGATTGCGTACAAGAAAAAGACGGCAGTAAAAAAAAACAGTATATGCCAATCATAATTTCATTATTTTAAATTTTGTTTAATTGAACTAGTGAGACTACCTATTCTGGCTATTCCCACTAGTTCAATCGTTAACAAAAGACAGCTTCAGTTGAAGTAGGGCATGCACTCATGATTCTGCTGATACGATAAGTAGGCATGATTCTGAGTTCGTGGACTTATAAATAATGTTAAATATTTTTTTAAAAACTATAAGGGAATTGTTCTTTTGGATATTATAAATACAAATATGTAAGAAAAATTTGGTCAAAACTAAAAAAAATGTCATTGAATTCAGAATCATGAATGGAATTCATGGTTTCAGGTTTCGGGAAAGATTTAGTTACATCCTGTATAATACGAGTTCTGCATCATAGTAATTAATATGTGGAGACAAAGTAGGTTTTATTTCATTTGTACTTCTGCCCGCCTACAGATGGATCGCACACAATTGCTAGTGTGCAAGCTGAGTCGGCACGTGAATTGCTGCACGGACCCATTATCAAACGAGCTGGACCTGTTCGCCAAGCAGCTCTCGCTCAATCAAGCTAAATTCGCGCCACTCGGAATGTTCACGCTTGGCAGGCCGCTTATAGCATCGGTAATACCCTTTAGTACATCCATTTCAGCCTATAACGTCCCATTGCCTGGCACAGGCTCCCCTAGGCTCACTAGGGGTCTCGGGCTATAATTCACCACGCGAGCTCAGTGCATATTACTGAACACAGTTTCCATTCTTTTATAATAATAATACTCTTTATTGCGTTTATACATTTTTTTTTTAAATTCTCGATCGATTTTTCTAGGTTCCACAACGAGCTAGTAATAATTTTTAAAACTCCGACTAAGTGGTGCGAGTAGAGAACTTCAACGCACGACTCCAAGAATATGATTAGGAAAATAGAGATACCTGTATATTATACTTTCGTTGAGAAATTTTCCTTTAATCAGCATACGGAATTGGTATCTACTAAAATTTTATTATCTTTAATTTACCAGATTGTACCTATTCTATTTTTCTCCACAATATAAAATTAGATTATGGGTCGTTATAATGCTGTTCTATATAATAAGACGTAAAAGAATTAATGATTTCAAAATTATTTTAAAATGATGTCAAAGACATATGTTATATTGATCTTAATTTAAATGTTATACTCATAATTTAAATGTTGAAAGCAACTGAGAGGGATCTCAGTTGCTTTCAACTTCTCAATAAAAAAAGACTGTTAAAATATACACTCTGAAATTTTAATGGTTTTACTGCGCAACCTCTTTATTCTTTAAACATTAGTAGTATCAATACATAAAATTAAAAAAAAATACCATTATTGAAAAGTATAATACGAGAAAAATATCTTGGGTCTCTGACGCGACCGTGGCGCGGGCAATGGCGCAAATTGCGGGGAAGCTACCCCCGCAACCCGCGCCTCTGCTCGCGCCCTCAAAAAAGCTGCTTTGCAAGGTGTACATTGACCTCCGGCTCGTGAGCTACTAAGTATTCTAGGTCACTAAAAAATATTTATTTTATAATCTAACTTTATTATTACCATATTTTTGTTGACCTTAAAAATTGATAGTACTACCTTAATAGAGTAATTACGTCACGGCTCTAAAACCTTAAAATATTCATCGCTAATATTGCCATAGCATTTATTCCACAAATCTAACTTTAAATAGAATATGTCATATTCCTCAAAAACTGCAAATTTTCATCTCATTTTAAAGTACAGCTGTTTGTATAATTTGTAATTTTAAATTTAATCATTGTTTAAAATCTCTTGTCTTCACACTGATAAAGAGTTTCGATCAGTTAATACTCTTCATCGCGTGGCATGACCCAAAAGGGTCACTACGAACAATTAAATGTTATAGGTTTGAATCTGAATCATAGGTTGAACAATAATGAAATTAAAACAGCGTAGTTTAAATTTAAATAAGTGACAGAGATTTTTAAATTCAAGTGTTAGGGCAATATACTCATTTCATATTTTTTTAAACACGAGAGAGTAAAAATAAAAATTAGAAAAAATCTACTATCCGTGCTTAATTACGAAAATGGTCTTATTTTTTGCAGATCCTTGGCGGCGTCACAACCTACTTGGTCATTATTATACAGTTTCAAAAAGTATCCGACCAAAACTTCAATACAGATTAAGAAACAGATCCTATATTCCTCGTGTGGGAAATTATACAATAAATTAAGAATAATCTTTCTTACTGCTTAAAACATTGATCTCATTTTTGTACAAACTAAGTAAGTACCTAATATTATCTTAAACAATATGTAGGATTTTTTTTTAAAAAATTGATAAGATTGTACTTTATATTAATAAAAATAATGTAATAAACAGGAACTACTTCTTTTTATTTTTATTATTGTTACAAGCTTTTATTTAACTTGAAATGTTTCTTTGGGTAAAATTTTGCAAGTCGATTTTAATCCACTTCTACTTGTACTAGTACCTTGAAATTTTCACATGTTAAAACCGATGACAATACATTAATGTGGTGACCATGACCTGATGCTACAGCCAGGAAGGCCAGCACACTGGAACTCCTCAACGGCGAACAGTAGACACGTCGTATTTGGACTCGTTTTGATGGGCTCATAGTTTTAAAGACAACACCTTAGTGTCATGACCTTAACCTGATGCTGCAGCTAGGAAGGCCAGCATATTGTGGATCTCCTCAACGGTGAACAGTAGACACGTTGTGATTGGGCTCGTTTTGATGGGTTCGCAATTTTGATGACAAAAAGTTAGTGACATGAGCCTGACCGTCTGGTTCGGCGAGATGGACGTCGTTAACATTGGTCTGTAACTTGTCTAGGAGAAGGAAATTTTTAATCTGTATTTAAGCAGAAACTCAGTGGTACGGGTCGAGAATTCGAATTCACGGCCTCACGTATGAGAATCGAGTATAGACACTCTTAGGCTATCGCCACTCTTAAGCTCTAGTGGAGGACCTCCTAGTGATGTACCAGGGAAGGCCTGTGCCCTTTAGTGGGAGACGTTTAAATAGGGTGAAACCTATCTAGTGTATACTCATAGGGACGAGAATTCGCAATTGGACTCTGGTATATCACACTCAGTATGGAAACATGTAAAGGTTTTGCAAATAATTTCCATATCATACAGGAAAAAGTATGTATTAGAAATATGTCCCCTCGCGTATCGCAGTCGGATAAAAAGAAGCCTTGCTTGCTAATCTTTGCCTTCACAAACTATCATAATTAAATCCATAATAAACGCAATTACAATAATGTTATATCGTATTAGCATATTTTTTGAACGATATTATCAATATTAAAATAAGTTGAATATGTCAAACTGCATACAGTAAAACAGTGAGAATGACAGATATTAAAATGTTGATCATCATCATAGATTTAGACGGTAATTAGGCCTTTTGAAAGTATTTTTGTTATGATTTTTTACTTTTGGCAAAAATCTAAATTTCACCGAAAGTCCAAAACGTACCCGTAATCCGAATATGAATATTCGGTCGAACACTAAACACATATTATTAAATCTAATCGGAGCCGGCTTTACCTATGGTGCAGGGTGTGCGGCGCACACGGGCGCACGGTTTTAGGGGACGCTCTCAAAGACCCTGCGCCCGTGTTCGCGCGCCTACTAGAGGGCGCCATGGTATTGATTGCACCCGGGCGCTACATGGCCTAGAGCCGGCGCTGGATCTAATGACAACAATCCAACCCCTAGGTTTCGATTCGATAAAAACATTAGATTGTAGTCCTTATAACTAATGACTTATAATGACTGCAATCGAATGTTTTAGCTTAGTTTAGCGTGTTTTCGGCTGTACAAGGCTTCTTCAACTGTAAACAAATTTATGATAGTGAAACATAAAAGAAAAACAACTTTTGACAAATATGATCAAATACAACAACACACGCTAAAAGAAACACGTACACAAGACAGAAAATCCAGTGTAATACATTGTTTCATTTTGTTTCAGTGTAATATTCGTTGACCTATAATTCAACGAAATATGACTTGGCACTCGTTAACTGCCTTTGTTAACGTAGAGGGCCTACGTCGTAACAGTTTCCGATGAGCGTAGATTTGCTACTTATTTTCATAGCTTTTAACAAGTACGTAACAATGAATAGATCAACGAGATTGAGTTATAAATTCACCTGACTGTGACACGCAAAGGAGAGATATGTTTTTTTTTACTATTTATACAGAGTGTAACCGAACTTTTGCCCAAGTCTAAAATCATGTATTCTGCTCATGATTCTGAGTTAATAGCATATTTATGACCTTTTTGTTAAAATATAAAAAGTAATTTTGTACGAAAAATTTGGTAAAACACAAAAAAATACTTTTTAGTTACAATCTACTCTGTGACCGTATATTGAACCATTATAAGTATGCATTTGAAAGAGCGTAATATTCTATTACCCGATTAAAATATTTATCCTACTTGAAAAACTAAACAATGAATAGATCAAATGTTTGTTTGACTTTGATTTCTGACAAGCTCCGTCATGCGTCCGTATGTTCGTAGGTATGATAAGTAGATAAGTCTACCATTTATGGAATTTTTGTATTTACTTGCGTGCTTCGGTTTTTAAAAACATGTCAAGGCGCCGTTTCAACTGGCGACATTGTCGCGGATAAAAATCGCACGCGACCCAGACACTGTCAATAAGTTGTAATCTAAAATTTGTTAGAAAACATGACTTCAAGATAGGCGGCGCATCCAAAGTCGTGCCAACGTTCGCCATTCTGGACTGATATGTATCGCGGATATCTATGGACGACAGTATCCACTTACCATCAGGTATGAACGAATGCCGCCTTCTTAGTATAAAAAAAATTTGATATATTTACCAATATATTTTTATTTGGATCATGACGGTATCATGAAGCAACACCGAGACAGGAATATGAGCTGAGGTTCATATGAACATCGCCATCATACATTTCTGTTTAACCAACGGTGAATGGCAGAGAATACCACCAGGCGTTAAATCCACTTTCCAGAAAGTTCTTAAGTTTCTTAATAGCCCCCAGGGGGTATCAAGAAATTTAAAAATCATCAAAGTTACAAGTATTAAAATCTTTTCCAAAGCCAATTCTAAATCTCACTAACGGGGTTGACATCGGTCATCGGTCATTGGGGTATATCACGGAAGTCCACGGGCTACAGTAACCACTTACCACCTGCTTCTCGACACCTTATTTCTATTAAAAAATGGTCTACTCAGCTTTCAATATCCGCTTACTTTATGCTCGCATTCGAGTAAATTCAGTAGTCGCTCAACCTAAACCAAAGTCACGCAAAGAGAATCGAATAAAAAAATACTACGCACGCTCTGCGCAGGTTATTCGCTTTTTTAGTGTCGGAAGTGTACTCGAAACCTAAACGTTTAATCTTTTGTAAACAAAGAGGAAAAACAAGTTCATTGTTGTAGGCGCCTTCAAAAGGTAGGGACATTGAAGGGGTAAAATTTACAAAACAATAGAGACAATAATAAGTAAGTGACATTTAAATAAATAGCATAAATCTATTTTTGTTTCCTCATCACACGTAAAGCTCGGTTGACTGGTTGACTGGCATTGGTAGAAACGCATAATTTATCAATGTACTACTACGGTACCAGTTTTGGGTTGTCACACGATATTTTTCACCTTTGTATAACCAGTCACCAAATCACATTGCGAATGTGCAGTGTCAGGACATGTTCAACCTTTGCCTAAAAAGGGTGACCGCACCGACCCGGCCGACTACAGGCCAATAGCGATCACCTCCCGAGGGATTATGCGAATGGATTGCCAGTTTCCTGACTGGACGGAGCATCAGAGTGGTTATTGATGCCCGGACACCATGTCTATTATCGCTGGCATCCCGCAAGGCTCAGGTTAGGCCCCATATGAAATACTGCTCACATCTCTGGGCCAGCGCACCGAAATATCAATTGGACCCATTTGATTCCAACCAACGACGTGCTGTTCGTATTGTCGACGATCCCACTCTCACGGGCTATTTAGAACCCCTCAGCATTCGGAGAGACATTGCTCTGAAGAATTATTCAATATAATTCCCACCTTGGGTACACCTCTACAACCGCACCTCCCGTCACAGAAGTGCAGTCCATCCGCATTTCCTCGATACGGAGGTGTCGCGTACTGTTCGGTTCAAAAATCATCCTATACCGCGATAATGTAGGCTGTGGAATGAACTGCCTCAAGAGGTCTTTCCATTAAGCTACGATATGGGGTTCTTCAAGAAGGCTGTGGATAGGATTTTGCAAGGTCGGCGGCGCACCAGCATGCCCCCTGGTGTTGCAAGTGTTCATGGGCGGCGGTAACACTTATCGTCATGTGGGACCGCTTGCTCGTCCGCCCACTTCTATATAAAAAAGAAACCCTTAATCTGAATTCCGCACTACAGACTATAATCGGGAAAAAACACATCGTAAACTAAACTGTTGTTCGAAAGAGCCGTTCAAAATATTTATAATCATTAAAAACTTATAACTTGAACAATTAAACAGTTCATACAGAGAATGTTTGCTTGACGTTGATTTCTGATAAGTCCTTTCAGGTGTCCGTATATTCGTATTTTAATAAGCTCCGTGTTTCGAATTTTTAAAAAAACAACCCAAAGCAATACCCAACGATAAAAATCGGATAGAATAGGGCCAGACTCAGTTAATAAGTCGTTATCAAAAATTTGATGCAAAAAATGACTATAACGTATGTACTCCTATGCGCTTTCGTGTTAATCTATTTTCTTTAATAAATCGGTAATTAATCCATATTTTAGGAAACTATCAGTCAACGAGTAGCTATTAGGTTTTACTAAAATATTATATAAACTTGAATTTAAACATGACCCATATAGACGAAAAAATGCCTACATAATACCAAAATTAATTTAATATTAAGGTCACTTTAACATTCAAATTGAAATTTGACAGAATGTCATGCTTTTGACTACAAACCAAACATAAATGCTGAAACCAAATCCAAATTCCAAATCCACACCTAGTCTCCAAATAGCGACGCATCCTCGAACGTGCTAACCGATGTATCGCGGAAGTCCATGGGCAACAGTATCCACTTACCACTAGGACGTAGGCTTAACCGAAGTAGGTGGTTATTGCAATTCGCAATATTGCAATTGCAATATTATTATTCGGTTATTATTGCAATAACCGCCTGCGCTCGCATGCAAGCGTAGTCGCTCAATCTGAACCGCTCTGACGTCACACAAAGAGGACTGAATAGAAAGATACTACACCCGTTTTGCACAGATTATTCGCTTTTTAATGTCGGAAGTGTACTTGAAACCTAAACGTTGAATCTTTTGTTAATAAAGAGGAAAAACACGTTCATTGTTGTAGGCGCCTTCAAATTGTAGGGACATTGAAGTCATAAAATCTATTAGGAATAGAAAGATATTTCTTTATTTAAATAGTATAGGTATTTCTTTATTTTATTTATGGAAAAAAGCCAAATTTATGGGATGGGATGGGATGGGATAAACAGACTACATAGGATATTATGTTTGCGATTGAGCTTATATAAAAGTAGGGATATAAACAAAAGAATCGATTCATATTTTAATCGATTATTAATAAAAATACGATTATTAATAAAACTCGATTACAGATGTATCGATGTTTTCATGTTTGCTTCACTAGTTTCATCGGCTTTCATTAATTAGCCTGAAAAATACTCAATGGTATTATACTTACTTGCAGTTCTTTATACCGTAATTGCCTCAATTTCTTTCTGTTTCTAGGTGTAAAGCAAAAGCCATCATGGACTCTCGTCAGCTGGAATGCACGGTGAGCGGTGCGGTGGCCCTCGTGCTGCGTATCTCTCGTATCGTCGGCGCAGCACCGTTGCGGATGCGCCCTCGAGGCGACGGCTGGCTCATCAGTGTGTCGCCGAAGATGAGCATTTACAGCATTGTGCTGGTTTCTACTCTCAGTTAGTAATTGACATTATTCACACGCCTGTTTCCGGTAGCGACAAGCAGGGACTACCAATATGCTATCCGAGCTCCGCCACGATCCGCATACATCTTGTGCAGACAGAATTGCTAACATAAAGAACGCAGGCTACCTAAACGCTACCTAAGGCTAAGGCTACCTGATCATTTTATACCGCGAACCCGTAGGCTGTGGAACGAACTGCCTCAAGAGGTCTTTCCATTAAGCTACGATATAGGGTTCTTCAAAAAAGCTGTGAATAGGAGTTTACAATGTCGGCGACGCACCCGCATACCTTCTGGTGTTGCAGGTGTCCATGGGCAACGGTAACACTTACCATCACGTGGAGTCCCCCTACGACACTATAAAAAAAAATCACCGACTTTACCATTTAATCTTTTTGCTGCTTTAAAATAAATTTAAAATACATGTATTGGTATATCTGAATCACTTACTGTAATTTAGCCACTTCATCAAGTGTAAGGAGCCCTAAGCCTCCCAATAGGACACTATCTTCTATCCCATTATACTTTCTACTCAATTGGATAGGAAACGCACTCTGACGAATCCCACTCACACCAGAACCATGTTAGTGGCACGGTAATCTTCGATGAGTTTTGAGTAACTTAATCACTAGAATACGCCCAGGGGCTGTGAGATTGCAGCATGCACCCTAAACTTCATTATACGGCACTGACTAAACAGGGAATCTTGTTAATACCCTGACAAACGATTACAAATTTGCTGTTTTTCATGAAATACTTTTCTGTAAATTTTCTTTTCAGACATTATTTTAATGGCGGGCATGTTCCGCGTTCTGTGCACGTACAAAGAGCAAACATTGCAGATCGTCAATCCTATGATGAGCACTGTGTGGATTACAGACATTCTCATGATACTGATCATATCTAGCGTGGCGGTGGGCGGAGCGTCTGTGAGGTTCACACATATGATACAAGGCTTGAATCAGATACAAATGGTAAAATTTAAAAATTACGAAATTACAGTTTGATTTAAAACTAGCTTTTGCCCGCAGCTTCAGACGCAAGGAATTTGTTTTTAATATAATTGGCTCCTTCTGGATAAAATAATCAATTTTACGAGACAAAATCCTATATCCTATATCTAGATTTGAGGCTACCTTCTGTCAAATTTCATTGAACCGATTTAGCACTTTAGTAGTGAAGATTACAAACACCGGGAAATAGTTTAGGATTTACTTAAAATATTAAGTGTGGATGTTTATTTATTTACTCTTTTTGCACTACATTGTACAGAGGCGGACTTAATGCCTTAGCATTTTCTACCAGTGGACCGTTGGTTAAATGTGAAAAATTTAAGTGGGTGCAGGAGAAATTAAACAGTAAAGCTTAATTCATCTGTATAAACAATAATAATATAAACAATAATAATACATTAATAGTTTACTTATACGATAAAATATATAAATATACATACTAGGGTGTGCCATGACCTAAGGGGGGATTTTTTTTTTTGCGAAATCAAATACGCATATCCTCCATTTTTTCCATTTGGTCGTAATTACTCGATTACGAAATAAGAATAAGCCTTAGGATAACGAGAACCCGTGCCGACTTGATATCAAACTTACAACTTGAGAATTTGTACTGAGGTACTATGGATTGACTTAAAAATTCATGTAGTTTTGGAAAATAAAACACCAATTGGTCCAAATCCTATATTTATTACTATTTTACATTTAAAAAATCTATTATTGAGCCTATTTTCTTTTCAAAGTTTCTTTTTTACAGTCAGTAGATCTTTCTGTGCTATTATACACAACATAACAAAAATTGCTTTTGTTCCTCCTCAACCGTAATCAAATCATGAAAGTCTTGCATCAAGCAAGCTTACAGTCACAATAAACAAGCAGACATTTAGTGGAGCTGCCTTGTCCATACTGATTTTTTGAACTGAGAACTTTGTATTGATATTATCAGGGAATAGATCGCCCTCGTTATCCATCGAGCTTGGTGCATGGCACCTGGGGGCCTAATTTTGAATTATCACTCTGTATCTCCATCTAAAAATATGAGTGAGAGCTCTATCAACCCTCGATAATCATCTGTGACTCTTTTTTGTCAATACAGCGCGATAGAATTTAAGCAGAGCTTCAATTTTGGACACGGTAAGGTATGTTTCCGCGTTCTCCCTATAGCAATGTATCTTGTCGAAATCGATGGTCTTCCAATTTTCTCTGAAGTTTTGGAAGAGAGGAATATCGGGGTTTGTGGTCACTTGACTGATTTCTACTTCAAATACGCTTTTCAGCACCAATTTCGTAAACGTAATCGCGACAAGCAAAAATAAACAATTCCCTGTCAAGTTTTTACTCCAGGAGCACACAGGCACCAATGATACAACCTGTATTGCTTGTCGCAACAGAGAATTTGCACTTTATTTTCAAGATTCCAATCTGCGATCGCATTCCAAACAGCCTGCGCCTGCTCTTTGCTGGTAGAATTATCCAATTTTGGCACAGCAATAAATTGATCCTTATTTCCAAACGAAATGATTATAGGAAGACGTACGGGCATCCAGTGCAGGCAGCAGTTTGCCGTCCCGGTGAACAGTTACAACGTCTGGTAGTTCATTTTTTAAATCAACTTTTGTGGCTTCCTTTCGTTTTTTCCGTATTATGTCCAAGTGCTTCGATAGTAGCCTGAAGAATAAACACACTGACACCTGTCTAGTAGTTACTAATTTTGGAGTAATTAAATCTTCCTTCGTTACCTTTACAGTGGTCCCAGCACCAGATTATGTCCTGTCGATCGCAGTTGGCAGATCATTTTGTGAATCCATATTTACACCAGAACTGGAAGCTGAATCGTCCTGTATAATTCATACGATGACCAACCGATTGGCGCAGTTGGTAGTGACCCAACTTGCTGTACAAAAAGTTCCGGGTTCGATCTCCGGTCGCACATACATTTGTTTAATACAAAAAAAGACAAATGTATGTTCAGGTTTGTGTTTGTCTCTGTATGTGTCTCTGGACCCACGACACAGAGAATCCTAGTGTGGGCCAATGAGTGTGGCGTAATTTTTATTATTATTATGACTAAGAAGTTGACGCGGAAAGATATTTCATTCGCCGGTTTTATTCTTCAATAGCCCTTAGTAGCGCCCTTTCTTCTTTATCAACCAGTTTTTTATCCACTCCAGCCAAGTTACCGGGTCGACTTGGCCCTATCAAGCGCTGCGAGAAGATCTTGTCTTTCTCTATTTTTATTAATTGAAGTGCATCGACGTGTGCAATACCTATCAAGTAAACTATCCAAATGCCTGTTTATGATACTTGAATACGTCTTGTATTTTCTTTGCATTCTTTTGTAAGTCTCGCTAAACTTGATATGAGTTTACAAGTTTTATCACACAATTCGATAACGATTTAGTAGGTATTCGTGCCTTTTCGCAAAATATAACACACTGGCGAATAGGGAGATTTGCGCGTTCATTAATAGTTAATTTCACTACATAGATGTTATAAAACAAAGCTGCGAATACTTGTCCATTAGAGGGAAGTTTTGACCCCCTTATTTGATGTTTTACATCCCCTACTATAAATATACCACTTTTAGAACTGCGCAATTACACTGACATGTTTATTTATGAAAAACAATAAGTTTACTGACGATACAACTGGAAATCACATGCACGTTGATGCGTAAGCGCGCGCTCGCTTAAGTACGCAAGTACTGACATGTTTCGATGCAAGTCGGCACGACACGGTTCGCCCTAGTCCAAAGATCATGAAATTGAATTTACGTGTGTTTTGATAGAAGACAAAAAAATATGTGGGTATGCGTTAAAATAAATATTATGATTTTTTTTTTATTATAGAGAACTAAGGAGAAAAATACTATTAGCTTTGTAAATTTCGGAGGTAGTGTTCCCAAAACTTCCTTTGAGACTGTTTTCATTAAGAGCCTTCCTTGTGTCAGTGGGCAGCGAGTTCCAGAGTCTTGTGGCCTGATTGGAGTAGGAATTAGTCATGAAACCAGTGATCATATTTACGGAAATGAAACCAATAAATACAGTTGTTGATAAGACGATCCAATTTGTTATGAAGATATTGGTTGACATCAGAGTAACAACCAACAGCGTAATCAATTACCGGTAGCAAAAATGACTACACTAGCAGTCTTAGTGCCAGTCGGAAGAAAATTTTTCTAAGTTTTATATAGGGATCGTAGTGAGTGGGTAACCTTTCGACACACTTCATTGATATGTGGGGTCCAGGTCAGCGAACTGTCAAACAGAAACCTGAAACCACTGTATTGTTAAAACGAACTGGTGTAACTAAAGCCAGATCTAATTTAGCTATCTTACGAGACTGCATTTAGATACTGGCAACTCCAAACCTTCTAGATCAAACTAATCAGATAGATCTAGATCAACCACAGACAGATCACACTAATCAAAAGGAGTCTGATCAGCTGGCGCCCACGAAGATAAGATGAAAATCAGTCCCGGACGTCCCGGATATGGGTGTGGATTACGTATGTAGTGTTATTTAAGAAATGCTTCTGGTAGCAAATAGGTATACGACCCACATTATGTTGAAGTGATGTCCAACGATATGTTCGAATCAAATAAATAAGCTACTGGCCATGAAAAAACGGACATTTGTGCAGTAAAAGGGCAACTAAGTGATAACAAAGCCCTGAAGGACTACACCACCTCTAAAAGAGTGGACTCGCTGCCTCTGGACAACGTGGCGATGTAAGGTCATACATCCCTTTTGCACAAGACAGTATACATAAGGAGGCCCGTGTTAAACAGTAGACGATAAAAGGACTGATTCCTGTTACGAACTTATATATTTAGATGTTTAATTAAATTATAACGTTCTTGCTTTCATAAAGCTCCATCCTAGCCACGTCAAAACTTGTGTAACCATATGTAAATTTGGCACATCTTATTTCCAGGCTAATATTGGATTAGAAAATGATGCTCCACAACAAAAGTTAGAGAAGAAAAAATGTATTCCGGTTATGCTGTTCATTTTATTAACCGTTGCCGTAAATTTACTGACTTGTGCTTACATAGTGCACGTGGTTTATTGTGATTCCAAAAAAGACAGTAAGTTTTCCGAACGGTTTTTACTTGATGCACTCTTGTAGAGCAAGGTAAAATGTTTTACTAGTAAGAACATCTTTTATTGTTTTCAGGTACAACAGTCTTAATGTACATGTGTTTCAGTTTACTTTACATTATCACGGCATTGACAGAAATGCAGTTCATAATCGTCGTATTATTAGTGAATTCGTCTCTGGAGGCCATTAATGACTCCCTCACTCATCTGCTGAATATCATGGACAGACAAGGTACTATCGTAGCTGTGTTTCCTGTGAAAAATGGGATATCTCGAGGAATGCAATTTTTCAGGAGAGCGGTCTATACGTTTGATAAATTGTAGGATGCAGAACTCTAAGTTTTTCTGAAAAATACGTATGTCATGGGATTCACCTATCATTGTTATATTATCTTACAAAATATTTTGAAATTATTCTCTATATTGTAAATAATATTTATCATTTGTATTAATGTGCACGATACACAGAGCTGTGTATATTAATATTACTTTATATATATTATTTTTCACGTAAGGAAACTCACTCGTTCTATGCTTATTGTTTTGATCATTTGATTATTATTTTTAATATGCTCTGGATAAAGTTGAGAACAGAGTGAAATTCTACAAAAAGTTTATTAAAAAGCACAGTATTTTATAACATATTTTTTACATGTAAAACAATATTACACAAGAATTATATTTTACACATGAATGTTGTGAAAATATATGATAATTTCTTTGGGATGAGTTTAGTGCGTATTTCGAGTGGTTGTATATTATTATGTGGCACTAGCTGTATCTCACGATCTTACTGTTCGTATCGCCATGTGGATTGGAAAGAAAAATTCTATTTTTCTTCTGAGTATGATGCATGTATAAAACGAAAAGTTATATAAGTCGAGTTGTTTTCACAGGACACACAGAGATATTCTTTAGTTTTCTATTCTTTATTTTATTAATGTTTATCTACATAGATGTTATCAGTTATACGAGTAGATTTTAGATTTGTTATTTTTTTAAATTATTTATGATTTGGCATGATGATTTGGAAAGATAACAATGAAACAAAGCTTCCCACGTAACTACATGTTAATTCTGAAATAATAATGTTTCAGATAAATCAGATTTCAAGGAAGCCTCTGTCATAACAACGAATCGTTTCAGTACATGCCAAGCCATGTCCGCCAGTAGACCTGTGAAACCTGTGAACGTCGTCGTTGACTCCATACCTGTGTTAGTCAGAAATAAAAAATCAGGTAACCATAATATTACAAAGAAAACTTTGCTCTATCTTTGGTATTAGGTAATATAGTACGTTTCCACTATTAAAGTTTCAACCATTTGATCTCTTCTATAAAAATGCAATGCAACTCTTACAGATTATTATAACAGGTCATCCTACACATCAAGGATGGCTTACGAAACCGTTCGCCATCTCGCTCTATTGCACTGCCTAATATGTGAGACTGTCCGAAAGATAGACAAGAGCAACGGAGTTTTGTTGATACTCGTTGTCGTTTCTCTACTCGTGCACTTGGTGGTATCGACATACAATTTTCTTAATTCCGTATGTAAGTATGCTTATTTTCATAATTTGCTGGTATTTTCTATACATAACATTTCTCTACGGAAATGGATAAAAAAATATCTTTTTTTTCCATTAGCGATGTCGTCATCCACCCGTTTTTGCCCACGCATTTATAAACGTACTAGTCAGGGCCGTCTTAAGTCTATTCTGCGCCGGGGTGCGGGAGTGTATCCTAAGACAGTCAAACATCCTATTGTGTATCCTATGACAGTCAAATATCCTATTATGTATCCTATGACAGTCAAATATCCTATTGTGTATCCTATGACAGTCAAATACCCTATTGTGTAATTGTTTACTATAGCGTTATATTTTTTCATTACCTTTAAAAGGTGAGCGCCCGGGGTGCACCGCACCCCTTGCACCCCCTGGTAAAGACGGCCCTGGTACTAGTTCTTTTTATTACAAGATGTAGGAATTACTTAAAGGAAAACAGTGGTGAACAAGCCACCCTTAATTTTATGTCTATTTCATTTATACCAACCATTATATTACCATATACTAGCACCATCGGCCTATGTCTCTCTGCCGCTGGATAGGCCTTTCCTAAGGCGCGCCTCCACGTCGTGGTATAGACGATGAGAAGAACTACCACATTTTCCCCAATGCAGCCCAGCAGACCTGAACGTGTCTGTTGGCCTCCTTCGTAAAACTTGACACCTCTTTACACCGTGATTTACAGCTCTTTACAGGCCACTTATCATTATTAAGGTTACTTATCAACGCTCTTACGTACTATACAAGCTAGAAAGAGATACAAGTTAGTATAAGCGGAAGGAAGCATCTGTGGCAAAACATATGTGCCAACTATACATTGAATTGTTCATATTCCATTTCAGTGAATCAGACAGTGATGTCAGGAAGTATCTCACTACAACTATGCTGGTTCTTCTTACACCTGTTCAATGTGGTAATTGTGATGGAGCCCTGTCATCGCACACAGGAGAAGGTATTCGTTCATATTTATACTAGAGTAGATGTAACTAACTAAGATGTATATACATGTACACAGGGCCGTCTTAAGTCTATTCTGCGCCGGGGTGCGGGAGTGTATCCTAAGACAGTCAAACATCCTATTGTGTATCCTATGACAGTCAAATATCCTATTGTGTATCCTATGACAGTCAAATATCCTATTGTGTATCCTATGACAGTCAAATATCCTATTGTGTAATTGTTTACTATAGCGTTATATTTTTTCATTACCTTTAAAAGGTGAGCGCCCGGGGTGCACCGCACCCCTTGCACCCCCTGGTAAAGACATGTACTCGTATAACGATTATATTTATTTATTTCTGAAACTTCACACCGTGTAAAAATACACATAATATAAAATACAACGTATACAATGATTTTTAAGCCATTTACGAAGTATTATTGTTTTAAGTGGTTCAATAGGTATAATAGGATGATATATGAAATAATAGGATTTGAACATCATTAGCCGGAGGATATATGTGTGTGCGTGCATGCATGACATGTGTGAGCGAGCGTGTGTGTATATCTAAGTCATTAAAGATCAAATAATGTTATAATTAAATAATTTATAAATATGTTATATATAATTTTGATTGGTATAAATCAAATAATTTATACCAATATTATTAACAGACATTTATTTTTTATTTTTGTGTAAACTCCAAAACTAATACGTAATTTTCGGAATATTCGAATATTGAAAATTTTTATGAAAGATTTGAATTAAATTTTGGGAAGAATTTCCAATTAAAAAATTAGATCTAACGAGAATATATATATAGCCCAAGGCGTATCTCTGAATGATAAAAACTGTAGATTACAAAGTACGAGAATGTTTTGTTTAATTTGTACTTCTCTCCGCCTTCAGATGGATCGCACACAGTTGCTAGTGTGCAAGCTGACCCGACACGTGACGTGCAACACGGACCCATTGTCCAACGAGCTGGACCTTTTCGCCAGGCAGCTCGCGCTGAATCAAGCTAAATTCGCGCCACTCGGAATGTTCACCCTTGGCAGGCCGCTAATAGTATCGGTAAAAGCCTTCAGTAAATACTACTCATACTCATATTTTTCTTAGATCAGGTATTTTCATACGGATTTCTCTATATTCTCTACGAATGTATATATACATGTATATATTCCGTATTTAAATTTATACATATCACTATCCCTCTCAGTTTTAGTCATAATATAATTTTAGTTATATTATAACACGCACTCATAAATGTGGTTTATATTTAATAATTGCTCAAAAAATAGAGTGCAATCATTTTCCGAGGGTCTAGTTGTGTTCATGTTTTTTTAAACAAGATTGGAAATATAAACAATAAAAATATATGCTAAATTCGTGCTTAGTTACGAAAACGGTCATATTTTTTTTCAGATCCTTGGCGGCGTCACAACCTACTTGGTCATTATTATACAGTTTCAAACAGTGTCAGACCAAAACTTCGAAGAAAATTAAGTACAATTAATTTTATCTAGTAATTTAGTAAAATTATTAAGTTTTATCTAAAACAAATATTTAAGTTAATTAGGAAAAAAATCATAAGATTGGTATATTGTAATACTTAAAAATAATGTAATAAACGGAGTATTATTATCATTATTATTTGTCTTTCATTGCTTTTTATTAATATACGAATGCTCCTCAACCCTATCCTTTTGAAGTACTTATCTTGTATTTTTAAATAACTAAATTGTGATAATATAATAAATTATTATAAGTCAAAAGAATTAATATTATTCAACCTGAAAAATACACTCGGTCAACTGCTAAATAGAACAGTTCCTTTCAGGTTTCAGAATTATTTGAGAAAAATACAAAATCTTAAATATCTCGGAAAACCAAATTTTGTATCGGCTATGTATTTAATAGTGAAAAATAATCGTTAAACTAAAAATAATCGGTATGTAATAGTGGTAGCCCCACGAAAGGAACTGTTCTAGTTACCAGTAACGCCGTATATTTTGAAAAAGTAATGATTATTAATTCTGAGGCATAATATTATTTCAGTTCTACATTGTGTAATAACTAACATACGGTATTCAACCTCCTCACAACTTGGATACCACGGTCAGAAATAAGAAAATGGCCGCCCATACCATACAATATCGTACCACCAACCCTAACCTCTCCACTGCTGAATAGAATATAGACCTTTCCCAAGGTTCGCCACTACACACGGTCTTCGGCTCTTCCAATCCAACCACTACTGGCCAACTTCTTCATGTCGTAGGTGTACGTGGCTGGAGAATGTCCTACCCTGCGCTTCCCGGTACGAGGCCTCCATTCGAGGACCAGGCAGTTATTGGTTCTGCAGCTAATATGACTTGACACTTCAGCATGCTGATTATATGATATAAGTCCTGCTGCTATGAACTAAGTCAACCAATGGGCAACATTGAACATGTCTTTGATTCAGGGTGTTTTTCCTGTTTATTGGAAAAACGCACATCTTGAACTCCGGGGATAAATCGCAATGTAAAAATTATTACCGGCCTATCAGTATATTGTGCTGTTTCACTAAGGTATTTGAATTGTTAGTATAAGATAGTTTACATATGAATGAATGAATGGATTCATATTAAATATTTTTGGCGATTCAGCTGCATGATTTTGCGAGGAATATGTCAACTCTGACTAATCTTATAGAATATTTGATATTTATTCGTGAAGCCTTCGGTAATTTCGATAGGGTTGATTCTATTTATATCGACTTTCAAAGGGCGTTTGCTAAAGTATGCCACAAAATACTAATACAATGTGTCAGAAAAAGGTGTCCATGGAGATATTTTAAAACAGTTCGCAAATTGTTACTATCAAGGGTTACAAACCTGTACCAATTCGCGTTAACTCGGGCGTACCGCAGGGTTCGCATTTGACTCCCCTTTTGTTTGTAATATTTATAAATAAACGGCATTGTTTTATATTTATTTGTTTACTATATGCAGAGATAACTTAAAAAAATGTATCATGTCTAATAAAGATTTTTTAACAATGCAATCTGATTTAGAGTCGCTAAATTTATGGTTGAATTGAAAACAAAATGTGTCTTAATAGTTTAAAATGTTTCGTAACATCGTTCACTAACGATAACAACAAAATAATTTACCCTTATGCAATCAATAACAATATTTTGGCGCGAAAGGATAGCGCTAAACATTTGGGGGTCATTTTTGATTGTGCAATGTCGTTTAGAGATCATAATAATATTAATAACATTGTAGGACAAGTAAAAACCTTTAAAATTACAGATCCTTTTTACAATTTTATGAGAAGTATGGTTCCTGTATATATGGATACCTTTTTATTAGGTGATGACTTTATTTATGATGAAAACAGAATATAATTGATACAGAAACGTTTCCAGTGGACAAGGAGTTACACACATGGAAAAAAGTTTATACATACATGATTCTGCCCTCCTAAACCAAAACGCGGTATCTCGATAAAAAATAAATTTTGTTTTTATATCTCTTGGATAGCTTAAAATAAAATGAATCAGATGCACTAAACAAAAAAGCTGTATTTAATTCCCAATTGGCAAAAAAATCGCTAAGAAATAAATCATCCATATCTCAAGTTTATCGAATTTTACTTCACGACATCGATGTAAGTGGAGTTTAGTAAGAGAAAGAGCGATATCTTGAAAATATAACTATGTATTATGCTTTATACTTATGTAATAATCAGAGGTCAGAGTCAGGTGGTGTAGTATTTCAATTTTATTGATATCCGCCTGTACAATGGGGAATGCTCTGAAGAATTGTTTAATATAATTCCCACCTCGGGTTTCTACAACCGCACCTCCCGTCACAGAAGTGCGGTCCATCCGCATTTCCTCGATACGGAGGTGTCGCGCACTGTTCGGTCTAAAAATTATTTTATACCACGCACCCGTAGGCTGTGGAACGAACTGCCTCAAGAGGTTTTTCCATTAATCTACGATATGGGGTTCTTCAAGAGAGCTGTGAATAGGGTTTTGCAAGGTCGGCGGCGCGCCCGCATACCCCCTGGTGTTGCAGGTGTCCATGGGCGGCGGTAACACTTACTATCACGTGAGACCGCTTGCTCGTCCGCCCTCTAGTCTATAAAAAAAAATCCTCATTATAAACTATAAGCCTTGTAATAATGTAATAATCATATGAAAACATCACTCTAGTGAAAGCATGTATTTCGTGTATAGTATTAAGTATATATTTATTTCGCCAATTGGTCGTGTGTGGAGTGTTTAATGATCTACCTGCCACCAATAAAAGTCTAGGTATATTCTATGGATCGCTTTCCAAACGAATTCCGTAACGAAGCATGTAAATGGATGAAGGAGACTTCATAAACAAATATCTAAATTTCCATATGTTTTTATATAAAAAAGGCGGCAAACGAGCATACAGTCCATCTGATGGTAAGTGGATACTGTCGTCCATAAACATCCGCGACACATGCCACCATCAGTCCAGGATGACAAACGTTGGCACGCCCCCGGAGGAGCTGTCTACCTTTGCAGATTAAGGAATGGATTGGGAGAAAGGGTTGGGAAAATGGGAAGGGATAGTATGAGATGGGAATGAGCTCTGGCATATCTCACCCATAGACATCCGTGATACATGCCAACATTAGTCCAAAATGACAAAGGTTGGCACGCCCCGGATGCGCTCTACCTACCTTTGGAGACATAGGAATGGATTTAGAGAAAGGGTTGGGAAATGGGGACGGATGGGAATGGGCTCTGGTACATCTCACTCACTACCGAAACACGTATGTACATTGGAGAAATACGATAAAGTAGGAAATGCAGTACATTTCTAGGTAATCTTCTGTGAGAGATTGGTAACGTGGCCAGTCGAGTGCGCCCATCGGCTGTTGGATTGCAGCGTGCACTCTCGCCCTCATCATATATACATATACACAAAAATATAAACTTAAATATTATATATACAAATATATACATTATATAGAATATATACAAATTGTTATTATTATTTATTTCTAATAGTAATTAATGTTTGTCATTTTATATTTTAATCACAAAACTAAATGTCGATTTGTCTGCGATGTAGTTAAAATATTTTCGGCGTGTATATAGTGTGAACAGCGGCTGTGGGAATGCGGCATACACTCTCCCCATACAAAATACTCGTATGTGGAGAAATTCGAAAAGTAAGCGTCTTAATCTGAATTCCGCGGTGCAAACTATAGTCGGCAAAACGCGTCATAACCTAAACTGTTGTTAGAAAGACCTGTTCAAAATATTTATCCTACTTGAAAAATTAAACAGTTAAAAGACAATGTTTGTTTAACGTTGATTTCTGATAAGTCCTTATTCGTGGGTATTATTTATCATTATCGGGATTTCTTTTATTTGCTTGCGTGCTTCGGTTTTTAAAAACAAGCCAAGGTGCTATTTAGGCTGGCGACATATGCCACGAATAAAAGTCGCACAAGACCCAGACTTTGTCAATAAATCGTTATCAAAAATTTGTTAGAAAACATGGCTTCAATGAATCCCTGTTATGCTAAGGACCTTTCTCATCACTTCCTGATAAAGTAACTGTTAACATTCTAATAGATAAATTACCTGCCAATTATCTGTCAATTAAATCTAGCTGATACTGCTTTTCTGATAACTCCGGATACCTTATCAGAAGATGGCGAGAAAGGACCTAAATCTATTTTCTTTAATAAATCGGCAATTCATTGATTTTAGGAAACTATCATTGTACATTTAGAACTAACTAAAACTTTTCCAAATCCACTCTTAAATCTTCAAATGTAAGAGGCGCATGCGGGAACAAGCCAAACGATATCATTTTTGACCAATGTAATGATTTTTTTTTCATACAAAAAGGCGGCAGACGAGCATACACTCCACCTGATGGTAAGTGGATAACAGTATCCACTGTAACATTAACAGTATGTTAATGTATAACACAGATAACGGATGTTGGCATGTATCGCGGATGGGCTCTGGCACATCTCACTCACTACCGAAACACGCACGTACATTGGGGAAATACGATAAAGTAGGAAATGCAATACATTTAAAGGTAGTCTTCTGTGAGTGAGGGGTAATGTGGCCAGTCGAGTATGCCCAGCGGCTGTGGGAATGCAGCATACATTCTACAAATATCAACTTACCACCAGATGCTTACAATAGCCGCCTACTTTGTGCTCGCATACGAATAAATTCAGCAGTCGCTCAACCTGAACCGCTCTGACGTCACGCAAAGAGGACCGAATAGAAAGATACCACTCACGTTCTACGGAGGTTATTCGCTTTTTTAATGTCGGAAGTGTACTTGAAACCTAAACGTTTATTTTTTTGTACAATAAAGAGGAAAAACAAGTTCATTGCAGGAAGCGCTTTCAAGAGGTAGGGACATTGAATTGATAAAATTTATTAATAATAAAAAGAGCGGTGATAGTGTAGGGTGGGGGGTATCTATTCTTGATATATGAGCGAGTATGAGTCAAACCCTGAACTTGACCTTCAAAACCCGATTGGGTTTCAATAAATAGAAATACGAGTTTCTATAACACGCCTCACGTGTACCTACGTGTACATTTCCCGTATACAGATCACACAAGATTGTTTGCCATTCTATGAGGTTGTTTCAAAATAGGAATGCGAAAAAGAATCAACTTTTATTTTAATCGATTAGTAATAAAAAAAATAGATTTCTATTAATCGATTCCACTAGAAGTAATATTGAATATATTTTTAAATTTCAGCTTCACTAGTCTGTCCGCTTTAGTTGAAACACGGTCTGAAATACCGCAATTGCCTCAAATTTCTTTCTATTTCCAGAAAAACAATGGTACTGGCCGGTCTTTATACCGTAATTGCCTCAAATTTCTATGTATTTCTAGATATAATGTAAAGCCATCATGGACTCTCGTCAGCTGGAGTGTACGGTGAGCGGTGCGGTGGCCCTCGTGCTGCGTATCTCTCGTATCTTCGGCTCAGCACCGTTGCGGATGTGCCGTCGAGGCAACGGCTGGCTCATCAGTGTGTCGCCGAAGATGAGCATTTACAGCATTGTGCTGGTTTCTACTCTCAGTTAGTAATTGACATTATTCACACGCCTGTTTCCGGTAGCGATAAGCAGGGACTACCAATATCCGATCCGAGCTCCGCTCGATCTGAATGGATCTAACATAAAGAATTTCTAACATATAGAAGGCAGGCTGCCTAAACACCCCGATTTTATAATTTTACCCTTGTATTTTAATCGTCCTTAAAGACGATCCATGTCGTAGCCATTTTCTGTAAATTAGTCTCTTCACGAAGTGTAAATGGCTCTTAGCCGCATTGCTATTAGTATTATCATATAGATGAAATGAGACACTTCTCCCATTCCTTTATACTTCCCACTCGATGGGATGAAAAGTGGGCTGTGACAAATCTCACCCACTAGAGACTAAGTGACTCATCCGACTGACTGAGTTAGAAGTAACACAGTCAGTCGGACACGTCCAGCGGCTGTGAGAATGTACCCTACCTCGCATTATCCGACGTTAGAATTAATCTGCGTTCTTTAATACTAGTATATAGACTAGCTAGTATATAGTACATATACACAGATCGCCAATTGTGTGCAATTATGTGGAAACTAAACATGTCACTTATTTTGTACCTATGATTACATACCATATAATAACACTAGTAAATTTTAAAATTTTACCGATCGAAAATCACTCGTCTATGAAACGAAACATCACGGTTCAGCTATTGACGAATTTTTACAATTGATTATAGCGTAAGGGATATTTAGCTTAGCGCCAACGTAAGGCACGAGGCGATGAACAGCTTGCGTTATGTATGTCTCTATATCTGTGGATTGCTAACCCAGACAAACGGTTACAGACGAGACTATGCTACTCGTATTTACTATTTTTCACGAGGCACAATTCTTTAAATTTTCTTTTCAGGCATAATTTTAATGGCGGGCTTGTTCCGCGATCTGTACGCGGACGAGAAACAAAGAGTGAGGATCATCAGTCCCATGAAGAGCATCGTGTGGATTGTAGACGTTCTCGTGATGCTGCTGTTCTCAAGCGTGGCGGTGGGCGGAGCGCCTGTGAGACTCAGACGTATGATATACTGCTTGAATCGGATACAGATGGTAAATTTAAAAATAATTTACAAGTTATTCTAAAACTAGCTATTGCCCACGGCTTCAGCCACATGGAATTTGTTTTAAAGTTATGTGACACCTACTGTATAAAATAATCAATCTTCTGAGATAAAAAGGATCCTATGTCCTTCTAGTATTCTAGCCACTGCAAACTCTGCAAAAACTTGTGAAAGCGTGTATGTACCCTTATGTTAACCCGACACATTTTATTTTCAGACCAACACTGGATTAGAAAATGATTCTGCACAAGAAAACTTAACGAGGAAGAAATGCATCCCCGTTATACTCCTCATTTTACTAACTGTTGCGGTAAATTTATTAACCTCTATTATCTCACTGTGCGAGGTTTATTACAATAACGCAGACTGTAAGTTTTTAAACGTTTTTTACTTCTTGTCTTTTGTGAAGCGAAGTAAAAAGTTCCATTAGAAAGACCATGGTTTAATTCTTTCAGGGACAATAGCCTTAATGTATATATGTTTGTACATACTTCACATTATCAAAGCACTGACCGAGGTGCAGTTCATAATCGTCGTGTTATTGGTGAATTCCTCTCTGCAAGCCGTTAATGATGTCCTCGCTCATTTGCTGTACGTCATGGATTTAAAAGGTATGGATTAATCTCTTATTTTCATGAGTTCCGGTTACGAGGATCAACTGAAAGTTCTTAGAACTAACTGAACTCACTAACTGAACTAAATAGAAACAATATTTAAAAAAAAAAATTATAATAATTTAAAATGAAACTATTTAGGTCTCAAATTCTTTTGAATCATTGTTCTATTATTTGTTTTATTGTTTTGGTGGGACTTTAAATTGGTGACTTTAATTGGTGTAAATTTAACACGAGAAAATTTTCGTACAACGATTTTTTATGATTTCCGCTATGGCTTAAATCAACAACAATGCGACAAAGGGCTTCAGATTGCATTTAATATTGAAGCTCCTTCTCGTGCTACAGTTAATAATTAATGGTATAATAAATTTAAATATGGTCGTACCCAGCTCAGTTGAGCATGACCAATGCTGTGTAGATAATGATTGAAGATGATAAACGAACGATCTACCAGCAGATACGGGCTACATTAGGCATTGCCATAAGTCAATTTCAAAAGATCCACATGACCAAGAATGACCTACGTGTTAGAAAGCTATGTGCTAACTGTACACCCCACTATTTAAGCCAAGTTCAAAATTGTCATCGCGTCGTGTGGAATGGTGTCCCAAAATTATTCAGAAATTCCATAAAAGAAATTCGAAGTCAAATGCTGTGATTAATATAGGTAACAGGTGACAGAAGCTGGATCTACTGTTAATACATAATCAAGCCCGAAACAAAGAGGCAGTAAGCACAGTGGGCGTTCCTTTCTGAAAAAGTTCCAACAATAGTAAAGAGAAACAACAGAGCGACAGGAAGGAGATAACAGCCTGTATTTTCGAAAAAAAAACCCGGGTATTATGCAATTGTTGTTCTGAGTGTTGAGATAACTGTAACTGCCGACTGGTGTGTGAATAGTTGTATAGGTACCTTATGTTTTGGAGAAAGTTAGAAATAAAGGCCAACAGACATCCTTCATCACAAACCAGCCAAACAAGTGAGTTTATGGACACTGTAAACGTGGAATTATTGAGTCACCCGCCATCCAGTCGTAACCTCACACCGTGTGATTTATAGGGGTGTCTCTACAAGAACTTGAAATTCGAATTCGTTGCGCACCATTTTCGATTGTTGTTCTGACAGCCACATTTGGTACTTTGTTAATTGATACAATGACATTTTTGAAAATGCTGCGTTACAGTTTGGAAGAACGTTGGAAGAAATAATGAAAAATAAATTTTTATACGTTTATTAAATAAGTAACCATTCACAAGTTCCGTGATCTTTTTGGTATGCATAATCGACCGTTGCGGCCCGCTATTAAAAATTAGTCCGGAAATTCGAGCAGACATTTTCAATGAAAGATGAGAGAAGCCTTACCCGTCATCACCCTAAAAGAACACCTGAAAACATCCTGGCTGTGAGTGTCAATCTCGGAGAACAACCAAACACTCCCTACCGGCATGTCTCCCGGGAACTAGACCTCCATCGCAGCACTGTCCAACAAATTTTAACTAAAGATTTGCTCCTTTAAGAGCTGAAGCCTACAGACCATAGACAGCGTAGGAACTTTACCAACTGGACCTTGGAACAACTGCAAGTTGACGATACATTTCAGAACAAAATCATCTTTAGTGACAAGGCTCACTTCCACCTCAACGGCTTCGTTAACAAGCAGAATTCCCGGATCCGAAAGTCCTCATGCTTCGGATGCATCCCCAAAAAATGACAGTTTGGTATGCCATGTGGGCAGGAGGGATATCGGTCCATACTTTTTTGAAAATGAGAAACGTGTCTCAATGACTGTCAATGGCGATCGCTATCGTGGCATGTTGACAAACTTTTTTGCAAAAATTTTATAAAATAGACATAACTGACATGTGGTTTCAGCAGGATGGTTGTCACACTCCGCGCGAAACAATGACGTTGTTGCAAACCAAGTTCCCAGGTCGTGTTGTCTTTAGTTTTGGAGACCAAAAGTTATGTGTGAAGTTCTGATTTAACTTGCTTAGATATCTTTCTGTAGGTTTTTTTGAAAAACAAGGTTTGAAGGTTTGATAATTTATACAAACCCTGAGACGATTAAAGAAATTGAAAAGACGAAATTGAACGCCAAATTAACGAAATCTCGCGGTCGTTACTTGAAAAAGTATTCCGAAATTTCATCGAAAGGATCCATGGCTGCCAACGAACTCGCGGTGGTGATTTGACCGACATTTTATTTCACGCGTAATGTCAATAATTGGTATGTTTATGTAAATAGTAATTTCTACGAAATTCATTCAAATATGGTTGTTTTTACATTTATTTAAATAACCTTTTATATATTCCCAAGAATCATAGAAAAACTTTAAGGTTTGCATTTTCAGCTTCGTCAGTGCAGATGATGCAGTGGCCGTGTTCCAAACGACTATTGAAGAGAACCCCTAAAGAAGAGTGGTCGGAATTTACTCAGTGGATTGTTTGCATTTAAAATGCAGTGTCCAAGAATATAATTTATTTTGTATTTTGAAAAATAATATAATTTTAAACTTTATAACAGCTTTCGTTATCGAGAATCTAAAAACTTTCTGTGTGACCCTCGTCGACTTACATTTTAAACTCATAAAGCAATACTATACTACCGATATATTTACAACAAATGCGGGTTAATTCTGAGTTAATAATGTTTCAGGTAAATCAGATTTCAAGCAAGCCTCTACCATAACAAGGAATCCCTTCAGTACATCTAAAACAATATCCGACAGTAGGCTTGTGAAATCTATGAGCGTCGACGTTGATCCCATAACTGGTTTGGGCAAAAATAACTCAGGTACACAATGATTATTACAAAAGATATTTATGATATTTATAAAGGCAAACTTTAACAAATCTTCGTTATTATAGTAACGACTTTACTACAGTTAAAACTGCCAAAAGTCGATGAAAACAGAACAATGTTTTTCCGAAATTCAAATTTTAACCACTTGATCTCCCTTGTCCATACAAATGAATGTCAACTGTTTCAGATTATTGTAACATGTCATCGTGCACATCAAGAATGACTTACAAAACCGTTCGCCATCTCGCTCTATCGCACAGCCTAATATGCGACATTGTCAGAAAGATAGACAAGAGCAACGGAGTGTTGTTAATATTCCTTCTGGTCACTATACTCTTACACTTGGTGATAACGCCGTACAACTTTCTTAACGCTGTATGTAAGTACGCTTATTTATATGATCTCCTGATACCATTTATGAATTAATGTTGTATTTTGCCCACATTTAGCAGCACACACAGGGTATTTATTATTGAATCTACTCAACCAAAGCAATACGAAGGATTATAAAAAATAATTTGGATTCCCGGTCGTTCATTCATTCATTGTTTTGTTTCATTTCTTTGTTTAAAGATATCCATTTGTTTAAAGACAAGTTTGTTCGGTTCTGGGTGGTGTGTTTTGTTTCAGATATACAGGGATACCCCACGATACAGGGAATCCTAGCGTGGGTCATTGAGTGTAGTTTGTGTGTAGGGCAAAAGAGATACAAAGTTTGATGCTTTTTTAAATAAAACATATTATTTAAAAAATACAATCCTCGCTTTTACGGCAGGTTACGTTATGGTAGAAATGAGCGACGTAAAACGAAACGAAAAAAACAAGACACATTAGGTTAGTTAGGCTGCCAGACCGGAATAGAACCTTTTTTTTAAATTAACCAGTGTTATTATTAACTTAAAAACTTAGTTCAAAGTTGGGATCGTGTAGTAATTTGCATCAAATAATTTGCATTGTAGTGTGGAGGTGGTTGAAGCTGTCTTTTAATTTGCGTAAAATAAACTGTTTACTTTCAATGCTGGAAGAACTCGATTTCTCCGTCTTTTCTCCTTCATCTCAACTAAATCCTCATTGAATAATTCTTAAGAATTTAAAGCTCATAATTCAGTAACGTCATCACTATTGATTTCAATCTCTGGAAAATTGTTTGCAATGTTCACGGTACCTACCCGCTACCTGCGTTTCACCTCTTCATTGCTCTCGAACTCCGCGTGATGCTCACCCAGTGATTTTCGTACAAGTTGCTGCATGTTTCTGAAGATATAGTATAAAACGAATCAAGAGACGTTAATACGAGGTATCAAAATGTTATCTGACGTAAAACGAAATGATGTAAATCGATACGTAAAAATGAAGACTGCTGTACGGAATACACATGCCTGTAGCTTAAACAATGATATACAAGGAGCTTGCAGATACCAGTTAGCACTTGTGTTTATAAAAAGGCTTGCCTGTAGCCATACAAGTAAATTGCTCAGCATTTGATTTTTGGGTATGTAATGTTAGGCAGGAGTGGCGGGGGAGTGCAAGTGGCATACAAAAAGGCACTTCTGAACGCGACCACCAGCTGCGGGCATGCCAGTAGCTGCCACCGTCTGCGTGTGTGTGACCATTTTACGTTGTGTTGTGTATTGACTTTTTCGATAGATTCGATTTCTCGATGTAGCCATAGGGAAATAAAAATACTATAAGATTTATTTATTTGTTCCGATATATTTATCTACTAATCCAAATATCTCTTCTCCTTTTCTGGTCCTTGGTTTAACATTACATATATCTAGCTGCGCATTGCGTTGCAAATACAGGATAATACTGTTTATACATTTCAAATTCTTTTCGTGGAACCATTATATTATTAGGTGTAGGTGTACCATAATATTATTATTAGGTGAACACCTAAACTAACAAAATATGCTGCAGAGAGACAGTCTGTAGCACATTTGCTAGTTAAAGACATGCCACCAAGCAGCATGCCATAATGGTATGTCATTTTACTTACAAATGTATCACCAGTGTGCTATCTACCGGCGTTTGCAATCTTCTAGCATACAAGTTACTGATCTATTTTACTGGCATGTGTACGAGTATCACGAGTATGTACCGCCTTATGTACGTATTTAAACTATTTTCATCGTTAATACGCGCTCACAAAACATATTTCACGCAAAACTGACAGAGTTAGGCAATTTTACACTAAACTTAATTGTTTGGAGCCCTAAATATTCTTTAATAACTAAGAAAACTATTATTCTTACTGAATACCTATACCGGATATTTGTAAAGTAGTCTGAGTAAAATGTTAGAAGTGTATGAATTTACTAATTCGATTACTTTTATGTAATTTGATTAAGTCTAATATTAAGCTGTGACAGAACCAGTGGGGTAATTAACGATTAAAATCCTTCATTAAATTTTTTCAAATTTGTATAACGATCCTTAAGTCATTGCATTTTTTAAATATTATCGGTAAAAAATGTAGGCCAAAAATGTATCACTGTAGGCCAGTGATACCATGTAGGGTCGAGTGGTAAACAGTGGACCAGTGGTACACAGTGAATCAACACTTAAACTCTGTAAAAGTAAGGTTGTCAGACCGTGTCGAACACACGAAAGGACTTGATTTCTTCCGCGTCCCTCGCAACCCAGTAAAGGGCGAGGTCCCACAGAAAACACCCGCGCAACGAACCCATTTGTGGTTTACGACAAAAAAACAATATAAATGTAAGTATTAATTTAGTTGCTTAAACTAGAATAATATCGTTTTAACTGTGTCAATTTTTTTCCACTTCTATAGTGACTACTTGTGTATTGTTTAGAAATATCGGTACCACTTTAATTTATTTTGTTTCTTTTTTATATAAACTAAAACATCGGAAGGTGTAGATGGTACGCAGTAAACCAAGACCGTAGGGCACACAGTGAACCGGTTCACTGTGTACTACTCCATGCTTTCGTGTGTACTGATCTTCTCAGTATCGAGTCGGCTTATCATATTGTTCTAATTTTTTGTAGATGGTACGATTATGTCACTTGGTAAATAAGAAATTAATCTTATTGTTTCAGGATGGCTCGAACTAAGACTGCGAAAAGGAAAACTGGGGGGCATAGTAAAGAAGATATGCAACGGGCTATCGATCTGGTTAAAAATAGAGAGAGTATTCGCAAGGCTGCAAAAGAGTGTAAATTGCCTTACCCAATCCTGAGAAGATATGTAAAAAAACATGAGAGTAATGAAAACACTAATTTGCCCCCAAATTACGAGGTGAATTCGGTTTTTTCTCCTGAGCAGGAAATAATTTTAATAATATTGAATGTGCGCTCGACAATTAGCTCATCAAATGGCGATTGAGAATAATTTTTAAAGTTTCTCCGTCTTGGAAAGTTAACCAGATATCAAAAAAAGATTGATTGTGATCATTCAGAAAAAGTTAAACCTAAAAAAAACCCGAACCATGTAGTTTGGGGCGTGCCACGGCGTTTAACAAAATGAATGCCCAAACATTTTTAATAAATTATAAGAAATTCTGCAGCGGCACCGTAGTTTCGTCAACGGAACTCGTATCTACAATCTGGATGAAACCTCAAACACGACTGTCCAACGGCCGCAAAAAGTCTTGGCGGCAAAAGGTGCTCCCTTTGTAAAGTTACAAGCGGTGAAAGAGGCATAATAGTAACCACATGCTGCATTGTTTCCGGTACTGGTGTTGCTTTGCCTCTCTCAATATTTTTTCCCAGAAAAAAGTTAAACATATGGGATGTTACATGGCGTTTCTTCTGGGATTCTTGGTTTAGCTGCGTCTACAGGGTGCATGAATGCTGAAATATTTGTAGATGTCATTAAGCATTTTGTAAAACACACCTTCGCCTCAAACGACAACCCAGCACTTTTAGTTCTCGACAACCACGAAAGCCATATGTCATTAGAGGCTCTGGATCTTGCTAAATCTTCTGGTGTAACTGTACTCACTCTGCCTCCACACGCTACTGCAAAGTTTGAGCCCTTAGATGTTGGATTAAATGGTCCTTTCAAAACTTAAATAACTCCGCTGTTGACTTATGGCTGCTCCGGAATCCAGGCCAAAGCATGAACGTAGCACATAGCTGAACGTGTAGGACAAGCATATTTTAAATCAATGTCGCCAGTTAACATCACCAATGCTTTCAATTAATGTAGAATCTATTCGTTCAACGATAATATATTTGCAGAAGAAGATTTTTTATCAAGCTCTGTCACAGACAGACCAGAACCAGAAAAAGAAAATTCTGAACTAGATTTAGAGAAAGCATTTAGCGAAACCCAAAAGTGAGAGATTATGTGATTATCTTGATAGAAACACAAAAGAAGAAAAAATTTTATTATGTTGCTACGGTTGTAGAGGAGTCCGATGAGATCGATTATGATTATTTCATTTCATATTTATAATTAAAAAGTAAAGTTCATCACAAATTCGCTGAGTCTATCGTATCGAACCAGACATGGCAGGGGTTACAAAGAATGATATCAAATATACTTATATTACCTTATTGCAAAGTAAAGGTAGCAGTCGTAGCCAAGTGACATTTAAATTTACAATAAACCTATAACTTTTATACTTTCCTTTTTGATTGGTTAGATGTTTCTGTATTTTTGTTATTTTTCTAAATAAGTTGGTTGTTGGATGACTGATTCTATCATAGTGTTATTGAGAATAAAACTGTTTGGTAACGCATAATATGTTGTTTTGTTAACCCACCTATTTTCCACATTAAGTACATTCTAACTACCGTTAATTACAATTAAAGTGATTTCACTGTGTACTTAGTGCTTCACTGCAGACCCCAGTTCACTGTGTACATATAGTTGGACACACTGAACCATTTCCCACCTTTTTAAAAAAATAACAATATACTCTAGTCTGTTAGGTTTTGGGCTGAAATTGATACACAAAATAAAAATCAGATACATAACCAGCCATCTAGTCAAAAAAATCTTTATTATATACGCATACGGTTGAATTATGAGCGTCTAACTTTTTTGTGGTTCACTGTTGCCCACTTCACCCTACCATGTTAATGACATGTAGAACAGTCAAATACAGTGAAATTTGTACGGAGATGACACTTTATTCACAGTTCTACATGTCATATCCCTGACTCGAATAAAAATCTGACTTTAGTTCACGTGATTCTGGTTTAGAATAGTGTAAAATACCCAATAAAACATATTTTCACCACAATGACATATTTTTTTATTTCCGTATTCCCTATTCTATCACATCAACGAAAGTATTAGCATTATCTGTTAATAAAAGTATTTAATGCTACTGCTTTTAATGCGGTTGTCTATAGTCACATCACTAGTTACATTAATCTGACATATGTCAAATGGGTAATCTTTCGACGGCGTAACTTTAATCAACGTTTAAGTTATTATATTTATACATTTCCCAACGTGCCTCATTGTTCAACCCAAAGGTTGGCGGGTAGAGAATACCTCTAGGTATTAAGCTCGTCTTTTGTACGATTAAGTGCAATAAAGATTTTTGAACATATCTACTATAAATTAATTAGAAGTGTCGACTTCCTACATCGACTGCGTCGAAACAAATCATGCCAACTTTACATTGAATGGTTTCATATTCCATTTCAGTGACTCAGACAATGCAGTCAGAAAACATATTAATGCAACTGGGCTGGTCCTTCTTACACGTTTTCAATATGGTGAATGTGATAGAGCCCTGTCACCGCACACAGGAGGAGGTATGCATATACATATAAGTATCATATATCTAAACATAATATTATTTTGTTATAGAAATAGGGCGGCAGACGAACATGCCTGCAGTGCATCCGGGGTGTGCCAATATTTGTCATTCTGGACTGATGTTGGCATGTATCGCGATGTCTATGGACGACGGTATCCACTTACCTTCAGGTGGACTGTATGCTCGTCTGCCGTCTTCATTCTATAAAAATCACATTTTCTAATGATATACGTAATTTTTAGTTTGCTTTACAGAAAAAAATACGTTTAACGAAACTTTTGCTGTTGTGAATACAATTCTTTACATCCTTAATTGGAACCCTTGAATTGCTCGCAGCGGTCAATTCAATACATATCTATATAACTGAGAGGTTTATGCAATTTTCAATAAGACTATCAACAACCAATCTAAAGAATTTTGCTCGCACCTCCCGTCACAGAAGTGCGGTCCATCCGCATTTCCTCGATACGGAGGAGTCGCGCACTGTTTGGTCCAAAAATTATTTTATACCGCGAACCCGTAGGCTGTGGAACGAACTGCCTCAAGAGGTCTTTCCATTATGCTACGATATGGGGTGAATAGGAATAGGGGTGAAGAGCTGTGAATAGGATTCTGCAAGGTCGGCGGCGCGCCCACCTGGTGTTGCAGGTGTCCATGGGCGGCGGTAACACTTACCATCACGTGGGACCGCTTGCTCGTCCGCACTCTAGTCTATAAAAAAACAAAAAAAACACAAATATCGCAGATTACAAATCATGTTTCATTTCATTTTTACCCACGACGATGGGATATGCATTTGGGCCACAAATGTCCTCGTATGTTCAGAAGGTACTTACGCTATAGAGCGGGAGTGCGGTTATAAGAAATTTTATAGAGATGTGTAAACAACGTTAGATCGATAGGTACAATTGTCGATAGGTTGGTACGAGTACTTTTCGATAATTTTCATTTACGTTTGTTATTTAAATTGATATACATGTATTGTACAATAATTCAATTAAAAAGAATCAAACAACGAAACTAAAGCGATTGAAGTCGTACCTCAACCACATTCCTGCGCTGTCGCGTGCTGTATGTATGTTTGTTTTCCGAAACAGCTGGACCGATTTTGGTACGGTTTTTATAAACGTTAAATCGTACATTGCAGCGTGTTCGAAAGTGGATGTTGTAGTTATTACGTTGTGGTGTGGTAATTACGTCTCCCCCGTCTTCAGATGGATCGCACACAGTTGTTAGTGTGCAAGCTGATCCGACACGTGACGTGCAGAACGGATCCACTGTCCAACGAGCTGGACCTATTCGCTAGGCAGCTTGCGCTAAATCAAGCTAAATTCGCGCCGCTTGGTATGTTCACGCTTGGCAGGCCGCTTATTGCATCGGTAAGACCCTTTATTACCGTACATATGTAGCCAGCCTTAATGTCCCCAGTTGACTGCTGGACTCCTTCCCTTTCCCATCTCTTCTCGTGGGTATCGTAAAAGGCGACTAAGGGATAACAAAGCCGTTACCACAAGCGCCAAAGAGTGGACCCGCCAACCCGCCTGTCCAGCGTGGCGTTTTAAGGCCATACATCCCCCATACTCTAGATAATGTGCATGAGAAGTTCCATGTGGATACTGCAAGGGCTGGTTGTATGTATTTTTTTTATTATTTAAATGTGCAATACGTACTCCAGTTCTGTTCCGACCAATGTCTGTATTTTACGGGTGCAGACCCGCGACTTATCTTCTGTGGAAACCTCGTCCAGCAGTGGAACAGATCTCCACAGAAGATAAGCTTTTGAACATTTTTTCTTATTTAATCAAGTAGTTGTATTGTTTTGTGTGTACAAAAAAAAAAGAAAAACGTTGTAGTAAATTTGTGCATAGTACGAAAAAGTCCTTTTTTTACAGATCCTTGGCGGCGTCACAACCTACTTGGTCATTATTATACAGTTTCAAAAATAAATTAAAACATACCATTAGCGTATATTCTCCACTTCTAGATATAGACCTCTCCCAAGGCTCACAACACACATGTAACATATTATTGTAATTTGTTGGAAGGATACACCTATGTAGCTCATTTCGGTAATGTCTATGTCATATAATATCTATGCCTTATACATTTTTTTAAATCCTTAATCAAAATACATAGCACAACCAAAATATCGAGGTGTAGCATTACGGCTCTAAAAGTGAGGCATATCGAAGGCGGTCATATTTACTTCCTGTCAATTCAGTTACTTACTAGCGGTGCCAGTGACTTCGTTTACGTGAACTTGTAATTCCTATGGGACCTCTATAACGGATCTGGATAAAATATACCCTAAATTTTAACCCAAGTCATAAGCAATAACTATGCCAAGTTTCATTAAATTCTGTCCAGTGGTTTTCCCGTGATGCGCATTCAGACAGACAGATACACAGACAGATAGAGAGACAGACAGACAGACAGACAAAATTTCCTTAAATTGATGTTTAGGGCTCTATTTCATTTGTACTTTATATTGCATTCACTTTTTTCAAAAAAATATTTCATGTACAGACATGGCTCTGTTACAATTTTATTATATGTATAGATTTCCTTTCTCCGTGTAAAAAGTATTTGATATATGGTATCCTAAAAAATCCAAATTTACCTTTGATTCATACTTGAAAATTTAGTTAGCTATGGTCTAAACGCCGATCAACTAAAATACAGAGATTTATCATTGCAGCCTTGAAATGGTGGCATTTGAAAGACTGTCAAATTTACCGACTGTCAATTCAGTATGGCTGCAAACAACTTCCAAAAAGTACTGAGGACACAAAGAGGACTCCTTGGAAGCACACGAAAAACTCAGTCCCACGCGTTTATTTAATTATCACAAACACCACGCACGAAAAACACTTTGAAATTTAATAAACTACGAGTATCATTATTAAACCACAAAACGTCTAAAACACAAATTTTACAATAATCAAACAAAAACTCATCTTCACTTCTCGAGTTCCCGCCAAAATGTAAGGTCAGTTCATACAGCCTTGTGGCGGGCCTCATACGATCAGTTAAAACTGTCAGTTTTGACTGACAGGTAAAACTGATCGTGTAGTATTCATACGGTCAATTTTTCATACTATAAAGGTCAGTTTTATAATGTTCAGATAAGACTGACAGTTATAATTGATCATGTGTGACGGCCAGTAGGCTAGTATTTACCCAGATCGGGCATAGTCTATTATCTATGCCGCATAGATAATACTTTGACATATTGTCTTTCTGTGTAATATACGATAAAAGATCTAGAGTTCGCGCCACGAAAGGAATCCGGTAGGCGCGGCGCTGTGATCGGCCGACATAACGTTTCCAGCTTATTGGTTTCAATTTACCCTATTAAGTTATCTACTTCTATTTACACCTACCAATAAATATGAGTATAAATTATAAACTTTTATGTAAATTATAAACGGACATAATAATATTTATTTTGCAAAATGGCCGACCTGTTATATTTAGTTCCCTTAAATTCCGCGGCACTTCTTTGGTGGCGAGCGCTCTAAGGTAAATTAAGTAAAACTGTACTGATTTTTTTCCTATTTGGAAATGAATTAGCATTGTAATTGCACTTTATACATACCAACTATGTTGCACATCATTTCTCATTGAATATATTTTTCATAATACTAACGATTGTATACGTATTATCGCTGATGTATTATATAATGTATATTACATATTACAGCATTTTATTTACAACTGTTATGTTCTTCCAACATCCTCTCAATTTTAATAGCCTGTTCCGCTACTTCATCGCTCGTTAGTCCAAATTCACCTTTGCTTAAAGTACCAACATACTCATTAAATTCTGCTGCCCTGATCTGACGAGATTCTGCATTAACTTCTTGAAGCTCTTTAAAATCATCATCATCATCATTTCTTTTCAGTTTCTCTGCGTCATCGTGGTTTTTTACTGTTAATTCTTCGTTGTTATGATCAACACCTCTTTTAAACATGTGGATATCATTTTTCTCTAAGATCTCAGGCCGATCTTGCAATGTGTCTAAAAGGTATTCAAATAGTGATGGAATACTTTTGAAAACATGTAAGTAGTTCTTGCTGGCGCCCCAAGTATCTTGCTGTATTCCGGTGTCTGAAATAGGAATATAAAATTCCTTTTACAAGTATAAAGTAAGTATAATGTAAATGTGAATGTAAAACTCGTGAGCGTAGTGTATGATGCGAGTATCTATGAGCAACGGTAACCACTTACCAGCAGGTTAAATATTTGCATCAATGGGTTAAAAGTAGTAAATAAATTGAAACTTCCTTCTACTCTTATTTATATAATAAGATTATTATATAATAATATATTATATATTATTTATATAATAATACTCTTATTTAAAAAGGCGTTCTTATACAGAATTATAATTTAAACTAACTAAAATTTAAACTAAAGTTAAACAAAATTCACGTATATAAAAATTCCTAATTTATAAAATTTACATGGATTTATAAAATACGCTTAAAACACAAAAAAACACAAAATTAAATTTTAACCTAGTATACATGTAGGCGGAAGTTTAGTTAAAGCTCTTAAAATACTTCAATTATTTATAATAATAATTCCTTTATATCGGACAATTTCCATAGATATTGTTAGTGAGTTACAATTTAAACTAATGATAGGTATTTAATATTAACTTATACCTAAAATCAGCCTCATCCCCTGCGTCTGGACGGGACACTCAGTCTTGGCCACAGCCCTCCTCAGGATGCTATTGCCGCTCCCCTCACTCTGCTCATCAACGAGATTGCCTTTTTTCTCATGATGGCTTGAAAGCCATATCTGTGCGCGCCTCCGCAAACATTGTTGATGCCGCTACAAAAGCGGGGGTGCCGCAGCAACATCCTGAAGGTGTTGTTATATTGAATGCAAAAGGCGCTTTAGGACCGTTGAGTATACCTAACCCATAGGCAGCTCAAATAAAATGATTGGCAATAGGCTTTAAAAAGTGTTATTTTTACCTCTTTGCAACATCGAGCAAACCTACTAATCAGTATATTACACCTTAGCGACAACGCTTTTCGCTCCCTTTCAATGTTTATCAGGCATTATACGACCCAAGTAGCGATGGGTACCACTCCGGAGTTAATGAATTAAAAGAGTTGAAACCGCGAGCGGAGTAGTAACCCTTAGTTACTCCACCGAACTGTTACTAACTCCGAGGAGTTATTTAACGCCGAGGACTTACTTATTCTTTTGACGTTTCGTTTTTGGTTGGATTGCCGTTCGCTCGCCGTGTGACCGCGTATCGACTAGTGCTGGGTAACTCCGGAATTAATGTATGAAAAGATGGCATGACCTTTTTATTAGGATAGGTGTATTAAAAGAGTTAAATCCCTTAATTGTTCCATTTACTCCGATCGTCCGAGATTACTCCTCAATGGCGCGACCTTTTTTTTAGGATAGGTGTATTTTTTTTAGGATAGGTGTATCAAGAGTGAATTCACTTTATTGTTCCATTTACTCCGATCGTTCGAGATTACTCCTCGATGGCGTGACCTTTTTTTTAGGATAGGTGTATCAAAGTTAAATTTTATAATTGTTCCAACCTTCTTTAACCTTCTTTTTTTCCTTGTGCTTGATTACCCAGCACTAGCATCGATAGTGATTACATAAAAGAGTTAAGGAGTTACTAAGAGGAGTTGGATCCGCAGGCGGAGTAGGATTAGGTGTGTTAAACTACTCCGAAAAGTCTTGATTACCCACCACTAGACCCAAGTATTTGAAGTTGGTCACTCTTTTCAGAGGTGCGCCATTTAATACGATGGGAGAAACATTTATACTCCATCCAAAACTATAATAATTTAATTTACTGTTTCCGATTCCGTCTTTACTTATTTTCAAGCACCACCTACTTACAAGATATTTTACAAATATACATAATTATATTTCTTTATGTATACAATTTACGAGTAATAAAAGAAACCTTGAAGAAATTATGTTTGTATATTGAATAAAAAATATTCAATAGCCATTTCTTTCATTCGTTAATTTTGATTTTACATACCAGAGACTGATTCGTGTAAGAAATTACTTACATAATATGTGAATATGTTAGGAACAAAAATCCTCACGCATTTTTTTAAACTCCGAATGTAATTCGAAATAAAATCTGTATAGTTCATGTATTTTTTTTTATTTTTTATCATCAAATCAAATCAAAAATTTAGGTTATACAACCGGCCACGCACTAGTCTACACGTCTGTTATTCTACTTGAGTTTCGCTCTCGATACTCGCACGCACACACACACAGAGAAAGAGAAAGGCGTATGGAGGGGGTAAAAATATTACGTGACGTTACATTTTCTCTCGAATCACACCTACCACAAGCCGCGTAAAGGAACTTCGTTCCAAAAATAACACAATTACTAATCCTGATAGACTAATTAATAAAGTACTTATTGTAATTAATTTACTGGAATTCGGATCCAGTGTGATCCGATTGTCCTATGAAGATAGGACAATCTGATTTGTCTGACAACCTTAAGGGGATTGTTAGGTTTGGATAATTATCTCGCTGGTCCGTTGGTTTCGCTAGTTCATAGAAATTCGAAGGCTTTACTACAGACATTATGAAGACTTTACAAACAGTTCCCTACCACACGAAAAAATGTAAAAAGAAGCCTTACCTGGTTTGCCAGGTAACCTTACCTTACCTTCACAAACTACCATAACAAAACCAAAAATAAACACAGTTAAAATCATATTATCGCGTTTGTTCATATTTTTGGTAATTTCGTCAATATTAATATAACTTATTCAAATAATTCACATAATAAGTTTGTCGCATCCACGTCAAACTCCATACAATAAAACATTAAGAATGACAGTTGTTTATTATCGCAAGTCTAGTTCCACTTGTCTAATGATAAGATATTATACGTCTTGTCGTGTTACAGGAAGTTCATACAGTTAACCCGTAAGTGGTGTACCCATAGACACGGGTCATAGATAATGCAACTTCACGAAATTGTATGGAAACCGCTTTGGTTTGGTTTGGATTTCTTTGGTGTCGCGTAACGAGTAAACTTTTTAAACAACTCACCGGTGATACGAAATATCATCTTTGAATCGGCTCATCACTTCGGGCCAATTTTTAAAATTGATTATAGCACAATTAGATATTTTTGTGTTTTCTAACGACTTGCTAGCGACACGGATAGGAACGGATTGAAGCAGCGCGAGATGTGAGAGCTTACCGTCAACTTAGGGCAAGCAGCGGCGGACAACTTGTGCTACCTTTGCGTAAAAATAGCAGAAGAGCATTCAGTCCCGATGGTAAGCGGGTACGGTGCTATCGCCCGTGTGCGTTTCCGATATACGCCTGTATATTAAATATGACAAGTATTAGACCACGTCCATATAAATGCGCTACTTACCTTTGAATATATGGGAATTCGGTTTTGGAAAATTGAGATGATGGAGAATAGGAAATGTAGCGGGGTCTGTCCGTGACAAGCAAACTATACAAAATGGCCTTCAAATTATGTTCAACTGCAAGTTCAACAAATGGGATTTAATGTTAATGGAAAACATTAACTGAAATGAATAATAGTACACTATATTTTTATGTTCATCTATCTATCTATCTTATATATAAATAAAAATGTAAATGTTCGTTTGTTCAAAATCTTAAATCTCCGAAAGTTCTTCACCGATTGCTTTGAAATTTTCACACAACGTTGCATTCGAATACGCGCGTGTTTTTATATAAATATTTATCACAGCTTTTTACCCAAAAACAGGGTAAGCGCCATCTGTTGGGCAGCGACAGCAACGCGTGGCCGGGTACAGCTAGTTTTTAATATAACATTAAGATATTTCAATGTATTTTATTATTTTAATTAAATCCTAGGATAGGTTTAATTTATTGTTTATATTGAAATTAAATAATTTCTTTTTAGGTTGTTATTTATCTGATTTCATTTTGTAGTTTGCTCTTATAGTGTTTAGACTAATATATTTGGAATAAATTTAACACAATTAGATGCAAACTCAAAAATGAAATCAGATAAATAACAAAGGAAAAGAAAATATTTCATTTCAATATAAATAATAAATTAAACCTAACCTACAATTTAATTAACTTAATTCTTTCTCACTTACCTATCTTAATTATCTCTTATAATCTTATAATTATTTATATTTTATTTCACTTATAATTTATTTATTTATTATACAGAATACAGTTTCTAGAAAATACATAACTAAGCTTATCACCTTTATTCATTCTATTGACCAGAAAATACGTAACTAAGCTTATCATACTATATTGGAATTCATTCCATTGACCAACGAGTTGTGTATACAGCATGTTTTGATATTTCGTAGTAAACACTTATATTTATATTTTACCGCGTATATTTATACGTTTAATAAAAAATAAACATAAATGAAAAGACTGGAGAATCATGTTATGTGCATAAGAAATAGAAAAAATAATAGATATCGGTTATAAAATAACATAGATATGTGGTCTCTTAGACCCTAATGATGAAATTGGGGTTTGAAATGTTGTTTTACATCTAATTTACATATAATTGACTCGTGACATCGCAATTATTGTATTTATGCAATACAACTATGTAAGTATAAATTATACTAATTTAATAATTATGATTAATAGTAAATATTTACAGTATTACTAGTCGATCGAGCGTTCGAACAAATACAAGAATACAAAGTACGATATAACTTAAATTTCGTACAAATACAAATGTTCATTTGCAGTTCACTAACAGCATATTCTATAGGTGATTAGGTAGCGCCAACCGCAAATACGATGTTGTTAAACGAACATATTGTTCACAAAGGAAGGATATGAACGTTAATTTGAAAGTTTATCTGTTTTACGAACGCAAAAAATTGTAACGAACGCTCGATTGGATCTAATGCTTGCAATTGGCTATAGATGTGTTGTGATGTCGGCCGGCTACAGAGTACCACCGCCGCATCTCTTCCCGCGGGTGTCGGAAAAGGCGACTAAGGGATAGCGACTATTACCACAAGCTACCAGGAACTACGTCAGCTCTAAAAGAATGGACTCGTCGACCCTTTGAGCAGACTGACGTTTTAAGGCCATACATCCTCATGAATGGCCTCAAAGCGCCACTGTTAACGGTACGCCACGGTAATGTAAGGTAATGTCGAGTGCGTCCAGCGGCTGTGGGAATGCAGCGTGCACTCTCCCCCTACAATAATCTTAACTACCCGGTCCTTACCACTGAGTTTCTACTACTTATACCGGCGATGAAGAATAACATCAAAAGGAAACCCGCATGTACGAGAATAAAAAAGAAATAGATTCATATAATATCTATCAATGTGTGTATCTATTCACCTAAAACCCGAAACGACGAATCCCGTCGTATTTTATAAGGCCTGTGCCCTGTAGGCCCTGTACGTTATTATATATCACTAATTAAACTTTTATGATATTTTACTTTTAGCCTGATTATGTGTCCCACTGTTGGACAAAGGCGGGACCTTATGCCGGACCGTACTGTCCAAAGCTATGCTCCGCCAATTTTTAAGCCATTAGTGGTGTGCATCTAAGTTGTCTTGTCATCTCCTCTTCTTGTCACCGTGTTGTCGATGTCCATAAGGTGAACCTTTGTCGTACAATGGACATTTTTAAAGAATATCTAACTAGGTTCGAATAAAAACTAATTTCTATTTATGATCCTCATTTTTTGCTATAAAACTTAGACGATCAGTATATAATCTATGCAGAAGGGTACAAAATGCTTGCGTGCTCCGTATCATACGTGAAGTCTGTAATTATGTAATTTCACACTACATTTTTCATAATTACAACGAAAAGTACGTATATAACAACAGAATACGCTTTTTCGAAACACACTTTTGAAAATGTTTTCCATAAAATGTTGCCTGTTAATAACATTTGGCGTTTACGGTAAGATACTTATTGAAATATTTATTCGAATTCAAAATTATTGGTTAAAACTAATATGTACGTAAGTACTTTTTTTACAACTTTCACTTCAGTTATAAATTCAGCTGTACGAGTTTTAATAGATACTGATAAAAACATGGACTAAATGAGCTATTGAAGTAAATACGCTATACAATTATTAAAATAACAACAAAACCTCGTAATTAAGTTTACTTGAACAAACAGACGAACAAAGCGGACAAAATTAGAAACATCAAATCTGTATAGATATTAGAATATTACTATTACTAAAAGTTGTTTTCAGTTCTACAAACAACTAATGCCATGCATAGAGTGGTCAGATCACCTGATAAAATGGAAGTCGTGATTCCGAACTACTCCGCAGAGCAGGAGTCGAACAACGAGGAGTATCAGAACAGAGCTGATGAGGAGTCAGGTTATTGGCAGGGAGAGGAAGACAAGTACGAGAAAGAGGGAGAGAACAAACATGAGAATGCCGACGAAAATAGGTGAGAAATTATTTATTTGGATTAAGCTCACTTTTTGTACGATTTTGTGGAATGAAGTTTATAAATAAATAAAATAAATATTAAATAACTATAGAATATGTATATGAATGTATCTAAAGGGGGCAAGATTATGTGTAGTGAGCAGCCTTAGAAGAAGCTTATATACGGCACTAAAGTCAGAGATTAATAAAACATTTTACGTTACGGTATGATAACTTAATCCCTAAAATATAGAAATCTCAGTGCGTAAAGTAATTTAGCCAATTAATTTGAAAATATTTATCGAAATATAATAAATAAATAATCCCAAAATTAAACAATTTTAGAGAGAATAACGCTGAACAAAATGAACAAAAATATGAAGATGAAAAGGATTATCGTGAAACTCAACAACAAACTCACAACAGTGAGGTTGAGGGCAATTACAACAACAACAGGGACAACGCTGAAACGCATTACGAAACTAATGAAGAGCATTACAATGAACAAAACCATGAAAAAGATTATAACGATTACGAAAATAAAGGACATAATAATGAATTAAACAAAGAATCTGAAGATATAGTTGGAAGATATGAAGAAAAGGGATCAAACGTTATAAATAATGGTGAAGAAAGGGGTGAAAATTATGATGTTGAAAGTAACAATCCGTCTGTTAGTTATGAAAAAGAACTAATTTAAATTGATAAATGGCAAATTCTATAATTGTTGTTTGCACCTGTGTTTATTGCAATAAATCATGAATTAATGGAGATCTCGGAAGTGTATCCATTCTAATATAAATTGTAATTCTAGGCCTCCTAATATCGTTTTCCTAGATGATTTATCTACTCGGTGTCCAACTTAATCCGAAAAAATTGCTACATCCATCAAATGTGAACAACTGTCAAAATCCAACTATATTTTCATTTTTAATTTAAATTTGACAAAAAAAAATTAATACACATACGGAGATTTAGCGCAAACAAACAGCCGCTGCCTTGAAATATATCAAAGTAATGAAAGTATTGAATGCATTTACCTCATATTCTATTCTTACTCACACGTGTAAGTCATTGGATAAAGGATAAAGTTTTGCGACCGACCGAAGTTCGAACGAACGAAGTGCTACAAACCTACTCTGATGTATTATTGTATTATAATGACATATTATTGAAATTTGACGTTTAACCCTGAAGTATCTGCTGTCAAAACCTATATTTCGATCGTTGTCTCGTGAGATCGGAGTGGTTTCAAATGTCAAATGAACTTCGTTCGGGCCGATATATCGGGTTTTCATGGCAGGAATCGCAGGAAATTTCAGCCGAAACTTCGTGGTCTATGATTTCGGGGTTGACCCCCAGAGTTCATAGCACGGGCTCATTGTGAATTGGTGACTATTACAATGTAGGAATGGCAAGTTAATAATAATTGGCACTGACATTGAATCTAATGGCGTAGTGAAATTGATCTCATTTTCATAATCATCGTGATTCTTCCGATGAATAATGATTAAGCTTAATTGTTTAATAGTCTCATTACTGTTCAAACTATTAAATATTATCAGGTTTGTTGTCAGGCTTACATGTGTTGCATACCTAACCCACTTGGATACCTTTTTTTATAGAGAAGTGGGCGGACGGGCAAGCGGTCCCACGTGATGGTAGGTAAGTGTTACCGCCGCCCATGGATACCTGCAACACCGAGGGGCATGCGGGTGCGCCGCCGACCTTGCAAAATTAAATATGCGAAATAAGATTTTTTTATTTATTACTTTTAATCATTTAAAAGTCTTCATTTACAATTATTTATAGACAATAACTTGACATATCAAAATTTATACTAGTTATTCGAAATAGTTATGAGTGTTTGAAAAAAATTTTAATCAAAAGAAACACGATTTATATATTTTTTTAAATTACAAATCAATGCGACTCAATGCGAGGGTGATTATGATTTCAAAGTACCCATGTATGAATTTTAAATGTGAAAAAGAAAGTCTGTAAGTACCTATGTTAAATAGAAAGTAGGTAGGTATAATAACGTCACTATTTACGTCACGTCAAATTAAATTAAGACAATAAATAATAAGAACATTTCCAATAATAATTATTCCTGATAACATTTTAATTCAATTTTTGTTGCTCATGGCTTACACATAAATCTAGCAAAGATAAGGGTCGAAATATTAAAAAAACACCCATAAAAAGTATTTAAATAAAAGTATATAAGTATAAAAGTTTTAAATAATTAAATTTCCATAAATGTATTTTATGGTCTGCATTAGTTTTGCGATATTTATTATGAAAACGAAATAATTGAAAATTAATAAATTAAAAAATGTTTACGACCACTGACGGCAAATAGAGATCTATTTGCCTATAAAATGCGCATTAAAATCATGAAGCGTAGTGTAATCAACCAGGGCTATAGAAGATGTTGACGATCGTTTCAATTACACTGCTAATTCTACCATTGATTACATCAGCTAAAAGAGTTGAGGAGAATGTGACTCCATCCGCAAAAACAACTGTTGCGCTGAAAGACTACGATGGTATGAATAAGGTAGATATGATGGCAGTTAAGATGGAGTGCAATGAAACATTTCGTATAGAAATATGTAAGTACGAGTACTATAATCTTTTAATTTGGGTCATTCCATTTGGTCCGACAGAATTACTTTAGAAGACTAGTCGGATTACTCTTTAGAACACTACATGCAGTTTATTTTCCACATGGTCCAACTGATCTGATCAGGACGAATTTACTATCATTTTGTATTCGCTATAATGTTTTAATGAATAAAAAAACTGCGCGTAGTCTGGTCCGAGCAGTCAAACAGTCCTGTCGGACCAAGTGGAATGACCGTTTTTATTTAATTAATTTTAATTTAATTCAAAAGAATACTTTCAATAACCTTTTCCAGGGCTTTAGATATTTAAATATGTATTTGGTATACGTATCACATTCTCCAGTGATAGTGGTATAAATCACACTGCTTCCATTGCAATAATCGATTTAATTTTATAACAAGTTCTTTTTTAATTTTATTACAATTACATAAATACTTTGTTAAACGAGTAAAACATTTAAAACAATAGAATAATTATTTGTTATTGTTTATATTATTATTTATTGTATCAGTCATTATTAGTATAGAACAATATAGTCAAGTTTCGGGAGCAAGACTAATACTTTTTAAAAACTAAAACTAATATAAATTGAAGACAATTGGCAGAGCTTGATGCCAGTATTCATCTGAGTGCTTAATTAAATCTAAATAGAAAAGTCATTTCTTATCGCTACATCCTAAATGCTGTAACTTAGCGTTATGTTCCTAGAACTATGGGTTCGGCCGGCCAGGCGGTTCTGCTGACCCAGCTATCCACAGTAAGGGCCTGGGTGACGTATCTATATTGTTTATGTGTCAATAGGGTTACATAAACACAATAGGTATACGTAGATATTTACATTTTGTTATTATTTTTTCAGCATATTTGGAAGCTCTGAACGAAAGCGGTAGTTTTCCAGACGAAACTGATAAGACGCCAAAGGTTTTGTTTTCATTTATAAATTATACAAGAACTTCAATAACTGTTTTTTGTTTATATCTTACATGTTAGTAAGACTAGTTTGTCTCGTAAGATGAAATTACAGAAAATATTTAATCTTTCCCACGCTCAAAAGATTTCGTAAAAACTGTTTATTGATAAAAATAACATGTCATTTATATTACTAAATCGTGTCAATTCTTTACTGCTTGTGGGTGGTATAGATTTTTTTCTTCTAATTATTCTTGAGTTCAATTACTGTCACAAGTAACGTTGCGATAAACGATACAAAGTATACTATTTGACTGACTAAACTATACGAGTAGTAGTGGAGGACCCAAAGGCATTATAACATTTTTAACGAAAACGTAACCATTATATTCTGAAATGAAACATGTACAAATAGAATAAACAACGGTTTGATTTATCAAAAAAAAAACTCCCAAGTTTCTAGATTAAGGAAAATTTTACCAAAAACTTTTGCATTTTTCTTGAATGGCACCAAAATGCACTTGTCCCTTTATTCTAAGGATATGCATCCTTTATTTATTTTATTTACTTATATAAATTTTAAACCGTTAATCTAAATCTAAAATCTTTACTTTTAGTGCTACATCCGTTGCGTTTTAGAAAAGATGGGAGTAGTATCTGAGGAGGGTCATATTGACACTGCACAAGCGGCGTCGGTGTTCGCACGGGTGCGGGCCGGGAGGTCCATGGACGACATACAAGACATGGCCACTGTTTGCTCAGACAGACGTAAGTGATGTTCTCGGTTCTTATGAGTTCAATTTTGTTATTCAGTTGGAGGGTCAATTTGATCCTCCACGTTAATTCAAGTTGTACCTAACTGGACAAAGTTAATTTTATATTTTTATTAGTGTTGTATGTAATCTTTAAAGACTTTTTCCATGCGTTTAATAGTTTAAATTAGTGTTGCAACGAATAGTACATTCGACCTTCCGCCGAATACCGAATATTCGGTGGGGTCCTCGGCCGAATAGCATGAATATGTAGTTAGATATGTTATTATGTAAATATGTTATTACCAATAGAAAAAAAAACACTTAAAATTATAAAAAAGTAGGTTATTTTCATGATAAAATATCCTGCTTGCAAAAACAACTTATAGGTATTCGGCCGAATAGTAATTTAATATTCGGTATTCAGTCGAATATCGAAAAAGGGCCGAATAGGCCGAATACAGAATAGCAACCGAATATTCGTTGTAACTCTAATTTTTTATAGTTCCAAATCTCCATATTATAATCTGTTTTTATATCTATAGGTAACTATTTATATATATTTTAAACAACATGTCACTGAAATGATAACGCAAAATTACGAGAGTACAATCAATTTTACCAGTTTTAACTATATTTTTTTTATGATATATCAATATTTTTATCTACGCACAATTGCATTTTACGCGCTTCGGCCGCAGCACCCTATCACTGCCATGTACTGAGTAATTACGCAGCGCTACGAACGTTTTAGATAAAACCATAAAACTACATGCTTGTAACCTATGATTTATTCCGTAAAATAAAGTATATTATGTTCAATTAGTTGCCGTGTTGCGTTATTCCGTGACACGTTGTGTACACGCGGCGTGTATTCCCGATTGATTCTGATTCTAAATTTAATTGACATGAAATGAAAAAAATAAATTATTGTTTTATGATTTGTATTTGACAAATATTGTAAGAAATTTAACAACATGGTACTTTTGTAGGAGAAATTTAAAAAAAATCCGAAAATATGCTTAAAATTTGAAATAAAATGTCAATTAACTCAGAATCATGAACCGAATATTTTTTTTGGAATGCAATAGTTACACGTGACATTTAATGTGTTTCAGAAGAATCGTGCAAATGTGAAAGATCTTATAATTTCGTAAAATGCCTTATGGAGACAGAAATACAGACATATGAAAACCCTCAAAAAAAATAATGAGAACAGTTAGAATATACTGGGAATAATACAATAATTCTATTTAATTATTATAGATATACATGAATAATAAATAAATGTGGAAGGCATATTAAGGTTATTAAAGATGTCTGCCATTAAATAATGTTTTTGTTTTCAACCGACTTCAATAAAGTATTGCACAAACTTTTTATGTGTTACCTATGTAAATATTTTAGTTTAAGAACAACAAGCAAAAATGTCAGTAAATGGAACAGGCGAATTCTTATGTCGTCACCGAATAGTAGTAGCAGAGTAGGCGCCAGAATCACCCCAGAAAGCGGTCCCAGTTACACCAATGTTAAAAATACCAAGTAGAAATACAATAAGCCAGAAAATACCAAAAAAATACTTATAATTAAGGGACGATATTGATATCAAACAAATACACAAAGAATTTTCAAGAAAACTGTATTGAAATCGTAATACCAAATAAAAAAAACACGTAAAGACAACATAGCAGACACAAGACACAAGACTTAATACACAAGACTTAAACATAGCAGATCTTTGGAAGAAAATTACGTCATACAATCTTATTACCTTAACTTTAAAAAATACAAACAACGATTTAAGCTAATGTTAAAACGTAATTGTCAGAATTGATTCTTAGTAAGCTTACATCGCCAACTGAAACTTTTAATGTTTGTAACTTTCAACTTTGCTCGTATATTAATAGTTATTAAGTACTACCTGCGTAGGTAGTGTATATTACTGGTCTAGTTCACCGTTTATTTAAAAGTCAAGACAATAAAGGTAATGAATGAACCATAGACTAATATCTCGCGCTCCTCTTATTACCGAAAAATCCCTGCCAGATAGCGCCCATCCATCCAGTCTGTGGTTCACTGCGAAATTGAATTAAACCATTATTACATTACAGTCTACAAGTACGAACAAACTCTGTTAATTACAAACAAACACCAAACAGGCGCAATAATTGCAAACATAAAAACTGTCTCATTTCTTTCATTCTTTTCCACACTGTGTATAATATTTTTCCGGAATGTTTTAAGCTACATTTCACAAATGTAGGTCTAGTTTTAACCCCCCCCCCCCCCACACCTCTTTGCCACACAGAACAAATACACCTTTAAAACAGTGTTCAGTCATTAAACTCATTAAGTAATTATAATAAATAATATTCAGTGCTAACAAGTTTCTTGACCAATTAGATTCGTTAGACACTTCTTAAAGTAGTGTTCCAAAGCGTACCTATCATTTTTGGAAAGGTGGCTGAGTTTTTGTAAGATACTGTATTCTTTAACAACATTCTAATATCAGATTCCTAGTGGGTGATGTTGCGGACAAATGGTAGTTAAGAATTGAATAAAAGGATAATGGGATTATTTGGAGTTTATATTGACCGTTGAGAAGTTTTAACAATTCGTTGAATGTTATAATAAAAGTATTAAATTAATACAAATACAATTATAGTGCATTACTACTAGCGATCAATGAAAATGAGTAAGTATTAGTAATTAGTAAAAGACGTAACCGTCTCCTATAAATTTCTATGATTTCTTGTAGAGTGCATTTGTCTCCAGAAAAGCATCGTATTCAGGGCTCAAGTTTTTTTCATAATGTTTGCTCAAAATCCTACTGTCATAGACTTGGCTTCTCCTTTTATATCATTTAATCAGCAATCCTATTTTTTAAAGATTTCTTTAATAGAAAGAAACTCACTCTTTCTTGCAGTTGTACATGTTGTTGACTTTCTTTACGTCACCTCGGCTCAGTCCTTCTCGTTGTCCTAATTTCGCGCCACCAACCTGAGCATAGGCGATTACATAAAGTATGCAATACAACATAAATTACAATAATCATGCAATATTGAGACAGATAATATAATTTAATAACGTCGGCCGCGAAAAAATAAATAAATGAAAAGTAATAACTCTAATTAAAATCGGTTGCAATTTGGGACGTCCCCGGCCGGGTGGAGCGACGATTTGAAGAAGTTCGCCGATAGTGAGTGAATCAGAAGAGCGGAAACCGTGTGTAGTAGCGAGCCTTGGTCCAGCAGTGAAAGACGTGAACAGTGGTTGATTGTATAGTATTTTAAAGGCTCGCAAATATTATCTACTGCGGGTCGCACCGCAGCGCATAACATTGCAAAAATCCTCTTGAATCATTTCCATACATTTTATATATCGCACACTTCAGGCGGGCTGAATCGCGCAGCCGCGCAGCGTTTTGTTTTTTTTCGGAATGGCTAAATTCTTGTGGCCCTAGTGGCCTTTCAAAAGTCACCGGACTTGTTTAATTTAGGTCGAGCGCAGAAGACGCTCAGCCAGGAACAAAGTGTGTGTTGCAACTAGCCTAAGGGCTCCCCCGCCGGTAAACCGGCGGAAGGAACGGATCTCGGCTTAGGGCGTTGCATTGGGGGGATACCGCGGGATCGCGAGTCGGTGAGAAGCGCCCAGGCACGGGCCGATACCTGGTAAAAGCGTTGGCTGAAGGCCGGTGTGTGGTGACGGTGTAGCGAGGGGGACGTCCACGTCTCCGCCGGCGGGGACGGTGTATCTGTATAGTCTGTGAGTGACAGCAGTGTACACTCACAGCGCACTGACGGATCGCTTACAAGCCGTATTTATGCGCTGCGACACGACCGGCCTCAATGTGCATTGCACAGGCGCATTTAACGGCCGTAATTCGAGTTATTCGCTGTGCGACGACATGAAGAATTGAATGTCAATACCTAACTGCCTTAAATTATCGCATTGAGCTGCGGCCCGCCGGGTCTGTAATGTGCGTTGTCGCAGTTTTGCAGTGCGACGCGGCTGTAATTAAACTTGTACCTACTAATGTACTGTATTCACCGCATTAAGGAACTGCCATTATCGGCTCAATGTAGCATAAGGCGACGTAAATTGATCAATCAAGGAACGCCTTTTCGTGTAATTAGTGATTTTATTTAAGGAACTGCGGTTCGCTTAATTATTCGGAAGTGAAACGATATGATTGAGGATGGAACACTTTTTTCTAAACTTGAACAGAGTTATAAATTGATTTTTCCCGTATCATTTCTGCTGTTTCAATTTTCCTGCAAACAATCCTGCGTGTCCAATATAATAACGCTTATTCGGACTGCCCCGCTACTGAAGTGCATCTTCCTAACATCTTTGCAAAGCCATCAACAAAGCCAAAGCTGATGGATTCTATGCGATCAGACGCAAGAAAGTGGCCTCCCTGCTGCACAGGACGCGGTGCAGCACCGAGGATATCCTGACAGCTTTAACGTGGCAAATTAATAAGTATGTTTTATTGTAAAATTTGTAATTTTATCATTTTGTCTTATGAGTACTAACTTGAAATAAAGATTATTATTATTACGAGTATATAGAAAGAAAAGCAGTGATACCTTTGGCTCTATAGTTTTTTGTCCGTTCTTCGAGAACGCATACTCTGAGTAGTGCATCACACTGTTGTAGTCGTACGACACGCCGAACTCGTTGGTGTTCTTCGGATCTGCCTTCCTGAAGTTGTTCTCTGTGCCTGTAGGTACAAAGAACACATTTTATTTATAAGATCAATTTAATAAATACCTGAAAAAAATACAAATTCCCAATTGATAATGAAATAGAACTGCCATCACCATGGGATGCCAGTTTAAAATGTAGTTTGGCAGTCAGCTGGTGAAATTTCGGTCTGTCCTTCGCCTCAATCTTCAACTCATGTGTACTTGAGGTTGAACCATTCCTTAATATCGTTCATCCATCTTCTTCTTTGAGGTCCTGGTGCTCTGTTTCTAGGGATCTATGATCAACCTTGGGAAATAGTAAAGGTATATTTTTACATAGAACTGTATAAAACATAATATTCTGTTTATGTAAGAGATATTTTAAACATTTTTTACTTTGTTTGAAAATTACAAAAAGCCATGTTGATATTCAGAAACAACGATCCTCTTGGATTACCAATCTCTAGAATTATGAAATAAGTAGGATTACAAATATATAAGGGGAGGAAATTCGTCTTCGATATCTCACGAATACTTAATTGCTGAGCTCAGAAACAGAGTATATATTTAGAAAAAAAACGTCTGTAAGATTTCTCACCGGATTAATCGATTCGAAGGTACCTTTACCTACCTAGGTATATACGAGTAAACGACTTCTGTAGGTATCGTAACCATGACGACATTTGTCTCTCTCAGACTAATAATACCTACATCCAGTCACGTGTTCAATTTACATAGAGCAGGGTTCGTAAAAATCCGATATTTATAATAAATATCTAAATGTCCGATATTTGATATATATCATGTATATTAAAAAGACCCGACTTTCATTCTGTAAGTGGTTTAAATGTGTCAAAATAGTTAAATGAAACTTTGAGTTTCATTAATAGACTTACATATTACAAAAAAAAAAAAAAAAATAAGAGTAAAATTAGAGTAAGAAATAATTAGTCTTTGAAATTAATAATCAGTCTACTTAATCAACATTCAACTAAATTATAATTATTATATTTATGTCAGTATACCAATTTAAAAGCGTGGGATCTGCCAAAATTCTAATTTTGACGATAAATATCAATTGTTATATATCAACCCTTTCTCCCAATACATTACTTAATCTGCAAAGGTAGGCAGGGGCGTACCAATATTTGTCATGTGGACTGATCTTGGCATGTACCGCGGATGTCTATGGACGAAAGTATCCAGTTACCACCAGGTGAGTTGTATGCTCGTCAGACGCCTTTTTTCTTTAATAAAAAGACTCGGCGTATATAAGCAAACTATTTATGTCCTACTTAAAGAAAGAAATCTACAGAGAAAGAGATCTGGAACTGAAAGATTGATAACACTATATCTTTTTTTAACCTAGTTTATTGTTATTATACGTACCTGTATTGGAAAGAGGAGTTCGCACGCCGCAGTACCATAGCCGCTGACCGTACGTATTCAACTAGCCATGTCACCCTTCTCTCTACATTCTTCTCTCACTATCGTACTACATTTCCCACCCTATCCTATTTCTCCAATGTACGTACGTTTTTCAGTAGTGAGTGAGATGTGCCATAGCCTATTCCCATTCCGCCTCATTTCTTCCTACCCTATCCCTTCCTATCCCATCGAATAAAGTGTATTTTATTATACTCTTGACTTCTCATCCTACCCCATGCCCGCAAGAAGAAATGGGAGGTCCTGTTATAATTCCTATTTCCCCGTTTTGTCAACCCTTTCTCGAAATTCATTCCTAATCGCCAAAGGTAGGTAGCGCATCCGTGGGCGTGGCCACGTTTGTCATTCTGGATTGGTGTTGGCATGTATTGCGAATGTCCATGGGCGACAGTATCCACTTAGCACCAATCGTTTGACGCATCATCTCATCATAGGTACCAATTTCTCACCTTATTTCTATAAGAAAAAACTGGGGGTCTCGCTCGTGCCGACCTGCTTCTACAATGATGACAACTATTTAGTACTAATGTATGTACTAGTCGTGCAAGATATTACCTGATTTAATGTTATTGTATCTGACGGAAACATAGTCGTCTCTCTCGGGCCGGCTCTGTTCATGCATGAAGCCGACTGCGTGAAGCAGCTCGTGGAGAACCGTGCCCTTCTTAGAGACGCAACCGGGGGCCTGCAAGTTTACTTCTTGGCGACCACCTAAAGTAAAGTTCTTTTTGTTAAAACGGATACAGTACATTTATGTTCACATAATTATGTTAAGGACAATCTGTAGTTAAATAATTATAGTACTCTTTCAACAGAAATGCGACATTTAATGAAGTCTTTAGTCTTTAATTAATAAAATGAAGTTTAGTGTCTAATAGGAGCATTTATTTTGAATCATAGCGAATGGCCTTATGCTTTCTAGATGTATAACGAAATGTCATATATCTAAAATCTATTTATTATAAACTCGCCTAAATATTATGATAGATAAAACTATTTATTATAAACTTGCCTAGATATTATGATAGATAAAACGATTTATTATAAACTCGCCTAGATATTATGATAGATAAAACTATTTATTGTAAATTTGTTACATTAATGGACAATGGTTAGGTTAGGTGGTTTCATTGCTATTTATCCAAAAAAGCTAGTTTATTTTTATTTTTCCTTATGATATGATGCGAATGTAACGTGCGCAAAGACAACTATTGAAAACAAAGAATCAAATAATTAAGATATCTTACCGATCCGGCCAACACTGGACCAGCACCCAGTGTTCCCGCTCTGAATTGTAATGTAGTCCTTCTGTCCCTTGTACGGCACAAACCGCAGACAGGTAAGGCGGTGGTAGTCAGCTATAGCTTTCTTTATGGTGTCAGTTTGTTCTTGGTCTGTGGAGAAAATGGATAAATGTCAAAATCAGTCAAAAATTATGAGCGTTGGCAAGTCCGCATGTGCCTATCTTTGTACCTATCCGAAAAGCAGTTTCTTCAGTTTTCTAAATTTTAAAGTAATGAAGAACATCAAAGGTCGGTCTTTTTGGCTCGGGATTATCAGATCAGTCCCTCAAATTCTTTGTAGATAAGCGTTCCTTATTTACGAAATAAATGTCCAATGAGGAATCAGTATACGCAAAACTTACTAAATCGTCCCTCAATGACATAGGGTATAATGCCGTCGGGCCAGCGCGCAGACTGTTCTCTAACACCATTCCTCGACATCACAGGGATCAGAATGTCACCCTCGACGTATTCTCCCATTTCTTCCGGATTTACGAGGGATGACTCAGTCCACGTTGCCAGTGCTTCTCCTGAAAAAGAAACTCAAATTATTTCTAATTTCTTGAGTTTCAAATGAAACGGGTATTAATATATATATACATGGGTATGTACTTACATAATATAACATGCTGATATGTTCTAAATCAGGGCTAAATTTTATTTAAAATATCTGAAAGTTCCGTATGCAGAATTTCCTAATACTTTTTATTCGGTCTACGTTATTTCTATTATTGATTCTTTGAAATTTAACGTGGAACTAAAGTTGCCGACATAGCTAGCAATAGGATAGCAAGCTGAAATGGCAGTGGACAGGTCATATATACCGAGGACCGTTAACCAATGGGGCAGTCGAGTCCTCGAATGCTGACTAAGTGCCGCGAAACGTAGCGTGAGACTCCCTCCAGCTAGGTGAACTGGCCGATTAGCTAGAAGAAAGTCGCCGATAGTGGCTGAATGACAAGAGTCCTTGGGAAAGGCCTGTATCTGACACAAATTGATGGTATGGTATGATACTATCAATAATCTAAAATTTTTGTTTTCTCTATACAAAATTAACAACAAATTTGTCGACGAAATTACAAGTTCCAAAAACTTGTTTTTTAATCTGTTTGTCTGCCAGTCAACGCCATAAAGTGATACCAGGATATCATAAAGGTGCGGAAGCGGGTCGTCACCGTCAGGATCTCACAGTCATTTTTTAAGCATTTTATCGGATAATGTTGACATCCGTCATAAAGTACAACTTAGCTTATGCCGAAGCCAAGATAGGTAAATAGTTCTTATACTCCGCGTCCTGAATTGGCCTAATATCTAATTTATTAATGAAACTATCTAAGAAACATATGTATAAAATTTTCAGTCAGTTATATCTATACTTCTGATCGAGATTATACCATTTTAGTAAATTAATGTTTCTGACACGATTATGAACATACCTAGGGCACACTGAAAGTTCTACACTCCTGGTTGTTTATAAACGTTTGAATTTGGAATGTTATATTTAAAAAAAATATAACACCTCATTTATTGACAATACTATTTTTTGGCAAATTGAAGTTCTTCGTCCGTGACGAAAATGGAATTAACGCGAAAAGATTTTAGGTCGATGATTTTTTATGATTTTAAAAGTTCCCTTTCTCCGCAAGATTGCACTGCACGTCTCCAAAATGCTTTTGGGAGGGAAGCACCTCATTTGAGCATCGTGAGGCGTTGGTATGCTGAATTTGATCGTGGCCGTGTTTCACTCCATGATGAGATTCGTAAACGTCGGCCCTCAACTGCGACCACTCAGGAAAATGTGGCTACTGTCAGGCGGCTAATTGAAGAAAACCGACGTATCACCTATGAGGAGATTCGAGGACATTTGGGAATTAGTATGTGCTAAATTCAAAAAAAATTACATCAGTATTTAAAAGTCAGGAAAATTCCTCACGAACTGACCTCAGAACGGAAACGAGATCGTGTTGATTGGTGCAAAAAAATATTGCTAAAGTACGATCACGGACGCTTAAATGCTGCTTATGACATTGTGACAGGAGACGAAACGTGGATTTATTGTTATGATCCAGAAAGAAAGCACCAATCTTGTGAATGGGTGTTCAAAGGCTACAGCAGACCAACAAAATTGGGACAGGTGAGAAGCGTAGGTAAAAAAATGATTGCGCTTTTTTTTCCAAGACTAGTCCTGTCTACACAATCCCACTTGAAGAACAAAAAACAGTTAATGCTGAGTGGTACCATTTGTTTGCCCAGTGTTCTTGAAAAAGTTAGAGAGAAACGGCCGAGAAGTCGCATCCTCTTGCACCATGACAATGCTGCTCCGCACACCGCGAACAAGACGAAGTAATTTTTGGCTTCAGAAAAGGTGGAGCTCGTGACTTATCCTGCACACAGTCCAGACTTCGCACCATGTGACTTGTTTGTTTTCCCAAAAATCAAAGATTTATTGAGAGGTATGACATTTACGGAGCCAGAAGAGGCTGTGACAGCTTTCGACGAACATGTAAAAAACATGCCCTCAGATCAGTGGTCGTCATGTTTTGAAAAATGGTTTGACCGAATAAAAAACTGTTTAAAATGCAACGGAGAATATTTTGAAAAACAATATGTTACTATACTCATAAACTGTTTTTTTTTTTTTTTATAAACTAGTGGGCGGCGAGCAAACGGTGCCACGTGATGGTAAGTGTCACCGCCGCCCATGGACACCTGCAGGGCCGTCTTAAGTCTATTCTGCGCCGGGGTGCGGGAGTGTATCCTAAGACAGTCAAACATCCTATTGTGTATCCTATGACAGTCAAATATCCTATTGTGTATCCTATGACAGTCAAATATCCTATTGTGTATCCTATGACAGTCAAATATCCTATTGTGTAATTGTTTACTATAGCGTTATATTTTTTCATTACCTTTAAAAGGTGGGCGCCCGGGGTGCACCGCACCCCTTGCACCCCCTGGTAAAGACGGCCCTGGACACCTGCAACACCAGGGGGTATGCGGGTGCGCCGCCGACCTTGCAAAATCCTATTCACAGCTCTCTTGAAAAACCCCATATCGTAGCATAATGGAAAGACCTCTTGAGGCAGTTACTTATAAGTTACGCGAAACTTATAGTGTGCCCCGCGTATTTTAACGATTATGAACATCCTGGCCTTGGACTAAAAAAATTCTATATATATACGAGTAATAGATAAGCAACAACTTTATAGTAATTATAAATACTAACATAATTTATAAAAAAAATACCTATTGTATATAATTAGAAGACACTGACAATTATTTTAAGCGATGTTATTTAGAACTTCATAACAAAATACCATATATGTATTTACAATATGAGAGAAACTTAGAAAGATATATGAATTTATACAAATGAACGATTATATTTGGCCAACAAGTAAAAAGGTGTTCCTTATTAATTATAACTATCCCCTGTATAAATTCATATTATGGAAAACATACTCTGCTATTCATAAATAGGAAGGAACCTTCCTAGGAGTACCATAATAGGGGTACCTACCTATAATTCAACTAATAGTGCTTTTTTTGACTTCTTGTCGAAAAATCATGGTTCATTTGTTATTCGCTTCTTTCTAAAATCTCTCTCATATTTTAAAGAAGAAATTTGAAATGGAATGGAAAAAAAATACTCAAAATATCTGACATAAATAACAAAGAATAAATTTAAAATATCTTACCGCTTTCACTATTAGGCATTCCAAATGCTTCAGGACCCAGATGAGACAAGTCTATCGTATCTCCGCCATCTATACTATTGTCATCGATTTCAGAGGGCAAAATAACTACGCTATCTTCATCGCCATCGTCACTTACTGGTAACGAATTATACCCGGAAACCAAGAGTAGTAAAATTACTGACGTAAGAGCCATGATTAATATATAAAAAATACTTTTTAATAGACAATTTTTCTAGAGAGTACCAGGCGAGCAGAAGACACCCAAAAGTGTGTGGTGAACTCGGGAGGTACCGTATATATATCGGAGGTAGTGCCTGTCATAGGGTAAACAGTCGACAAGGTTCGTTACTCCTACTTCCTGATTAAGGATGCGCCGGCGAAAAATATGTAAACTAACCGATAAGGGCAACCTTGGTAGTTTTGTTTTTGATTTACATTTCCTACGTATTTAGGTGCAAACAAAAATGATGAATTTTCCGCCTTTCTGAATCATTAATTCAGTTTTACATTTTTGTGGGTCTTTTTATCGAACGATTCAAACAGCGATGAAGATATTTGACAGGTAACAAAGTAAATATAAAGTAAATGTTATCGTTTAATTTCACGCAGTTAAATTCGTAGAACGTCTTTGAATAAAGCGTCTCGCTTATCTCTAGCGTACATAGGTAGTCTCATTAAACATCGGCAACTTTTTTGTGTGTCCTCAAACAACAGCAACCTCAGCAACCTCACTCGGCAACCTCAAACACTTCAGTGTTGATTCGCCGCCACGTGGCTAGTAGTTTCAGTATTTTCGACATCAGTATGAATCGAAGATATTTCATTCTAGATTATGAATCATATTAGATCATTGGATATTCATATCAGTATGATTCATATTCGATATTTCATATTAGTATGCTGCGATTTTAGTATGAAACCACATTAACGCACTGAAATACTGCCGGCCGCTTTGTACACGGTTCGTCTCGGGGTCAACTGCGTAGGCGGCTAGCCGAAGTGGATAATATAATACATGTATATGGGGATGGTTCAATAATAGAATTAATCTATTATTTATTATCTCCGCTTTTTATTACGTGAAATACAGAACCCTATTATACAACTAATGCACAAAAAAGTATACTGCAGTTCTACAAATTTCTAAAGCCAGTTCCCCACACCAATTGTACGAGTATACCTAAGATAGATTGTGTTTGAGAGATCAGGACTAGAGACCTATGAATAGAGATTCATAGGTAGGTATAGTAAAGGACAAAATGTAGGTCTCTTTGTCTTCGCTTATCTCGAGATATACTAGTCTGCTTTTTTCCACATATTCCAGAAGATTTGTGATTTTTTATTGGTTTTATAAGATAAGAGTTGAAATTTAAGAATCTTCCCGTTAAAAATTAATCGATGGAGAAAGCCGCGGTCGGATAGATAGCGAAACTAATCCCTGGGACTCTAAAAACTTATTATCTGGATAAGGGCTTGTATATTTAAAGGAGCAGCAAAAAATTCTAAATGAGCAGCAAATCATAATAATCATCATCATCATCATTTCAGCCCTTGGACGTCCACTGCTGGATATAGGCCTCCCCCATTGTCCGCCATTTAGACCTATCGGCAGCGACCTGCATCCAGCCTTTATGCCCGCAACCTTTATGAGGTCGTCTGTCCATCTAGCAGATGGACGTTCTCGGCTTCGTCTGCCGGTACGTGGTCTCCACTCGAGAACCCTTCTGCCCCATCGGCCATCGGTTCTTTGAGCTATGTGCCCTGCCCACTGCCACTTCAGCTTGCTAACCCGAGAGGCTATGTCGGTGACTTTAGTTCGTCTACGGATCTCCTCATTCCTGATTCGATCACGTAGGGAAACCCTGAGCATAGCCCTCTCCATAGCTCACTGTGCGACAGTGAGCTTATTTATGAGGCCCATAGTCAGAGACCACGTCTCGGTGCCGTAGGTCATCACTGGCAACACACACTGGTCGAAGACCTTCGTCTTCAATAATAATAAATAATATAATTAATCAGCTGACATTTGTACTAGAATAATCTGTTTTACAGCTGTCAACGCCTTCTCTTTGATATATTCTTAGTACTATAAGTTACATTATATTATAAGTTACAGTTATTTAAGAAAACAGTTTATTCAGGTGGTAATATGCGTAATATGTAGGTACATTGTGTGTGTTGTATGGGAGTGTGTCTGCATGTGAGTGTGTCTGCATGTGAGTATGTCTGCATGTGAGTGTGTCTGCATGTGAGTGTGTCTGCATGTGAGTGTGTCTGCATGTGAGTGTATCTGCATTCGAGTGTGTCTGCATGTACTCACATGTGTCTGCATGTGAGTGTGTCTGCATGAACTCACATGTGTCTGCATGTGAGTGTGTCTGCATGTACTCACATGTGTCTGCATGTGAGTGTGGCAGTGTGGTTTTAGATATTTGATTTTGGAAAAGATTGCATAGAATCAATAATAATGATGTATGATCGTCTGTGTGAATAAGAGTTACCTATGCTAAAAATGTTAAGTACAGATTGTTAAGAATAATTTAGGATTGGGCGTCATTATAATCATGGTTTAATAGCCAGATATTGATTTCGTTTTTAGTTTGATATCTAGTCAGGTAGATAATGAATCCGCAACTGTTCATTAAATATCTACACTAATATTATAAAGAGGTAAAGTTCGTAAGTTTGGATGTAGGAGGTAATCTCCAAAACTACTAATCCGATTTCAAAAATTCTTTCACCATTTGAAAAGTACATTATTCCAGATGGATATAGGCTATATATTATGTGCAAAAAATTGACGGGCATGCAACACGTGCCGGGCACAGCTGGTATTGTATAAGAAGGAAACTTCGTTGTCGCCGGATAAAAGAAGTTTTATATGTCGTTGTGTTTATCGATTCTGCTTTTGTTACACTGCACTTTAGGATCGAAAGGAAGAGTAGGTACTGTGGAATTGAAGAAGAGAATTCAGTATGTATAATATTTTCTTAGGTTTTCGCGATTACTATACATAGCAATTAAACAACTTTGAACGGTTTAAATCGCGTATATTTAACATTATTTATATCCCGACGTTTCGAACACTTTGCAGTGGACGTGGTCACGGGGTGATTAATTGATTTTATTTGTCACTTGAGTTATTAAGAAATTATTTGAACTACTGAAATTTTTTTTTTTAATCATAACATTCCCTATGCACGCAGTATTCGCTCACGGTGTCCAGAAGTCTTGCAGTATTGCGTTGGCTTTGGGATTTAATTAATTTAATGACTGGATCCCAAGCCGGTGGTACTTGCCAACCATCTTCTCTATTGAAATTTGGGTGTTTCTTGATTTCAATAGCCTCGCGTAACATTCTGGGCATAAACCGGGTCTCTCTAGCGAGGATTTCTCTAGCGTTTGTTCGAAACGTCGGGATATAAATAATGTTAAATATACGCGATTTAAACCGTTCAAAGTTGTTTAATTGCTCAGTGTGTATATTTACGTACAGTAAGCAGTTTGCATTCCGAATTTTCTGAATCATGAAAAACAAAACAACTTATTTTTGAATAACTGAAGTTTTTTAAATTACTATTCTTAGTAATTTATAAAACTAGTACCACCAAGTCGACGGAAGGAAGAGGAGTCTCGTGTCGGGCATTCCTTTATCTTCCTATTTATTGTTACCAGAGAACTTAACCATAAACCACCTTTAAATTTGCTACCATCGATTTTTATTTATGTAAAATAAATGGCAGATGAACGAATGTTGGTAAGTGGTCACCGCTGCCCATGGCCCCTAGTGTTGCAGGTGCTACACCAGGGGACATGCGGATGCAATGCCGAACTTGCAGAATCCTATTTATTGTTCATTCAGTATTTTCTGTTCTTCATTTAATATCTCATAAGTTTTCCTAATTAATGATTACATCATATTAGGAAATGATAACCGTACAATCGCACGTTGACACGCAAGGTCACTCTATCTGGGCCGGAAGGATTTTCCATTTGCTTGCATGTTATCCAAAACCTCGTAGAAAGCCGAGAACAAATGATAAATGTCACACGTTATTATGACCTCATATTAGGCCGCAAAATTCGGAGCAGTAAGGCGTGCAGTAGTTCCTCGCTAATATAGGCATATCATTCTTCCTTATAGACAAACAAAATTAAAACTAATCCATTTACTAGGTAATGGCTTATGTTATTTATACTACCTACTACCTAAATTAGTAATTATTATGCAACTATGGTGGCGGGTCAAACAACTCCACAACGAAATATATTTTAAATTTTCAGCACAATTACTGGTGAAATAGAGTAATAATTAGCACCTAAGTACTGGGATAGCGTTATTTATTGCTAGAATTAGATTAAGAAATAGGGGGCCCGTATTTAAAAGACAAAAGTTTAGACTGGTAATTAATAGCTACTAAATTAACGTACTACTTAGTAATCCATCCTAACTTCACAGTCACGAGGATATTGAACTTATCCAGTGGTTTTTAATTTGTCTGAGGTACCCTACACATAGGTAAGTAAGTTTTGATAACTTAACCTTGTGGGAGGGAACCTTAACTAAAATGACCAACCACATAACAATGAAAATATTACGATCCGCTATTATCGATTTCTTGTATTCATGGAATATCAGTTTTTATTTTGTATATAGGTATGTCCAGATCATCTTGAATTAATTCCCAGTAAGTATACTTGCTTTGCGTTAGTTAAATAGAATCTTTCAATAAATGCACTCTAGTTTTAAATATAAATGAAACAAGTTGTATAATCAATACGGCTATATATTTTTTTATTTGAAAGGTCAATAGCATTAATTATGGAATATGATATTGGGCAAATAGCAGCCGCGGCTATATTAAGTGACGCGCATTTTGGAGGTCCAACTTTCGCATAAATCGGGCTCGATTTCATTAATGACGCGGGGATGTTGACTTTTAAGGCATCTATTGTTTGCGGTTGATTGAGTCTAAGGGTGTTAGATCACATGATCTCAGAAGTGGGCAGGCAATTGATGTCGCCGCCTCGCGAGATAATGGAGCCGAGATTGTTGCATGCGCACGTGGCGCCATCTTGTTGAAACCATAATGTCCAATGTCATCTAACCGGGGCCACAAATAATCGGTTATCATCACCCGATACTTGTAGCTGTTGACAGTGAGCGCAGCTCCTTGGTCATTTTGGACCAAATCCGCCTCCACATCAAAATCTACACCAAACAGTGACTTTTTCGGGATGCATTTGATGCATTTGAATTTTCCGTGAATTCTCATCGCTCCATATGCGACAATTTTGCTTGTTAACGAAGCCATTCATTCAAAAATGGGTATCGTCGCTGAAGATTATTTTTCGGCCAAAAGCAGGGTCCACTTTCAATTGCTCCAAAGCCCAGTCAGCGAATGTACGACGCTGTCTATGATCATTCGGCTTCAGTTCTTGAGTCAATTGAATTTTATACGGATGAAGCCGCAAGTACCGACGAGTAATTCGCCAAGTTCAAGTCGCAGAAAGACCAAGTTCTTGCGCACGACGATAAATTGACCGTCTTGGATTCTCACGCACACTGTCCCGAACAGCAACAATGTTTTCGATTGAGCTTGGGTTTCGTTAACGTGCAGGAGGTGTTCGATCGGCAACTGACCCGGTTTCTTCGAATTTGTTGATTAGACATCGAATTGAGGACTCAACAGGCCGATTATTCTGACCATAAATTCCACGTAACATTCCACGAACTGAACAATCATTTTGATAGTAAAGTTTAATGATTTCCAGGCGGTGTTGAGTCGAGTAATTTTCCATGATCAAATGGTGAAGCTCAATAAACATTACTGTCAAATATGACAGATATATCTTTTTAAAGATGGCCGCAATAAGATTTTAAAAATCGAGCCTCACCTTTGTAAGACCCTTTAGTTACAACTTATAACAGGTATGAGTTAGGTAAAATTCACGTTTTTAGAAGATATTACCCAAAAAAATATCGACTTCAAAATATAGGAACGTTCACTGCATTTATTATTCTTAGTACCTTCATGCAAACAGACAGATAAACAATGTAATGTAAGTAGGTCTGTAATGACGCTGTTCATATATTTTATCTTGCGTGATAGACAAGTGCAGTAGAAGTTACGACAAAATATCTTCCTATACATTATGTATAAGCGTCTTCACGTCGTCATACATAGATATGTTTTCGACGTTTGTAGATATAATTCGTCCCCCTCTATTTGCAAAAGTGGTAGTTAGAACAAGTTTTATCGCTACCGTCAATATTAGCCTATAGTGAGCCATTGCTGGGCACAATGCTCAGTACAAGGGGGTTACGGGTCAGTCCACCAAGCGGCCACAAAGGCCCAAAGGATACACATATGCACCAGATTTATTTTTAATTTTCCGGCACGTCGGTTTCTTCACTAGCGAGCTAATAGCAGGGCCGTCTTTACCAGGGGGTGCAAGGGGTGCGGTGCACCCCGGGCGCCCACCTTTTAAAGGTAATGAAAAAATATAACGCTATAGTAAACAATTACACAATAGGATATTTGACTGTCATAGGATACACAATAGGATATTTGACTGTCATAGGATACACAATAGGATATTTGACTGTCATAGGATACACAATAGGATGTTTGACTGTCTTAGGATACACTCCCGCACCCCGGCGCAGAATAGACTTAAGACGGCCCTGGCTAATAGTGACAAATTTTATTTTACGTAGTTGATTAGAAACTCAAGGTCAGCACAGATGGAGAGCAGCGCAGCGGGGAGGATTTTTTGATAACATTTCATAAGCAACTGTATAATAATTGAATTAAAGTACAAAATTGCATGAACCAAGACGCGGACATCAAGGGTCTCGTAACGCATACTCGCGATATCTGCGCGCGCTTGCTCCAGCCTGCCCGAGGAGGGTCGCGCAGGCGCAAGAGGCGAACGTGAAGCGACGGACTAGACTTCAACGAGGCCTGGTGTTAATTTTGATGTTTAGATATTCTCATAAGGATATAAGGAAGAAAAATTGATATCTTGAAAAATTGATCAAACATATGAATGTGTATACGTGTCGTGCGTACATACGGCGACAAATTGATAATAGAGTCGGCATACTCACCAAGGCTCGAGCAGTCGCGCGCGGTCTCGCTTATCCTGGAGAAGCTACGAAGCTACCTACGTAAATTTTTGCCCTCTTGTGTGCCTTGCGACCAAGAGGAAGTTGGAGCATTTTTCCGTTCGGTTTGCGCTGACCCTTAGTGGTCTGGGCTGATGACTTGACGAATGAGAACAGATGATAATGATTTATACGGATGGCTTATTCATTCATTCGAGTGAGGTGGTGGGCGTTGTATGCTGATGGCACTGTTTACAGGTAGAATAAAAAACAAAATTGTATATAATTACTTCCTGTGTATTTCTAACAAATTAGAACTTTTTACACTAGTTACGTCATATTATGTACATGAGCATTATCGCTTCTCAATATTACAGTTAAAATAAATTTCTCTCTTTATATTATATTTTTACATTTTTTTTTCTTTACTCCGCTAATTATTAGGCAAAGTGACAAAAATCCTCTCACTTCAAAAGCACGATAGAAAAAAATACTGTTTTTATATTTTTTAGAAATATTTTTAAAGCGTGTTTTTACAATTAAAACGGTTGGACCGGCCATGTATTATACAATTTACAATTCGTCCAAAATTAAAATAATTGTAATATACAGTAGATACATAAAAAATAAGCAAAAAAAATAAACTGACATTTTGAAGTTGATAAAAACAAGAATAACTAAGTCACAGCCAATCATACATCGAAAGAAAATGAAGTAGGACAATAAAATATATTACATCTTATAATTAGAGTCCACCGGAGTATTTGAAAACGGGCAATTGTAAACATGATTTAAACAATTCGCATACTTTAACATAAATTAAGGCATGTTTACAATTACTTTAATTGAACCTTAGGGCTGGATAAATAGAAGTTTTTCGGTCTTATAGTTAATCTGAGTCGCGTCGCATTCAAAAGGACCTTTATGTGGTTTGCATAGGGATTAGGAATTTTGTATATGAAACAAGCGCGATCGTCTCGAGGCGAGCATGTTCATGCATGCATGGAGATGGCATGCCTGGCTTACCGGGGGTCTCCTTTAAACGCACTCAACTCAAGACAACTGCTCGCCTGCAGGCGTCTACATAGAACTCCACTCCAATAAACAAACAGAAAAATAACATGATCTCTGTGACAAAATATAGATTTTCAGCACGTCCTACACCTTTCGATCCGATCCTACATCTTAAATCAGATGATTTATAAAACGGTCGGAGAACTTCATCCTACAAAACGTCATCACTTGTTGTCGCGCACGCGTCAGGTGCAAGTGTTTTATTATCGCGCGATTTTTCGAAATGTTTTCACTTTCTTGTCATAGTCGCTGCGTATAAAATGTCAAAAGATATTTTATACCGCGAACCCGAAAGCTGTAGAATGAACCAACAGTCGTGGATTTTCCCCCACGCTACGATATGAGGCTCTTCAAGAGAACTGTGAAGAGGATTCTGCAAGGCGGGCAGCGCACTCGCAAGCCAAGCCACCTGGTGTTGTAGGTGTCCCTGGACGGCGGCGATCACTTACCATCATGTGGTCCACCCGCTCGTCTACTATCTATACCTACTATAAAAAAAAGTCACGAAAGCGAGTGAAATCGAGCACATGACAGTAACACAAATCGGAATACTGAGTGTGGAGAGAACGCTTGCGATTTAGGATTAGAATCGGATAGGATCGGAAGGTGTAGGGCGTGCTTTTAACCTACAAAATATACCTACGTATTTTTCTTTGAAATGGGTTTATATAACAGTTTCAAAATGGTTTGGCATCGTTTCAAAATTATATTTCAAAAAGATATTTAATAATACACAAATATTTATTTTAATAAAAGATACAGATCTGTAATGAATAGATCTTATAGGATTCATAAAAGGCAATTTGAGTACATTCTAAAGCTTAGTTGCGTTAACCATTTCAATTTATTTAAACATACAAGAATGTTTATACGAGTATTACAACTCTTAAGATTTTCGAGACTGTATAAGTTTATAATTCAAAATCAATTGCTTTTTGAGAGCACAATTTAAAAGTCAATATTTGTGTTTTCGCCCTGAATAACGAGATATCACTTTAATGCAGAAATCAATTTTATATATCTCCAGTTATCAACACATTCCTGCCGCGCACGGATATTATTGTGTTGAGATATTAAATATGTTGAAACATTTTATTTTCACATAGATTTTACAGTATTCAAAAAATATTAATAGATTCTTGCAATAGATTCAATAATAAATGAAAATTAAAATATCCACGATCTATTCTCTTATAAAAAGGTATTTTTATGATCGCATCTATTTTTTAATACCTTTAAAGTGACAACGTGAAACGTACACGTAAAGCAGTAACTCTATGATTCATGATTAATCGCATGTACATACACAAATTAATGTAATAAATTGCATTTTTTATTAATGAAACATTTTGCATTCATAAAAGTTCCGTCTCATATTTATTTTAACTCTTCTTTACGAAATTATTTACAGATACGGGCATTAAAATCAATATATCAAAGTTAAAGCTTACTTTTGAATTAGCTGCACATATTGAAATTTACAATATGATCCGACTATATTCCTATACAAATCCTAACAAAGCCGAAGTGGTCAGAAAATTTCTAGAAAGTATCAATTTGTCTTTTAAAAACAGTGAAATAACAAAATAGGTGAAGTGATCTCACTCTGAAGCTCGAACGTAACAAATAAAACGAAGGCGATATATGAAGATAGTTAATTGGTAAAACGTGAAAAAAAAACTGCTACTGCGCAAACCTTGAGTTTTATAACATTTAAGTTGATCATCTATTGGCACAATATTGTTTTGTAAAGTATTGCCTTATCGAGCGGTCGAACAAATACAAAGTCTTTTACAGTTCATTCTTAATATATTTATTTAATGGGCCGCTAAGTGGTGCCAAACGCAATTGTACAACAAACCTTACTTTTCAGTTGAAGCCACAAATATGAACGTTAAAGCCACCACTATAATAAAGCCGTTTACGAACGTAAAAAGTCTATAATTGTGCGAGCGTTCGGTTGAGCAATTCCTTAAAAGACCGATCGCCAAACATTGCTGTCCGTTTCTTAGTGATTTAAACTGATACAGGAACGAAAGAAATGGCAACAGATTGTGGTACATATGCTGATAGAGAGCTACATTAAAACGTTTATTAAGGACATCTTTCATTCGTGATTCGGCATTTGTAATAGATATCAGAAAATTGTCTGAAGTCAATTGCAGCGTACGTTCCACTGCACAATACAGGGCCTTCCCTGTTGTTGTCTTTTCTTTAATAAGGAAGGTGATTGTTCGCATGATCAATACAAACAGTCCAGTGATACGGCCAACTGCCATGTCTCTTATTGAATGAGAAATAAATCATAATCGCTTGCATAGTTTTCTCTCCTAAACACAAAAACCGAATTATGTATAAAATGGTGCCATTTAACCCTTTTTACAACTACATAACAGTTCAGTTCAGCCAAGCTAAATAAATATCACGGAATTAGTTTAAGAAACTTATGCTAACATTTGTGTTTTGTCTTTCGCTAAAAGCGTAATTTAGCTTGACTGAGTAAAAGAATAATGTGCGGAATTCTATAACTTTATTTCAGGGTACTAATCAGTTTCTCTTTCCTGGTTAAATAAAATCCTAATTTTGTAACATGGGGATGTTAATTTTGTATCCAAAATTTTTTTTGGATTATAAACGACTTTTGTAAATATGCATTTCAATAATTTATCAATGGGATCCTTCCAAGGTACGTGCGTCACTGTTTTATAAATTAAATTCATGCACAAATTAATGCAAAAGGTTGCAACTTAAAATATATATAATGTGAACTGAACATATAAATAGGTATCCTTTTCTAATACATGTATATGTGTTGAATGAAAACAAATTTTATTGGTAAAAAAAATGCAGAAAGGAAGGACATTTTATGTTGAAACAATTTTAACGAATTCCGCACTCGTTCAATTAAAAAAAATGCGAAATAGGCATAATGTAGGCACATAGTGAGGACGGCCGCGCGGCCCGTGCCGGCGCCGGAGACCAGAACTTTATAACGCTTTTGCAGAGCTTTTAAGTTTTATTTTTTAATTTGGTTTATTTATTTGTAATATGGGTGTATACCTGAAATAAATGACTGTTATTATTATTATATAACAGTTCTTGTCTATGGTCGGCAGTATGGTTAAACATTGTGTAAAAATTACCGTCTTTTGATACGCTACAATGATTTTGCGCGCGAAAAAGTTGTATCAAATATATATATAATAAATCAATGAATGGTGTTGTTGAAATGTTATTCTTGAATCTGTCAATGTAAATGAAAGAATTTCTTTTTCAATTTAGGTAAACCGGATGAAAACACGATAGAAAACTTATGAAAAATTCAGAGAAAAAAAAATGATTATCCTATAGTATTGACAAAGCAAACCTTGGTATGGACTCTGAACACAAAATCCTATTCATATTGACTATATGATTACAAATATAATGTTTTTAGAACCGCATTTTGTATCATGGGGGTGTTTATTTTGTATTTCAATAAATACAATTATTTATTTGTACCTCAATTGATACGCAAGTTTATACAAAATGTTTGAGATAACCATCTTAATAATTTAAATACTCGACTACAAGTAAGCCAGTTACTCTCTCTGATTACTGGTCTCCTGGTGCCCGATGCATCTCATATCACAATCACATCATCAATATTGCAATGGCGACACGTAAGCCACATAATTTTTTTAGCTAACTTCAATATCGATTCAAATTTACACACAATTGTTAGAAATTGACAACACCTAAAAGACGTCTTTGTACAGAGTTCCCAGTATTAACGACTAACTGCTCACATCACAGATTATACATACAAAAAATAAACTTCTCACCTTGTTAGTCTATACATAACAAGTACACTTTAGACTAATACTACTTTCACAGTACAATATGGAAAACTTCTCAAATACCTCAAAACATCTGTCAAAATGCTACTTGTCTTACAAATAACGCGAGTATTTGTACACGATTTGAGACTCTTGTACACTTTAGCTATGATATCGAGGGCCAAATCCTCTGGCACTATTACATTAAAAAAATTGTTTTTGTATTTGTATTTGATCCCAGACTTTGATAATAAATAAAATAATTATACAAATCACATGCATTCGCTCTCGTTTCTGTTATTGTATGCAATCACATGGAATATTAGCGATAGAAAAATATAAAGTCACCCGTACTAGTTTGGCCGGCTGATATATGAACGTCCACATCACAATTTGTCACTTTGCTATCACCATCTTAGACTTACACTATAGTTAAAGTATTGCATTAAATACATTTTATACATACGCACTGCCTTAACATAAGACGCGCGTGCCCGCTCCCCGCACTCGGTTACTGTCGAGTGCGTAGAGCGGCTACTGGCGTCCACAAGGAATGGCTCGATCCCGGAAGAGGTAGTTTCCGGAGACTTGGGCTGTTACAAAATTATTGCTGAATTACTTTGGCAGTGTTCACTGTATCCCGAGGGATTACAAAATGCAAATTACACAACACTGTTTGGTAGATTTTAAATGTTCAGGTCATGTCCCAAGTTTGGAGGTACCAGGCGACCATGAGTCGGTAGGAGGCGTGCCGGCGCGGGGTCGACCCTCACGTGGGCGGCGGGGGCGGAGTATGCGCGCTTGATACCACCACCACGGGTTTCACGATGGTGGTGGCGCTCAGGTACTGCGCACTCACCGTTAGCGGCGCAACGCTGCCCTTCACCACTTGTGTTTCTACCATCTGCAAATAAATTACTAATGTTCATATAACATGAAAAAAGTGACCGCTCAAAACTGAATTTAAAAAAAATAATTATAAAACCGAGTGTTTGCCGTTTGTTTTTACATCTTTGCGATGAAACTACTGAATCTATTTCAATGAAATTTGGCAGAGGTAGTATGAAATGTGGAGAAGGATAAACTTTTTATCCCCCGTAAATTGTTTAGTTTTTCCAGAGGTTACCAATTACTTTTAAAACAAAGGCCAGAGTAAATGTACTTATCCATTATTGCTAAGGTCGGGCTAAATTTTCCTATCCACCGGGAAAGCAAGGAACAAAACAGTAAATAGATATATAGTGTATCTTTTATGTTAATGGCAAAGGCACGTATTTGTCAACTAAGTCAGTGTCAAGTAATAATAATCTGTGTTATCAGGATTGACCATTCACGCGCAGCTTGCTCTAACAGGGCGACTAATACAAAAAAAGATCAATCTTCAAAAGATCAAAAGGTCATTTGGTTTGATCCATTTTGGATCTACTTAACTCGATTTTGTTGATCGATATTGCTGCTCAACCAGTAATATATATCAGGTTTTACTAGATTTACTCAGTTTTATTAATTGTTATTGTCAACATTTTAACTATCGATTAGAACCACCGACAGAATCAGCTATCAATTCTGGCAATGGTGAAATTTATTTATTGATATTAATAGGGGAGTACTGTCGATTATTAGTATTCAAAACATTTGCTAAATATTGTTCGATCGATTGTTACGTTGGATACAAATTAAACAAGCAAATGTTATTGATATTGTATTCGTACATTACCTTGTGCGTGAGCGTGTGCGTTTGCAAGAGGTGCGCAGCGCCAGGTTGCGTCACCACCAGAGGCGTCAGTCCACTTACCACCACGCTTCCACCCTCTGAAATAATACCACTTTGTTTATAACTCTGTACCTTTTACCCAAAGCTAAACGACATATCACTTCACACATAATTGGCATCGAAGCCAAAATATAAAGGAAAGAGTAGCTATGGAAGAAGGGTAAAAAAAATTTTTTATAGAAAGAACAGGGCATACGAACAGTCAGTTTACCTGGTGGTAAATGGATACTGTTGCCAATGGACGTCAGTCCAAAATGACAAGCATCGGCATGCCCCTGGATGCTCTGCTTACCTTTTGAGATTTAGGAAGGGATTTTAACGAAGAGTTGGGAAAATAAAGAAGGACGAGATAGAATGGAATAGGAATGGGCATATCTCACTCACTCACACCGAAACTCGTGCGTACATTTGGGGGAATAGAACAGAGTGGAACACGCAGTAAATTTAACGGAAGTCTTTTATAAGAGGGGTAACTTGGTCAGTGGAGTGCGCCAGGGGCTGAGGAATTGCAGAGTATGGTATGGTATGGCACCCTCCTCCGTGCAATTCCTATTGCTACGAGCTTCCCGCGATTCAGTTCGTACAATGTAGCGTCATGACGGCTAGTCAAGGTCCTCTTATTACAGGTCAAAGCAAAGCGGAGATACGTTCAAGTACGACATTTGTGACGAGACAAGCCAATTTTTATTACAACAAATAATTCAATATAAACTAATTTTATTCGTTTTAGTCCATGGCTTGCATAAAAGCTTGTTTTTAATAAACTTTTTTTTTTCATATTATTTTATTTACACCTTTTTAGTTAGAAATATTTCTCAATCTATCCATTTCTATTAACGCATCATTACGATAGAAAGTCATGTTTTGTTTTGCAATTTTTCATGTGCATGCTACTAACCGTTGAGGAGTGCCCTCATGAGGAGACAATTCTGGCTGCAGCATCAGTTCATGGTGTAAATCATGTTTAGCTATCAAAATTAAACCTACATGCAAAGTTTCGTGTCCGTGCTACTAACCGTTGAGGAGTGCCCTCGTAAGGAGACAATCCTGGCTGCAGCATCAGGTTATTTCTATCATTTTAGTGTATTGACATCAGAACTGAACAAGCATGCAAAATTTCAAAGTCGTAAGTTTAGAGGAAATGATTCAAATTTGGCTTGCAATATTTGTCCCAAACATATTAACAAACATGTGAAGTTAAATGAAAGCTTGTAAAAAAGGAATCTATATGGATTTTTCTCGGATCTGACGGGAATAGATGAAAATTTATTAGATACATGTTGAAAAATGTCTACGCAGTGCAATTCGGTTCGGGAGGTCGGTACGATAATAGGCGGTGAGAGATCCTCTGACAAGAAAAAATAAACGTACTTTTATGTTCAGAATGTACTCGTATAATCAATTATTGACATTCGATTTATGTTTGTTAATTAATGGTAATTATATCTATAGATACAACAATATTAGCATAAAATCACTACACTGTTGTTTCGTAATAAACTACAATAATTTTATAGTAATTTTATTATTAAGTATAGAACGCCATTGTTCAAAAAGTATGTAAACCTACCTGAAGATACTGGTGTTGGCGACACTATCCCATTTTCCCTCGGTATTCTATTGTTCTCCACTGTAGTTATACCTGAAAATATAATTGAATTCATATAACAAAAAGTTTATAATAGCACCAATCCATCTATTGCCGTCAGTGTGGTAAAAGACGACTAAGCCATGACCACAGGCGCTGACAGGCAGGACTACACCACGTCTAAAAGAGTGGAAAGAGTGGTCTAAAAGAGTCTAAAATGTAGCGTATCGTTTTAAAGTCATACATCAGTCATGCACAAGACAATGTGCAGAAGGCCCATGTCCCAGCAGTGGTTAATGATGTGCGTCAGGCTGGCGCGGCCTACCATAGTATACCATAAGTCCACATATAGCACCTTCGCATTATCATTTATTCCGCTCTTTACAAAATTCGCTAAATGGAGTGAAATACATTTAAGAGAAGTCGCCCCATATAAATCATATAAATGAGTTTTTCGCCCAGAAACCCCAAATTAAAAATATAGCGATGGGATAATGTCCCTGACGGAAAAATGGCGAAAGATAGTAGAATTGAATGGACAATATTCCGTTCAATAAATATTTATGTAATACAAAAAAGGCCTTTTTATTTTCACTATAAAAAGGCCGCGAACTTATCCATCTGTCTACCTAATTATATTGACTATAATTCAAGCTGTATCCTTTAATGATACCAGGCGGTCATAACTCACCGTTAGTGTGCACGGGCGCCTGTAGTACCCGCAGTCCGCCGCTCGACGAGAGCAACTGCAATGCCGCCGGACCCACTACCAACCCGCCGCCACCGACCACCTGTAAAACAAAACACTTCTCACCATCTATTCTCTCGTAATAATAAAAATGAGACAATTTAATTAGAAGCAAAAAAATCTGAATGGACAGCAAATCGATTTTAACAAATTTAAAAGTAGATAAGCAAAGTCTCAGATATCGCGCAAACGGTGGCGAAGCTTAAATGGGAATGGGTGGAACATGTAGCCCGGAAGTATGACTCGTGGTTCAGAGAAGTTCTAGACTGTCGGCCATGGGACAAGAAAAGACCCACAGGGAGCCCGCAAATGAAATGGAAGGACGATATCAAGAGAGTGGTGGACAGCAACTGGACTTTAACTGCCCAAAATAGGTATAAGTGGAGAAAGTTGAAGGAAGGCAACTGGTCGAAAAGACTAAAGAAGGATTAGCTTCTCTAGTGAAGTGACAGTCAATAAACAGTCCCGCGAAGGGAGACTCTGTCAACTTAGTGCTAACATTTTTAGTATATTAAACTTTTGTTTACTTCAGTTATTCAAGAATATATTGTTTTGATTATGATTTGGTAATATTTTGCTGCTAATTTAGTCTTTTTTTGCTGCTCGTTTAAATACAAGCCATAATAAATCACAAATTTAAATTTATCGCTCTCATTACCTGTGATATAGGTAAATGTAATTGAGCGGGATGTACTAGAGTAGTGGTCAGCGCGCTCGTAACGCCGTTTTCTAACCCTTGTCCGTTCTGAAACAAACATGATCATTTATTTAGTTTTATTCTATAGATTTCGACAATTTTAAGTGTAGCATAAAATTAATGCAAATATTTGTGATCATATTTGATACAAATACTTATACTTGTGTGGGTAGCACGAAAATAGGTGGACCGAAGACTTGACAGAAGATATATATTGTGGCAACCCTTGGGAGAGGCCATGGAGGCTTATATTCAACAGTGGAGAGGCATCGGTTGCTGGACTAGATTAGAATCAATCGTACGTACATTTAATCTTTTTTTTAAATAGATGTTGCATTGTAAAGTACGAATGATACAGAATCAGAAACAACAATTTTTGTCTGTCTGTCTGTTCCTCTGTCTGTCTGTCTTTCTATCTGGCTAAACGTGCATTACGCAAACACAACGCAGACGGGTTTTAATGAAATTTGTCATAGTTATATATTTATTAATCAAACACGTAAATATTACAAATCTGATATAAAATATATTAGTAACATAATAGGTTATAATAAATTAACATTTAGGACACTTATTATCCAGATCAATTATAAAGTTCCCAATCATAAAGTTCTAAAATATACGTGCACGAAGTCTCAGCACTGCTAGTAATAAACAGGGTTGGCTGATATATGTCACGATATACTCGTATATCAATTGATATTTATCGTCGAAACTAGAATTTTGGCAGATCCCAGGCTTTTAAATTGTTATACTATAATTATAATTTAGTTGAATGTTGATTAAGTAGACTGATTATTAATCTTAAAGACTCTAATTTTACTGTTATTTTTTGTTTTATTTTATAATAAATAAGTCTATTAATCAAACTCAAAGTTTCATTTAACAATTTTGACACATAAAAACCACTCAATGAATGAAATTCGCGTCTTATTTATCGGATATTTTGATATTTGTTATAAATATCGGATTTTTACGAACCCTGGTATAAGTCATCATAAGGCATAATCATATGAGCAGCAAAATACTAAGTGGGCCGGAAATAAATGGTAGCAAAATTTAAATATCAACCTAGTAATCTAATGACATTCTTAGTAATTCAAAATTATTTATTAGTTATTCAAAAATAAGTTTTATTCGCTGCCTGCCCATTTTGTATTTTTTTTTGTTGCTCGTTTAGTTACAGACGTAAAATATCTCACCTGCCCACAAGTGTCGGCCGGAGCTAGCGTGGTGAGAGTGAGCGTGTTATGCCTCGAGCCGTACGACGTCCGCACCACCTAGCGGACAACACGTAATGGAATCTCATATCATATACTGTACATGATGTACATACACAATGAGGACAGAATCAGTGCATCAATAAGATTACTTGCATTGATTTATGATCAATGCATCATGATTTTGAGTTAATTGATATGAAACATTGCATATTTCTGGCGGATTGGTGTTGTAAAGGCGACTAAGAGATAAAAAAAAGCCGCTGTCACAAAGTTTGAGGAATTAATTACACCACGTATTTCTTGTATAACAATTATTTTCTTATGCTTTATTTTTATGTATGAGAAATTTAGCAAGAACTCCAAAGAGAATTACTTAGCAAAAAAAAGGTTTGTAAAATTTTCATGTTAATTAACTCAGAATCATGAAATCCTTGGTTTGGGTGGATCATGGACTGCGGGCTACGGGAATTAATCTGTTACACCTTGTATACCATAATATAATAACATAGAAACGAAATACTGTAATTCATAAGCATGGAACAATATAATTAGGAAAGAAATAGGAATGGGAAAGATGGGGAACGATAAGTATAATAGGAACGGAAGTATTTTTTATCCCATCACACTTTTAATTCTGCCCAGGAAGGGCAGGATAGGGAATAGAGAGTATAATGAGATAAGATGGATTTGACGATATGTCATCTGGAAAAGGTGTATAATGGGTCTACAGACCGTCCGTGTTTAAAAAGTAGTGAGTCATCACTGTCCTTTGTACTAGCCACGCCGCTTGACCAATGAGATTACCGTAAACTAGAAAGCGTCCATCACAGTGATCGGTTCATAGCAGCGCTTCTCACGAAATATACTTGTTTCGTATATTTTATTTAAGTTTCAAAATGAATACCGTTACTTCGCCTGCTCGTAAAAATAAAAATGGATCGATAATCCATAGTGGAGAGAGACGATGAATTTAAACAGTGATAGTAATAATATGCGTATGCAAGTGTGTAAAACAGCAAATTCGTGTTTGTTGTGTGCCCGAAGATACAGTTTATAAAATAATTAGAGAACAGAAGGAAACTAACACATTAAAATCAGCGGTGAAAAAAGAGCTCGGTTATCTATGATTGACAAATTCGACGAATTAGATAAGGAAAAAGTACGAATGTATTAATATTGAATATTGTATTTAAATAACGACTACCCTACACCAAATAAAATTTTGTCAGTTTGAAGAGATTCCATCGTTCAAACGTACAACACTAGATAATATATTGCACCAACATTGGTTTAATTTTGAAAAATGGGTAAGACCGTCTCTTTTATTAGAAAGAGACAACACTGTTGTGTGGCAGCGTAAATATCTGAGACTAAAAAATATAGGGAAGAAAATAAAAATATCGAGGGTTAAAAATTCAATTGGCGTAAGGGACAAATCACGAAAAAAAATGTATAACTCTAATTTTAGATAATTTTCAGTGTGCGAAACGAAAACGGCAAACGAGCGAAACGAGTTCGTGCGAAATTTAACTTTTTAACTGTAACAGGAAAGCTTGTCAAGAAGGTGGTATCTACTGGTCCAAGAACTAAAAAGATAAACGGAAAAACTAATAGGAAACTAAAGATAAACTAATAGGAAAAGATAAACGCCTGATCGTTTTGCCCATGATTCAAAATATTGTTCAAAAATATTGTGCCTAAACTAGAACCTGGAGGTATTGTTGTCATGGTCATCACTCCGTCAAATGTGAGAAAATACAGAAAATATCCTGTAGTTGGTGTGGGCTCAGATTAAAGATTATATTACTGCAAGTGACAATACATAGACGCTAATAAATGGAAGAAATGCTGTAATTATGTAATAAAAGAAAAATATGTGATAATTGGACGACGCAATTGAACTTGCAGAGCAAAATCCTTTTATTATAAACACCAACGACAGTTCTGAGGATTCGGACTAATATGTATGTATTATTTTTCAAATAATGTTCTATGATTAGATAAGTTTTATTTAATATTTAACTCGACTGTGACTACACATTTACCCTGCATGTGCGTCGATGACTCACTACTTTCTAATGTTTACTACTTTATATTTAATGTCCCTAAGAGAACTGTATTATCCCTTTAGTGTCCCTGGAAACACTAAGGGCCTTTCTCACCACCTCCTGATAAAGTAACTGTTAACAATCTGATAGATAAATTATCTGCCAAGTATTTGCCAATTAAATCTAGGTGATTACTGACTTTCTGATAAAGATTTAACTGAATTTCTAATACCTTCTGATAAAGTATCAGAAGGTGGTGAGAAGGGCCCTTACACTCTCTATTCTGGTATGGGATGAAATGCGCTCTGACAACTCTGATTTACTCCCAAAACATGTTGATACATTTCATGTGTTTTCTGTTTGAGAGGGAAAACACACCAATGGGGCGAACCCAATCAGCTGTGGCCTCGCCCTTAGTTATACAGGATGTAACCGATCAATTGCCGAAGCCTGATACCATGGATTCCGTTCAAGATTCTGAGTTAATTGACATAAATTGTGTGAATGTGTTTATTTTTTCAAAGATTAATTTTTTATCGAAGTTTTGCTATATTTGCATGCCGTAACCAGGCCTGTTATAGATCACTGCTGGACATAAGGCCTCCTCGTGTACCTTGTTTTGTGCATGAGGGTTGTATAGCCTTGAAACGGGACACTGGCCAAACGAGTACTACCTCTAAAACGCTTGTGGTAGCGGATTGATTATTTCTTACGTCGCTTTTTTCGACACTCACAGGAAGAGACGGGGCGATGCTATTTTAAAACCGGCCGACACCATAAGGCTCATTTTTCCAACAAAGTCCGAGATACTGATATTTTTACAAAAAAGAAATATTTTTAACTAATATTTTTTGTCGATTAACACAGAATCGTGAGCATAATTCACGATTTCAGGCATCGGGAATAGATTGGTTACACCTGTATAATAAATATATATTACGGTAGAGATGCTAATGCTGCATCCCACACCCCATTGAGCGCGCCCGATTGGCTGAGTTTTCAGTTAAAAGCAGCCTCGTAAATAGATTAAAGATTTCAAAGTTATTTAAGAGCATTTCTTGCTAATGACCATGAATGCTATTGAATACTGGAATATAAAAAAACATTAGACTATAAATATGCGTAAAACGAATATTAAATTTTATTGTTTTGTTATGTAGATGTGCTTCTAACTCTATTCTAATCACTCAATAGATGGCGCCACTAGTAGCGTGACTAACACTGAACTGATTTGAAACTGTTTACAACGACTAAACGAGTATAACTAATAAACACAGTAAACACAGACACAAAGTTAGTTACTATACTACTAACTAACAGTTAACAAACAACTTCTAAGCTATCCTAATCCCGAGATTAGGTCAGTTGTAATTTCTAACGCGGTACCAGGAGCGCATACCTGCGAGGTGGTGGGTGTTATTTGTATCGGCAGCGTGCGGAGTTTAGTGCTTAGGTTCAGCGTATGAGGGGGCGACGACTCCATGCGGGTTACGGCATTGAGGTGAGGAGGCGGTGAGGAGGTAATCTGAAAGGTAATTCAAACATTATTTTGTAAATCGATTAACATCTATACATATAATAAAGTCATATAACATATAATACATATAATAATAAAATTACATATAAAAAAGCCGTCTGTCTGTACATTGAATATTTTTTGAGAAACGGCGTTGCAATGTAAAGTACCAACGACACAATCCAAAACGACCACTTTTGGAATATTTGTCTGTCTGAAGGCGCATCACCCAAATACCACTGGACAGAATTTAACGAAACTTAGCATAGTTATAGCTTATGACTCGGGTTAACATTTTATCCCGATCCATTTCAGAGTTCCCACGGGAATCACTCAAAAGTTCAAGGGAACGAAGTCGCTAGCTAGAACCGCTAGTTGGGTAATAGATAGGTCATGGAAATCAAGAGGATAACCTTGCAATGACAGGAGTAATGCAATGCAAATGACTGCAATACAATGATTGACATGAAAGGATAGTACCTACTTGAATCCCCGTTTATAAGTCTTAAGAAAAAAAAAAAAAAACTACATTGCAAAGTTACAAGAAATGTTTGTTAGATTCCTCCAGTTTTTGCCTACAAAGTTCAGTTACGGTGGGTCCAAGGAAATAATGACTAATTTCGATTTAATCCGTTTAAAAGAACAGACAATAATAAAGTTCCAAATATAAATTGACAAGTTACATATCTAAGCTAAAATCGTCCTTATATTTTAGAACTGTCAAATTGAAACAAGTTTGTAGTACTCAATATTATCATAGGCCGACTGTACATAGGTCTATAAGTTATATTTTGCATATACTTAATTTACCTACATCTAATCTGAAATAATAACAAGATGGATGGTATGGTGAATACTTACACTTATAGGAATTCCTAAGACCTGTCCATTAACTCTGTCGTCTCTATCCTTTTCTTCCGTGCCAGCTTCTGAAAATTATAAAATATACTTAGTTTCACATAATCTACAAATATTTATTTATTACATGACACAAATTTGACACTACATAAATATATATATATATATTTTTTTTTCATTTATTGAGGAAACAGTCATAATATTAGGGCACAAATAAAATAAGTTGTAAACAGACCTAAAATTCCTTAAATTAAATCTAGTAATATTTAAAATAATTATTTATCGAAAATTAGTAAAACAAAAACTCTGAAAACAGAAATACATCTTGCGTGTGGTCACTACAAACACATCAAATTATTTTTATTTAGGAAATAGAAAAATGATTGTAATAGTTATTGTAATAGTTTATACATTACACTCTATTACAATCATTTTTCCCAATAAATTACCTTGGTTTATATGGTTGGTTTATATGGTATTGGTTTATACCAAAACAAATACCAATCAATACAAAAATTGAGTTAAATTCAGTTAAATACATGAAACTTAATGAATTTATGTGTCTTAATGTATATAATAATTACGCGTCATTAAATGAATGCTTAATTACTTTATTTATTTATGGCAGAAGAGCGGGCGAGCCGCATGATGGTAAGTGGTCACCGCATCCCATGGACACCTGCAACACCAGGGGGCTTGCGGGTGCACTGCCGACTTTGCAGAATCCTGTTCACAGCTCTCTTGAAGAGCCCCATATCGTAGTGTAACGGAAATACCTCAGCTGGCAGTTCATTCCACAACTTTCCGGTTCGCGTGTAGGTATACGCGTGTACGAGTGTAGGTATTTTATAAAGTGTAATAGGTAATTACATACAAAACAATAACCACAAGTAGAATAAATACATCATCCGAATATAACTTTTCAATAGAGCAACAAAAACTGTAAATAGGTGCATAATTTTTTATTATTTTTTTATATATGACATCAAAATAATAAAATCTTAATCTATATTATTTTCTGTTTAGTGATATTTTTATAATTATTATTTTTTAGCCACTTCTTTTTTAAAAAAAAATCATACCCTGCGACTCATTACGCATTTACGCATAGAGAGTTTTTCGAACGGTTCTGGAAAAAATATTGTACATGATTTTTTTTTATTAAAGATTTACATATACTCGTAAGCACATTGCATATTACAATTACAAATTGCATTAAAAAATTTAATTAGGTTTGTCCCAATGCCATTTTCTTGGAAGTTGACATTAATATCATCGATCAACAACAAACAATACATTAGTCGATGATTTGATTAGCATGCGCAACATTACATTACAGATAAATACGAATATAACAGCGGTATTCTAGTATGCGACCAAACTACATACAATTCATACATACATATATACAATAAAAACAGGATGATGACAGGGATAACAGTAATCAGATGATGATAACAGTTGTTTAAACTAGCTCTTGACCGATGTTCGAGAAACTCGCGTTCGAGGAATTTTCCTTGTGTAAATGAGCCATAAAACGAAATAGTAAAAATAAAGGGAAATGGGCCGCCTACTGATATAATAACTATAAGTAAGCCTTAAAAGGCTTTATATAAATTTGGAATCAAGAATTTATATAAAGAAATAATATATTAATATGTAAAAGGGACGATGTAAGATTGAAACGGATAAAATTCTTAAATTTTATTAATAGATTTCTATCTGAAGGCAGAGAAATTGTATATATGGATGAAACTTATGGATGACGTACGTACGTCACATATCACAGGTAAAAGTTCGAACTGATTCTACAGAACAAAAGTATAAAACAAGCCATTTCTACAGGAGAACGTCTTATTATAAGTACACGTAGGCAGTATAAATGGATTTATTCCCGGGGCTAATGAGATGAACAGCGACAGTTATTATGAAAAGTGGCTATGTAATCAATCGATTACTAACTTACCTAAAAATTTGATATTGGTCGTTGATAATGCTACATATAATAAATATGTGGAAAAGCCTCCGAATTCAAACGTCGATCTAACTTAGACAAAGTCACAAATTTACCAAGTTATAATAAGGAATAAGGAAAGATTTGTGGAATATTCTATTGACAACATTTTAGCTAAATATGAACACACTGTATTGAGATTACCGCCAGATCATTCGGATTTCAATCCGATTAAAAATATATGGTCGGAGCTTAAGGGTTATGTAGCTCAAAGAAATGTTAATATGAATACGACAGTAAAAAAAATGTTATTGGAAAAAATTGATATGATTTAGTCCAGATGAATGGAAAATGTTTGTGATCACACAATCAAATGGAAAGATGAATATAGAAAATATGAACATGCCATGGATGATTTTATGGATAGGATAATAATTAATAGTTCGGAGTGGTCTGTTGATTCTGAAAATAACGAGGAACAATACTATTAGTCTGATTATGACATGGAAGATATATAGGTGCTGTGATATAGATACTTATTATAATCATTTAGTATGCAAATATACACAAAATAAATAAATAATACCTAAGTAGAAAAAATGTAATACGTTTATCTAGCAATATAGTGACTTGTTTAGTAAAGATATAATGTCATTAGTTTTTCAAGGGAGAATAACAACTCCATATTATTTCTCAGCACTGACTCGTGACATATTCATAAAGTTTTGTATTTATAAAAATGTTACTATAAGAAGTTGGCTGAGTAAGAAATCGAAACTTATTGTTGTGTACAATTTTATAATGACATATTATTAAAATTTAAGAAATAACTCCTGCGTCCGTCAAAAGATGGCGCTACTAACTGTAATTGCAACTTTAAATGGAACAAGACTCCTTCCAAATCACATGAGGAATTAATAAACATTTTATTATTAAATATAGCGAGCGATAATTAATTAATTAATTCTGGAACATCGCAGTGGCAAATATTAAATAATATCGAGCTAAAGTACCAGGAGAGCATAGAATACGGGAGGCGTAACGTACCAATACTCCGTGGACGCGTTGTGGCTCGCACCGACACTTCGCGTTTCAACGCAGCGAGTCGCTGTTGCGATGCTATCTTTTCGCGCGCCAACCTTTCCATCTCATGTTCGCATTCACGCTCTTTACGACGAAGCACCTGCGAACAATGTACAAGGATATCAGAAATTGAACACGATTCTTTCGAACAGTTCAAATGAGCAACCACATTAATATTATCTAAATAGTAAACTTAGTCTGGCCATAAATACCGCTAGTATAAAGAAAAGTAAATAAATTTAATTTGGAATCTGTCATTCTCACGTGAAAAATAAATGTTTTTCTCATTATGGTGTCAATAAATATTAAATATTGTACTAATATTAAAATGGAGTGGAGTGAAATCGAAATACATACCTAATTGCATTACACAAAGCAGGCATGGAGCCAAATGCAATTTTTAAAACTCCATCCTCTTGGTATTAGCCGATTGTTTGTGTGCCGGGCTATTGGTATGTACTCGTACATTGAAACGTCCTCTGTGACAGAATAAGGTCTGGCCGTCCACGCACTATTCGTACGTCTCACCATCTCACGTATTTTAAAAGATGAGTTAGGAATTGCTGCTTACAAGAGACGTAGTTTGGTCATTTTAAACTGATATAGTGATAATTTAACGAAAAATAGGGTTGATAAATCAAAACAACTCGGCGGTACGCAAATAAGGTAATAAGATTTGTCTGTGAGCTACAGACAAATCTTATTTACGGACGCGAAAATGTTCACCGCTGAGAACATATCTATTAACAAACAGAATGGTCGAGTTTATGTTTATAACTAGAGAAGCTGCTCAATTAGTCAATAGGCTGCAACGTAACCATTTCAACGTGCGCTTCAGTGATGGTTTGTTGGAGTGTTAGCTATCAAGGAGTGACAATCATATTTTTGTGAAAAAAGTATTAAAACGTCGGCTCAAATGTATGAAGATTCGATTCTTGAGAAGGCCATAAAGCCTCTTAACAACACCAAGAATGGTCCTTTCAGCAAGACAGCACCAGGTCATAAGGGTCGCTCAACACAGGCGTGGCTAGAAAGGAATATTCCCGACTTCATTATAGTTGAAACTGGCCGTTCCCGATTTTAATCCGCTCGATTAAAATTTATGGTCTGTTTTAGAATGCATGGCATACCCTAAACGCCACAATAATATTGAATCCCTAAAACATTCCATAAGGGTGACAGTTGCCAATTTTCTCATGGAAAGGGTGCGTTTCAATCGAAAACTGACCACAACGTTTGAAAGATTGTTTAAAAGCAAATAGTGACTATTACGTTATATTTTTAAAATGCTTACGTATTTATTTCTAAAATAACACAAATTCTTCTAATAAAATGATAATGTTAAAATAAAAATATCAATGTTTTCTTTGTATAAATATTTATGGCTAGATTAGGTATATTATTATGTTAAATGGTGAATAGACCTTATCAATAACATCATAAGATGCGGACTGTACGTTTAATGTGTCGTACAGACTACAGCCTATGTACTCGTATAATGAAATAACGCTAAAGTCAACATTTGATGTCAGTTCAGTCAGATCGGATGCAATATCTTATCGTCCACGTCATAAACTGAGCCTTGTCACAGATCTTATGTCAAGTTAACATTCATGACTTTATATAGCACAATCATGTTAGATCTGCTGCATAATGATTATCTACCTACATTATTACTCTGTTGCAATGAACTATTACCACCAATTTATTAATGAATTGTTTATTTTTTAATAAAAGTGGACAACATAGTATGTATTGATGGCAATATCTACGCAAATTGAAGCTAAACTTTTAGTTGCAGAGTGAAGCCAGTATTCTGAATTGAAATACCTATAAAAGACGGACAGTTCTGTGACTGTGCCTAAATTGTTATTGTAGGACATTACAGACACTATACAATAGAAACATGATTTCGTCCAAATGCCAGGAACTTTAAAAAAATCATAATTACACATAAAATACACTCACTAAAAATTGTAAATAATAATAAAGTACTCGTATTGCTATTAACCTATTGCCTATCTATTTATATTTTGTTTATTGATTTCAAATACGAAATTATTCTGATTTAAATTAAAGTACCACTTGTGCAATAGACAATACATAGTCATGCATGTGAGATTTAAGATTTGAATTTGGCTGGTGTACTCTGTGCACCTAGTTATCGTTGCCGATTTTATTATCATTTTTAATCTTTTACCGTGATTACAGAAAAGCAACAAGTCACATCTCTGGACGTTACGAGAGCCACACTGAAAGTTTCCGGAATGAATAAGAAAAAAATACAATGAATGACCAAAAATCAATTTATTGTTTCTCAAAATATTCTCAGTGAGGGTCAATACACTTTTTCATACGAATAAACCAATTTCCATAACATTTATTCCACTCCTCCGTGGTGACCTCGGCAACATGTTTTTCATACTCACATTACAGCCTCTTCTGGCGATGAAAATCGTTGACCACGTAATGGGTTCTTAATTTTTGGAAACAAGAAGTCCCAAGGTGCCTAGTCTGACTGTATGGAGGGTGGCTCATGAGTTCTAGGTTTTTCGCCTTTGAGAGCTGGCATTGTCATTGTGCAAGACGATGCGGCGTTTACGGTTGTTTTTACGGAGTTCGTCAATAACTTCCGGCAAGCAAATGGTCGTGTACCAATCAGCATTCACGGCATGACGATTCTCCAAAGCAACAGTAGCCACGTGTACAGTTTTTCTAAAAAAAGAAGCGATCGTCTGCTTCGCGGCACGTTGCACACTCACCACTTTGTTGAGGTTCGGTTCATCTTGAAAGACCCAAATGGTCGATTGCTGCTGTTACTATATTCCACGCCAAATTTGAAGCATGGCATTGCACCAAGTGACGTGTTCCGTTTTTTTGAGCCTCAGTCAAATTGTGTGGGATCCACCGCGAGCACAGCTTTCGCACAGCCAAATATTTGTGTAAGATTGATTGTATCTGACTCATGACTATGCCTAAGGATGCCCGAATCACATGGCAGGTCACATGCCTGTTTATTTCATCTGCATTCTGTATTCTGTATGTATTCTGCATGGCGCACAGCATCGATGTTTTTGTTGTTGACAGCGGTGGACGGGCGACCTTTACGAAATTCCTCATTGAGATTAACACGACCGCGCTTAAATTCTGCAAACCAGCTATAAATTATCGTCTTGCTTGATGCTTTATCGCCAAAAGCTGTTTGAAGCCGAGCGAGGCTCTGCTGAGCTGTCAAATTACACTTAAAATTGTAGAAAATCACACAGCGAAAATTTTCACGAGTTAAATCCATTGTAATACAGACACGCAATTTTTAAAATGACGCCACAATGAAAAATAAATGACTGTTAGATGAAACAAACTTTATTCTACAGCCAAAGAGTTTCACTTACAAATATTGTAATTGGTTTTTAAATATTGTTTATTTAAGTGGCCAGTTCCGAAAATTTTCAGTGTGACCCATGTAAAACTATAATTCAAAGAGAAATATAACAATTAAAAATATACAAAAATAGGCATGTAAATGACATAATATGTTGCGCACATAAATTGCTTCCTTCAATACAGTCGTCACTTGCTTCGTATGTGCACATGAATGCAGTAGAATTTATAGAGTGCGTACGCGTCCATTAAAAAACACGAGGTACGCGTAAATAAATAATGTCTAGAAACTTGATGAAATTTCAACAGGAAAAATAAATTTTATTAATATTTTTAGACTCAGCTTGCAGTTATTCATTTTTATGTTATTAAAACATTTTATCTACATTATATTCTAAAGAAGTTAATTAATATTTAATATCAATACATCACAATCATCCTTACAATTTAGTAGATTGACCTCTAACGGGAGTAATTGGAGTAACAAGTTTTTTAAAGTGGTGTTAAGCAAATATTTCTTCTTAATTTTTAGAAAGCACTAATAGCAAGTCATGAATATATCTCCGTCACTTGGTAGAATGTTGGCATTCATTACTGAAGTTTAGTTGAAGAAGTTAGTTTAAATTGAATATAATAAAGCAATAATAACATTAGTAACCCGAGGTACTAACGAATAACAAAGCCGCCACAAACGCTGAGGAACTTCACCAACTCAAAGAGAGTGGACTCGGCAAACGGCTTGGCCACCGTGCCATTTTATTTATTTACGGATAGAAATGTTTAACTAAAAATGTATACTCGTACATAAGGTGCGTCTTATCGCTAAAGCAGACAAATTCCAGAATAGTTCTCAAATTAGCTTAGTACCGATAATCTGAGAACTATTTATGTGATTACAATGCAGTTTTCAACATATTTTATTCTGAGAATTAGTAGACTTAATTAAACTATATTATTACACTTAAAATATATTGGAATAAGGTCATACATTCCTCATGCACAAGACAATGTGCATAATAAGTGTAACAGATTGGATAAACATGTGCATAAGGATCTGATGGCTGAACCAAGTGTAACAGATTGGACGTTGTTTTTGTCAATCACAGGTGACTGGAAACTGCCTTTGCAATAGCTCACTCATTGAGTGGAGCTCTAAGGTTTTTCTCTAGGTAACTGAGGAATTAACGAAACCCCCTGTTCTAATTATTAGTAGATATTGAATACTAACCTGTATATATCTGATAGCTGAGCCGAGTATAGATAAATTGGACGTCTTCTTATCATCGCAGGTGGCTGGCAGTTGCCTTTTCAACAGCTCGAAGCACTCCTTGAGGTGAGCTCTGCGGTTTTTCTCTAGTTTGTTATGGACTTCTCTAGTGCCAGCGCGAGGGGCACTTCCACTACCGCTGGAACCACTGCCGCTACCGTTGCTGCCCACTGAAGGTGGGGATGGAACTTGGGAAAGCCTGGTGACAAATGTGATATATTTTTATTTTTTACATTGTACAATAGCAGAAGAACTTGGATTCTTTACCCCAAAGATATTCAACCAACCTTTGGAAGAACACGTTTTCCTTATTCTTACCTCCACACTAACTGACTAAATGACATTAGCTGACATGTATGAGGGTGGTATTACTTCGTACCAAACATCAGTCAAAACATTTTTTTCAGGACGTTCTATTATATTACTGAGATACATGTGCTACGCAAGAGTAAATCGGGCCAAGTTCTTTTATTTTTATATTATGGGGAAAAACAGAATAAAGATGTGTACACAGTAATTAGCCTACATAGAATAGTAAAATTTTTAGGTAATTTATGCAAGTGTATTAGAAATAATAATAAAACCTGGAGCAATTTGTCAAGCTAATTTATTATATTAGCACTTTATTATCAGATAAATAAACTAAGAATACTATATTGTAGAGTGCAAGAATTTAGAGCTGAACAAAGTTGAAAACAGGGCTGATAAAAATCATGATATTTTTATTTTTATCAGATTTTTTCGATTTTATAATTTAATTTAAAAAAAAGACGTTTTTTTTATTTTTTTAGATAGGTAACATTTCTGCTTTAAAAAGGGTAAATTATGCTTGGTGGGTGACAGTCGTATCGCATCAACTGTCACTGTCACCGAGTAAAATGTGTATTTTGTTTTTTGGTTGTTTACAAACACAATACAAATAAAAATTAGCTTTGGATGTGACAATGTCTGCAGGACGAAAGAAAGACGAAATTTGTATCATAATTGGATATACATACGAGTATTGTGTTGATTAACGTAAAATAAATAATTACTTTATTTTTAATTCATATTATTTGTATAAGTTTCTATTGTAATCCAGTGAATTTTGCCTCTTCCTTGACTTTGATTTAAATCATTGATTCAAATAAAAAAATCCATTGTTTGTTATCATGATTTATTCAAATTGATTTAATTCACTTATTCCTGGTTGAAAATAAAAGATCAATATTTTTCTTATTGTTTTATAAGTACCCATTTTCAAAACCATAGTTATAATAAAAAATGACCTCGATTTAAATGGATTTAAAAAAAGACGTTTTAACACAAATTGTTTCAAACTGAACGGTTTTGATTTTCTGTCTATTTTTTGCTCTACGTCTCTTATATTTTATTTTTTCTTGGTCTTTTTACATTATTACATTACTTACTTTATACATTTTTTTTTAATTTACTGAGAAAAACCTAAACTTAAGTATTAAGTTATTTATTATACATGCAATATTTGAATAGATACTAAATATTACTTGATATAAGAGCTTTTAATTTATAAATGTTTTGCATTCAACTATATATTGATTATATCAGAACATGATTTTCGCAGCCATCAAAATCAATTTTAATGTTGTCCGCTAACAAATTGATATTACTATTGCTTAATTAATGCATGCAAAGCCTAAAGTCGACATAATTAAATTTCAAAATACGGGCCGCTTCGTAGGAATGAATGATGCATGCGGATCACAGCAAGGATGGATCCAATGTTGAATAACAAAAGCGTACCATCGCATTAATATTCAATCATATTCAATACACGTTTGTTAGTTACCCAAACCTTGACAGCAATAGGATGAAAAATAAATGTAACTGAATAGGCACTACCAGAACAACATAACCTAATTACGTGTTATGTTGTAGAACGTTCTGAATTTCTCTCATCAATTCAACAGCATACTGAAATAATGAAAGTGCAGCAAATTTATTGATAACGGTATGTCGTTTCGCTTGCATTTTATTTATTCATAGGTAGGAGGGTGATAGTACTGTGAAAAATACATACATTTATTGATAGACATAATACATTGATAGGCATCGATTTTTAAATAACTCACTATTGGTTCTTGCAACTAACAAGCGCGCGTCATATTGTAGCACTAATCGCCTAAGTATACGCTTGTAGCACTAATCGCCTTTCAGACAAGACTGCAGGAAGCTCAAATGACATTATCTTTCGATTTTTTAAGAAATCACGAATCAATTTTAGATCTTCACATCGTGTTAGCAGTTTCCAATCCGGTGTCCGCAAAACGTTTGCACAGAACATCTCAAACATTTTACACTTTTGGAAATTTCTACTTGAGATTTCCATTGCAGATGTAAAGATTGAATTTGTATGTGTTTATGTTCACAAAATTCAGATGTCTCCGGCATTTTATAAAGAAAAATAGTGAAATAATAAAATGGCTGGTAGAAAATGCCTTAAGGCATTAAGCTCGCCTTATGTACCATACAGTGTAAAAAAGTATTTTAAATAAAAATAAATAAATAAACAGTTTCTTATTTTTTACTGGTCAGACATTAACAATTCTTGTAAAACATTACAACGAGTATAAATTACCTTTAACGTGTATTAAGGTAAAAGATATACGGTCTCTTTTCATGGGTACGGACGGAAGCCCACTACAACAAAACAAACGCGCACTCATGAGTTGCAATGCAATGCCTAAACTCGAAAAAGTTGTTTGTGTGACACATTTTTATTACTTCAGTAATGTTAGGTAGAGATCACGGTTTAAATTATAAAATTTTATATTGACTATGTTTGTATAATAAAATAAAAATTTCTGCATAGGTCAGTTCAGGCAACAATTATATCATTTTTTCATTAGGATTATTTACTTTTCAGGATTATGGGTAAAAAGCGTATAGGAAAAATGGGAATGTAAGTAGACATTTAGATCGAAGAGCACAGCAGTACCTCCGCCAAAACTTGTTTTTATACATATATGTATTAAATTATTTAGTAAAGAGCTGTGGTGGTGATCAGTTGATCACTGATCACAGTAAGTGGTCTAGTCAGGAAATACTTTCTTTTGTTCTGCAAGCAAAACAACAAATTCTAGATTTATTCTATCACCTTATATAGGCTTAATACATCTTATTACATAGCGTAAACCCTTCTAAATACCGTGTATCCTTATTAAGATGAGTTTGAAAGGGATAAGTTAGTATTTAACGTCTGTCGTTTTAGACAACAATTCCTCGGTATTGATCCTAATTTTCAGTTGGAAGTCGAAATTATTATTATTCATCCCCTTTTTTGTCCTATGCGCGTGGAGAAGCTATGCTCAATAAATTCGATTTAACTGAATGGTTTTTTGCAAACGCAAGTGGCACTCCGCTTGCACATTTACCGATGTCAATCTTGAAAAGAACGTGTTGAGAAAGTTGTTTGTTTGTCGTCTGCGTGTTCGTTCACCGGCACTCTTTGTGAACGCGCTCACCCAGCTGTTTCCAACGCTATGAATACCAGGAGAACATACCCATGACTGTTGCTCGTAGTACGAGGCCTGGAATGTTCTTGTACGAACTCGAGGAGCGGCGCGGGTGGCGGTGCGGTGGGGACCGGTTCTATGGCGACAGCGGGTAGGGCGGGCGCAGGTGGGGCAGGGGGCGCCGTCTGTAGCACCGGCGACGTCGGCCGGACCACGCCATTGCTACGCGGGGTTACCGGTAATCCTGTCACCACGCGCACCGACACCGCTGATCTTGGCTCCTCCTCTGTAACAAAAATGACACATTTCAACAGCCGGAACTATCAAAAACTTCATCGACACGTCCATGTCTAGTCTGTAATTTTATTTGTACCATACTATAACAGTTACATAACCAAACAAAACAAATTAGATTGTTTATTTTGTTCTTCCTCCCGATCAGCGGTCGGCACTTGTCAAACCCGTGTCAACCGCTCGTCGACGGCTGCAGTCCGTGGCGGTAAAGTACCAGGCGAGCATAAACCCCGAGGAGTTCAATGTAACCGTACGAATGAAATCGCTTTATCCGAAACGAACGAGACGCCTATATTACCACAACACAGCCTAGAATTAATATTATTCAATAATGAGCCTTAACATCTAGTGCGTAAAGTTAAAATTAATAGTGATTCAACGAAATCAGTCACGCTGCAATGACGAATGAGACAAAAGACGAAAGTGTTAGTTAAGAAAGAGAGAAAAATATGGAGGCGTGGCCCGTGGAAATGACGTCAATACATGTGGTTGTAAGCTCGTGAGCGCGTGCTTTTGACGTGTTTAGTTGTCACGCCGAAAATCAGCTGCTATTATGCCAGTAAAAAGCGCCCGCGTAATCTGCCCGTAAATATATATTATTTGCTAGCTCCGGTATCCTAAAATTCATGGGCTGAATTGTTTGTGTTCAGTTTAAAATATCTGCAATTGCAGGCTTCGACATAAAAGTAATAATAATAACAATATAGGTATGCTAATTATTTAAAAAATATACATAATAAACAACAGCCACTGTGTAAAAAACACAGGTGTGACTTATAAATAAATACTTAATTGACAGAATTCTAATCAAAATAAGGATATGATTAATATTTGTATAAATACATAGGTAGGTATAGATAAAATATAATAACCACATAATTGATTTTCTTATCTTAATATTTCGCTCTGAAATTTAGGTACTTAAGTACTTTATTCTTAGATATTTTTCATAGAAACATTGTAATACTTTAAATAAATATTATCTACATTGTAAATGTTTATAGAAATATATAGTCAATGTACCTATGTATCTCTCAGTAGGTATGTCATAAAAACCGAATTATCGTAATATTTTTAATAAATAGCAGGATAAAAAGTTAATTTATATTTAAGAAGAAAAAACAATAAAAGTGACAAATACGTTTTTTTCTCCTTCCTTTTAATTTAGGGAAACAGGGGAAATCACTTTCAATTGTCTAAATAATGTTTAGCATTAGCAGCTTACATTTACATTACATTTAGCAGCTTGGATGACGTCAACATTAATATACTAAAATGTTGCTGTTACTACAATAAATGTTCTGAAAATATTAAAATAGCTCTGATTTATGATCAATGATCAATTGTGACATTATATTGGTTATCAACCTCGAAGTTCAACCTCTAAAGTTGTGAAACGGGGTGTCAAAATTTGAATGGAAAACTATTTGATGGTTTATTTATTTAAAATTCATTGCACAAGTATTTGACGTGTCGTACAAAAGACACTAACGGCATTCTCTACCAGTCAATCACCAGATCAAACAGAATGCGAGTGCAGTTTTAGTTTAAATACGTAAATATACATATATAATAAACTTAAAGAGATTAAAAATATGCTGGACACGGCATGACGGCTGCTGGAGACGTGCACGAGGGAGGCGAGGGCCAGAAACGTCACGGTGGCCAAGCGGGTGGGCGAGTCCACTCTTTTATTATCCTTTAGTCGCCTTTTACGACACCCACGAGACCCACGAGATCCACGGGAGGAGATGGGATGGTGATATTCTATAAATATATAAACATACAGACATACCATATACATAAGAATATATTTCATATGTAGATATAAGTACGTACACACCATTGTAATAAATAATACATAATACGTAAACCAAAATAAAATCGAAAAATAAATCTGAAAGCAGTGGTGTGTTTTCATCACAGATATTTTCCATGTAGGTACTATTATTTGTTAATGTTACATGGAAAATAAATCACTAAGTTAAATGATATGAGTTCGACACTCATATAAATAGAGATTTGTCCAACAGTCTATTTGTGAAATTTATATTTGAATTTTCGTATCTGAGCAGAAATATTTAATTAAGAAGGCAGCGAAAACCAATCAGAATATAGATCAAGGAAGTTTGATTATTTAAATAGTGATCCCGAAGCACTCTTTTAAAAGACTTTTTTGTTTGAGGCTTTTCTGATGATAGTGAGAAGCACATTCCAGAGATTTAAGGCCGATTTACACTGGTAGTATTAGTAGTAGAGTAGGTAGAAAGCGTACTATTTCATTACTAGCTTGAACACTGAGATAGTGGAAGTAGAGTACTAAATACAGTGTCCGGTAGAGTAGAGTGGATAGCATATGTGGAATAGTGCACTCTAGCTTTGTGTAAACGGTTATTCTACCAGGAATGCTAGAGTGTAGTGGTTTGGATAAAAAGTATGCTAGTGTCCTCTACTACTAGCACTACCAATGTAAACCAGCCCTTACTGTTTGAACGGCGAAGGAATTGGACGTGAAGCCGGTATGGTGATAAGGGCCATAGAGATAGAGAGAGCGAGAGAGAGAGGCATCATCGGTAGAGCGAAGGTGAAAATTGTGAACATCACCCTGAAATTGAAATTTACATTTCAAATATTCAGGAACAAAGAAATTTGTGTATTGCATTAAACGTTAAATAATTAAATATAGTTAATTAATTACATAATACTAGATGGTTCTATTAAATTTAAACTTGGTATACAATATTTTACAACACAAATAATAAAACTTTGTATGGAATCGGGTACTTTAAATGTACTATAAACCAATGCGAGTGAAACCAAAGGCAACAACCAGTATCATATTAGATGTGCTCAGTCGTTCGATACTTTTAAAAACTCATCAACGCATATATTCTTTTTTGAGGGGAAGAATGCACGATGCAATCCAACAGCCGCTGGGCGCGCTCGACTGGCTACGTTACCCCTCTCTCACAGAAGACTACCTTGAAATTTACTGCATTTCCCACATTATCTTATTTCCCCAATGTACGTACGTGTTTCCGTAGTGAGATATGCTACAGCCCATTCGCACCCTATCCCTCCCCAAATTCCCAACCCTTTCTCCAAATCCATTCCTATATCTCCAAAGGTAGGCAGCGCATCCGGGAGGCGTGCCATCGTTTGCAATTTTGGACTAATGTTGGCATGTATCGCGGAAGTCTATGGGCGACAGTATCCACTTACCATCAGGCTCGTCTGCCGCCTTCGTACATATATATATGGTATATATGTATATTCTTTCTTTAATGTAAGGTTTTTTTAATAATTTTTTCCTTTTACTTTATTCACTTCATGTGTATTTTGTATTATCACAAATGTATATATTTTATATTGCACTATTAATTATTATATTGTATTACATTATTGCATAGTCTCCTACCTCTTCCTCTAAGTCATCTCATTGACCGTTAGTTGCCTGGAAGAGATCGCTTTTAGACAAGTAATTAATGACTTAAATAGAAAGGGAATAAAGAATTTTAATTCATTCATTCATTAGTTTCCTAGATAATTACACGTTGGCGAAATTTTTAAATAACAACTTTTTTTGGTTGTTTTATTTTAAAAATCGGATGTTAGAACATGTTTTTGTTTATACATGATCAGAAACAACTAAGTCATTAAATTCATACCGACAATAAAGGCTTTTTGATTAATGTCAGATTTAATTATATATTAGGTAATTATTTATAATAATAAACATTTATAATAAAATAGTTTATAATAAACAATGGGTTAGTAGAAGTACAATATATGGGTCTGAATAAACAATAAGTTTAAACTGTTAATGGAGGTTCTTTGAATTAATATTGGAATATGTAACAAGTTTATGTAAAACATTAGTTTCTTCGATCGTTAACATAATACGATGCTATACCATATACGTAGAACGCGATATAGTTTCGTTCTGGTACAAGATGATTTATGTAAAATTCCTTCGACCATTAATTAACAAATAGGTGGCTATTCGTCCGGAAGTGACATCGAACACCTCAACAGTACCTACTATAAATATAATTTAAGGCTTAGAGATATACAACGTAATTAATTATTGTAGGGCAGGGCGGGGTCTGTTGAGCCGCGGGGTCTAGTGCACCACCTATAGTAGAACACGAACCCTGCATGATAGATACAAGCTTGTGACGTGTGACGAAGCGGGGGGGTTAGTGAACCTAGTCGCCGGTACTTTAGTCGCCGGCTGGCGTTCGAGTTAAGTGTACGTGGACAGTGTTGTTAATTTGGCGCCAAAAGTAAAAAAACATCGCTTCGGTGCATTTTGGTTTCAAACATATGTCTGTGGACGTACGGCAGTCAGGTAAGTGTATTTTGCATTCAAAATAGTGTTTACAAACGTTACTAATATCAAAATTATACAATTAGCGATGGTTTTTGAGTGACTCGGCAAATTAGAAGTAATTTGGGAAAGGGGTCACTTGAGTCAAAGCAACGGGGGTCTAATAAGCCATGTTCAAGTGACCCCCATATTTTTAGTTTGATTTTTGGTTGCATTATTTATATTATGCAGGTATTTTTTATGGTTAAATGCTATGCTAAATAATTACCTGCCGAGGTTTAAAAACAGATGTTAAGTCACACCACGTATAAATATTTCTACATTCATTGTTTCTTCTTCAGGATGCGAACTTACAAGCGGAAAACGGACCGTGCTAATATATCCAAAGATCAGATGAAACATGCTGCAGATGAGGTAATTAATGGCAAAAGTATCCGAAAAGCGGCTAAAGATAACAAAATAGACAGAACTACGCTTTCCAGGTATGTCAATATGTTAAAAGCTAACCCTGATTCTGATGTGTTCAAGCAATACACAAACGCACGGCAGGTTTTTTCAATTGAACAAGAAAAAATGTTAAAGGATTATATACTGAAAGTTGCATCTATATTTTATGGGTTAACTCCATTAGATGTACGCGGACTTGCTTATGAATGCGCCGTGAAATATAACAGAAAGTTCCCTGACAGTTGGCATACAAATAAGTTAGCGGGAAAAGATTGGTTATCCGCTTTTCTTAAGAGAAATACAGAACTATCTATTAGAAAACCAGAGCCGACTAGCTTAGGAAGGGCGACATCATTTAATAAAACGAATGTCAAACTATTTTATGACAAGCTGGCCACGGTTATGGATAAGTATAAATTCCCGCCTTCCAGGATATGGAACATCGATGAGACCGGGGTTCCGACAGTCATGAAACCGGGCAAAATTATAGCAGCCAAAGGAAAGCATACTGTTGGCTCTGTAACCTCAGGAGAACGGGGCACTACTATAACTGTGATTGGAGCTGCGTCAGCAACTGGTAATACGGTTCCTGTGATGTTTATATTTCCCCGGAAGAAATTTAAGGACCATTTCGTTGCAAATGGACCTCCTGAATGCATTGGACGCGGTAATGGAAGCGGTTGGGTAACTGATGATGAATTTTACGATTTTATGCAACACTTTATTGACCATTTGAAACCAACCCAGGAATCACCTATTTTATTATTGTTGGACAACCATTCATCACATTTAGCTATTAAAACGGTTGAACTTGCCAAAAATAATTGGGTGGTAATGCTCTCATATCCACCTCACTGTACCCACAAGTTACAGCCGTTAGACGTCTCTGTCTATGGGCCTTTCAAAAAATATCTTTCGTCGGTACATGATGCATGGCTTCGCAGTAATCCGGGCAAAACTATTTCAATTTATGATATACCAAAAATAGTAGCGACAGCTCTTCCATTGGCAATGACACCGACGAACATAATGAATGGTTTTAAGAAAGCGGGTATTTACCCTTTTAACAGTGACATTTTCTCCGAAGACGATTTTATGGCATCGTATGTAACAGACCGTCCGGAACCAGAATCTCAAGCAGAAGGTAGCCATACAACAGAGGAAGACACAGAGATGCAATCTATAGGGCCTCAAATAAGAGCATCTTCGGCGACTGTTGAGGTGGAGGTAGAAACGTCTGTGCTTTTGCCATTACCTGCCACTGCATCAGCAACTCAAGAGCCGTCCAACAATAAAGAAAACCGAACACCTAATTTTGACATACCATCTACATCCAAAGGCGATGCTTCATTTTCACCTGAGGTTGTAAGACCATTTCCTAAAGCAGGACCCAGAAAACAACAAACACGAGGAAAAAAGAGAAGTTCTGCTGTTTTGACAGATACACCTGAGAAAGACGCGCTTGCTTTAGAACAAAGCAAAAGGAAAATCAAATCTAGCAAGAAGGTAGGTAAGGCCAAGAAAAAGACAGTTAAGAAAGCAATTTTTAAAAGTTCCTCAGAGTCTGATGAGGAGATTAAATATAATAAGAAAAATAATAAGAAGAATAAGAAGAAAAAAGTAAAACCAAGTGCACAAAATCCGCTGGATACCGAAGAGGGCGATTATTTCTGTCTGGTGTGCGTTGAGGCCTATTCAGATAGTCTTCCAGGAGAACAGTGGCTACAGTGCACTGGTTGCCGTGATTGGGCTCATGTTAAGTGTACTTCTGGTGCAGGTCCAGTTTATGTTTGCATGAACTGTAAAAGTGACTGAACTTATAGGTCACAGGCTTTATTTTATAAGATTGTTATGTTTTAATATAACTTCTATTATATATCTAAGAAAGATTGTTACTTGAATTTGATGTTTCTATATGTTATTTTTTTTTATGTCCACGGGCTCAATAGACCCCTTTGGGTGGTTCAATAGGCCCCGCCTATGGGGTCGATTGAGCCATTTGACTTTTTTTTATTATAAGTTGATTTAGTCTTGAAAACAGCGCATTTACCAAAGTTTGTTGATAACATTACACTGCCAAATAAATAAAGAACTAATTTAAGAATAAATATGGTTTTATTTATTCTTTAACAGGGCCCTGCAATGATTTGAACAAAATCATGCTCAAGTGACCCCGCCCTGCCCTACTTATTATATTGGTGGTCGGATAAAGTTCGCGGCCTTTTTATAGTGAAAATAATAAACTTTTTTGTATTACATAAATATTTATTGAACGGAATATTGTCCATACATTTTTCTGGCAGTGGCATTGTGGCATTATTCCATCGATATAAAATTTTCGGGGTTTCTGTGCGAGTAACTGATTTAAATGGTTTATACAGGCTTCTCTTGAATGTAATTTTACTCCATTTAGAGAAATTTAAAAGAGCGAAATAAATTTTCGTTTAGTAATCAATCAAAGATGTATGCGCTCGAACATTGTCGTGATGGAAAACTATACCCTTTCTATTCATTGATTCTGGGCGTTTTTCTTGAAGTGTTTGTTTCAATTTTACTAATCGCTGACAGTAGACATAAGAATTGATCGTTTGGTCATGTGGCAAAAGCCACAATGCTTCTCCAGTCCCACCATACAAATAACATGACTTTGTTCGGTGTGAGGCCTGGCTTTGGGACTATTTGTGATGGCTCACCTCGCTCAGATCAAGATCGTTTTTGATCATTGTTAGCGTAGGTGATCCACTTCTCATCACCTGTTACCAATGTCTTCAGAAATGGATCGATTACATTTCGTTTTAGCAACATCTCGATATAAGGAAATTCTATTGACCAAGTTTCTGTCATTTAAATCATGCGGCACCCAAACATCTAGCTATTTTTTCAAAATTCAGTTTATACAAGTGATCCAAAACGGTTGAGTGGTGAATTCTAAGCTCTTCCGCAATTTGATGACTGCTTATGTGTCAATCTGCTTAATTTTTTTCAATATTATCATTGAAAAAAATTAAGCAGAACAATATTAATTAATGTCATCAATATTAATCAAGTCATCAATATTAATTACCTTAATAGGACAACACAGCGAGGAACATCATTCACATCAAAATTACTAGGCCTGAATCAAATGAACTATTTCTTTGCAGTAGTTTTAGATAAAGTATCTTCTCCGTAAACACCACAAGTCTCATTTCGACCACTAGAAGTATTCATACCCTTGTCGAAAAAAAATTGTAAAACATATCTAATTTTCTCCTTAATAACTTCCATTTTAAAATTGTTGAAAAATATGAAAAATAAAACTTTTAAGTTGTAATTTCAATTTGCCGCCATTACAAAAATGTCAGCTGTCAAACGGTTTAATATATATCACATTCCCGCCCGTGATCAGTATTGCCAGAAATATAGCGCGCTAAAGTCATACGTCCAAAAAGGCCGCGAACTTTTCAGACATTACACATTTTATTATAATAAGACTTGGGTTGTTCAATGTTAACTGTACTCAAATAAGATGTAGGTTATACAGTGAAGCTCACTTTACATTTCGTACAATCATAATAGGAAACCATAAAACTTTAGGTGGATTGAACGATATAATGAAACGCTTTAATATGAATTATAATTGTTTAACTGCATCTAGAAGTGGTGTGGATTGGGGTTCTCGACCCCATGACTATGAATAATATCCTGACATTCATATTATGTAGAATACATAAGAGTTCGTCAGAGTAATCCAATATCTTTAAATATACATTACTAGTATTTATGGAGTCATAACCCAATCTATCTTCTATATTATATATATAAAACAAAGTCGGGTTAGTTACACCATTTATAACTCAAGAACGGCTGGACCGATTTTAATGATCTCTGATTTGTTGTATTCGTCTCCGCCTCGAATAGCAGAATAACTATTAAAATATCTGAAAAATTCACGGAAAAAAAAATATTAATCTAGAAATATATTAAAATTTTAAACAAAAATGCTTTTTACCCAAAAACAGGTAAAAACTGGGTAAGCGCCATCTGTTGGGCAGCCACAGCAAAGCGTGGCCGGACACAGCTAGTTATGTAATAAACAATATTTTCTGTTCCGAGTTTAAATTATTGTAAATAAGAAGATGTATTTTCTATTTCACTTATAAACTTTAGGAAACAATTTGTAATTTTGAAACTATTATTTATTTAATAGTTTTAATACACCTTAATCGTGTTTTATATGTTTGAATATATTGATTTAATATATTTTTATTTCGGCCCCACGCGACCTATCAAGAGATTTTAATACTACTCAACGTTTTCTGCTTTAATTTGAAATTCAATTCTGATCATTCTAGATAGTTCAAAAGGCAATTGAGATTAAAGAAAATTCACATTTCATGCTAATGTGTGATATGAATTTCAGTGAATCGCTAATGAATTACGATAGTTAGATAAACATGGTCCATATGCGGGCTATCGCGTCATTAAAAAGAAAAGTAAAGATTGACTACTCTTATAAAATAAGGAATTACTATAATACGAATAGAAATAGTTAATATTTTCGAATAGAAACAATTTATTATTAATGTGGTTTATAATCATAAACGTAATTATGGTATAACATCGGAGCAACAACAAATGCTATACAAAACGCAGGTTAGGCCCCACGCGGAGAAGGTACTGCTCAAGTGTTCACATCTCTGAGCCGGTGCACCGAAATATCAATTGGACCCATTTGACTCCATCCAACGACGAGCTGTTCGAATTCCCACTCTCACAGGCGGTCAGAGTGCGGAGAGGCGTGTTCCAACTCCTATATAACGGGGAATGTTCTGAAGAGCTGTTCAATTTGATGCCAACTTCGGTTTTTTACCATCGCAAATCCCGTCATCGTCGTGTGGTTAATCCACACAACCTTTACAAAGAGTCGGTGGGCACAGTGCGGCCGTCGCGAACCCTAAGGTTGTGGAATGAACTGCCTGCTGACGTTTTCCGGCTACCCTACGACATGGGGCTCTTCAAGAAAGCTGGTGTTACAGGGGTCCATGGGCGGCGGTAGCCATTTACCATCTCAGAGACCGCATGTCAGCCTGACATAAACATAACATAAAGCCAACTTTCTTTTCATGTTATATTTGATATTCTCCATATAAAGTAGCAATTTCATAGATAAAGAATTATTATAATAATTAAAGGACCTAATAACCTAATATAGTAGAAGGTAGATATAAAAACTGATTTTAATGGTCATGAATGCGAAAAAACAGTTTCGACACATTGTGCGGCCACGAAATTAATAAGATTGCTACACTTAGGTGTATACGTATACTCGTACGTATAATCTTTTAATACTACTGTTGGAGTCCTACTACACCCTTCTTTGATTTTAATGATTGGAACGGATGATTGATAAAAAATCCCTTTTTAGTCATTAAGTCCGCCTCTGTAATTGTTTAATTAACTACAATATTAAATATTATTGTATTAATATAATAAAGGTACACATACAATATTATTGAAAATTTTATTCCCATTTTTTCATTATTTGTGATATATGAAACATTACTTTCAAAAATCGATAAATGTCCATGCTTTCAAAGATTTCCGCTATTTCAGTGCCATAAAAAAACATCGAAGACGTTGGAGTCAAAGGGTGACCATTTGCAATTTTGAAGTAAACGGTTCTTTCTTTTCTGCATTCGTACTTCCACCCTTCAATAGCTTTACCTTTATCTGTGTTTTTTTATTTGTTATTTGCATCAACATGTATCCAATTTAATTCGGCGGTCAGATACCATTTCTTAAAATTTCTTCATCTAAATAGGATCATTTCTGGATTTGACCACTTCCTAATATGTCCACTGCATGTAGTGTGCAAACAAGTTTCATAACAGAAAGATTGGAGATATTAAATTCGACAAAGAACTGAAGATATTGTTCAGAAATTAAAAAAATAGCAGATTTCTAATATTGATTTCCCTAAAAAATATTTACTTACCTAAGATTCAAAATAAAGTGTTGCTTTTCATTTTTTTTAACTTACATCTCTGTACATTTTTGTTGTTTACATTTAAAAAATAATTATTTATTAAAGCTTACTTTTTTAATAAAACTTACGTTTTCATTGTTTGTTTCGTGTGTCATGCATGTGTTATATATGCATTTTAAGCGAAAATTGATATGCTTTAAAAATCTTATCCACACTTTATAGGATAGATTTTTGTTTAAAATAATCAACATTTTTGCCGCCGTTTGTTCCGTTGTGTGTTACACAATAATTATGTTGAAGCAAACTAAATTAATAATGAAATTAATAAATGATTTCAAAATCAAATGTTTCACAAAATATTCTTAAATACTCTTACATTATTCGGAAAAATAATCAAGTTAAATTACAAACTGTTTGCTTATAGAAGATATTATACGAGTACCTACTTATTAATTATGACCTATCGAATGGTCACAACACTCACAACACAATATTACCTAGGCGAAAGTAAGACGGATAATACCCAAGTTGTAATAGGGAAAGATACCTCAAGAGTCAAGGTTTCCGTAGTATATTCGTGTCTGTTTGTTTGGATTATCTATGATGGCTAAATGAACGAGGACCTTCATAATAAAGTACGGAATTCGATGTTACGTTATAGAAGATACAAAAGTTTATAAAATTTCAAAACTGTATAAATATTTTTTACATGACATCGTTAAGTCATTCTAAGGAGCTACCACTCGTGTGAAATGTGGGCAATTGTTAAGATAATAATTATATTATATTATTTATAATAAATGACACATGTAACAAACAACAGATAACTTCAAATTTATTTATTTTTAATCATCATTAGACTATAAACTCGATTCGTCCTACTTGTAAAAATACTCCTCGTGAAAGTCTTGGTAAGTTATTGTTACAGTGCTAAAAGTCAACTTTTGAACAATGTAAATAAACAATAAGTAAAGCCGACCAAGTGCGAATTTTATTGTAGAAATACTTATTCGAACTAAACAAAGTTCAAATGTCTATAAGTATTTAGGAGCTCACTAATGCACCAATTTATTCAAGAATTATATCAGATTGAAAAATAAATAAATTAAATAAAGTAATAATTAATAAATAAATAATTACCAAGAAATAATCTCTACGCTTGTTGTGAATGGAAAGGGAGAGAGAGAGCTACGTTAAAAAAAGGATTTTCATTCCCAGCTGTAAAAAAAACGACATGCGTAGGCTTATTGGCTGTCTAAAGCAGACAATACCAGGATAACATGAACGTTAGGGCAGTTATGCAAGCAGGGTGGGGCAGCTCGTCTACGTGCGTCACTACTCCCTGCTTGTGATGGATATATTTTTGTATCAAAGGGACGTTGAAACCTTTGCAATAAGAAAATAATTTCTACAACTTTATCCTAACCTATTAACTACAATATCTGTACACATGACTTAGGCAGAAAATTATTTTGATTGTGGATATTCACCTAAATAAGCAAACTGACAATATAATGATCATTTGCATCTACTAAGATAAGTAATTACTTTATTTTTATTATTAACAAGTTTTCTATAAATATGAATCAAATTATTAACACTTGATACTTGATAGCACTATTGGGTATATCTACAAAAAAAAAACAATAATCTAATAGAACAAAGTATAAAATGTATATTTTTACAAGTAGACAATTAAATTGTTTATCATTCATTTGTATCATCACAAAAATGGGTTATAGAATCGTCTTTGTTCCAGCGAACTCGCGAACTACCAATATAACTTAAGATAAGTGCCACATAATGATATTATTATGGTAATTATATGTTTTTAGCTGATGTAATATAGCGCAGACCTACTAAACGAACACGTGTCGAGTAAGGTAGTGTTCCCACTGCAATTTCCAGACTCAACAGCAGCTTAGAAATTGCTTTATCGAAAAAAACATTTTATAAAACTGTTTTGCAGAACAATTAATGACGTCAATGTTAATAACGTAGTTTGTCCTCTCAGTGCCAAAGGAAGAAATACAAGCTCCTTTAGCGTTATGAGCGCCTGGTAATTTTGCGCACGATGATGGCGCACCGGTGGGACGGTTTCGTTCGTCTCTCCCACTGAGCAAACAAAGTTGTGGAATCTATCTGATCTGTGTGAAATTGTTAATTTCATATATAACAATTAACAAACTAACAGCGGATACAGATATATAAACCGATGTACTCAGGTTTTGAACTTATACGTAGCTTGGGACGCCGCTGCGGCCAAGAAAGTAGTGGAAAGTCGCCGGTAATGGCTGCATGAGAAGATCGGAAGACCGTTTGTGGTGGCATTCCTTAGGAGAGGCCTATATCCAGCAGTAGAGAGACACGGGCTGATGATGTGTATGTATGCATAGAATAATAATCATATCTCTTTCACTAGTATAAAATTAAATATTATGTCTGCTGTTTATTTATGTATGCTATGTATATAGATACGTTATGTTTATGGGAGAAAAAGAGAAGATAAACAGTAAAAAAATGAATAGCAGACTTAATAATAATATAAAAGTGTTTAGTTTTCGTTTAACATTGTTAAACCCCATTTCAAATATTGCGTAGTTGATAATTTAATCGGAATCGGGTGTTTATGATATTCGTTATTAATATAAAAAATATGGAGACATGTCTCCACCAATCCTCCCTCACTGAGCCCGCATAATGGATTATGTGCTAAAGCCCTCCTACTGATTTATTAAGGGAATCCTGTGGCCCTGCAATGGGACGCTAAAGAAGCTGAAAAAATTTAGAAAATACATACATATATCGAATCCCGTGGGAACTCCACGAGATATTTCCTTTATTGAGAAGAAAAGTTGTGACAAAATAGAACTATGCAAATAATAGTTTTTCTTCTAATTTTCTCAGATTTTTTGGTGTTTTACCAAAAATATAAGAGGACCAAGCAGACACGTGTAATGAGAGAGACACGTGTAACCTGAATATGTGTACAAAAATGAATCAGCTGTTCAATGATAAAACTTTGTGGTCTTTTTTCATTTGTAGAGTAGTTTTTTGGATCTGAAACCAGAGAAAAATAGTAGGGACAGTATTTTTTTTACAAACAATAAACAACGAAAGGTTCGAACAAAGACTTAGCACGTAATGTATAAATTGAATGTTGCAGTGCGTGGTGAGTGAGAGGGCTACTGGTTTGAGGGTGGGGGAGCCACCGGGTCTGAAAGTGATAGAGGGGGCGCGAGAGGACAGAGGGGGGCTTCGGCACGTGACAAGCCGTCACGCGGTGCGAACTCTCCCGACCACACTCGGCGATGCAACATCGGACTTCATCGGAGGGGAAGGGGCACAAACACGCAATGTTCTATCGCTACACATTTAAAGGTTACCATTGTTTGGACATATAGAAATCTAAAATAATCTGCAAATCATAGAATATGACATCTTTTTTAGACAAACCAAGTGCAGCATTTCATGGATAAAAGTTAATAAATTAGATTTTAAGAATTTATGTTTTATATAAAGACAAACGAAAAAACTTGTACAGTAATGTATACAATATTAAACACATTTTGAGAATAACAACAATTTTATCGCAATGTCAATAACCTCGCAGATACGGCAACGCGAATATCGTCACACATTTTTTGTGATGCCCATACACGTGTAAGCTTGACATACATAATTAGAATTGATTTAAGTCAGTCTGACAATGAACTGGATTTTTATGGGAATATCATTAATGAATTTAAAATAATTACAATTATCTGTCAATTTTAAAATATACACTCACCGGCACGGAAAGTTGGCCACGTGTGATTTTTGCTGTAGCTTGCATTTAAATAAATTTTCTTCAATAAATTATGTGTAGGTGGGTTCGATATGTGTCACTTTTATTTTTTTATAACTTTTTTGAAAGATTACCACACAAATTTAAAGTTTATTTAAGACTACGCACTTTTACACAAAAAAAGAATTTTAAACACTCAATTTTAAAGACTAGGAAATGAAGAGTTTGCTAATTTTCTTTATCGTCTATACGTTTTAGTATCGGGTGTTTCCTCCTCTGGCCCTGATAACCGCCTGCATTCGATCTGGCAAGCTTTGAATGATGTTTCTGACATCAACTTGCGGTATGTTTTCCCAAGCGTCCAGTACTGCATTTCGTAGCTGATTGAGTGTCTGTGGCGGGTTGGAGCTTGACTTTATCTTTCTTTTGAACATGTCCCAGATGTGTTCTATTGGATTTAAGTCCGGGCTACAAGCTGGCCACTGCAAGTTCTGAATGCCGAACTCTTGAAAGTACTCATTCACGTAATGTGCGACGTGTGGGCGTGCATTATCGTGCGTTAAAAGGAATTGGTCGTGTCCAGTGAACCCCGAATAAGGCATAACATGATCCTGAAGGGTCTCCTCGATGTATCGAGTTGCAGTTAGCCGATTATCGACGATAACCAACTCCGTACGAGCGTCGGAATTTATTCCTCCCCAAACCATTATGGAACCTCCGTGAAAACTCACTGTTTGTGTAGTGGTAATGGGTAAAAACCGTTCTCCTCTTCTTCTCCAGACTCGTTCCCGACCATCTGGAGCACATAAAGCGATTCTACACTCATCTGTAAACAGAACTTTAGCCCATTGCTCGTGGGTCCAGTGTGCGTGGTCTCGTGCGAATCGAAGTCGAGCTACTCGGTGCTGTCTGAGAAGCCGTGGACCGCGTGCTGGTCTCCTTGATTGAAAATACACTTCCTCCATGCGTCTTCTCACTGTACGTTCGCTAACATTCACGCATCTCGCGATTTAGAGCCGCTGGCGGATCTCAACAGCGGTAAGATGGCGATTTCTCAAAAATTCCAGGGCAATAAATCGATCGTCCCGGGCTGATGTGCATCTTATGCCTCCACTGCCTGGTCTGCGGATGTAGTGGCCAGTTCCTGTACATGTGATTGGCACTCTTAATTTCACTCAAAAATCTCGTGCATTATTAGAAAAGTAACTTGCTTATCAAACACACAATAAAGAATTATAAACATTTATAACACATGGCGACTGACTTAATCGCTCGAGCAAGAATGAAACAAGAGACCCTGATAAGATAGTGCTAATGAAAACAAATGAGTGTCGAGAACCACGCGACATAAAGAATGAGCCAGATCGATGCAAAATATCTACCTACTTGTAAGGATTATTAAAACCAAGGTTAGCAGGGTTTAGCAAATACGTGTCTTCATTTGGTTTCACCATGGTATTGATAACACAAGTATATATGAAGTAACAGATGAACATGAGATTAATGAGTTTAATCTCATAAAACTGACCCAACACACGTCCATCATTATTAGATTATATTATATATAAGAAAATAAAAAAACATATTGTCACTACATGTATTGTTATTTATGTGAAGTTTATTGCAGCTTTTACATGTTACTATCGATTCAGTGCAATTACGTTTAATTTCAGTATTGAAAAGAAATGATATAAAATGCGCTCGAGAAGCCGAAGAGATAACATCTCTCCGAAAGTGAACGCAGTCGCCACTGAAGATGTCAACCGCAGTTGTTGACGAAACGTTTGGAAGAAAGAGAAGAGATTCCAGAAGACCTCGGCCAAGTAGCCCGGAAGATTCAATTAATATAAAATGATATAAAAGTCTATTATATAAAAAACAATGATATGTTGGAATATGACCACCGAGCGATTGCATCGATTGCTCCGTAGGCTCAACTAAGAATATTAAAGCCTTTACATAAATGAAGGCACGTGCAATGTGCATGCTGAACAATGTGTTATAAACGTCGATAACGACTGCAGCTGACGATATCATGGGTTATGTAATAAATACTTTAAGATCTCCCGATAACTCAGTTTTTCAATATTATTATTACGTAACTTTGTAACTAAGAAATCAAATCGAATTAATTTCCTGGTTTCTTTTTAGATTCATAAAATGCACGTAGTATATGCATAAAATGTATTGCATAGAAAAGAAGTAACACATGTGCTAAGGATAGGTTGAGAATTAGACAAAATTATGAACGAGTTCATGACACATTGTACGAGTAACATACGACTACGTGAGTATAAAAGCGTAGCGTGTTCATGACGACCTTGGCAAGAGGAACGCCTTGACGGCGACCGGCACAACACGCGGATACCGTGATGTTTTGTTTTGTAGACTCGATTGTTATCCTCCTCATTGCCTATGTTATCCTATTAATAAAGTAGTCCTCAAGGGTGGACGGGTGCACTTTTATAAAGCAAATTTATCTTATCCTGTTTAGGTAATTTGTTGTTTTGCCACGGAAATTAGCGATTTATGAAAAAATAATAATCACAAATAGCAATGACTTGTTATGTCGATTATTAATGGTTGTCATATGAGCATTTTCGCTAAATAACCAAATATGTATTAAGAAGAAATGAATAAATAGGGTTATCGGCCGAAGAGTTACGGAACTCTAAAAAAACGAGACGGCGCCTGACTGCAAAAAGTGTAGTTTATTAATACCACCACACGTAGCGTTTTTTCCTCTTATCCAAGCGGTATATCAATAATTGTAGACGAGAGCAAAAATTATTAACGTTGAGTAGACGCGGTCTTGGATTTTCTTGTGCAAAAACATTACGAGGCCATCAACAAGGCCGCTATTTGCACGTACCAAACTGGATATCAAATGCATGACATAATTATAATTTAGTAAAAATATATCAACAATTTTGGATTAATTTAATAAATAACTGTTCTTTAACTAAACTCACCTAAATACTCCTTTATCCACTTCTTTTTAGGGGGTCTTGTAATCTTTTGAGCATCTCTTGAATCTTCTTTGACCGGACTCTTTAGAGCTGAGGTGGAGGGTTTGTCGACTTCAGGTAATCGCGGTGCAGGCGTAAAACAATTGATTGCTTGCTGTGGCGGGAAGGCATAGCCATTAATAGGAGGCCCCTGTGACTGGAACTGCTTGTATGTTTTGAATGTTATAGGAATAGGTTGAATGATGCTACCAAATTCTGTTTCCCTGGTATTAATAGCGATGGTATGAAATGTGTCGGAGTAATAATTATTTTCACCAGGAGTTTCCATCGCATCAAACAATTCTGGTTTCGCTGCACAACGGCGATAACTGGTAGTGTCCAGATCCACTTCGGTGGTTTCCATAAGTATACCCATTCTACGGTGGGCCACAATATTTGCTAACTACGTATTCCGTAAGTCCACATTTTCATAGTCTCACTTGCGTCCTATACATTTTTAAATAATTTATTTGTCAGTTCCACACAAATTCCGTGTACTACTTTGTTATCACTTATTTATCACTCATGCTTATGTAATCAGAAAATTTATCTGCATATAACAGTGTTTCAGGATGCGTTTGCAAAAATTCTTCTAAATTAAAAGTTTCATCATACAAGGTTTAAGGCAGGGAGAGCATAAATACTATGTATGAACAATTTGCATGAAAAAAGTAAAACTTAAAATTTTGTTCAGTAGGCCAAGCAATTCATTGTGACATAAATCCTAGTAGGAAACCGACTGTGCCATCATATGAAGGACAGTCCGTAGATGAATTCCGTTATGTTTTCCACTCGGAAATGTTGTCTATTAATTTGTTATAAACACTTAAAGAAAAAATAGTTTTTTTTAGTTTTTTGCTTATAAAATGGAAACTAATGAAGCAATCTTAATGATTTAAATAGGCGATTTATAGAGAATAAAAATATGAACAAAATGAGAGGTCGAACGACTCGATCGGGTAATTAGCAACAGAGAAAATCCGGAAAAACCGAAATTACACTGACAGGGCTGAAACTTCGCGAAAATGTAGTAATTTATAGGTACTTTGTGTGTGCAAAAACCCCGACGCTATCCGACTATTAGTTTTGGCACAATCGTAATTTTAATTTTTCAATGCGCTATTTTGCAGCAGGTCTGGATGCGTTATAGATCGTTCGATTTTAATTTTCTAAACGGATTTGAATAGTAGAAGTGTAGTGCAACAAAACGTATATTTTAATTTTTATCTAAAATGCTGCGAAACAGGTCGGAAATGCACATAAAGATGACTAAAAACTGATTCATTTACCATTCATTCATTTATAACAAATTAATAGACAACATTTCCGAGTGGAAAACATAAAGGAATTATCTACGGACTGTACTTCATATGATGGCACAGTCGGTTTCCTACTAGGATTTATGTCACACAATCGCTAATACTTTTCTCTATTGCTTGGCCTACAGCTGGATTCGATTGTTTGTATTTAAAGTTTATGTTATAAAATAATAAAAAGTCAACTGCGGGCTGCGGGAAAGAGATCAGGAATATGTGAGTGAGAAAGTAAGTCAAATTCAATGGGCAATGGAACCTAGGACGACAAGTCAAAAGCTAGCATTTGTCGGCAGTGGTTCGGTACGAACGCACGAACGACGCGGAGGGCGCGTCGAGCTCAACAAGTGAGGGGAGGGCGTCGAACGAATAGTAAGGTCTGCCGGCACGTGCACTCCTCGCACCTCTCCGCACCCCGCCACTCGCAGACACTGACAGTTAACTCGACTTCTTCCTATATCATGCGGCCCTGGTATCACGGCCAACTGAATTGGCAGACATTGCTTTTTCTAACCCAAAAAAGAAAGAAAGAAAAAAAAGAGAAGAAGAGTTGCATATTTAATTTCAATCAATTTATTAATTATTAATGAATAATGTGCTATGTTTAAACTTATATTTATAATTATATGGTTTATAATTCAAATTATTGCATAATTTACTGTTTTTTTTTATAAAAACATGGTAAATTATGCAATAATTTGAAAAATACGATTTATGTGTTTAATGGGACTGAAAAATCCTTGAAGCAAACTAACTACGTAAACACATCTAAATTTAATTATAATAACAAGATAAATTTTAGTTCCAAATTATAACTTGGTGCCAAATTCACCACGACTGATGATGTGTTTAACACTGAGCTGTATACCATTCAAGAGGTTATCTAATCTACCGTGAAACTGTTTATAAAATCAGATGTTGGAATTTACATTTACTGATTATCGTACTCAGAGCAACGTAAGCTATTTAGTGCCTTACATTGGCGATATCGAGTAATAACAAACGACAGTAGTATAACAACATGCCTCGTGTTTATGAAACATTACTAGTAGCGCGCCGTAAACAACAAACATGTATTGCATGGAATTGAAGAAAATAGTACATTGTTACCCTAGGGGTGAAAGTGACTTATTTCAGTCCCGAGACTGGGTTTGGTGCCCGAGCGCAGCGAGGGCGCCAATAGGTCGAGGGACTAAATAAGTCCTGAACCCCTAGGTAAATACTGTGCTTTTCATTACGAATACAAGGAAAGTAATTTAAAAAATATACTCTTTAATTAATGGGTGCGTTTCTTTATGTTATTTCAATTTTACATCGCGCTGTAATGGAGTGGCTGTATAGGAAGTTAGATCATGGTTACATAGAAATGTGAAAATAGCTCTTTTTTTTCTTAATTTTTCAGTTGTCTGTCAGTTGAAAACGCTCACCCTAGGGTGTATTGGGCTATTTTCACTTCGCTCCACAGGCAACTTCGGACCTACTTTCAGAGTATGAGTAATGAAAAATAATTTTGAATTAGCGCAAAATAAATAATTAAGGTGTAATACTAATAACCGTATCCTTCCCGGAAGTTGAAAACATGGATTCTGCTCATGATTCTGAGTTAATTGATATAAAATAGCGTATTCTTTTGTACAAACATCAATTCTTGGGATTTGGCAAATTTATATAAAAATTTGATAAAAATCCAAAATATATAATTTTTTGTAGAAAAATATTCAGAATCATCAAGGGAACCATGATCTCAGACTACGGAAAAAGTTCTAAATACATACACCCTTATTATACACACAGGTTTACAGTTTGTAAGAAGTAGGTACAACTTAACTTTAATGCTGCATGAATACTGGCATTTAATTGACGTTTACCAAGACTCGGTTATGTAATTACGTAATTTAAACCGTTAACTTCATCGCTGTAGAACGCTGAAATCTTAGTATATGACGTAAACGGGAAAATCAATTTAAGGGCAATCCTAACCAAACGCTACGTAACTAAACCTCACCGAATACCGCCAACATTTCTAATTAATCCCTCCAAGTCAAGGTAATCAAATACAGGACTGAAAGTTTTGCACCAGGCTATTAATTTCTATTGTTAATAACTATGAAATATAATAAGTAGTAAGCAAGCAAAATTAAGTAAGCACTTTCATTTTGAGAAAATCTTACCTAGGTAGGTATATAGAATAAAGAGGAATTTACTCAAAGAAATACAATATTAAAAACGACACTAAACGAATAATTTGCCTTTCCTGTATTATATTGATAGAATTCTATCAAACGCTGTAAATGCTGTTTAGTAAAATGGTTCCATATTCACTAAAGCAATAGCAGTTAGGGTTGTATTTTATCTCTATTATACGTATATGTATACACACACTGTCTTGCCTATATTCAGAAATACATAAATGTACGAAATCCACAAGTATGGAATCTGATCTTAAGTTGTAATTGTTAATATTGCTGACTAATCGACACAGTTAAAAATGTATAAACGAATAATAATAATTGTACCGCGTCAATGCTATTACGCAATCTAGAACAATCTAGGTTCAGACGTGACAATTTTTATACCTTATTATTTTATTATACAATAACTATTTAAAACACATCAAGTAGAAACAGTAATGTGCTTAAATGTATTATAAAGCTTACTTTTCCTATTATTATTTCGTTGAAATTTTACAAACAATCTAATCCAGAACCTTCTCTCCGCCGGCACTAAGTAGGTACGTATTCGTAAAGAGGCTTTGAGTTTCGCCTGCAGCTGGAATCCAATAGTAAATTTAATTACTATTCCTTTATTACCGGCGCCAAGAAAACGAACAAGGTTTCAAAGACGTCTATTGGTGGAAGGATAATAAATTCTATGCAGTAAAATGTAAATTCATATAATTTCCAATGTTGACTTCGAAAAGGACGATTCGTATCGCGATACTAAATTTCATTGTAATAGTCTATAACCATTCGTCTACAGTCCATAAATACTGATCCAGAACCATGGTACAGGTATAATTATATCGGCAACAGTGGTATCCGGAATAATTTAAATTTGTTTTGCAATTCTATGGTTTAGAACAGGACAGCACCGAGGAGGCACAAAATGAAGGTTATTACTCAGCAGTGGGTGGAAACAGGCTGATGATGATGATTTGCAATCGTGAACACAAATCAAGAAAATCATTTCTTAGTTCAGTTGTCGTGATTTGTGGAAGTCCATAAGATTTTTTTATCCTATCATTGCAGAATGTAGAATAAGTAACGCTCTATTTTTATTGGCTTATATTTAAACGAGCAACAAAAAATACTAAAGTGGCAGCAAATCATGATCAACAAAACAACTTGTTTTTAATAACTGAAATAAATGATTATAAATTACTAAGAACGTCATAACTCCGTCGTCCATTGTCAGTAGAGAACCTAACCCAGATTTGCTGCCATCGATTTGCTGCCCGTTCAGTATTCTTTTGCTGATAATTTCATTATTTCTCATGTTCATTTAATTAATAGACTCTAAACTAAGAGTAGAGACATAAACTGTATCAAATTATTAAGTAAAGTCTTATTATTCACGCGGATTACGTTCCGTGAATATGCTACGTATATGGAAAAATGTATAGGATTAAAGAGAGATACGTTTCAAGTTTACGAAAAGAAAAAAAAATGATTTAAATAAAATAAACCTAATTATTAACAAACTTAAGCAGTGGTTTAAAGGATTTAGTTATTTTTATTGACTCGCCGCTTCTTAATGATCTTTTAATTCAGATTGGTATTTAGCTGTCATGTACAATTTTCCTTTTAAAAACAAAACTTCTTTCCATAAATGGATGTATTTTTATAAAAAAAAGTATTAGCCAGAGAGCTTATTCGTAACAAGGTTTTTTATGGTTAATGTCGATTTCTCCGTGCTGGTTTGTGGCTTCTTCAGTGGAATCGATGTTAAGAATTTCTTCAAAGTCCCCTTACAATTTAAGCTACTGTTGAATACCATTGGATTCTAATTCTAATTGTTCAAAGCCATCTCGTTCTATTTTACTTGCAATTTTGGAAATTTTGCAGTTACAACATAGTGAGAGAATCTACAAATTACACAAATGACTTCTAATTTCTTTCGTACCCTGATTAGAAATCTATCATCTAAAGACTAAAGTTGCAACTGCGTTCAAAGGATCAAGGAAAATGATGAAGCAAAGTTGGATTTTTTGTCTATTTGTGACCAATTTTTTAGTTCTTTACAGACAACTGTAGTGCGCTAAGCTTTGAATATGAAAGGTTTTCAGTGCCAACGGATTATTATTGTGTTATTATTTATTATAATACAAGAAATACGGTTTAAATCATGAAAAGAAAAGAAATAATTTATCTGCGGTCTATCATTTTATGAAATAACAAAAAAAACTATATATACTGACAATGTAGAAAATGAAATGATTCATAAAAGATAGAAAGTGAAGTTAAAGAATAAGGAGATAATAATAACAAGTTAACATAATACAAAGGGTCCTTACCTACCCTTTGTTTTACGTTAACTTGTTATTATTATAACAGTGGAAAATGAGAAAAGTCTATAAAATATGAATGATCAGAAGAATAAAAATGAAATTTTGATCGACTAGTTCGGACTCGAAAACAAATATTCAACACTTACATAAATCTTTGTACTATATGTACAATAAACACGTTGTTTTAAACGGTTCTCAGATCTCATGCAATATTGCATAGAGTTAAATACACATAATGCCATAAATTATGCAGCGATGTCCATATAAAATAATGTTGAAATGTCTATAAGATATACCTACAAAGTAAATGTGTTGTAATCGTTGTAATCATACTGACAAGAAGTGCCACGAAGAGTTGCAATTAATTACTCGTACATAACGGCAGAATCTCTTCTTTAACAGGATTTAAACAATCTTTGAAACTATCAACTAAATATACGCACTTCTCAACGAAATCGAATACGTCAAAATAATGTATGAAACGAAAAAGAACAAAGGGGAATGCCCAAGTGACTATGGAACTTAGTATCGGTGCAAATATTGTTGTGCCAACATGAAAACTACTGTCTTATGTTGCAATTAATATATACTTTCAAGAAAAATAAACAGGATTTACATAATTTGGCGGGTTTCATAGAAATAGATGGGTAAACTTCCAAAGTCTAAATATCAAAACACATTGTTTTCCTTTTAGTAAATAGGTAAATTAACACTTAAGTATGCTATTGCTTATTAAATACAACATAAAATGTGGAAAGTCTCAACCACTTTGTGTTGCTTCACTCCATAAGGACTAGTGGACTATAACTGTCTTACCTTATGTTTTACTGTAATAATTATCAAGATGACGCCTATTAACTAGGATCGCGCATTATAGGTCAAAGAAGTCAGTTAAAGTATAAGCTTTATTGAACAAAAATACATAGAACAAAATACACATGAATAAAGTGAACTAATCGAACAGTTAGTTCATAAACCGGCGAACTGAACTTTCCATAGTGCAGTCATATTTAATGGAGTCTCTATCTCACAATCACTTTTCACAATTAGCTACACTACTATCCTCGTTTACAATGCTAATGGAGTCTCTTTCTCATAATCACTTTATATAAGTTAATAAGGTTTAATAAACGACCACAATATCACACATGAGAAATAACTCAGACAGCGTAACAATAATAATAATGTCAATTGCGCCGGCCAACGACAAGTGACATTTCAGTGTTGCCAAAAATATTATACACAAATCGATTTTTAATACCGTAAAAAATACACAATAGAAAGACTTTTAAATGTACTTTTTGTTTTATCCGGCAAATGTGAGACTCCAGATTACTTTATAAAATCATGATAATTAAAAACAGGAATTATTCATATCCTGAACTTGTGGCACAACTTAAATTCAAACGATACTGCTCATGGGCAATCCCCTTTGTTATATGAAAATTGATGAAAAAGAACAAAATATAGATTTTAGTAAATTATCTCTAATGGCAATCGTAACACAAAAAATTCCTCGGTTGCATGCAATAACAACATTAATATTTATTGTAATATCATACAAGTGCGTAATATGTGTGTAGATATGTAATCTACTTATTATGTAAAAATTACCTGCATTCACAGTGCGAAGATATGAAGTCGTCTAATTAGACGAAGAAATTCAAGGTAACTATAATCTATTCCTAATTTAGGAAAATAAAATATAAAGATCGAAAGTATTCTTAAAGAAATGATTCGTTTTTAAAGCGTCAGGATACCGTATATAATAATATACGAGTACTTAGTTCGATAATTAATCAGAGACCTCATAGGAAAATTAATTGGGTATGGTTCCATTCGCTTGGAAAAGACGTTGAGATATTGCGCGGCGTTGCATACGTGTCTATGAACGGGGGAGGCAGTGTCGTGCTGCAGGCACTTGCTAATTGTTTCACTGCACCGGATCGTGGTGACGGGCACGTGGGGTGCGGCGCAGGTGCCGGTGACCTCGCGCTATCTCGTCTCGCCACTCGAGGTCGCGATGATAACGCACGCTATTTTCGACCACCGTAGTCAGCTCAGCAATCGAACTGTTACAAACGCATCCCGCGAAATTACCACAAAAAAAACGAATCGGAAATGCGGTCAGCGGAAGATCCTGCGCGACGCGGACGTTGCGATTCACGCAAGACGTCTTCAAAATCTACATGTCGCGAGAGCGGTCCAGCGCTTCAAAGCAAAGCAGCCGTGGCACGAAGCCTAACGGCGCCGACGCAATCCGCTCGACGACTGACTGAGTGGCCGCGGCGGACCGTGGACGGTCGCGTCGAAGGAGGGAGGAAGAGAGCGGAGGAGGTGGGAGACGTGCGACCTCCGGAACCTCGCGCCGCCGCCGTCGTCGCGAGTGAAACCGACGGCGGACGAAATCGCAAAGGGTGTGGTGTGAGGGGGAGGGGAGGCCGCGCACGCGGTCGAGCGCAACGCTCGCTGCTGCACCGCTCTGCACTTTACATAACGCTGCACGCACGGCGCGCGTCGCACTCGCAAAACGAGGTCGCCTCGACGGCCGCGCCACGGGACACCTACAGAATTTTAACAGCGCCGCGGCGATCGGCCACTAGTGATGAAACGGCGGCATTAGCAGGCAGATGACGTGTTGCGAGGAGTAAGTCGGTCGACGACGAAGTCACTGAACCTCAACGCCGACGAATAAGGTGAATGGAACATTGCAACCGAAACGAGCGGCACGAAGGTGTGAAACAACGTAGGAGCGGTGAGCTGCGTCGCACCGCTCCTTATGCACAATAGCGTTTAGCTTTCTAATGAAATGTGGCCAACAGGCAGCGTTGTCAGACTTCCTTCAACCCAACTAGTCGTAATAGACGAAAATTGTTCCAATATGATTATTATAGGTGAAAATATGGTAACTGTTTATTCTCATAATTTGATTAGAAAGACCAAAGAACACACGGTAGTGGTGTAGATAGTAATTGATCTTATTACAATCAATACGTTGACAAGTAAAACTGCTTAATGAAACAGTAATCTTGGCTTGCATAACCACTAATCTTCCTAATTGGATTTCACCACATTGTCGTCGTAATGTTTATGCGAACGTTCTGTACACGGCCCTCCTACGCGGGCGACGCGCGAGTGGCACGTGTTATATCTAACTATAGAACATCCGAGATACAGAGCTAACTATTGACGATCACGCTAATAATAGGGCGAGAACACCTATGTACGTTGCAGAACCCTGAACCCTCGACATTCGGCATTGAACGAGGAAAGATCTACGTTTTCTCAGAAAGAACAAAAAATTAGCAAATCCTTAATAGGAGGCAGTTGTAACAGAAATATTCTTTAATTTTAAAAAGTCTAACTTTGTAAGAGAGTCACGAATTATTCTTTCATTGCTATTCCTTCCACAAAGAAGCGAGAAAAGCGGGGGAGGGCGTAAAAATAATTTGGAGTGCAACTCATAGGAACACAAGTATTATGCAGGTTCCGGTAAGGTGGCTTGTAAGGGAGGAAGGACGGCGCATGCGTGCGACGGCTGACCTTGATGCGGTGCAGCGTGCAGCCCGGGCCGCCCGGCCCTCTCCCGCACACCCGCGCCCGGGAAACACCGTCGTATAAACACCTCTCTCTCCTCATGTACCCCTTGTAACGACGCTTACCGGTTTAGCAGGTTGCAAAGTTACGAGACGACCTAGCACTGTGCCTAGATTCTATTTCTGGATCGCGGACTCTCCATAAGATCAGGTGTTGCATGCAGCCACCAACAATATTCGTAAAGCAACGTGTCCGTCTGTGTATTTCAAACGAGACTGTGTAAAATCAAAATTATAATTATTCTGGGTACACAATTTCGCTTGTCAGTGTACGTATTTCAATGGAAGCGTTTAAGGACTCATTATGACAATCAATATAAAACGTATTTAGTGAGAAGTTATTCGAAATGACAACGTTATGAAGGGGAAAATTCACCCCGAGGATGTTGAGATATCAGCCGTATGCATTAGGTAATGTTATAAAAAATAAAACAAAGTTTAAATATAGACATTCCTGATACTTCGCTCCTAAAAGCTACCAAAAAGGTTGAAATGAAATCAGTGTGAAACTTAACTGATTTATGTAACGATTATGAAAATTTTGTAATGTTATTAAAACCAAAGTCATTGGAATTTCACGTAACGGCATCTGACTACACAACCTATAATAAATAGGCAATAAGGTAGGTAATATTTATTATGCAGCTAAACTCTGGATTTCCCGATTATCATTTACAATTCATAAATATTTTAATAGACAAATAGTTGTAACCAACACAACACTCTGAATGATTCAGTTATGAAGTTAATTTTGTTATTTAGCAATGTTAGCTCCGCGAAATCTTCATATGCAATGTAAGGTGTAAACAAACAAATATATTACGCAACAAGTCATAATAAAGTAGCTAAAGATACGTATGACGGAACTAGACTTTACTATGTCGACGAATAATCCCGTTAACACACGGATCTAGTGCACTGGTTAGCTTAACTACGGGTATATTTCCAATTAGACACACGATTTCGCAGAACAAACTGTTGGAGCGCGGCAGAATTGTGTTAGCGCGGTGTCTCTGCGGAGGTTCAATACACTACAAGCGTGCGTCCTCAGAACACAGTCAGTGATGGCGAGGTCACGCGATCCCTTTCACCATTCTGATCGGCGAGTACGAGCACGGCGGCGGCCTTACGTGAGCCTTGATGAGACGATTGTCTGTCGCACCTACTAGGCCGAAGCCATTTCGAAGCTCCACTAATTGGGAATTTGTACTGCATGCATGGTACTTTGTTTTCCCACTGCTGTAAGTATTGTCTTACGCAAATGTAAAAAACAGCTACATTCGTACAAGTACAATTTCGTAGGTTTATAAAAAAATAAGCAATACCCATACATGCTATACCGTTCTTATTAATTGTAATCTGTTTGCAATCTCTTGTATGTTATAATGCGAGATTTTGCATTTTGGACATTTCGCATATTTTGAATATGCCTAATATTTGCTTTTGAAAATTTTGTGCAACATTTTTATTGGTATTAAGTAACATATATTTTTTCACGTGTTAATTCAGCTTTGTGAATTACCCTAATTTTGAAGAATGTAACTATGACATAGTGAAATAAAATTAATGGAAACAAAGATCGGTATGAGGTAAATAGAAAATGGCGTATTCGAAGAGACAGGAAATTTTGTCTCTAACTAGTGGCGGTCGACTTACTGTTGGAAATATCTGAAATGGTGTCTCAGAGTAGTATAATAGAACAAACACAAACTAGAAAATCAATCTGTACAAGATATGTAACAACGAGTATCGTGCCTTTAAAAACTTTAAAGATTAATTATAATTATTAGCGCATAAGTATCAATCGTTGCCAATTGCTAAAATAAAATTCGATTGATATATTTAATAAGATGAATCAAAAAGGGAGACAGGTTGCGAGTGGATCAAGCCCGGTGCACTGTACACCACCTAGATCATAAAACTCTTCGATCAATAATTCGAGGATAAAACCAAATAAGAGTACTTTAGTTACGTATAATCTTGCAAGTAAAGCTGATTCTTTTTCAATGTGAAAATAAAGATAAAAAACAGTTAGGTTCAAAATTAATCTCAATATTAAAACGAGGACGTATGCCTTCAGATTCTTAAACATCTAAATCAAATTCGAGAAAATGAATAATACAAAAAATATATTGCAATTGACATTTATTAAAAAGTGACCTATGAGTGGAACGTTTCTAGTTTCTAGCAATAGAAGTAGAACGGAATGATGCCATTTGGAATGACATTGTGAACTCGGGTACACCGGCTGTGTATTTGAATGATGACATCGTATGCCAGTGTTTGAAAATTGTTTTGCATTTACCCTGGAAATCGGCATACTGCGCAGTGGTCACTTATTATAACAAAATTGGTTCATGCTCTTTATCGTAGGATGTGTGCAGATATAGGGCTATTTTTTTCTTTCGCAATTACAGTGTACTTAGTAAAGACTTAAAAATATTTTTTTTTGTCATTTATGATTGATTACCTAAAACTCATATAGAGGCCTCAGTTTCTAGTTCAATACTTTTAATAAAATTAGGAGTTAGTGAGTTAATGTGATTTACAGATTTTGTTAACTTTTCTTTAATCAATTATAACGTTCCTATACTACCATAACTTTCCTGTAGTCACACCTAAAAAATATTTAGAAACGTAAAATTCTCTTTAGAAAAAAAAATATAATAAAATGTTTTTCGGGTTGGATTTGGAGGTTGGTTTGGATCAAAAACTTATTGGAACTTTTAATCTCAAAATATTTAGTTTAGAATTCTACATGACCGAAGCTCGTAACAACTTTGAGATCCGGAACACAACTTTTGGTATCCAAACATTTGAAAGTTTAGGAACAGGAACAGCGTTACAGCTAATGTCCTCGGAGCGTTTGAAAGTCTAGAATCAGAAATGACATTACCGACTAAAACATTTAAAAGGTTAAAATCAGAAAACATTTGAAAGTTTACATTAAAAAAATCTCAATATAAAGTATAGTTTTTTTTTTACATTATAAAATTCATAACTTTATTTGAAAATCTATAATATGGTAATCTAACAATATTCAGATGTTATTTAAGAAAATGAGATCAGAGATGATAAAAACGAGGCAAATAAGCGTGTTTAAGAAATAAAAAAACTTGTGTTTCTGCTAATTACAATACTATTACCGTAGAATAAGACTAGAAACTTGTAAGTTTAAAAGTAACGGTTAAGAATAAGGATAACATAAACTTCATTGACCAAGTAATTCAAATCAAACATTTTTACATTTTAAATGTCTACAATATTTTTATATTTCTAATGTAACAATATTTAATAGAACACATAAATAATATTAGTTTTAAGTCAAACATCTGAACTTTTCAAATTTCTCCTAATTATAGATATTTTGAGTTAGGTATCAATTTAAAAAAAAAATGTAGTTAGAAATATTAAATCACGGTACATGTGCGATGTTATTAATCGCTATAAAAAGCGATTAACACAAAAAAATTACTTCAATCATCAGTGGCGTAACTATACCATCTGAGGCCCGTGGCAAATTTATTGGATGGGGCCCTCCCAGTAAAAATCGTCACGTTGTAGTTTAATTTTAATAAATCACTTAAGTAGTTACCCAACAGTATTACTAATATTGTGTGCATTTTAGTTAAATATCTAATAAATTTTATTTTCAAAAGCATAGGTACTACATAATTTTAATGAAATAACAATTTAATATTAACAAGATATTTATTAATAAAATTCTTTTCTCCGAGCTTTCTGTTCCGCAAAAGTATCAATAACATTATCAAAGTTTAAAGATCGGGCCATAGAATTTTCAATAGACAGAATAGCCAAGTTACGTAGCTTGTCTTGTCCCATAGAGTTCTTAAATAGGTTTTTATTAATTTTGCCAAGTTACGTAGCTTGTCTTGTCCCATAGTTTCTTAAATAGGTTTTTATTAATTTTAGTTTCAAAAATGATCTTTAGTAGTCACAGGAATTGTAACAAACAACATTAATGCAGTACATACTTCAGGAAAACTGCACGACATCAAATGATTCTTCAATATTAATAAATCAGCAAATTCTCTAATACACGAAGACTTTTCTATTTCGTCTCTGAAGGTGGACCGAAAACTGAGAATTTCCCTGGCAAATGATTCAGATATGTCTTTTATATATAAGATCAACATATTCTAGAGCTTTTTTTAATAGTTCAGTATCATTTAAATTTTGCAAAGTGGCAGGTTGCAAAACACTGAAATTTTATTTTTAATTTTTACTAAATTTTGTTAAAAATGTTAGGTTACTTCTGAGCTCGCGGCCTCTCGGACCGGGGCCCCCCGTCGGGTCGGGGGCCCGTGGCATTTTGCCAACCCTGCCACCCCCCTATAGTTACGCCACTGTCAATCATCAAAAAGCAGCGCATGATCTTATTTCAAGGTCACAGCCAGCTACCATATATGTAACACGAATGTATCGAGATAGCAGGAGACCGAATGCCTTGCAAACCCGGACCCGGCGGACCACGAGCTACATTTAATGCTCGTTTTCTCATCACGACTGTTCTACGCAATCATCACGACGTGATGGCAATTCCAATGCAACAAAACTGTCTAGTAGGTATGAGGAGTAGCTGTTAATGAAAGAATTTGTGAGAAGACTTAAGGAAGCCCTCTTAAGGGAATCGCAACTAGGTCTCGTTTAATGGCGGCTCATAAACATGTTCGCCTTCTTTTAGCTCGAAAACTCAACTTAGCGAAATGGAGCTTATTCTCTGGAGGGACTAGAATATACCTACTACTTAGAAATGACAGACGAAATAGGAACTAGGGGAACAATTTGTTCAGCGTTGCTTCTGACAAATGGTTGGTTTTAGTGGAGACTCCGGTGTGAATTTAAACTCTATACGCAAAAACTGATTAGGTTTATATCGATCCTGGACCCAGAGAACACGGTTGACTGCTTACCGATATACCGCCTAAAATGCTAGAGGATCATACCGTGTCATATAATAGGTTAATTTTGTAGGCGTAACGCAACACTTTGTCATCACTGTGAACCAACACGAATTATAGTTTATCGAAGTTGGTATCGAATGCAATGGGAAAGCAATGGTTCCGAACGCAATAATAATAATTTCCTTTATTTTAGATCATAATTAAATAAGATCCATAAAAAATATTAGTAAGATTACATACATTTATGTTAGTATTAAAAAGTAATAAAAGTATCGGTGTATCAACTATTATTATTATTATTTGTATAGCTGGACAGCCACCCCAATGTATGAGCATGGGAATTATGAAAGCGTATTCTGTATGGTGTTGGTATCGCCGCGGAATCGACCCATCCATCATAGAAGCAACACGTTTGCAGAGTATTGCGTGGAAACTTCCAGACGCGCTGCAGAATCGTAGCGGCCCCGACAGCACTTAGATTGTTATACAGTCCGGACCTTAATCTTCTAGCTAGAACAACTCTAACCTATATCAAACGAAGGGTTCGAGCAAGATCTGCCCCTTTAATTTCAGGAACGAAACCATCGAGGAGCTTAAGAAGACATTGGTATGAGACGTAATTTCCCCAAGTCTTCGGAAATTCATAGGATCAACGGTGTATAAATTGTCATAAAGCCCTAGTTGCCATTAAAGAGGACTGAAATTTCTCATTTCTATTTTTCCTTTTTTTTAATGAGTTAAAATAAGCGACTACGACGAACTTGAACGACGAGCGCTGGGTGAACGCTAATAAACATTTAATACTTGAACGGTAAGTGTTGGTGAGGGTTACGTCCAAATTTTTAAGGTTTCATGGTCTTAAACCCTTGTGATTAAAAGTTCAAGGTTAAAGTTCATTAGGGCTGACTTAGCGCTCATGCACTCGCGAGCCCAGCGCTTATATTGCAACACTAGTCAAAGATCATATGCTTGATTGAATCATGAGCAGAATCCATGGTTTCAGGCTACGGGAAAACGGTTACAACCTTAAAGGTACAAACCGAAGGCGACACTACTGGTTTCTATGAACCGTATCCGGAACGCAGCGTCGCTGTCACCTGCCGCGGGCGGCGGCATGCTGCGGTCTGCGGTCGACTTCAGAATTGGACCTTCATACTTTTTCTTCTTCCCATATTTTTTCCTTTATGTTTGTATATGTAGAGTTCACACTGTACACCAGTGCGTATACTAAAATTAGCTGATATCTAATCACATTAACCGTATGCGCCTAACATATTTTTACATAACGGACAATGAATAACGGATTGAAACTGAAATCTGTTAATATTTTATACATAACAGCATTATTATCTGGGATTTTGTTAAATCGCGGCCTCTCTAATATCCGAAAACCATTGATTTGGTTTTGTGTTTTAGTTTTGACAAGCCATAGCAGTGTGTATCGAGAATTTGTAAATATTTTTTACTCCAGTATTTTTTATTTTTTTAATAAAAAAATTATTGCACATACAAAATGTGTACCTATACGAAGGCAGACTTACTGCTTTAGGGCATTCTCTGCCAGTTAACCCCTGGGCAAACAGAGAATCAAGGGAGGTGCATAATAAAGTTGAAATTATGAGTGAGACCATACTAGAGCCCATTTCCATCCTATCGTATCTCCATTTCCTCAACGCTTTCTCCAAATACATTCCTAAATCTCAAAAGGTAGGCAGCGCATCTGAGGGCGCGCCAACGTTTTGTCGTTCTGGACTGACGGTGGCATGGTATCGTGCATGTCCATGGGCGACAGTACCTATCCATTTACCATCAGGTGGACTATATGCTCGTCTGCAAGCTTCTTCCATTAAAAAATATATTCTAATAGTATTTCTTCTTAATCTGTCAAGGTAATCTATCCAGGATACTTTGATTATGACGTAACCAAGACGAATCCAGGATGTATATAGTTGTAATAAACCAAAGGACAATGTTGCAGTAACAAACCATGAATGAAATGAAGAACGACACAAGAATGTAACCTATGTATTTTAATCTGTACCCACTAAAAATGCCTGCCTGCTTATAGAATGTGGACCATGAGGATTGGAATGAATATGAACAGTAGGTCTGTTTATATTATACTTATGCAGCCCTGGTGAGGGTAAGTACTCGAATGAATCATGACTAGGGTTGCCACGTTCAGAATACGTAAAGCCGGAAATTAAAAAATTGGGACAAAACCGAAACAAAAAAATTAATAGTAAATTTTTCCTTAAAGTTTGTAAATGTAGTGTTATTTAATTTAAAAAGTTATGCTTTTAGTAATAATCTATAACATAAGTAATTAGCAATTATTTTCGTCTCTCGATGAGATAATATTAAATAATTAACAAAAGTTAAACTTATACTGTCTTCAGTATAAACACACAGTAAAGCTTTAAATTATTCCTTTGTATTTGAATCACAATTATAATCTTTAAAAGAGTCTAAATTGGTATTTATGTTTACTGGAGCTAATTTGATATTTAAAATCATACTTCTAATTTTCCGAGATTTTTGAATGGTCCGCTTTAATCTCAGCCGTCGCTTGGAGACAAACGATCTCAACCCGAAGCCCGGACAAGCATCCTTGAAACCCGAAGATTCCGGGTCAAACCGAAGGGGTGGCAGCCCTAATCATGACCTTCCGGTCTATAACCGCGGTTTCATTCAGTGCCTATCGCTAGCCCATTTTAATTTGTGTACAAATTAAAGAGGTCAAGTTCCAAAACATGCCAAAATCCCTCTCTGGCAATATAATTACGGTGCATATTTCTATATCTTCATTATTACAGTAAGAGACGCTGTAAGAAAAGGTCTAAAAGCAATTTTTGCACGGTATAGGACTCTGTCGTAATCAAGCTAATATTATAAATGCGAAAGTTTGGATGTTTTTATCCGATTTCGTTGAAACTTGGCAAATAGATTTTAATCAGGATTAACACACAGGCTACGTGAATCATATAGACCAGGCGAAAGAAGTCGCGAGCGAAAGCTAGTTACCATTAAATCATCTTGCAAATATTATAGTAAATAGTGTTACTTTATTTCTTAGTTGGATCTATTTAAAATGTAAGGCATCGAACAGAGAACAAGGGATATTGGGAGAAATTGCAACATATGAGTTTATACGAAACTACCTACATACGAGTAGTACCGACGAATGTGAATCGATTTTAATGGAGTCTGTAATTTGCAACCGTTGTTGCCTTTAATTTTCCGAATGTCGTAGTCTGTAATTTGTGCCTTATGATTGCGCCATGACATCATCACAGCCACTGACGACTCACTAGCTCCTCTACCTGCGAATATAAATATATTTCTATCACTAGACTCTCAAGACCAGTGGCTCAGAAACCTTTTTTAGTTCAGGTGCGCCACTATTAAAAGTATAGGGATTAAAAAATAAGTGAATTCTAATAATTTTTTTAATTCAACAGTCAAAAATCACTGATTAAGTGGAAAAGTGGAAAAAACCGCTGGAAAATTGTCACGCTTGTTCCCTCCGTTAGGTACACCTTCCTGTTGGGTAATTCAGGTTACACGGCGGCACACCTAGCGAGGTTGCGGACCACTGCTCTAAACTGGACAAAACAGTTTATTGTTTATTAGTAGACACTACAAGTTTTACCAGAAAAACTAGATCTCAGATTTACGTCCTAATTCCGAATAAATATAAAGACCTATTTATTCTATCTTCTTGTAGCGATAATAAAATAACCGTAAAACCACCCGAAGATGGAGTTGTAACAATTCCGCAATTTGATGGCGGCTATATGTCGATCTGCTTTAATTTTTTTAATGACAACATAAACATTTACCTTAATAGGACGACCACAGCGAGGAACATTATTCACATCAAAATTACAAGATCTCAATCGACTTAAACATTTTTTTGCAGTAGTTCTCTGTAAACACAACAAATCTCTTTTCGAGCACTAGAATTATTCAAACCCTTGTCGAAAAAAACAAAATTAAATCGAAAAAAATTAAAACATATCTAACTTTCTCCTTATTAATTAGCATTTTACATTGTTACAAAATATGAAAAGATAAAACTTTAAACTTGTAATTTCAATTGGCCGCCATTACAAAAAAGTCAGCTGTCAAACGGTATATCACTTTCCCGCCAGTGATCAGTGTTGCCAGAAATATATCACGCTAAAGTCATACGTTCAAAAAGGCCGCAAACTTTTCAGACTACGTACTATGTTGTTGCATAACAATATGTAACTAAAACATATAGCAACAATCCGTACTAACAAGTGTAAGTTGTGTATGTACTTGTAAGTCAACTAATATGCGAAAAAACAAAATAATATTGGAAGTACATATTGAAATTTATTTTCTATTATTGTCCGTGTCATGTCATAATACAGTGATACATAAGTATGTAATTTGATAGTAAAGCTACCTACTATTTTTAAAGAGCAATGCGACACAAGATTCCACATAATCTGTACTTGTGATCTGAACAGTTTGTCTTTTTCCTATATCTCTATCAGTATCTTTTACATCAATCAAGCTATTCTGTGGTTCCTTTCTTGCCTTCTATCCGATTAATTCCATTTTCATTGTTCTTTCTGCTACGTGATGTCTATCTTGTGATTTGTCTTTACAAGGCTTCTGTTCGTCTCTTATGCCACTTTAAAACTTTCTCTAACTTGCTCGTTCCTTAGCTCGCCTATTCTAGACCTCTCAGGTTTATCTCAAAATCAACCCATTAAAATTTATCAATTTAACTTTAACTGGGCTACTATATAAAGCTGCCTATATTTTATGATAATGTTAAACGATTATTACAAGACATTTTATAAATTTATTTATGAGAAGAACAAAAGTAATATATAAAACTAAATTCAGGAATTATAACTTGACTGACCACCTAAAAGCTTTAAACAGGGGTTCTGTGCTCTAAGAAGCTTTTTATGTGTAGCGTAACCGTACACTTTTAAAATGAGATATTCAACGTTTAAAGATTCCTATTATTAATTTGCGATTACGCCACAAGCGATTATCTTTCTTCCGATGGACCTAAGGACTGTGTGAACCTTTTGTGTAGACGGGTTTTTAGCATGGTTCGTAAAAATCGTAAAATTTATAATAAATATCAAAATATCCGATATTTGATATAAGTATATCGATATATATCATATATATAAAAAAGACGCGAATTTCATTCTGTACCTAAGTGGTTTTAATGTGTTAAAATTGTTAAATGAAACTTTGGAGTTTAATTAATAAACTTATTTATTATAAAACAAAACAAAAAATAAAAGTAACAAAAAATTTGTCTGCGATTAATAATCAGTCTTAATCAACATTCAACTAAATTATAATTATCATTATAATCTTTAGTGTTGGATGTATCATTGGCAGTGATCATAATAATTTTTATTTACGTCAGTATAATTAATTTAAAACCTCACGAGTCAGGTCTCAGGCTCAGGTCTAGAAGAGATATTATGGATATATGGGACACCTTATAGTATGGTGGTAAGGTTTGAATTTCAATAAAAAGCTAACCGTATACGTAATCTGGTGAATCCCCAAAACTTCTTAAGGATTACCACTTCGGTAAAAGTAATTAAAATTGTAGTTTTTTTGTCGAGTATTGCCAGCGTAAGCGTGGGATGTGCCAAAATTCTAATTTTAACGATAAATATCAATTGATATATATCAATATAAATATTGATCGATATATATCATGATCATGATATCCGCTGATACATAATAATATCAGCGAACCCTAATTTTTAGTACTTGAACTTATGTCATTTCATACTTTTTAAAGAATCAATATAATATACTCGTTCATAAAATCATAACATTTCAGCGCGAGTTTAGTGCATGTAGCTTAAGCTACCCCATACCAAGTAGTTTTGATAAAATAACATTTCGACTTCCATGTTTCAACAGCCGCATTTTTTCTACAATATAGTGTAACCTAAAACACTCACGACGTTATGACGAATAATCGATTGAAGTAAGACCCTAGTTGTTGTAATCGGTTCAATGGTTGGACTTTAGGCTCTGCGATACATACATATATAAACTCACATACATATATAGACTGCTAAAATCATAATCTGATATAATAAGTAATCATAATCTCACTGCTAACATCATATTTTGAGTTTCGTAAAGTATAAAAGTATAACCCTTATAATTTTTAATTGTTAACTTTATCCTTTGTAACATTTATATTATTTATTCTGTTCGTATCGCTTTGAAACCCTCCGGTTTCAAAAGATTTAAAACTTATTAACGATCATGTCTTGTTTTTAAACATCGAACTCGTAATCAAGGCGAACTTGAATTTCTTTGTTAAGTTTATCGTTAGAACATATAAGCCTGTATTCCGTCATCACTAAGGTTGTTATCCGATTATCTTTCCAACGATCGCCCCAAGTGTAACAGTCCGAGGTATACTTTCAGTTGGCGCGCAATGTAACGTAAAAAATGTTGGGGATAGTTATCGGTAGTTTAGTGGTGGTCCGTCACGTCCTCTGATAAAGGTGGAGCAAACACGATAACGTTATTGCCCGCTCCGCTCATATGGCGCAGTGAAACTGCAATGCATTTCACTAGATTGTCGTGTATTAATGTTGGATTGGTAATGTTTAGTAGCAACTAGTTTTCGCGTCTATTGACACTTATGGTAAACAATTCATTACTAAGTACTTTCGTTACTGAATTAACTTGTAAAATATCTGACGACGGGTTATTGGTTAGGATTACAGAATTGAAAATTAAGACATTTAAATATTCTTACGAATGCGTCAGGGTAACGATGTTGTTTCCTTTCCAAAGTGGAATGGCGCCGCGTCACGTGCACGAAATAAGGCCACTTTTAACAGTTACAGTAATGCAGAAATTGCACAATGGGACGATGAATACAGCGCATTGCTTATTTACCAATAAGAACGCGCAATTGTTACGCAACCGCCATGTAGGTACTACTATAGTTTATATTTGATGTAAAGAGCTTGAAAATCAATGTGCATTTGTACAAGTATTTGAGAGGATGTAGTTAAAATTACTTTAAAATTGCATCGAGCGAAGCGCATGACCGTGCCCTGCGATGCGTGTGCACAGACCCGCTCCCCCCGGCCTGCCTCTCCCCTCCGTCGATCGCGACACACGCGTCGATCAGCTGAGTGGCCGGAGCGCGGGGCGCCCCCTCGCTCGCCCCAGTGCCACATCGTTCTGTTGACTAACCCGCTCTGCGTATTATCCACCCACGCAGATTAGAAACAGAAAAATACGTGCCGCTAGTAACGCCTGCGTGTTATTATGACTAAAACACTTGTAAGTAATGTTTAGGCGTAACTCGCATATTCGACAGATATACATGCCTGCATCCATAACAGATAAGACAGCAGTAGCGCTGTCATCGTAAATAACTTGCTGCAGATGTGTGGCAGTTTAGGCGTAGGCAGGCGAATGCGATAAATTAGTACATGCGACGTGTAACGCTCGTGGTGAATTTCAGGCTTCCTTTGTTTACGTGGGGCGAGGCTGGCGAGACGCAGGCGGCGGCCGGCAGGCGGGGGAAGGGGGCAAGCCGCGCGGCTGCGTGCTGTTCAAGGTCAAGAGCGTCGGGCGTCGGCTCGGTGCACCGGCGCGCCGGCGACTGGACGCTCGCAACGCAAATCGGCGCACGCCCAAGACCGGTTTCGGTCGTGACGTGGGCCGGCGAGAGCGAGTAAACACTTGTTCGGGCGGCTAAAACTGGGTTCATATACAGACAGTAGACGCGACTTACCAGCCTGGAGGCGCCGCTCCTGGAGCTCGATGAAGCGCGCAGCCTCGAGCAACGTATCCAGGAGGCTCATGATGACACGGCGGCACAGGGCCGCGCAGTATAGGCGCGCCCGCTGTCACGCCGCGACTGGCCACGCGCGCGGCGCGCCGCTCACGTGGCCGTCGCTACTATCGGCCAATGACGGCGTATGGCGGTCGTCACGTGACCGACCACGTTAGCCAATCGCGGTCGGAGCTACAGCAACTTCGCACGGGGCGTGCGCGGTCGATGTCATTGCAGCGATCGAATGCACGCGCCCCCACTCGCACCGGGTGACGCGGCATACTCTGGCTTTGTTTATCTAATACTTTTCCCATTTATTCGTGGCTCATTGTTTTAAAAAAGTTTATTTATGAGTTTTGTTTTCCAACAGAGCCGGTAATGCAGTTACGCGTCCTCTATAATTATTCATGAGCGACAAACGATATTAGAGCACGTGCATAACTCTGTTCGACTTTCACTTCCCAATTGCGTTGCGGCACACTAAAGATGTCAAGTTAAAAATTTGACAGTTTTTCTTTTCCGCAAAAACAATACCTACGTTATCTTAATATGATAATACTATGAATTTGAAAATAAAATACTAGGTAAATCTTATTAGATTGCCATTAGCTTATAATTTTCAGTATGTATTTATGTACATACCTACCTATGAAAAATTTAACTAACATGATAATAAGTAAAGTGATAAATTGATAATAAATGTATTATAATATTCAATTATTTTTTACGAAGGTTTTTCCAAAAACAGTGGCATGAAAAATAATAATTATGCTAAAGGGTCCCGTTAAGTTAAATAATTCTAACAAAATTGCTGTAATATAATATAAAAATCTGAATTGATCAATGATCAATTGATCACTGATCAGTTGATCACGGACGGCGGAATATTGAATAGAGAATGCAATATTATTTTTTATCTAAGAAATATTAAATTATTTAATGTCATATTATTATTTATATATAACAAAAAAGATAAAATGATTCTGATAACGGTTTACTGCAAAATTATGCCTTTTCTTTCTTCAAAGGAATTTAATCTTACTGAATCACTATCAAGCTTAGTGCTACAGAGCGCGTTGAAATTAAATTTATATAGAAAGTGTTAGTGCTTCTGCACAATGAGTTTTTTTTTTTTTTTAATTTAATTATTTAAATCAGGTAACTAGGCCCATCTATATATATAAAAATTAATGTTGATATATCTGAAATTAATAGATGTCGACACCGTTTGACCGATCACCATGAAAGTTGGCACATGAAAGGTATGTATTTTTTCATGGAGATTTTTATGCCATCGACTTTGTTGTAACTCGTCACTAGATGGCGCTGCAGCACATCAATTTCTATACCGTTCAACCGATAGCAAAAATCATATCGACGACAAAACAGAAAATAATTTGTGATTTGATATACAGAGGTAAATAAATATACACAGGCAGGACAACGTCTGCCGGGTTTTGCTAATATAATATATAGCTTAACCGAAATATTAATAAATATAAAACAATGGCTTCGTGTATCAGCCTGTAATACCCCACTGGAGGGCACAGGCCTCCTCTAGTAAATCACTGGTGTTCAGGCCGCAATCCGCCACGTGGGTCCGGTGCGGTTTGGTGGATCAGTCTAGATTTTTTTTTCTGAAGCATCCTGGTTTCATCGCGATGTTTTCCCTCAGTGTTAAGAACTAGTGTCAATTTAAAAATCCGTACTTAGTAAAATCTCAGTGGTACGGGCCGAGGATTTGAACTCACGATCACAGGAATTTCAATCGAGTATACATACCCCTAGGCCGTAGGCCATCACCGCTATATAAAATAATTGACTTAACTGAATATTCAGGAATTTTTATTATTGTACATTCTGAGTTTCCTATAACGCTGCCTATAACGCCGGAGCACTACTCCTGGCCAAAGTTTGTACTGAGGAACGCCTTTGAATACATTGCAGTGACTGGAAGCATATAGGTCTTGAACTACTAGACCTATACTCTGTTTCCAAGAGCTGCAGCTTCACCTGCAAATGGTCCTTCAACCTTGGAGCCTCTCCTTAATGTGCTGCAAGATCTTGCGTGGTCTTCTCATACAGGCGAAAACGATTGGCGGGCGCGGCGACATTAGAGCTTACCTAAGCAATGCGTGTAATTTTAGCACCCGTCTAAAAAGTAGGCTTGAACTCTACCCTTCCTCCATCGTACTCACAAGAAACCCCAAAATTATGTATTCAAATTATATGACCTTTACCTTCTCAATTGTTTGCTTCCTAGAAAGGCAAAGCGGCCCGTGTCGGCAATAGCTTCAAAGATGTTGGCAACTTTTGTAGTATCGTAAAAGAAAATTTGGCTTTTATTACATTTTAATCCGTAGACATTTATAGTTCCATACCACAAACATTGTTACAAGATGCTGTAAGGCTAAAAAGAAAATTCTGAACTTATTACAATCCACTTTTCAGACATAAATCTTTAAACTGGATCTTATCGAAATTTGTGTATTCAACTACTACCAACTTAAAAAAATCATTTTTCTCAAAAATCTAACCATTTTTTTATTAATCATACCGTAAGGCAATTTCTACTTTCATAATCTACCACCTAATACCACTAATGGACCAATTTTTAAAACTTATTTAAGCCGTTTCTTTTTTATTCATGCAAGTTCTAATTTCATGACCTATACTCGTTGGTCAATATCCCACCGATGGATCCTTTTTGTTCAGAAGCACACTGTTTGGTTTTGTTCCTTCTAATTCGTAGGTTAATATAGAAGGTTCGTAGTTAGTAGTTAGTTCGTAGTTACACGTAGACATCCACCAAAGGATGTATTAACGAAGGAAAATATAAAGGAGAATCGAACATAGGTAATTCTTTATTCTCACCTGTAAACTGGGATAGAAAGGATGTGTTTTACAAGAAAGATGTCCGTAAAGAACAGTTTCACTTTTCTTACATAAAATTCATTGTAATAAGTGTTGACCTTATAAGGTTAACATTAAAACAATCGTTGTAAAATAAAATTATCTGTAACAAGCGCGATTATCTGCATAATGGGTTACATATATTACAATCATTCTTACAAATGATGTTAACAATCATTCTTAAAATATTTGTTTTTCAATAGAGTTGAAATCAGACAACGAGTATAATTTAAAACATTTAGTAAAAACTTAAAAAAAAAATACATTAATCGCATATCAGAGCAATGTTTTTATTATACAGACAGTCTTGAAATAATGAAATTTTATGTTAGAAAATCTTAACCAAAATTAATATGTAGGTACATACCGACTATATTTGAGGTTATCTGTGCAAAGGGACCTTTCCATTTGCTCAGATACCGTTAAATATGTCTACAATCATTCCTACAACGGATTCATTTGTTCTTGATAAATAATTTATTATTTGTTTGTTAATTGGGTCGAAATCAAATAAGCGTATCATTTAACACATTTTTATTTCACAGTACGGGAGTATATCTATTGTATGGTATTTGAATTATCTGTATGCGTATTGCTACAAAATCTCAATCACAGTACTTCACTACTTAAAGCTAGGTTCGTCTAATTATTTATAAAAACAATATACACACGTGTTTAAACAACAACAAATCATAGCCAAAAACAAAGCGACAAAAGGAAAAAAGTTTGTTTACCAGTGAGGTCTAAAAGTTTCTGGCCTGCCATATTTCTAGATGTCTAAAAAAAACAAATTATACGTCATTGTAATTGTCATTTATCCTGCTAATTTGTGTATAATTTTTAGAGTTCAACCCCCGTTAGTTTTGATTCCTCGACTCTTAGAACAATAGGAAGTCGCAAAATCTTTAAAAAATGTTCAAACTGGAATATCGTTCCGTGATTAAGTTCCTTACAAAGGTGTCAGCACGATTGATATCAAACGGAGGTCGGATAATGTGTACGGAGATTCTTCTCAATCATTTTTCACCGTCAAAGATTGGTGTAAGCAATTTCGTTCAGGACGAGAGTCCATCGATGACGAACTTCGCTTCGGTCGTCCTGTTGAGGCACTCACCGGTCGAACGGCGGCTAAAGACGAAAGAAATAGCAACAAAGACAGGGCTTTCAAAAACTAGTCCTTAGGTCCGAGATGGGTTCCAAAACTTATTCCAAGTGTGCAGAAGCGAACGAGTAGCGTGCTCCAAGGAACTTTTGGCTGCCGTTCAGAGAAACGGGAACGATTTTATGGAGTCAATTGTTATTGGGGATGAAACTATGGTTCTTTACTATGATCCCCTTTCCAAAAGGGAGTCGATGGACTGGCGTCGTTCTGGCGAAGCACCGCCTAGACTCAAAGGTGACTCAGTGCACCAAAAAGATTATGGTTTGAATATTCTGGGATTGTCAAAAAATATTGCTTATAGACATAACAGAAGGCAATACTACGGTGACTGGAAGCTATTATGCGAACGTTATAGAGCAATTATGAGAAGCAATCAAGCAGAAACGTCGTGGAAAACTAAGCAAAGGTGTGCGGTTACTCCGTGACAATGCACCCCTGCCCACGCCGCCGCAGTTGCAAAAGCTGCTGTTTCAAAGTGTGGCTTAACGGAAATTCGCCACCCACCCTATAGTCTTGACTTGGCTCCCAATGATTATTATTTGTCCCCTAAACACAAGGCGGCCTTAAGGGGTAGATTTTCCACTGATGATGAAGTTACCGCTGCCTGCGGTTTTCGCCCATTTTGAAGACAAAACTTCTGACTATTTTTATACTGGGATAGAAATGTTAATTAAACGATCCGAAAAATGTGTTCAAATAGACGGAGACTACATTGAAATATAAAATTAATTTCATAAAATTGAGTGTCCTTGTCGTAATCAGGCTGGAAACTTTTGGACCTCCCCTCGTACCTGTTTACATACAGCAACAGAACGTTATTTTAATTCGTTCGTATAGATCGATATGTTTATGATCTCCACTTATCTAAAATTTTATTTTTTGTTGCTTGTTTTATCAAAATTATAATAACAATTCGTCTCCAGTGTGTGAAAGTAATACATGTCACAAATTATTTTAATGAAAATATATAAAATGTTGATTAAAAACAAACGAACTGGTTTTCAATTCAACTGTTACAATGATTATAAAAGTATTTATTTCACAGACACTATGGTAAACAATTTGTTTTTGATAACCTAAAAATGATTATTTTTTATCATTAAGCCTAGTAAAAGTTTATACAAGGAGACTAACTAAAAAACATTTATTTTCGCAAAAACCTCGCACCAATACCTTAAAGGCACCTTTAATAGCAATACAAATTTAATTGGTGTACTATATTCGTTCTATATTTTGTCACACGTTTAATTATTATATATAAATAAATATAATATTAATAAAAATACAATTTGTTAAAGTGGAACACAATTTTTCTTATTGCGAAAACTCGCCAAATTTTGGCCCACTTATTTTTTTCTTGTTTATTATGTCATTTTTTTTGGATTATCTAAGAAAGGGACAAAACTCTTCATACGCTAGAGTATACGCATCCTTTGTCTTTTTCTTGTATCATTCAAACATATATTTAATAGTTATAGCAAATGAAGGAAATTAAAGTTGGGATTGTAAATTATTCAAAAGGATAATGGACAGCCGTAAAATATAATATGGATTTAGTGTCAATAATTATGTTCCAAATAGGGTAGAAGTCCTCGAATGGAGGCCACTACTGGGAAGGGTAGTGTGGGACCGACCACTTGAGAAAGTTCGCCAATGGTAAGTGGATGAGAAAATAGGGGAGGGGAGAAATCAGGGGAGATACATATGTTTAAGGTATGGTATAATTTAAATTGCTGCCATTGGAAAGTTGCCACCGCCTATTACAACTTCTATTAGGAAAGGATCGATGTGTGCTGGTTTGCTTCAGATTTTATAATCTCATATACTACTCGATGACGGATATGAACAAGTCTCATAAGGAACTCATTACGCGCAGAATGCAATAGGTACTATTGAGCTAATATGAATAGAAAAGATAATTAGGAAATAAGAAAATTGTAAATTTATTAGGGGTGCTACTACACACACGTGTTTGGTTTGTCAAATCCGGTTCGACATACACATACATACATATTCGGTTTTTGTCGGGGATGTACCAGATGGTAAAACTACTAGTCTATTTGAATACAATTCAGTTTATTTCCAGTAGGGTTTATGCATCTTCGGAATAAATCGGCACAATTTCGTTTACATCATTTTCTTTTTTTTTCATCGTACTTTTTTTATTATTCGCATAATAAATAAATAATAATTAATTCAAAACGACAACAACGATGATAACAGCACAGCTTACACGTTTGTCTTCCAACATGTTTAGTACTGGGAGAAAGCAATGACGCTCAATTCAATATAATTAGTCGGGCATCTTCGTATTTCCGACCGCGACCGAACGCTCATACTGTATATCATACGAGTGATTATAACGAAATGTAATGAACTCTGAAAGTGTGTTTGGGCATTTGTTTTGTTTTTATTCTCATTATCTCTTCATTTTTGTTTTGAATACGAAGATAGCCTACCGGCGTTATTTACTTAGTAGTCTGTATAATGCGCGAAGGAGTTAACAGAAACTTTTTCTTTTCGTCGTGCATCTTCTATAAAACCCGATCAAGATAACCGCTTTTTCTCGAAGGTGTATCGGTACATACTCGATTAAATCCTTTAAGATACTTGGTTTTTACAACTACCTACCTTTATATTCAACTTTTTCAATTGTCTTTGGCAGTTTAACAATTATCGAAAATCATGTCGAACGTAAAACAAAGTGGATGCGGACATTTGCTGTTTCTAAATTAAGTTTCCTTCAAATTCTTTTACAAACTCTCTCTAAAGAAAAGTTAAAATTTAGCGATCGATATTTCACTCGACGTTCCGTGTTGCACTGATCGTGATCGCGAATTGTCTGGTGACGCGCGTAGATTGCGTCGAGATTTGCAGTTTTTTTCAACTACCCACATTTGGTCTTGGAAATTTGTGACATACAACACTTAGAAATATCAAAATTGCTTGATATACATACATACTCGTATATGTATAAGGTACGACGACATATTTATTTATCCCTATGAGCTATGAAATAAACTAATAAAATATATGTTTTATTACCCTATCATTGATATTTTAAAACAGTTGATGTTTTTTGTTCATACTTTACGTACATTTATAAATATAATTCGGTTTACACTTACAAACCGATATTGTCTAAAATTATTTTTGGTTAAATTTAAATTTTAATAAAATAAATTAGAAATCACATTTGTTATGGAAATGTTATATAAATAAATGAAATTTTCATTCAATATCTATTTAAAACGAAAAGAAATTAGATTTGCAAACTTGTTGTGAAGTGAAATGCTCATGTCATGATCCAACGATTATTTGTAGTGGGGATTATTCGTACTCTACTGTTTTAATTCCCTGATTTAATGTTCCTAGGTATCTGCAACTGTATCTCAATCTAGAATGTTCACATTTTTATGATTATTTCACATTTTAGTTGCTCGTTGCAAATAATACTAGATTATTTCTATATGTGGACCTTACTTTAATGAGAAAACAATTTACCACTACTTAAACTACAGAAAATCTTTGATTCATCGAATGTATTCATCGGTCACACAAAATTTTTATTCCAAAAAATACGTGTCTCTAACTACATAACAAGTAAATGAAAATCCTGATCCAACAATATGACAGACAGGTGGACAGTCAACCTGATGGTAAGTGGTTACCGTCGCTTCTGTCATGCGGACTACTTTTAAAAATATACTTTAATCAGAATTCCCATGTACTTTTTTGCTTCTAAATTTGAGTAAAAGTATGAGTTGATAAATAATGATGTCAATTATATACTAGGGGATCATAAACTTCACAGCGTTACGAGAAATTCAAATATCGATGAATACAATTAACTAGTGTAGTATAGTCCTACTACTGACTCGTACGACTAACCAACGTGACGCAACGCCGTGCGGCGCTCTTGTGTACTGCTGCTAACCTGGTACTTGCGGAGCTCCTGCAGAGTAAAGTGTAGTAAATAAAATAGCTTAATTATAAAACCAGATCAATAAATAAATAAAACAGAAGTAAAATTTAAACAGGTATGTATATTGACATAGTGATAGTTTTTTACAAGGTTTAATGTGCGGCAGGTATTTTTTTTGGGAAATAAATATTTATGCGGCTTTTTAAAGATCCGACCGATTAAAAATGACTGGGCAGTAAGTAATTTTGACAATTTGATAAAATTCACGTAATTTTAAGCGATAAAATTATTGATCTAAGTGCCTAGTTAGATAAATAGTCGGCTAGTTCTCGGTGTTCGGTAAAAGTCGGACGTCATTTTGGTTAAAAAGTCTTTTCTATGATTCGGATTCGGATTGATTAGGTAGACTTTGTGTTTTTTTAAACAACGCGAATATCCTTCTTACCCAGAAACAATTTGTTAGAGATTCATATGCTTATTTGTTTTATTTACTTATTCCAATATTTCTAGAGGACCCATTTTCTGCTCACACGTTACTGGCCATTTATTCCTTTTACTGCCCAATCGGATTTTCACGCATTCAAATATTTATTGAGCTACTCTTTCCAAGTTATACATTACTCTTCGTTTAAATTTCTTTTTACTGCTCATATGTTACCGCTCAAACTGTTATTAATCTGTTAGTCCACCTAGTGGTAAGTAGATACTGTCGCCCATAGACATACGCAATACATGTCAACATCAGTCCAGAATGACAAACGTTGGCACGCCCTGGGATGCGCTGCCTGACTTTGGAGATTTAGGAATTGATTAAATTTGGAAAAAGGTTGGAACAATTGGGAGATAGGATTGGATGGGATGGCTCTGGCATATCTTACTAACTACCAAAACACGTACTAAACACGTACTCGCGATCTAAAAATGTTTATGAATTTTAAAATTCATTCCTTTTTCACATCGCGCGCAATAAGGTATATTTCATATCAAGGTATCGTTCTATCCCAGTATGTCGTCTCTTCGAACAATCGAATGTGTAATGATCACAGATCATGTGGTAATGACTCTGCCATGTCGTTAATAGGGAATAATGACATTTGTCACAATTTTAGAAAGCGGCCCTATAATACTGACGTGTACACACAATAATAGGCCCTAAGGTGGTAAACATTTTTAGACCGCGACTGTACATTAGAGGAATAAATAGTACAGTGGGAAATGCACTTTAAGTTAGTCTTCCGTAAGCTAACATTTAACATAGTTGACTCTACTATCCAATTTTTAAAAGAGTAAAGGGAAGAAAATTTTTGGCACGTAAAACACTGGAACTGAGCCTTTTTAAGCACCAACGGAGACATCGTAATTATTACTATCCTAATCACACGGTTCATCGTTTAAGACACCAAACACATCCCAAAGTAGGCGCTAGCGCGCCTTTTCTATATGTACTGAAACTCCCTTGTCATTTATTTACACAGCTGGTTGGGTCTCGCTGGATAACGACAAATCTACCCCCCACTTGTGCTTGTTTTTGCAGTCTGTCCTAACCCTGTTAATCCTCAACCCAAAGGCAATGAAGCCGATTCAACACACTTAAAACTACAAAAATTAGGTAGGCAAATCTATCCAATTGGACCAAATCTCCGACTCAATCTTTCTTCCTCTCGATTTAGTCGAGTGAAAATCGTATATGAAAATAGCCCCCTTACATTAATTTCTGATTGGAGTATTATTGCGTAACCGATTATAGTTGCATTGGCGACACGGAATTGCGAATATAAGTCAAATGTGAACGCTATCGTTTTTTTTAATGATAGTCTTTTTTAACTATGTGAAATATCCATTCCATAAATATACCATACTATCCAATAAATTCCATAAATACTTGATAGTAGCCTATTAATAAATAACTTCCCACTTCTCCCTTTTCTTCCGTTAATCACGAAAAATGTCATAATCAATTATGTGGACAGAGTGGGGACTGGTGGATAGTTCACGGACATAGGGTTTCCTCGAAATGTTTTTGTTTATTGCCGAGGTGGTTAGTATAGCTCTGATTAGTAAAGCTGTAAAGCTTCATACTTAAGTAGAAATTGGTTAGGCTGAGGTTCGAAGTCAAAATCTCCCCTTGAATGCGAGTCAAAGGAATTATTGGCTATATCATCCGTTCTGTTTCATCAACATATTAATTAATAAAATAAAAATATTTTTCAACAATACTTTCAAATAAAAAATATATAGAACAACAGTAAACTTACTCACCAAAGGACTAGGAGTTTATGAGCATCTAAGAGGTTCGACACGCAGCTGGAGCTATCGACTGAGGTTGCTGACGTAGAGGCTCTTCAGCTCCGTCTTGGGCATGTTCTCGAAGAGAGCCGCGCGATTCTGTCCCTCGCCTTTCTTCACCCAGTGGCCGTACACACGGAAAGCGCAACCGTCAATTACCTGCAAGTATGAAAACGATTTTTTAGTGGGAACTCGAGATATGACGGTCAACTTTTGTTTGATTTAAATTAATTAATTTTAAATTTTTAAATTAATTTGATTAATTTAAAAATTACGTATTGTAGGTTTTGTGGTTTAATAGTGATAGTTTATGAAACTCAAAGTCCGTAAGTGTTTGTGATAATCAAATTTTTATTTGATAAAACTGCATTTTACGTGTGCCTCCTCAGTTTACTGAGCGACTCCCGACTTGCTTCGACGCGTTTATTTTGACTTTATTTACGAAGCAAACTTGACACTGGCACAATGCGCTTTATATTGCCATATAAGAAAAGAAGAAGCTGTTAGCTTTATCTACTTCATCTTTGGCTCTCACTCTTTTCTACCCAATTAGAAACGAAAGATAAAGAATTAGATATAGAAAAGGATAGCAGTATCATAATTCACTTTAGTAGAAAACATCCCTCTAAGTCTAGACAAGTACCAGGTGAACATAACCTAATAATAGGGTTACCTTTCTAAGCACGCGCATCGCGTACGGATCAGCGAGCGCAGCGTGCAATGGCAGATGCCTTGCAGTGGTAATGGGTAGCCGTCGCAACCGCACCGCAGCGCGAACCGCTACTAATGCAAGTCGCAGTTTGGCACGAGCATTGAATCCGCCTGATTTTATCGCCTGAAAGGTTACCACAAAAATATACGTTATAAATTAAAGTACTCTTATGTAAAACTTTAAAAGTTTGACTCTTAATTCAGACACTTCATATAAGTTTCAATGTGTCATTAATAAGAATTGACTATTAAGAATCTATTTCATTATGATTGACTGTGATTTTTAAGTATGATATTTTAGTTTGGGTATAAAAACATAAAAAATATACTAGCGATCGTCCGTGACTTCATCTGCGCGGAATTGAGACATTTCTTTTAAAACAATTAGGTTAACAATTGTATATATCTAAACATTTAATGCAGATATAATTTTATCAATCTCATAATTGCGGAAGATTTGTGTTTATTTTACTGATAATTAAGGTACTTAAAAATTCTACCAATTTCGACACCTGGTCAACAATTATAAGGCACGTGACAACGTCATTGAACTGTCTGAATTAAGTGATGGGAGCTGTATATAAATATAAACCTACAAGGCAGATCAAGCATTTTGTTTGTCAATGTTGGTCTGTACAAGTCTGCAGCAATATTTTATCAACACGTGTCAAATCAACTACAACACTATTGCTTATGAAGCGTATTTCATACTGTTCAACTTGGTGATCTATTTGAATAAGCTTTTGCTATTAACAAATTTACACAACAATTTATTTCAACAGATGTGTTTAAATTTCTACATGAATTTCAGTAGAAAATTGTACGTGAGATGATTCCAAGAAGAACTACGAATACTAATCAAGTATACGACCCATTAATTTCAGTAGTTGGCAAAAAAAATACTTTAATGATTGAGAAATCTATTCATCACTTTTCCACTTACATAACTCAATAAGGATGATAATACTCACACGATAGCGATGTACTTCTATGAATTACTTGTAATATATGTATATATTAAATATATGTACATACATACTATAAATTATAATTAGTAAAACATGAAAAAATGCCAGAAAACATGAAAAATACATGCAAGTAAACTAAAGCAACATGCTAGCAGTGCTTATTATTATTTTTTATTTAATTTCTGTCAATATGTGTGTGTGTGTTAGTGTGTCGTAACTAATAATGTGTTTCTTGTGATGTGTGCGTTTTTAACTTTTTAGATATTGTGGTGTACAAATACAATTTATATAGTAGCCTTTTTATTTTATTCGATGTTACTTCAAACGTTAAGTGAAATAAAATAGGTGAAAGTAAGTACATGCCTTTTAAAACAGTTTTATATTAAATATGTGTAGTGTACTTGAATTACTTTCCACCAAATAATTGTTTGTATTTGTTAAAATTAAAAAAAACCACATTTATTATTCATAAGCAAGACTAAACTATAAATGGTGTTTTTTTTTGGTGTTATCCAAATGGAAGAGGTAAACAACCATCAGGAATTCATTCAAATATCTTATACAACTTTAAATCTCTTTCGACCGTAATCAGAGTTTAATCAGAGATGGTTTTTTACGTCTATAAATATGTAACATATAATTTAATTCGGTGCAATATACACGTGTTATCAGTTGAATAATAAAGATAAACTGTTACATAGAACAGAGTTTTGCAACAAAATTTAATTATTATTTATTTAAAAAACTTTATTGCACATTGTGGTACAAAAGCTGAGCTTAACGCCTTATGGCATTCTCTACCAGCTTAACTTTGGGTTAAACAGAAAGGTAAATTGAAAGGCGTTATCACGCTGTTTTATGCTGAACATAGCCCAGTTCTCCCAGATACATACGGACAAAGGTCTGATGTCTCCGAAGTGTGTGTTCTTTATGTCGGTCAAAAACCGACACGCTTCGGCGTATGGCAAATGTTGTCAGAAATATGCATAATCTCATGTTGTGTCTGCACAACTAACTGTACATATTTATATGGGGAACTGGGTTTAAAAAGAGATACCTTTAGAATGTTGAAAAACAGCCATAAAAACCATGTAAAGTGTTCAAGCACCAAATTAAAGTGTGTATTATGTATGTGAAACCCCACACAAACATTTGTACGTAAATACCATGGCCAGTTGGTCGATCCTCGACATCCGGCGACTGGTGCCCGAGAGCGACTTCTTGAGCGGCGTCATGTCCTGGTCCCACAACTACCAGGGGCCGAGAAAATTCGAGGAGTTGTAGCGCACAGATGATACATCAATGGATATGTTTAAGATGCGTACAAATTTGAGTTTTGGTGTATTCAGAGTCTTCATCGCTGCCTTCAACGCCCTTAGGGGGGCGGTGCCGCCCCCGTTGGGAACCACTGGTGTAATGTAACCGTCCAGCAAATGATAGATTTGAAGTAATTGCTAAATGCCTGTGTAATGTAAGACTAGATCAACTGATTGGTACTTAACAAACGCTCTAGCGCCGAGCGTACTTAGACATGAAGAACGAACAATGTGTGAATGAAAGTGAGTTGACCTTGAAAGACGTTGGCAGGATATTTAGATTACAAATAAACGTTCAGATGTCTGCACCAGTTCCAGCGAATGATAGAAAAGTTTCATAGAAGAGGATTGAAAATATTATTTCGAGCGTTTAGTTATCCTGATCAATGTTCAGTTCAAAAAACTGTTTAATCAAGTGAACACTCGATGTGGTGTTATAAGTGAAACTAGAGTTTGTACGCACCTTAATATGTGTTCCCATTTCAATTTCCTCTTTAAAGACTATTTACTGATGAGCTTTGCCCGAATTTTATAATTATTTACACGAATATTACAAATATAAAAAGAAGATTATATAGATCGGTCAAATAATGAAACGTCAAGTTATTTTTGGACCTCGAACATTAAGATATTCGTAAAACACCATAATATATACTATAACAGGTTTTGCAATATTGAAACAGGAACACACGAAGAAATAATAACGCTATGTGCAAGCTCTACTGTGCTCCATACACTGATTGAATGTGTATGTAGAGAAATAAAAACGAAGCAAAGATTTTAAATGAGCTTTTATAGGGTTAATTAAGCTAACACAAAGAATATTCTAGAAGAATAAGATTTTTCTTAAAATAATGTTAATTAAAATTTATGTACTCATGTAGTACATAAATGTAGAAGTTTTAATTTTGATTCTTTGCTTTATCGGAAAGATAACACAAAATATTTTATTGCTGTAAGTCTATGATGTAGAAGTGGGTACTAGGATAACATTTTTCTTTTACGGAAATGTAGAGGTTTCACTCACCACAGTATTGAAGAAGGGATGCCTGAACGCCTCGTCTAGATGGATCCTGTTATTTGGGTCTACCACCAACAGACGTCGGATTAGATCCTTGGGATCTTCTGCAAATTTGATTTTGAAACATTTTAAAAATAATACATTACAATACAATACAGTAATAAATTTAAATATCCACCAACCTGCACTGGGTTTATGTGGTGATTTATCCCAAAATGGAATATCGAATATGGCAATCACGCATGAACATTGATACAGGAAATGCCACTTTATTTTACTTTAAGCAGTACAAAGCAAAAGAACAACAAAACAATACACAATAAACTAATGGATAAAAATGCTAGTTGACCCCCTTAAATATACACTGACATCAAGCCCAGATAACAATTTTGCCAATGATAGACTAAAAGAGATATGATCTGAGAAATCCTGCATAATTGTAATTATATAAATAAAAGTAACTAAATATATCAGTCTGTTCTAAATTACAATAAACATTTTTTCATAAACTGTGTGCAACTAGGAGGCGAAATAGAATTTTACTATCTGAAGTATGTATACATCTAAAGAAGGCTCATTAAAATAGCTGGATGTCATGGACTCCATTACCTAGACTCTATCCCTGTACCTATTAAACCACATACCTAATTGAATGATTCTGCCAAGCAACTTTCTTCAACGATAATATAATAAGACTCAATTAATGATTTTGTATATCTGCCTACCTGAAATGTCCGCCCACTCGGGGCTGGTGAAGGAGTACTTCCCCTCCATGATGTTGCGTAGCATCACCATCTGCTTGCGGTGCCAGAACGGCGGGCATCCCACCAGCCTGCAAACACGCGCTACATACATACGTGGGCTTTAATACCACTAATAGTATAAACGCGAAAGTTTGGATGATTGTTATTGAATCACGTCAGAACGGCTGAACTGAAATATTTCGTTGGATAAAAATCAGGATTTTCAGGAGTTGTATAAAAAAAAATGTTTGTGCCCTTCTTGAAACTTGAGACTTGTTCCTAGGATCATATGAAATTTCAACAATCGACATCGAAGGTCTAACAGCAAAACAGCGTAATCGTAAACATCGATAAATCGACGCATAATGATGTAAGTTTTAAAATTGGATGTCTTTTAAGCCATTTTGCCTTTCAACCGTCGATATGAAGATAATGATTTTATTCATTAGAAGATCAATAGTTACAAGAATAGTGAATTGGTATTGAAAAGTTGTTAGTATTAAAGGCTACTAAAAGATAATAAAGCCCTATCATAAGCCCTGAGGCCTTTGAGAAACTGGACTCTACAAACCGCCGCCGGCCGCTCAAAGCGTGCCGTTTCAAGGCCATACATCCCTCATACACAAGACAATACGACATGAGGAGGCGTGTCAAGCAGTAGATAATTAAATGGGTGGTTACCATACCATACAATCAGCATGTGCCTCTCCATTGTTGGATATAGGCCTCTAATTAGGACCGCCACCTTCGGTCTTTAGCTCTTCTCATACAGCCACTACCGGTGACTTTCTTCAAGTCGTCAGTCTACCTGAGCGGAAGGCGTTACACGCTACATTTACTAAAATGGCTGGTTACGATTTATTACCATCAATTGAATAATTGATAAAATGTCTGACATCATAAAAGAGCGGAATAGTATGTATAGTGGTGAGCCTTGGGAGAGAGATATATCCAGCGGTGGAGAGACACAGGCTATAATGCAACTAAACTTCATGATGAAGTTTTAAAATAAAATAAATAAACAAATAGTAGTTTATGAAACTGTTGCATAATGAGGGGTATTAAAACACGAGTGTGTGTTTAAAAACCGAGCCGTAGCCGAGGTTTTTAATAGTATCAGACGAGTGTTTTAATACCTAGTTATGTGCAGTTTCATACACCACTTTATCTACTCTCATACATTGGTGTTGAACCTACTAAATAAAAGATCAAAGTTAAAAGAGTAAGAAATAATTTATTATTTATAATAATTATTCAAGTTTTGTATGTTGCAATTATGGAATTGTATATGTATTGCTGGGCAGGCATTGGCATTAGAGGTGTTCGTACTTGCTGTCGGGGCTATTGGCAAATTAATATTAATTTCGTTCTTTTTGTTTTCTATGGTGTTTAGAATGGAATTTGAAACTAAAATTTTGTTAGTCATAGAATCATCTATGTAACCTTCTGCCACTGCCGTCGATTTCCATCCACCATGGCGCTTCAATGTTGTAATATCCCCACCGGCGTCAATTAGCAGGGTTGCCGAAGTTCGTCTAAAGCAAAGTCTAAAGCTCTGAGTTCGGAAGTTGTAGATAATCGGCTATAGTTTTACCTAAAGTTCCAAATTTATTGATGCCAATAAATTTAGATCATTTGGATTTGGACACTCTCTGATGAGTGCATTTTCCACGTTGGTAATTCATAAAGAAACGGGGATTTTTACAAGAATTGGGCCTTAGTGATATGTATTCTTTACATAACTCATAGTATTTCCCTGTAATACTAAAAGAGCGGTCTTTTTTATTTTTGGTATTACGAATTTTTACTAATATTGTATTTTCATAAACTTTCACGTCCTGAAACTGCACATTATAGAGTTCCTGTCTCCGACAGTCACCCATGATACCGAAAATAAGTGCAATCTGGAACAAATGAAATTAAAAATTATGAATTTAAATGAAAACCCAAGAACGACAAACGCTAATTAGACTTTCACGTTTATATAACTAAAATCTAAATATATATACACGTACCTTCGATAAAAGATGTTCGTGTCCAGGAGCTGCGTTTATGAATTTATTTAATTGTTCGGGTGAAAACGTCTTGTCTTTCTTCGCTTTAAATCCTTGAGATTTTCTTTTCAAAAACGCAATTGGTTTTGAAAATTTGAATATAGCGACTTCATTATATATGCTTAATGTACTCTTTAACATTGAGTATTTAGACCATAATGAGGAACACTTGAACTTGTCAGACAATTCCTGAAAATAGGCCATTAGCACGTTTTCCGAAAACAAAGTAGCTTTTTTGCATTTTCCATTCCATAAAGTCTTCATAGCATTTATCAAATAATTTTCTCGACTTTGCTGGTAATAGATTATTAGTCATTTTCGTCGCCGCATTTAAAATATCGGGCGAAGTCAAATTTTCTTCACAATCACTGCTATCGGACATTTTTAAGCAAAAATAACAATATTTCCACGAAATTCAGTACAACAAAACGTATGAATGGCGCCAAAACCCAACATATCACCGCGCATGCGCTAAAGTGGGCGCTGCCACAGACAAGTAAAACTGTATCGTAATGAAAAAAAAATATATTTTAAAGTATTATTTTGTATTGTATTATTTGTATTTTGTGTTGTATTGTACTATTTTTAAATTTCGGTATTGTGTTTATAAAGTATGTCAATATAAATTCGTTTTGAAGTTTGTAATTCGAATTTTACGATATGAGAGTAGATAAATGTTATTTTCGAATTTTATGTCGCTTTCTCTTAACGCATACCTACCTAATATCGACCTTAATCATCTACCATAATCAGTGGTCTGATTCTACCTTAATCAGACCACTTTTGTAACTAATACCCTTTATTAAGTCTTTTGTAACTAACATCTCTTTACATTAATTATTTTTTAATTGTAATGTGTTACATAGTGTTTCATTTATGTAAAAAGTTATTTGTAACTCTTCCAATTCGAAAACTTGACCTTTTAAAGATACAAATTAAAAAAAAAACTGGTCGGATTTAGGATTTAAGAGGTCGATACTAAGTAGATTTGCGTTATGGTTTATAACGTGACTCAATATATGAGAACGTGTAGTTACGCAACCTCATAAAACAATCATAACAGAAAGATGGTCATTAAATCTTAATTACTTCTATATTTTGAAGCAATATGAACGTTACATAGCTATGAACATTTACTTACAAAGTAAACATTATCACTCCACACGCCCATCTGCAAATGAAAACAACCTTATTTAATAATAGTTTTGTATCAAAACAGCTTAATACAGTGTAGTTGATATGTATCGAACTACTGAGATTGAAAAGTCTCGACAGTCCGGTCAACCGGACTACTGATACTAGGCCGTTTTATCGCTTATTCCATAATTGTGGAAGAAAACGAATAGGATTTCTTTTTTAATTCATTAGAAAATTAGATACATGATAAATATTAAATTGTATTATAGATTGAGAATATTTGAGGTGGGAAGCTATAGCAACTTTTTCTTCTTTTCTTATATGGCAATTGTTAATTGCACAATTAGCACATTGTGCCAGTGTCGAATTTTCTTCTTAAAAGTCAAAACAATTCAAAATATATCTCGTCAATGTCTAGTCTCGTCGAAGTTAGAGAGTCACTCAGTAAAGTAGGTTTACTGAGAACAGAGGAATTGAACTCCTTGGAAGCTGCGAAAAACAGTCTTATATTGTTATTTGATTATCAAAAACATTACGCACAAACATTAGACAATTTGAAGTATAATAAACTTGATACACAGTAAACCACAAAATCCACAATTTTTATAAGAATAAAACAAAAACTCTGTTTCAATTTTCGAGTTCACGCCAAAAAGTCCAGCTATAGCCCCCATTGTCAGACACGATTGTAATGGCAGTACTGTGTTAGTGATGTCATCAAACAACAGTGCGGTCCTGTTCTAATTCTGAGTAACTTTAGTTATTTTTCACAATACTTTGATTTGGTGGATCGTTTTCTAGTATTTTAAATTATTTAATTATATACTTATCTAATAAATAGTCATACATCGCGAACATTTAAATCGTTATAAAATATACTTAACCTGTATTTAAAGGAATGTATAAATCCTTGCTAAGGCCAAAAGTATTTTCAAGTCATTATGTAAATTATAAAATAACTTTTATTACGTATTAGACGGATGGCAGCCCTACTTATAGGAAATGGTACATTGTACTTATGAGTCATCTTTAACAGATAAATAACTCATTTTTATCATATACTATAGCAAAAGAGCACTTATAACCCTCAGACTTCCTACAGATAATACTAAAATACTAAAAGATCATAGTTTAACGTCAATAACGTTTTACCAAGTTACGTAAAACAAGTCGCGTGATAATTAGTTTGTGTATTTAAAATATTAATTAGCGATAATGGCTATAAATAATTAGGAGAATGAAGACAGAGAGAAAATTCTTGTCTTGTGACATAATTTTAAGTAAACATTTATTATTACGTTAATGTAAGAATCTGAACTGAGGAATGCATTACATTTCCCACTTGATCTTACTCCCCAATGCACGTACGTGTTCCGGTAGTGAGACAATATGCCAGAGCCCATTCCCAATCCATCCAATTCCTATATCCTTCCCCATTTTCACCTCTTTCTCCAAATTCATTCCTAAATCTCTAAAGGCATGCAGTGCATTGGGGGGGGGGGGGGGGGTGATAACATTTGTCATTTGTGGACTGATGTTGGCATGTATCGCGCCGATGTCGCAGATCCATGACATTAACATTAACATTTCCCTCACAAAATATAATTCGGGTAAATATGTAGAATATAATTATTTTTCATGGGGATTTGCTATTTAACATGAAGCATATCCAAATTAAATTCTTAATTACATTTTCAAAACAATTTTTAAGTAATCAACATTCAGACTTCACGGTAAAAATAGCTTACAGTCCTCACGACGAGACATGAACTTTGCATCTGTGTGAGTGGATGCTGAATTGTCCAATCAGATTGTCGAAATGGTTCGCACTGTACACTATCGGTGTGCACTCACACAAACGCAGAGCTCATGTCTCGTTGATTTCACTGTACAACACTACACCCCGCAAAATGTCGTATCTTAAGAAGTTACCGTTATATAAAATATAAGTAACAGCATAATATAAACATAAATAAATAGTAATAATTGAATAATTACGTTTGTAGTGTATGACATGGATACAACAATCTGAAACTTTATTAATCGTTTTGCCACCGGGTGTATCCCGTAAAATAAATCGAAGGCCAAGCTCACTTAAATTAATGAAACATTATCATCTGTACACAACCATTCATTCTGCAAATTTGAAAGACGTAACGACAAAATAATTATTGTATTATCGACAAAATAATTAACTTAATTATTGTATAATTATAACTTATTGAATATCAATATAGGTTATATAAAATTATTGTAGCCTTGGCACTGTTCGCGATAAACATTATTGATTTTATTAATTTTCTCTACGAGCATTTTTGCTGATCATTATTTAAATTGAACTTCATATGTCACAATGATTAACTTCACCTGAACTCTGATACGATGACAATGACGTATGTATAAGATTATTTAAAGACGCAAATGTCTGTAAGTGGAACAAATTTGATAACTTTCGCAGTGTTACGTAATCAAATTTTCTTAGAACTACGGATGAATTTTGCGAAAACCGTTATGGGTTTTGTCGTTTGAATGACTAATAAAAGGTAAATGAAAATATGTAAATTAATACGGTAATAATGTGTTTCGGTAGTGAATGAGTAGCCCATTCCCATCCCTTCAGATTTCCTCAACCCTTTCTACAAATCCATTCTTACATCAACAAAGGTAAGCTTTGTTGATTATAAGGTAGCTTGTTACGGCGGCGTGTCAAAGTTTGTCATTCTGGACTAATGTTGACATGTAGCGCGGGTGTCCATGGGCGACAGTATCCACTTACCACCACGTAGACTGCATGCTCGTTTGCCACCTTCTTTCTATAAAAAAAAAATATTTAGCTCACAAAAATAGGCAACTTGCCACAGACCTGAAGACCTATCGTTTTTATTAGTAAGCTTTAGCCAATTGGCAGTCAATGTGAGCAAGTCATTACCAACGTAAATTGTTTGCGATTTCCAGAACGATCCAATGTGCGCAAGTGTAAATTATGGTCTATTAACCTACATGTGATTTAATATCATGTGTTTATTGAACTATTACAGTGGTATTATAACTACAGAGTACATTAAACAACTCTTGATCTTCTATCAGCCTATAACGTCCCACTGCAGGGCACAGGCCGCCACTAGTTAATCACTGGGGGTGGTTTCGGGGCGTAATCCACTACGCGGGCTCAGTGCGGATTGATGGACCACTAACTGCAGATTTTTTTATTATTTCTGGTGTATTTCCTCACGATGTTTTCCCTCGCCGCCGAGCAGGTGACAATTTATAAACATCCGTACTTACGTAGAAACTCAGTGGTGCAACGGGCAACGTGTATCGCGAGAACTTTTTTTGTACTGAGCATGCGCAGTAGAGACAAAAGACAAAGTCCCGTCCCGTTCCCTCCGCGATTTCGTGATGTTAATTGTATGCCCATTTACTAGTTTAAAATGTTATAATTTCATCAGTTTTTATGTGTATAATGTATATTGTTTGTTTACTGCGTATTATTTGCCCATTTAATTCCTTATTTTATGTATATGAATGTTTATGTCCCTTTACCTATTGCTTTCCACTTATTTTGAATTTATATAGTCTTAGGTTGTAAGTTGGTCTTAAATATAGTCTAGGAACACTAATAAAAGCTAAGTTTTCTGTGTGCTTTATTGTAGTAATAAGAATAGCGGTAAAACCTAAAGTAGTAAACTAGATAGAGACGAAAAAGGAAGTGACGTCAGGGAAAACTCGAAAAAGGGCCCACCCTCCTTACCACGCAAAGGGGATAATTTATGGAAACGTTACGATTGATTACAGGGCTATCATTCCCTGTTCCTAAGTGAAGAAAATAGTTAAAATTAGTGGGTAAAGCGATAATTAAGACTTATTTACATGTTAGTCTACTTTCAATCTGGGTAAAATTATGGAAAAGCGAATCCATATAAAGTCCTCAGGGAACGGGGGGATCACTGGCAATACGCACCTATAAATATGGGGGATCCGACCCTCCTGACACAGACTTAAATTATCGCCCGTTTAATATGTAAAAGTAATTAATGGGAGGAACCTCTGCCCAAATACGAGTTCGTTGGTGATTACCGCTCCTCCAGCACCCCGGAATTGTGTGGAATTAGTGGCGTTCTCTTTATCTTCTCCTCTATAACCCCCGTTGAGTACTACACCTCAACAATAGGTTTGTTTTCTTCTCTAGTTGCGAAATAACTCATAAAACATACTAGACCATCAGCCTATGTCTCTCCACCTATAGAGGCCACGTTTCGGCACTATACGTCATACAGAGAGGATGCACTGATTGAAGACTTTCGTCTTCAAGCATTCTGGTATAGGCGACGAGAAGAGCCGACGCATTTTTCTAAATGTTGCCCAGCCAAGCTGAATGCGTCTATCGACCTCCTCGCTGAACTTGAACTTGCCTAGCTGGATTGTTTGGCCAAGGTAGTCATCATGGTCAACAACTTCGAGTACCACATGCATAAAACCATAAATATCCTATTTGCATATATGTATATAACAAAATAGTAACACTCACGCATCGACTTCCATTCCGTAGCCGGGCGCGTCTTCAAACATGTTTGCCTTCAATGTCTCAGGAGCGAGATATCCAGGTGTACCGCATAGCTCTGTAATAGTGATACGAAATATTTTTACATTTCACTAGAAAGACAGACGTTTATGCTATTGCAAAATATATTTACCTATAAGTTATAGTATCAATAATTCTTTATAATCGTTTTTCAATTAACTCGATTCGTTCTTATATGCTTTGGAAAATACGAGGGCGGAGTGATAAGTCTGGTAAAAATCTATTTTGGAATAAAATTATCGCAAATTGCATGAAACCTTCTTGTTCACAACTCTTTTGAAGGACTAAATTAAAATTTTCAGTCAGTACCGCCGGATAGTTTTTTTTTAACAGCCATTAAATAAAAACAATTAAACGCATTTTCGCAAAGATGGAGAAAAGTGAATTTCGTGTGTTGATTAAACATTATTTTTTGCGCAAAAAAACTATTACGGAAACGAAACAAAGACTTGATAAATATTATGGGGACTCTGCTCCGTCGATTAAAATGATTCATAAATGGTTTACGGATTTTCGGTGTGGTCGTATAAGCACAAGTGATGCTGAACGCCCAGGACGCCCAGTTGAGGTCACTACTCCAGAGATGATCGCTAAAATCCATGACATAGTGTTGAACGACCGAAGAGTAAAAGTGAGCGAGATAGTCGAGATAGTAGGCATCTCAGACGAACGTGTGCGCAATGTCTTACACCAACATTTAGATATGAAGAAGCTCTCCGCGCGATGGGTGCCGCGTTTACTGACTGTTGATCAAAAACGCATGCGAGTTACCACTTCGGAGGCAGGTTTGGCGTTGTTTCAACGGGATAAAACTGAATTTTTGCGTCGTTTATAACGGTAGACGAAACATGGATCCACCACCATACACCAGAAACCAAGCAACAATCAAAACAGTGGATTGCTACGGGCGAACCAGCTCCGAAGAAGGCCAAAGCAGTTTTATCGGCCAATAAAGTGATGGCTACAGTATTTTGGGATGCACGTGGGGTAATCCATATTGATTACCCAGAGAAGGGTAAAACGATTAATGGTGAATATTATGCCAATTTATTGGACCAATTTAACAAAATTTTACCTGACAAACGACCGCATTAGGCTAAGAAGAAAATCCTCTTCCACCAAGACAATGCACGAGTGCACACCTGCGCGATTGCCATGGCCAAAATCCATGAGTTGCGATATGAGTTTCTATCTCACCCACCATATTCGCCAGATTTAACCCCTTGCGACTATTTTCTGTTTCCGAATTTAAAAAAATGACTCGGTGGGAAAAGATTTACCTCCAACGAGGAGACCATGCACGAATCCAATGCCTATTTCGAAGGGTTGCCTAAGTCGTATTTTATGGAAGGGATCAAAAAGCTAGAGAAACGCTGGATGAAGTGCATTGAGTTAGAAGGAAACTATGTTGAAAAATAAATCATACTTTTTAAATAAAGTTGACTCCTTGTTTCATTTTTACCAGACTTATCACTCCGCCCTCGTATAACGAACATTAAAGTTGCATTATAAGAGTCCAATTATAGATCTAGCAATTTTACGACATGTGAACTCCGGGTTGCTGCAATTCATCAGAAGCTGTTCTTCAGTTCTGACTTTTGGCCGAATTGAACTGAGCGAGACTGAACAAGAATAATCTCTATTAGTAGGTAAGTTTATTATATTATATGCATTCTAAATTATACATACGAGGATAACACTTAAAAAACACTAAAAATCTTTATGGGAAACTCCTTAGAAATCTCTTTTCATATGTTCTTTTTTAAAGACTTTTGAGAATAAAAATGTCATTTTTTAAAATGTTTACAAAAGGCATTGTTTGAGAAATGGAACCTGTCTGGTGAGTAAAACTGTTTAATTGTGTAATAAATAGAATTGTTTAGAACTGGATGTAACTAGACACGATCGTATACAACATGGTCAGGTAGCGTGAAAGTCGTTTAGGACTAGAATATGAGACTCATCTCTAATTATAATAATTACGAGTATATTATAAAAGATTATATTTTCTATGTTTTTACGATTATAACTCGAAAGTATCTGGACATATTTTAATATAATTTTCACATATACAAAGGATTTCTCGAAAAAAGTTCGAGTATGTACCCTTAAACAACAAAAAAGAGAGCGGATCAGTAAACGATTTCAGTGAAACGAGTTTTTAAGATTAAATGAGAATCATAAATAGTGTCAATAGTAGACGATATGGTGTCAATCGGGGTAAAAAGGTAATAAACAGATAAAAAATACCTTAAAAAATAAGTAGATTTTGACATACATGTTTTTTTTGACACTGGTTATGATTTTATTATGCATATGTATAAATTATTTATTATACATAAAGAAATTATATAACGGAAAGAAGTAAATCAAATGAAGATATCAAAACTTATTAAATCTAAATTAAACATTAATGTTAATTTATCAAATTTAATAAACTAAATCCTAACAAAAATATTACGAACCAGATACTGTTACGTCGTTAGTTATATTTGTGGCAATGTGTTGTAAAAAATGCAAGGCATTTAATATGTGGTTTGATTATGTTTTTGAATTATTGTTTATTTTCCAAAATGTCATGTAAAGCCACCGAATAATTATTGCGTTTTGAAAAGATATTCAAAATTACAAAATACTCCATGACAATAAATCATTAGAAACAAAACAAATTCAAATACTTAAAACTGATTCATAGGACGTCTATATACGTATGAGTCCAATGTTACTTCTTTAAATTGATCGTACGGCATTTTAAAGTCAGTAATGTTTAATTGGGTAATGTTCCTATTTATAAAGCATGTGTACAATTATCCCGATCGATATTAAACCCTCAAAAATTCGGCATATTAACAGATATTTTAATTGAACATAAAGTAGGCAAAATTATCACGTACCCGTGAGACTGAGTACCTCAGACAACTGCGAGTGGTATAAAAGACGGTAGACCGTAAATTATTAGGTGGGCTGCCTTCTTATAAAATTGTATAACATTCCCAGTTACACATTCCATGAAGTCTATGCATCAACTGAGTGACTTGCTTTCCAATTTTTCCATTTCAAAATTAGCTTTTAAACATTTCGTTTTTTGCAGTTAATTTTGTGTCGTTGACTGAGTCATAATCCTGTGGGAAGTTTGGCACGACATTTGTACGATACTCCTAAAATTGCAAGTGCCTTTATTATGAAATTGGACTACTAACCAAAAAAGGTAAAATCATTATTGAAACCACTTAAAAAGTTATGTCCCCAAATAAATCTAGGTGATATGAACGGTTTTATGACTTACCAAAAAGCTTCTCCCCATCTTTAAGCACTTTGGCGAATCCAAAATCAGTAATCTTGACATTGAGTTGATCATCAAGCAGAATGTTTTCTGGTTTGAGGTCCCGATGGACAATGTTCTTGCTATGGACGTACCGGACGCCTTCTAAGACTTGTCTGTGAAGAAACGCTACATTGAATTACACCGATATCAAGGACAAAAGAATATAGGAGTTTTAGAAAAATTTGAATATTCACAGCTCGAAGGTAGTTTGATACAACCTACTTCTATTAGGTTCTAGTCTCGCTGGCATTCTATGAGATAGATGTCGACGTCAATCCGCCGACCATGTTTGGATGAGGAGTGTGCCTATTTGTACTGTCCATATCCGTCGTATTCAGCCCAGGTCATTTTTGAACTTTCTCTCTTTGAAATATAATAAAGAATTTTGTCTCGCTTCGGCTTTATTCTGGATATTTCAAACAGTACTTAAATACGATCTCATATTTTCAAAGACATGTAAAAAGTGAATAAAGTCCTATTAATATTTTTAAACGCAAGGATAATTAATTAAAATTACATTGTTAGTAAAGTGTAAGAAACATTGGAGTACAGTATATCTTATACTAAATACAGCAAAACCAAGTACCAAATACAACCAACTCTGCTTGATATAAAGCGAAGCCTGTATATTAATCGTCTGCAGCTTCAACATTTATACCGATATTGCGTCAAACTCTTCACGTACAAATGTATGGATAATATTTATAAACATCTCACATACAAAAATTTAAAACTGAATAAATATTAACCTAACCTAACCTAACCCAACGCAAAAGTAAACGTAGTTTTATTTAGAAGTATGTATATATTTATTTATCCAATTTTTTAAATATGTATAAAATAATAAACGCGTATTTCTAGAAATGTTTAATATAATATAATGGATCTCTTGAAGTCGATTTAAAACCGTTAGCCATAAAAAGCACAAGAACGTGAATGAATAAATTGTCCTTGACTTATTAAAATGATGATAGGCAAAATAAAAAGATACTAAAATATAAGATAAAAATAGCAAAATAAAAGATAAAAAGATAGCAAAATCATTCAAATTCATTGACGATTTACTTGGGTATCTTATATTTATTTGTTTTTCGATGTACTTTAACCGTAATTAATGTTCTTTATTTATTTAAGCGCAATAAATGTTTACCTGTAATATTGTTTAAACGAAGCCTCTACAACTACATGGTAAAAATTAGCAACAAATTTAACCAACGTAATTATATTCTTCTGTTTAGCTTCTTGGTCCATTTCCTTTTGGAGGTCTTGAATAAAGTACACAGTTGAAGACATATTTTATAAAATAAATATTTAACAGTAACTTTAACTCAATATTAAACTTTTTTAAATATGTTAAAATATTTTTTTTTAATTAAGCGTCAAAATTGCAAAGAAATAACGATTTCCAGCTTTAGAGTACTAGGAGCGTATAACCGCGCGAGAGATTATTTACGACTGGAGTATTCATAGTTTACACGAATCCCTGGCATCGTACGCACTAGTTTGTTTATACGTATTTAGAAGATACACAAAGCTTACACGTGCTAGAAGCGTGCAGATTTTACTATTATGTTATTTTTACTATTCAATATTATGTTCAACAGCTGCTACGATTGGTATCGTCACAATATAAATATTGTCTAAATATTTATGTAAAACAGCGGTATGTTAAACCAAGACTTTATTTCATCCTCATATAGGTCGTTCCATCCATATTACATAATAAAATTTAAAGAGATACCTACATATTAAGCAATATCAATAAATATTAATTGATACAACAAATATAAATAAATAAATTATGAATGACAACCAAGTGCAGCTGGAGTCAATCAATTGTTGTTAAAATTTATTGAACTTTCTTTTTTCTTTTTTGTAGCGCCATCTGGTGGTAAGTTACAACAAAGTGGATAGCATAAAAACCTTCTCCATGAAAAAATACATATATGTGCCAACTTTCACGGTGATCAGTCAAACGGTGCCGAAATCTATTAATCTCAGATATCTATATACCAACTTCATTTTTTTTTAAATATAGATTATATTAGTGGCGTCATTTCGTATTTATTAAATTATAACGTATTTATGTTCATATAAAGAAGTGGCAGACGGGGAGACAGTCCATCTGGTAATAGTCGAAACTGTCGATACCGTCGATCCGTCTATCAAAAATGACAAATGTTCATTCTCCGGATGCGCTGCCGCCCTTTAGAGATTTACTAGGAAACTAAGAACTAGTGAACTAGGAAAAAGGATTAGCAAATTAGGAAAAGAAATTGGGAACAGTGAGTATGACCCCGAGGAAGAGTTTTTCCATTGCACTCCAATCTCATTCCTTTCTACACTGGAGGGGATGAGATGCGATAATCAGACTGATAAAACATCGCCCAGAAGGAATAAATTTTCTGATAGCGAAAAAAATTCGTAATTATTCCCAAGGTACATTTTATTCCTTGCAAATAATACTAATAATGATATATATACAAGAAATTATATCTCTAGACAAATTTTAAATCTAAAACAGAAAATGATCTTGCGATAACAAATGAGGTCACAGTCGGTACTTTAGCTATCGAACGGTCCATTGATCCAGACTCCAGACACACCCCTTCGCGGCGATAAGAACGCTGTTTACGTGAAACGTATGTTTACCGCAACGCATTCGAGGAATGGGTGGATAAAATGACGCAATGTTTTTTGTTATCAACTGGCCTTTATTTTGTAGTGTTGATCAAAATTTCCTAACTACGTAGCCCCTGATAGTAAAAACAACTGTAGATAAGTGTGTCTCTACTGCTGGATGTAGGTGTCCCATAAAGCTCGACACGTTCCGCTCTTCTCATCCTGCCACTGATTTCATTTACCAGAAAGGAAAAATTTTTTTGTATTATTTATTTATTTATTTAAAAATTAGTGCACAAAGAAACATTGTACAAAAGGCGAACTTAATGCCTAGTGGCATTCTCTCCATTAAATTAATCTCCATTTAAATGTTCGTCTACCCCCTCGGTTTTCGGTTTTAAAACCGACAAACAGTTCATCTAACTGCTATCGGGAACAAAATCAATTCCATTTGTTTTCCATCGGTCCATTAATTTTTTACTGCTGTAACGACCATTTTCAATAAATATCGTATTTAGTAACAAACTAATATCGATTACACTCTTGCTAGAGTCTAGAGTGTAATCGATATTAATTTAGAGTCTAGACAATCTTTAAGTCTATCCTTAGATATTCATAAAAATATAGGTTACTGAAATATAAAAATGTGTCGATACTCAGGAAGGGTATATTTTATGGGAGATGGTTAAAAAAACGACTATAAACATCATACAATCTGATGGGCTATTTAAAAGTAAAATTCTGGATACCGTAATAAGAAATTTCGCTTTCTACAAATATGCTCGAATAGAAACCAATACTCTCAATTTTTGCGTCTCTAAATTAAATTTATGTTCCAAATTTTTGTTTTTTTAATAATACTTGTCGCGTCGTAACCCGGTGGTGAATCATAGTCCCGTGGAAGATTTGGCACAACATCTAGGATCCCCTTAACACAAATGCGTTTATGAAACAAATGCATAAAATGGATCACCTGCCCATCGAGTAAGTAAAACATGGGTTCCGCACACAAAAACAACAATAGTATGATTAATCGCAATTTTAATATCACTAACATATCTCAAAGAATCAGAATGTTCGAGTAGTAATAGGCAGTGCATATCTGTTACAGGGCCAACAACCCACGCAATAGACGAGTGCTTTTATAAAGACCGCCTACTGGGACGCTTTTCAACCATGTGTACTGACCACTAAAAGAGTTCGCCAGTAGCGGTTGAATGGCAAAAGTCGAAGATCAGGTGTGGTGGCGAACCTTGGGAGAGGTCTGTAATAAGAGACTTAGGATGATGGTATGGTATTCTTCAATTTTGATAGTCTTATATTGCAGCCTATTCTCTATTTTTTATTAGATAATTTTTGGTTTTTGCGTTGCCAATATTTGCGACTTATCGCACATATCAAGGAATATAAAGAAACCTAAATAACAAAGTGCAGATAAATATGTTTTTAACAGTTCTCTTTACTTCCTCGTTTCAAGTCGTAAATTACGTCTCATTGAGAAACAGTAGGAAAAAATATTCTCGTTTGGTTCGCGAGATGTAGTGTTCAAATATGATGTAACGTTAGATTATTGATTATTGCGTAAAACACAACAGGAAAATGATTTAATAATCCTTGAAGATAAAGGAGGTCATTTAGTCACGCATTAAAAACATTATGCTAACTCACTTGTGCAGGCGTTCTATTTGAATATTGTTATTCAAAATTATGGATTCAAATTGTCGAATGATTAATCCAGTTGTTAGTAAACTGGCCTGCTGTGTAAAGGGTGTCGATCTGTGGTGTCTGGTAATTCAATAAAGAGTTTGGTGTATTTGTTTGGCCATAAGAGTACACACACTCTTATCGTGGGCTTGAGGATGATGGTCGTCGAATGACGAATGTATACTTTAAAATACATACGAATGTATTTTAAAGTATAAATAAAATATTTAATAAAACTGTTATATTTTTATAGTTATGTGTTACAAATGCCAGAAAAATAATAAGTGAAATTTTGTAATAAAGTGTATGCATCAAGTTAGAGGGATAGTTTGTTCGTGTGGTTATTGTTCTTCAAACCATTTTAGTAGTTTGGGATGCAGCTATTTGTTTTTGTTATTAGTCTTCAAGTCTCTTTGTATATAAGTTTTGAGCAGACAATTGGTTTCAAAGAATTTCTAGTTATACTCTCAACCATCTCGTGTACCTATTATTAGGTATTGAACAAAGAGAGGTAAATTTATTACCTGTTTAATCTCATTGTAGTATCTCAAAACCAACCTTTGGAGGGTTCTGACCTGTGGCACCTTTTAGTGCATCAGATGTTTTAGTATCTCGCCAGATTTCCCCATCGCATCTGTAAACTTCTGCAACTGTATGCGTGACCAGCATTTTGTGCATTTGAGTGACGTTAGTATACCTACTGTTTTGCAGTGACTCAGCAGTAAGTTGTTGGATCGATGCCCAGTAGCTCCATGCAGTGTCTATGGACTAAAGACGTCATATTCACTCGCTTTACGTAATTTAACTGTCGATGAAACCGCCAGTAAAGTAATAAAACTCGAATTACATTTATTCCAATTGACTCAGTCTCGATATTTCAATTAAGTTGCGGTTGTGCTGTTCTAATATTCATGATAGTTCAGAGATGGGATACGAACCCACGACGTTACAAATTGAGGTCTCAACTAAAGCTGCCTCTTTAGACATACTACTTCTGTGATGAGGACACAAGTGCGCTATAGTTTTGTGCGCCAATACCAATAATCTGTAGACCTGTGGAATCTTCTTCAAAAAAAGAAATGTCAATTTGGCTAACAAATACTATTAAAAATAGTTTTAAAATTAATATAGTTTCTTAACTATAGTAAGTCTCATTGTAAACGAGATGACACCTGTGCTCTAAGACCCACTCCCATCATTAAATTGTATACTTGCTAGAATTTCAATAATTTTATTCAGTCAATTCTAAAATGATAAAATTATCGATAATTATCAAGAATTATCGCATTTATTAGTGGTGCTAAGAACAGGATTCCAGTTTTATACCCCCTATTATTGGTAAAAAAAACTGGGGCATATGTATCCACCAAATCTGCGTAAATTGGGTATGAACCTTAATTGGGTTCCGCGACATGAAGGTTTTAAAGGTAATGAAAAGGCAGATGAACGGCAAGAAAGGGATCACAACCCTTTGTAGGCCTTTCACCAGAAACAAGCTTTAAAATCGCTTATTGTATTATTTTATATAGTATTTTTTTACCTCATAATGTATCTTGTCTTCTTCTCCGACAGGGTGACAACAGATGTCAAATAGTCAAACAGCTCGCCATTCTTGCACAGCTCAAACACCAAGAATATGAAAGTTTCCGATTCAAACACATCTTGCAGTTCAACTGAAGCAAAAAATATTTTTAAATACAAGAACAATCCTCTTACAAGAAAGATAATCATTTTGTAGAATTTAAAATTTATATTTAGATAGATAAATAGATTTTTTATTTCACACACACACAAGTGATCGCGTAACATGATTATTTCTTATTCTAAAAGTCATTAAAACTCATATTAGCAAACAAAAAATAAATAAATTAAATTAAAACAAGGCGATAAAAACTGCGCGGTCCCAAGTATGTGGAAAGGGTATCCGTCTCAGCACAAGCCGTATACCGTAAAAAAACAGCATACAGCGCTGATTTTCCGACGGAACCAAGTCGCGTGAATTTTCAACAATTTTTTTCGACACGTTTTGAAATCGCATCCCGTATGCTGTCCTTGTAGGTATGGACTTATTCGACATTTTAGACATTCGCGATATTGTAAATTGTGTTTAAACACTACAATTATAAAGGCTAACTATTAGTGTTAGAATTTATATTTCAATGTTTAAAGATTCTGTTTAAATAGAAACATTTTTTTTTATATGGTAGTAGGCGGACGAGCAAGCGGTCCCAGGTGATGGTATGTGTTACCGCCGCCCATGGACACCTGTTCACAGCTTTCTTGAAGAACCCCATATCGTAGCTTAATGGAAAGACCTCTTGAGGTAGTTCGCTCCACAGCCTTCGGGTTCGTGGTATAAAATGATTTTTTGACCGAACAGTACGCGATACCTCCGTATCGAGGAAATGCGGATGGACCGCACTTCTGTGACGGTAGGTGCGGTTGTAGAAACCCGAAATGGGAATTATATTGAACAATTCTTCAGAGCATTCCCCATTGTACAGGCGGTAGAACACACAGAGAGACGTAATGTCTCTCCGAACGCTGAGGGTCCGTAAGAGGGGGATCGTCAACAATTCCAACAGCACGTCGTTGGATGGGGTCAGATGGGTTCAATTGATATTTCGGTGCACCGGCCCAGAGATGTGAGTAGTACTCCATATGGGGCCTAACCATTTCTTTGAATAACCATTAACAATTCCATTGACTAACTATTTTAGACCTTATTAGTTGTAATATACTCACACATGTTGTATGGTTCATATTTTATTTATTTATGTATTTAGGCGCATAATGTTCAATTTGATAATATATTGTAAAACAATACAAAAGAGGCCATTTTTATTAGCATGACACAATGTACACACCTTCAAAGTTAAATGTACAAATATCAAATAGAAAGGTGATTTCTGTACAGATCAAAGTTCAAAACAGCATGTTATCACATATTGTGTTGTCTATAAGTTTATGATAATTTGTTTTTACTAATTCAAAATACTTTATCTAAAAATGACTGTTTAATTGAATTAATGTAAAACTAATTTATTTTCAATGTATTTTAACTAATTTCAGCATTAAAAATGGTTTAAAATTATGACAAAACTGGAATATACATTGAAAATGGTAAAAAAATTGTAACATGTCTGGCGAATCTTTTTTTAGCATTTTGTATGTTACAGGCAGGGCCGACAGGTTGTGTTAGGCCCGAGTGGGTAGTTGGCCGGGGGGAGGAACAGTCCCTCAAGAAATTGTATATAGAGGAATGACTCATAAACAAGAGAATTTTATAGGAATAAAAACTACAAAATAAAATCTGGAAAACGGTTAACCCTGTGGGCCATCCTCAAAACTTCCCGATATTTTCGAGCTCGAACCCCTTGAAAATGTAATTGTTCATACCTTATTGAGTTTGAATTCAAAAATATAAATGCCTATATTTTTCATAAATAAAGCGTATGAGCTCTTTGAGCTCGAACTTATTTTTTGTGTACCATACATTACCTATTATTAGCAGAGATCGCAATAGGTAGAGCTATTTTGGGTCAATGACCTAAAACGTTAAGTTAGTATGGACATGACTCCGGGATTTGGAATGCATGTTTTTAAACTTGTATATATATAGTTAGGGCGTCACGCGGATCGTTTACTAAACGAGAGGGACGGAGAAATGACGACATTTTTTTCCTATGGACTTCTATCCTAAGACTTGTAGTTTTGAAAATATACGTTTTTAATTCGTAACATTCTTGTTTTTCGTGACACTGCTTTCTACCAATGATTTCATTGAATTTTATCCACAGGTGATAAACAGAACACGATGCGGCCGCTGTTAAATATTTTCTGCCAGTAATATGAAATTGTTTACTCAATAAATAGAAGAAACGGCTTCCATTTGGAATGTTATTTATTCAATTTTATTTATTCTATTCGCCTAAAATTGTACTTCTACCACTCCATTATGCAGCTGTGGTTCTTGGAACCACAGCTGCTTGTCATGCTTGTCAGACCATTGCTAGTGAACAATAGATGTGAAAGAGACAAAATATAGTTTTCTTTCTTTCTTGCATTTATTGTTGTCTCTTTATGTCTCCGATATTCAACGTATTAGCTATTTCGCGCCGTGAGAAAATATGCGGCTCACTGAGTGGCTCGGCTGCTCACTCACTTGCTTTGGTTTGTTGAGTGCACTTGTCTTGCAATTCACGGAGTGCTTGTTTATTGGTTTTTGGAATTTTCTTTACACTATTACTTTGGTTTGAATTTACGAACTTCTGATTTGTTGCTGTGCGGACTGAACACATTTGAACCTATTTTAACCACTACTTGGGTAAATTCATTTAATTTTTATTTGTTTTTTGCAAGAACATAGTTTAGTTTTATCAATCCTGTTGATATTCGTATTATTTTGAGTCAACTCTTTTGAGTAAAAGTTCATAATTTTTTAGTACTCTGTACTGACAGTGTAGCTTACATGCTATCTGCAGGTCGTAACTTAAAAAAATATTTACCACAGTTAAAACATGTTACTTGTTTGGCACATGCCCTTCATCGCGTATCTGAACAAATACAGTCAGAGTACAAAGACGTAGATATTTTAATAGCAAATATTAAAAAAGTTTTTTTAAAAGCTCCAAGCAGAGTCAGAGTTCTTAAAGAAAAATACCCCGATATGCCGTTGCCTCCACAACCAGTCATCACTAGATGGGGTACTTGGTTGGAGGCAGCGTCTTACTATGCAAAACATTTCTTTGCGATAAAAGATGTTTTATCTTATTTACCCAGCAGTGATGCAGTCAGTGGCTAATCAAAATGCTAAAAATATATTAGAAAAAGCCAATATACAAAATGATTTGAAATACATAGAAGAAAACTTTTCAGTAATACAATTTGCTTTGAAAGAATTACAAAAACAAAATTTAACAATAATCGATTCACTTTTAACATTTGACCAAGTCCGAGCTGCTATAAACGAAAGTATGTCTGAAAATACTAAAGAAAAAATGGAAAAAGTTATGGATAGAAATCCAGATTTAGAAATAATTATAGAATATAGTGAAAAAATTGAAAGAAATGAAACAGGTGACCAAATTTTATTGAAATATTATAAATATGTTCCACTGACGTCTGTATATGTTGAACGATCGTTTTCTATTTATGAATGGATAATAGACGTCAAAAGAAATAGATTGAAAATAGAAAATATAGAAAAACTTATGGTAATTTATTTCAAATACCGTAGACTGTAACCAATTTTCCCATGAAGAAATCGTAGGTGATGGTGGCGATGAAGGGTAATTCTTTTGGTCACACAGTATTTTTAAGAGCGAACTTTGCCTCTGTTTTAATTAATTTAACTGTTTGAGCGATAATTCCGAGCCTACGATTGGTCGTGCTTCGGAATCATCGTTTAGTCATCATCAAGTTCGCCCAGGAAAATAATGCGGATCTTTGTAAAAAGAATTAGCCCGGAACTGACATGTAAGAATAATTCAATAATATTATATTATAAATTTAATGGCATTACTACTGGTTCTTACTACAATTTGTTATCGCGGTTGTTGCTGGCGTAGTTGACGTAACAAGAACCTTAATTTTGTCTTAAAAGTGTGTTAATCAATGTTAAATATAGAGGTGAACAACAGTGTGAATGTGAATAGAGGTTGTTTGTTACGATTTTTTTAAAATTGGCTTCAATTGGATCACGTGAAGGTAAAGTAAAATAAGTATGGAAAATTTTTTCTTAGGCTGAAGAAACTTGAGTTAAAATTTCCCGAAATCAAAACAAATATCCTATATACATAGTTGCACAAATAACCTGTGCGTATACTGAAGATTGTATTAATTATTCTAGATAAGCGAGGTTTGCAAAGTAGTTACTATTTACAAGTTATCTTGTATAATTGTTTGTAATGTTGAAAATTGTTATTGTTCTATTTTAATTACATTTTTATTTGAAAAATAAAAATTATGTACTTAATATAAATGAATTTTATTTATATTCGGTGTTTTCAATAAAAGTGTGTATCCACACAAATATAATGTTCAGATTCAAATAAATAAATCAAAATTGCATAAATAATAAAAAAAAAAACCGGAAATCCCGTTTTTTTTTATTTATAAAGGTTATAATATGGATATGCCATATTATAACCGCATGGCGCAAGTACCAAAAATAGCTCTACCTATTCCGATCTCTGATTATTAGGCAATGGCTCTAAATAATAATGAGGCCGAGATATTAATTTTAAGTATATAAAATAAGATACAAAGAAAGAAAATGAATCTAGACATGGATTTTTCGAGCGACGAGGAAATCCTCATGTCTAGTGACGTCAGTATCTTTTCGTCAACATCCGAGTTTAGAGTCAACTTCGAGGGTACTTTACTCATTCGGAAAATTCCGAGTGGGTAGGGCTACCCACTATACCCACATTATCCGCCGGAAAATATAAAAAATATGCTGATTTCTTTTGAATTCACTTATGTTCTAGTTTCATGCTAAAGTATCAAATTCAGAAAATATAGAACATATTAGCAGTCTATTTTTTTAAATATTGATGCAGATTCTACTCCTATTTTAATATAATTAATAATGCACTACCCATGTAAATATATATATATATATATATATATATATGTGTGTGTAAATAAGTATATATATATACACATATAAATGATCAATATTCTTGCAAATTCAATGAGTGATATCATTCACTCAAGGGTGAACTCCTGCACTTTTTTATACTGAAGCGTACAAAACACGGAAGTACACATTTCAACGCATGATAACAACTCACTCACTAATATAAGGGTGTCCAGCAACCATCCTCAGGATTTGTATCTCCTGACGTGTCGCGTCGCGCATCGTGTGCGTGTCGACGCCATCTTGCGACTCCTGGCTGAGATCAATTATCTTTGCTGCATACTCTCGGCCTGTCTCCTTCTCTATACATCTTCTTACTGTTGAGCTAATGCCTCTGAAATGGAGATACAAATTGTTCAGTAGACATATTGCTACAAAGCAAAGTTTAAGGAGAAAAATTTGACATTCTTGAGAGAATTCTTTGAGATTCTGTTCTTCTCAAAGATGATTAAGGATAAAGTAGACTAATATTTTCACGACATTAATGCTGGTCAAAAAGTATTCAATATTCTAAGGATGTACTAAAAGGTCCAAAATAAAGACTTAAAAAGGAAATAAAATGTATAAAAACAATCAATAGTCATATCATATTGTAAACTCCATTAAGATGGACTCACTCTTCACTTTTTACTCTTTTACTTTTACACTTTTACTCTGGATTCACTCTTTTAATAAGTTAAAAGAGTGACAACAATCTCTATAATAATGTATATCTGGTATAGTGATGGGTCGAATATGGACTTTAATGAATACAAACATTAGGACGAATATCCGGTACAATGTTTAGCATACTGAATATTTGGCATGCTTTATTGGGTACTGCAGGTTTGTACTTATTTGTGCAAACATTTTTAGAAGTATTAACAGATTATTGCTCAGCTTATTAGGCCAGGGAGAAAGTCTTTTCGTATTTTGTATGTATGAAGTTGTGACCCAATATCTTTGATTGAACTGTTTGTACCTAGCTGGTTATGATACCATTAAAAAGGTGACATTTAACAAAAGGAAATAAAAAAATAAAAAACTGTTTCCCGCCATTTCTCAATTGTTTTTCTGTCCAAGAAAATGAGTGAATCTAAGGTAGAAATTCGATACATTCTAAAATTTTATTACAAAAAATAGTCAGAATTTTAATAGACCATTTGGCCAAATATGAATATTCGGCAATCTTGCCAAATATGTTGAATGCTGAATATCCAACCCATCTCTAGTCTATTGTCCGAATGTTTCCACTTGAAGATTTTAGTAAATATATTTTTTAACAAAATACTCCTATATTAACATTTAATTTTCACAGACAAACCTCTTGAGTTTAATTTAAGTACAGACTACAGTAAAACTACAGACTGTTAAACTAACAGGTGCAGTAATCTCAAATAAAAAAGAAGAAATGTTTGTTTGTTATGAGTAGATGAGCAGAACTAAAAAAATTAATCAAGGCAAATTGGGACAACAATTACTAATTTCAAACAGTGCAAATTTTCTGGATTTTATCTAGATTTAGAAATCTAAATTTCTAAATCTTTGATTGGTTGATTGGTAGAAAATGTCTTAAGTTCATTTTTTTTAAGATTGGCACCAGATCAACATGGGCACTTTGTGCAAATAATAAGGGTCAAATACTAAAGGTTTGGGTACAATAGCATATTGCTGACTGCAGGATATCACTTGTAAAATAATGTTTGAATAAATAAAATATATAAGTACTAGTGATTCTCCTATACGAAATGTTCTCATGAAAGTGAAGAAAGCTCCTTTCCACTTTAATTACTGCTTTATTGCCAAGAGATGTACAGGTGACAACATGTTAATATACTTATATCCATTCCAGTATCATCTTTATTACTAGCAAATTAATGTAAAAATTTGACCTGTTGATGCACAAAAAATAATGTTTTTATATAATTGTGCATTATAAATGTGCATTGTGATGAAAAACCCCACTTTTATTTATTTATCTACTTGTTTGTTTTCAATGTTAAAATGTATTTAAAACTACTTATGATTTAACTTATCAAATGATAGTAATAATTTGTGATCTTTTTATTTGTGAGTTGTTTAACTTAGATTTATAAATATTAGCCGGAAGAATACTTTCCACTGATAGGTATATGTATGACGAACGTCGGCAATCAACGATTTCACCCCCAAGGTCAAACAGAAGACATGAAATACTGTCTACGCGGCGCAGACGCTTTTAAGTTTTCTCGCATTGGAAATTGGCAGTAACACAACTAGAGATAACCACTTAGCTAAAAGGATTAGCGTCAAAAAATGCCCAATTTAACTTACCTGCCTATGATTTCTTTTGGTTCATATTTTGCATAAAATTCTTTCGCCGCATCCTTGTCGGGTAAATTGTCGTCATCCTCCTCCTTCGCCATACTTTTGACTATTTCTGTTGTTATATTTTTCGTTAGATAATTAGACGTAATTAGTTTGTTCGCAATGACGAAAGGTTATTAGTGTCCACAGCTGATAGTTTTTATATAAACTTGAAGACAATATGCCTTTAAAATAAAATCATTAGGTACAATGTGCTCCTAGAGAATTGTTATTACAATAATAAGTGATTTTGGATCTATTTTAATCTATTTCACAAATAAAATCACAAATAACAAAAATTGGTGATATCCCATTTCAATGAAAAGGAACCCATGTCGCATTTATAGAGACAGAAAAAATTACAACTTTAAAACTATCTATCATAAGAAATATTTGATTTTTTTTTAAAGCAGTTCTATCATACCGTTCATTTGAAAACCCTTACTTGTCATTTAGAATCACTTAACTTGTATATATGTAACACAGAAGATATTGATAATTATAATTTAAATAGAGCTTTTACATTATTAAACTAATTTCTCCCTTCGACATTTATTTAATATATTGTAACGATCTCTGTAAACAAAACTGTTTTCAAAAATGTGCCATGACAATCTATTTTGTAAAATATTGTAGATTATTTATTATATATATTATATTTGTAGGATGCAACACATTATTTATATTCTTAGAGTTGCCTTTTACGCGTTTTCGTACTCATTCATGCCTTCAACTATATTCTAATTAATCTCAGTATGACTTGTTACTATGAGATTTGACGTTACATTTCATGATTTGCTTACCCAACAGCGCCCTCCTCATGCTATTTAGTACCGTATTTCTACAAATCAATAGTTTCCCTATAGAAAATTTAATTTTTCGTCTAATAAATCAATGCAATAAAAAGTGTAAAATTTCTTTCAACGTACTATGTATGTAGATTTTAAATTATGAATATTATAATAATTGTATCTCGTAAACAGCTGATTTAGTCTATGAGACTTAACTATCGTTTATGGTTTACGTTTTGTCTCTTTCTGTCACTGTCGCTCGTATCCTATCGTTATGTTTTCTCTTGTTGTTTCGTCCTATGGCTTTACATTTTTTTCAAGTTATGAAGATTTTGCTTATCTGTAACTTTAATCCGTGATTAGTTTACGTGTTTTAATCTACAATAACCTGGATTTTGGTGCATTAAATAATCATCGAGCTCCATTCACCAGGTAAGACTTTATTACGCATTGAGCTTGGAAAACCAATGTGACATTCTGGTTGGTACATCTTTTGACAACCTTGAAGCAAATAGAATGAAATAGTACCAATCAATGGATCTTTAATTTTCTTTGTTCTTCAAATATATTATTTTCCTTTGGATAACTTTTATTGACCTAAAATATACTTAACCTCATATCTTCAGTGTTTAAAACATGATAACAGAGTCGATACAATGATAATGGATATTTTATTCCAAAATTATTTTATAAAGCATTCAGCTGCTTCCATTCCTTTTACAGTGAAGTCGAAAAAGTTCTACATGAAGCAGAAAGAAAATAATGCTTATGTAGCAATTTTCTTTAGCAGGTAGAATATATTTGTTCATAATTGTGAAGGAATTTTTATATTGTAGTTATGCTATGCATTCCAATTGAAAAACATGTAGTTATGAAAAGAAACCCAATAAATTACTTTTAGGTATCTAAACTAGGATCTAGCATTATTCTGGATAAGATGGTGGGATCTGTCTGTGACTATGGACTGAGATGACAACAACATTCCCCATCTTGTCCTACCTTGTTGATCAGGGTACTTCATGTAGATTCAAATTATGCAGTCATGGTTTTTTCTGATATTTTTCTAAAGATTCAAGGGTTTATGTAATATTAATTTTATTCTTAAAAGGAATAGAGATGATTTAAAATATTATTTTGTTCCTAACCTACCTCAATACATAGTTTTATTTCCGAAGTTATTATTATTTTTAGGATGATATCAATAAATAAAATTTTATGGATGTTTCAAAAATTAATTATTATATATTGTTATGCTGAGTGAACCCCTAGACATTCATGAAAAATGGTAGGAGTAGAAGGGTGAAGCAATATTCAGTTGATAGAATTACATGTGCTCATCAATTTAAAGTGAATTAAGTATTGTGAGTTAATAGTAACTTAGCAATATGAAAATATGTATATGAGAAATAATAAATAATTTCTAGAGGATGTGTATCTAACTGAGAAAAACTAAGGAATTAAAATACCCTCATCTAAAAATCTTACTCCAACCAAAACATACCACAATCCTACCCTAATCGATTTAATTCCTATAAATTCTTCGATTCATCATAATAAAAATATTCAATTTTAAGGAAAAATTATATTTTAATGAAAAATAACTAATAGTTTATTTTCTACACCAATTATATATTTAACATTATAATGGATAAATATATACAAATGCCCTTCATAAAACATACATCAAACTTGAGTTTCTTTTTATATTTTTCCATTTATCATATAATTTATAGTTTTCATAACTGGACAATTTCCCAACCCTTTCTCCAAATCCATCCCTACATCTCTAAAGGCAGGCAGCATCCGGGACTGTACCAATGCTTGTTATTCTGAACTGATGTTGGCATATACTGTGATTGTTGCAGGGTGACAGTATCCATTAACCACCAAGTATATTGTATGCTCCTCTGCAGCCTCCTTTCCATAAACAAAATATTTTGTTTATAGATAACATAAATCTTAATTAAATATTGATTTACCTACATCTTTATTTATTTATTTAATTTGGATAACCAACAGAGGTAACAATAAACAAGTATACATATAAAAGTAGTATCAGGTTACCACTACATGCGATTCAAATTACATTCATAGTAGGCCAAAACAAAAATAGTACATATGATATTTGGAAAGCATGAATTAATTTAGAAAAAGTGAAAAATATTAATTATATTTAAAAAAAAAGCTATAAAAAAGAAAAGTTGTAAGAGATACATGAGCAATATGAAAAAGTTTTTGGTTTAAATTTATACAATTTATCATTAAACTTACCAAGGTCAGCAGGGCTGATTGAAAATTTATTAAAGATCCCTGATAATGAGCAGCAACATGTTCTGGTAGGTACTCTTAAAATAAATTTACTCAAGAGATTCCACCAATCAACAGCATTATTAAATAATTTGAATAATAATGTTATATCCAACATATTTCTTCTTGATTCAAGAGAATGGATAAAGAGGAAAAAAAAAGAGTGGATATGGAAAATTTTGAGATTCTCTGCATTATGATATTTTGGATTTAATTCTACATCGATAGGTTAAGTGTTTTTTTGTACCTTTTTGTACCCTTTCTATTCTATTTATATAGGTCTTGTAAGAAGGTGCCTAGACTGTACTGCAGTATTCCAGTTTGCTTCTGACGAAACTGTTATACAATTTTAGATTAGTGTTAGGCTTTTTGAAATTCCTACCACATCTAATCACACAACTAAGAGATTTAGTAGCCGAGTTTACAGTATTTTTTATATAGATGTAATAAGGTGAAATTAAGGTGTTGTATTAAGAAGGAAATAAGGTAGTAAGGTGTTAAAGATTCCAGTTTCATTTGGCTCAATCTCCACACATCAAATATGTATATTTTCTTATAATAACATGTGTAATCAAGTACATTCAAGTCAAGTAAAGAAAAAGTACAACTTAAATATCGAGACTGGATGTTAGTAACATTTTAAACTTTTTTTTTTCTTTTTTTAAGTATTGAAAATCAATACTATAAATTTGTTTAACCATCAACACATTTTATTTTTACTTTTTCCTTTAAACTACCCATTAAGATAACATATTTATATAAATACTGCAGTGAAACTAGAATAAATATAACATTACTAATTTTATGAGTTATTTGAACACAGCTAACAGCTCAAAATCACTGATATTAACTCAGGTTTTTTTTATCACATAACACTCTGGTTTGTAATTCATTTGTCTGCAGCATGATCTTTTTTCTGGAAAGAATTCAACTTCTTCCCATAAGAATAGTCAATCACATAACATGTAATAATAACTATGTGCTAATTGTATTAATTAAAATTGCATTTATTTTCATTTTCATTTTTTATTAATAATAATAATAACACTAATAATAATAAATCTAATAATAGTAATTTGAGTATATTTAGAAAAAAACATTGAACATTAGAATATTATTTATTTAAACATTAATTAGAATACATAAGTTATCTACAATTTATTTCACTCATTGATTGTTACTTCCTGAAAATATTACACAAATAATCATTATTTTAATTAGTGGAATATTCATTTGTTTGAAGACAAACATTTGTTCTGGTTAGTGGTGTGTTTGCCTTTGTATTTCTCTGGACTCTGGACCCACGACAGAAAATCCTAGTACGGGCCATTGAGTGTAACATTATTTATTATAAAAAAAATGCCAATCAACAAGTATTGTTCATACTAGAGTTCCCTACCCTGCTTCAATATAATTTGAATTTACTTCAGCATCAATTATCTGGACAGACCCAAATAGCCAGCGACATTTATAACAAAGCTTCCAAACACATGTAACCTGGTTGACCTTGCCAGTGATAACTGATATGATAAGCCACTTTCATCAAATTCTCGATTATAGCGCCAGATGGCGTTAGCGGTAGCAGTGCGAGATTATTTTGTCCAATTATCTTCACTGTATACAATTATAATAATTGTATATGTCAGTTTTGTATTATCAATTTATTATACAATGTTTATACGTTATATAATCGTAATTATGTCTTATTGAAAGTTATCAAAATTGTTAACAGTACCTATGTTAGACAAACACTGAAAATCACTAATAGCTGAAACATGTAATATCATAATAAACATCTAACTACAATTTATTTACTAGAATTACTAGAATTTACTAGAATTACTAGAAAAAGATTTACTAGAATGGGGAGTGTAATGGAACTGTTCATCCCATTATATTCTATATTCCCCATCTTTCCCAATCGCATGCCAACATTTGTTATTTTAGACTAATGATGCCATTTATTGCGGATGTTGGGCGACAGTATCCACTTACCATCAGGCGAACTGTTCGCTCTTCTGCTGTGTAAAAAAGCTTAAACAATTAGTAATTTTGAAATTGTTGTCTTCGTTTGCTCCACCTTTACTAAAGTATTTCATAGACCGCATGAACGAACGAAGTCAAAAGCAATTATTATTCGTGAGATATTATTCTGATTTGTAACATCTTTCAGAAATCTTCAACAAAGAACCTTTCATAAAAGATATCCACCTGAGTTATTCAACTATAAGTATATTATATAACTTGAGTTATCTGCGACGTAGTATTACGACCTTAGAGGACAAGGACTCACCTCAAGGACGTCTGCACATTCCCAGTATTTACTGGCGTACAGAGAAAACATTCCATTTCAATCCTTATGACTATGTTATTAAGGTGTTAATATGTATACTCCTTCGGTCAATAGTAGCCACCCTATACCCTGTTTAATGCCAGGGGGAGTTAATGCAACTCGAGTGGGTCTGATGCATTTAAATTACAAACAATCTCAATGCTTGATGGAATTATTTTGCGATCGTAGTTCTTAACCCTGTAACACACACCTGGGGTCCAATGGACCCCAGGTGTGATATTACTGTAGATGTCTCGGAAAGTATTGATGCTGAAAATCTGAAATTTTTGTAATTCCTCTACTAGCCACCCCCCCATACCTGTGGAAGATTTGGGTGATTTACAATTTGTCGTTCAAACGGAAAATAAAAAACAAGATACTTCGGGCATATTTTACACACCTGGGGTCCAAAGGACCCCAGGCTATAACATTGATTGACACATGATGCGACTGCTTTATTTACAGCTTGGACACTCAATTATTGTGAGTGATGCGACCTGTACTATACTTAGGCTGTTATTTTTTTTGTATTTTTTTGGTGTATTTGTTCACTATGTAATCATTAGTTTTACACATTTGTAATTCTTTATATTTTGAAGGTGAACAAAGAGGCCAGGTAGGCCTGTGTTCACTATACACGTTACGTTACGTTACGTTATTATTGTTTACATATTATGCTATCATTGTTTACATGAAAATAAAATGGACGCCTACTGAAAAAGAATAATATTTTTATCAATACAAAACTATCTTAGGCTACAGGGGCGGCGATCCTGGAGGGGACAAGGGGCGGTCATCATCAATCAAAATCATCAATGGCTACACGATTTTCATTATCAGAAGTTGTCGCTGCAGTCCTGGAATCAGAAACTGACAGTGATGTATCTAATGAAAATTCTTCGGACGAGATGAACGATGAACCATTTGAGCCAGATCCAAATGATGAACCAACCAGTGTCGAATCAGAAGCGCATGATCAGTCTTCATCAGAGAGCGAAGGTTCTCCGACGCCACAACGTCGCAAAAGAGCTCGACGCCAGTCACCCTCACCACCGGCATTTCCACTGACACTAGCAGGCAGAAATGGTTACACTTGGTCGACGACTCCACCTCAAACAGGCAGGGTGGTACAGGCCAACATTCTTCGACAGGCAAGCGGTGTGAATGCGTCAGCTGGATTATTACAAGATATATGTGACAGTTTAAATCTGTTTGTCACTGAAGAAATGCTCCTAGTGGTTGTCAGGGAGACAAATCGTCACGGTCGCAATGCAGCACGAGTGTGGAATGAGGCCCACGTCGACAACGAACCGCAGATGTGGGTTGAAACTGATATAATTGAGTTGCGTGCGTTCATTGGTCTGCTGGTGTACGCCGGAGTTCATAAATCTGGAGGTGAAAGTTTGACCGAACTTTGGTCTACAAAGGAAGGTCGCCCACTGTTCAAAGCCACAATGAGCTTGAATCGTGCCAGGGATCTCCTTCGTCACCTACGCTTCGACAACTTCAACACGAGAGAAGAACGTGTTCGCATAGATAAACTAGCTCCGATACGAGACCTGTGGGAAATGCATCTGGCAGCACTCCAAAGTTACTACAAACCAGACAACTGCATCACGGTGGACGAACAGCTGGTGGCAACTCGCGGGCGATGCAGTTTCCGTCAGTACATTCCAAGCAAGCCAGGCAAGTATGGCGTGAAAATATTCTGGGCATGTGATGCTAAGACATCGTACCCTCTCAAGGGTGAGGTATACGTTGGTCGACAACCAGGCGCTGCAGCAAACAGCAACAATGTAACTGATCTTGTAAAACGACTCGTACGTCCATGGTACAACACAGGAAGAAACATTACTATGGACAATTACTTCACCTCAGTACCACTCGCTGATGATATGCTTGCAGTAAGAACTACCATAGTCGGGACAATGAAGAAGAATCGGCCTGAAGTACCGAAGGAACTTCTACCTAGTCCTCAGAAAGAGCAATATTCGTCGATATTCTGTTTTGATAACCAGCTGACGCTGACGAGTTATGTACCAAAGAAGGGAAAGGCTGTCTTACTTTTATCCAGCATGCATCATGACGCCACTGTCGATGCTGAAAATAATAACAAACCGGAGATAATAGCATACTACAATTCAACAAAATCAGGTGTTGACAATTTGGACCACCTCGTTGGTCTATACTCATGTAAACGTAAGACTCGACGGTGGCCCATGACTCTTTTCTTCAACCTCATCGATACAGCAGCAGTTGCTTCTTATGTTCTTTGGTGCCGCAAACATCAAGAATATCATGCTGGAAAGTCACACAAAAGGCGGCTCTTCCTGATCGAACTGGCACACAGTTTGGTCCACGATCATCTTCTTCGTCGAAAGAGCAACCCCCAGGCTATGCAAGGCGGTGTGAAGCTCGCCTTCAAAGCCATTGGCTTTGACGCACGCCCAGATGCAGTTCTGGCCGCTGTACCACAGACCAGGAAAACTCGCTGCCAAATCTGTCCACGCACAGTTGATCGAAAGACGAAAACGAGGTGCAGTGAATGTGGCAACGCATGCTGCCATGAACACAGTAAACCTGTTTGTGAACTATGTCGTCACTTGTGAAATGCTCTCTCTTTGAAGATACATTAACTGATGCACTGTCATGAAAATGATAGAATAAGTAACATCATTATAATGCTTGTGCGAGTAGTAAAAGTATATACTGTAGACCCTAATGTCGTTTTCAGGACTATGACCTTGTTTTAGCACAATCTATTTAAAGTTATTCCAAACCTTATTCTCTCTATACAATAAATACTATAGTTGGTTCATTTGTTTTCATTTCATGTTAATTAAAACGATAGATAAGTTAATCGGAACCTATGTTAATCGATGGGGTCCAATGGACCCCAGGTATGTAAAATAGGTTGGACCGTAAGGTATGTGTTACAGGGTTAATAGTCTATGTAAAAGTTTTTTTTAAACGACAAAAGATTTTTCTTTATGCACTCTGCTACAAACTTAGCTACGAATATTATAATATACGGTGACCCCGTACAAATTTTTTATCTTATTCCTCTGGATTGTATATTTTGTCACCTTCTCATTTATATAAACATAATCGGCAACTTCAAAATAATTATCTCATTAACTGTAATCAGCGTCGTTCCGGATAACAGCAAAGACGTAAGTGTAAAGTGACCTTACACGGTATCTGTAGTTTAATTACTTTATTTATATACCATAGTAATGTATTTTGGTTGTTTTTAAATAATTACATAATAAATAATCATTTAAATAATTAATTAAATAGCTAAAGATACTAGAAATCAATCTGTGAATTCAAAATCAAAATATTTAAAAAAAATGACCCAGTTATAGAAGTAAGAAAACAAAGTTAGAAAAGAATAGCACTACTGTGTTAATGTCACTAACACAGTGGTATTACATTCACGCCTAAGAAACAGAGATGGCTCATATCTAACCTAATTTCTAATGAAGTATGGGTTTATTATTCTATAGTCAAGAAACATTTATTTAAAGTTACATTCAACTGTCTTATTGTTTAGAGTACTTGGTTTGAATACAGACTGCTGCATAAAAATGTATTTGCAAACAAGACTTTCGAATTATTACAAATCATTTTGCGGTTTTTTTTTTTATTTATTACTCAGCCAACCGAAAAACAGTATTGTAATGTAGTACAATTTTATTTTTTCAGAATAGAACAGCAAATAGAAAAATGTTATTAACCTTAGGTAACGGGCGTAGTCAGTATTTTATCCAGAGTGGGGCAAAACAAACAATTTTCATATAATTTAAATAGAGGTAGTGTAATGCAGAAAGTCTTTTTACCTATGCCGGGGCGGGGGGGCAACCTGCCCCACCGTGGCTTCATCATCATTTTATTACCAAGTTCTTTCAGAAAAGCTCTTGATTTGTTGAACCATGCATTTTAACTTTCCTTTGGTATTTAATTTTTTTATATATCCAAAGATCCAAACTGGTTTAACGTTGGATCGCGTGTCCAGGCAAACAGTCAGATCGCCACAGTACGAATCACGGTAGCTTTGCACGACATAATATTACGGAACAAGACTCTTACTGGATGTGACAGAAATAACTTGAAAAATCCTCTTTATAGCTTAGGTAAATATAGATAGACTCGTTATTCAACCCCTCAACCCTGTACCACAAACCCATACATAAACAGCCCGTTTAAAAAAAAGCAAGAGAGGAGTCACTAAATGGCCTTATTCCCAAGAAAGTATTTCTTTGAATATTGAATATTCCTTCTAGCATACAACTAATTCTGTCACTTCGTGCTTGGCATTTATAAATTAATTAGTGTGTGCACACAGTGTGAATATAAGATGTTCATCGAATCCTATGAAATGATACCCATAAAGCTACCGCATCGCATACACGTAGAATCTCAAGAAAATGTTATGATTATCCAAGAGTTGTTATTATGGAGCAAATTAATTTTTTCTCGTTGAAACTTAATCGGCTTTTTTCCATAAACAACTTCTTTGTAAGACAATCATACTTATTCGAAATCATAGATCATAGTTTAAACAGCCTAGGGTGATGCTATCACATACTTCTTTGTTATACCAAATTTTAGTCTAATGTGGTTAAATCAACTTTTGACACAGCTTATGTAGATGATATGTTTAGTGCACTTATCTTTGTTTTATCTTTTTTCAAAAAAAAAATGCAGTTTCAATACGTTTCCATGAGGATATTTTTTCTTCCTTATCTCCTTGAAAGTTCTATATTTTATGGAAAAATAAAGTCAAAACAAAGTACAAAGCAGCAAAAATCATCCACAAAGAGTTTTAATAATTCGTTTAACCACACTTGACTAAAATTTGGATTAAAAAAATATGATTGTGTTCACAATAAACTGCTCTCTCTCCCTCACTGTATATCCACAAATTTTGGTATGGAAACTTCTTTTGTTAGGTCGACTGGTTCGAAACTAACCGTTATTTGTACTTCATAAGGTCTATAATACTTAAAAAAGTCCATTTATCGGACCCTTCTGTTTAAGTATCTTTTATTAATATTTGAAAACTATAAGATGCCCGCCCGAATTGGTAGGTGGAACTAGAAAGCCTACTTAGATTATAAATCACACTAATATACGAGGAGAAATTCCATACCGATTATTTGCTATTCAACCTGCATTAAAAAAGCAGATGATCGTAATAAATTTTTGCGTCAATTAATATTGCACCTTGGAGACGAACAGTCCGGATAAAATAAGGCTATATTTTATATAAATTCGTTCAAAATTCCCGTGGGAATCATTATAAAATCTAAACTATATTTAAATTGGTAAACAAATACATTTCAATTACTCAGATGACGAACACAGGCAACAGATTGTACGATTATTCACATTCTGTAATAATAAAACCATAATATTAGGTCCTTACATATGAAATTGGCGTTTTATATGAAAAAAGCAAAACGGAAAAAAAAATGAAATTATATATTTAATCAATCAAAGTATGTATCATTGTTATCTATGCACTTACGCCATTTTTTAGGTAGTTCATTGATTCCTTTGCTGAAAAAATTGTGGGAGCGAGAATCAATAAAATCTTTGCAGGCGATTTGGACTGCCTCTTCGGAATTGAATTTTTTTCCTTGCAAGAAATTGTCCAAATTCCGGAAAAAGTGGTAATCTGTTGGAGCAAGGTCCGGGGAGTATGGTGGGTGTCGGAGACATTCCAATCGCAGCTCCTCTAATTTAGCGACCGTCTGTTATGCGGTGTGTGGTCTAGCGTTGTCCTAAAGCAGCAGTGGGCTAGAGCAATTGACCAGTCTCGGTTGTTTAACGGCTAGCTTTTCCATCATGGTTTGCAAATGTTAACAATACAGATCTGCCGTAATCGTCTGGCCAGATCTTAGGAAGCTGTAGTGGATGACACCAGCACTGTTCCACCAGACAGTCACCAGTACCTTTTTCTGAGTCAACTTTCGCTTGGGGCGGGATTTGGTCGGTTCTCCTGGGTTCAACCATTGTGATGAGCGTTTCCGATTATCGTACAGGATCACATTTTTCATCACCATTTTCATTATTGTGACGGTTGAGTAATGTACCGCAGCACTCGACGCGTGTTTGTTGGTTTGCTTCACTCAATTCATGCGGTACCCATTTTTCGAGCTTTTTCACTTTACCAATTTGTTTCAAGTGAATTAAAATTGTTTTATCACTCACACCGAAGCCTGCCGCTAACTCTGACGTGGTTTCCGCTTCCACGATCACTTTTAATTCTTCATTGTCATCTAGGGTCTCCGGCCGTTCACGAGGTTTGTTCTGTAGGTCAAAATTTCCAGAACGCAAACGTTAGAATCAAAAACGTACCGTGTTTTCTTTTACAGTAGCTTCCCCATACACATCATTAATCCTTCGAGCTGTTTCTGTAGCGCTGGTGCCACGGTGGAACGGTTTGTAATTCGAATTTTACGATATGAGAGTAGATAAAGATTATTATTTGCGTTAGGTTCGAGTCCCATATTAATATAAAATTACGACCGTGAAAACGTATATAAAATTCTAGGTACATATTTTAAAAATTATAAAAATATAATCAATATTATTTAAATATGTGAATGTTTGTAAAAAACATCCCTTGTCATTGACAATTAAAAATAAATATAACATCCCTTGTACATAGTATCTATGATTATATTCTGCGATGCGATCCGCTCGCAGGAGGCCTTTAGCCACTTTAGGACTTTAAATAAGTCATTAACTTTTTGTTCGATAAACATGTCAGACGCTCCACACCTCCACGGCAACCCTAGTATGCCCCTAAAGGCGTTATTGTATTGTACTCCGAGTGTATTGTATGAGAGTTGCTTGAAAGAGTACCATAGTTGACTGGTGTAGAACGTCTGGCAATACGCTAAGGTGACGCCACCTTAGCGTCCTCCGAGGAGTGAACGAATTGCCTAGCCAACATATTGCTCTGTGCAGCGAGGGCCTGTCTCTGCCTATCGAAATCTTAAAGTGTCCATGACAACGTGGCCTAAGTATTTAAATTTTGACACTACTTGGAAGTGTCATATACCGTTGAGATATACCGGTAATATATCTTCGGGATCTTTTTTGTTTTTAAAAATCATTAGGTACTTCGGACTTCTTAATATTATATTTTAGGCCACGTGCCTCGGCATATCTTTCACAAGCCACGATTAATTGTCGTAGACTTCGTCCCAAAACTGAAATGGACTCAAAATACACCCAAAAGACAGTGAAACATGGAGGTGGAAATATGTATAACAGTGTGGGGCCTGTTTTTCTGGACATGCAGTTGGAGCGATCAGGAGAATAGATGGCAACATGGATAGATTTCAATACAAGCATATTCTAGAGAAGACAATGTTACCTTACCGATGAAAAATTACCGCAAATTTCGACTTTCTAACATGCTAGCAGCTGTAGTGAAGGACTATCTCGACATTCAGTTAATACAAGTCGTGATCGTTCTGAAATTAATCCTATTTAATTATTTTTGTGTTCTGTGAAGGAAACAGTCGCAAAGAATCTTTCAACCAATAATCACTAACTATACAAAACACTTAAGCGGGTATAGAAGCAAATTTCAATAGAAACTTGCAACAAGCTGATCGCCTCAATGCAGGGGTGATACTACCTTTTTATTGCTAGTAAAGGACAAGTAACAAAATAGTGATCTACTTTTAATATTAAGTTTTACATCTAAGATTTTATTTGATTAAATTAATTATAAAACTTTTGAGTTTTTAATTAGTTCTATAATTTTAATTCAGGTGTCTTTGATTAGGTGACCAGGTGCAAAATCTATGGAATCTATCTATAATCTAAAAATATGAAGTTATATATCTCACAATAGCCATATAATGAAATTAAAACACATTACAATCTTCTGTGTATTGTTGTAAAAAATTTTGTTTTTCAAAATCGTATTAAACATCGTAATTTTCCTTGTTGTTTCTTAATTATGTGAGTACCACTGTATATCGACGCACCTGATTTCGGTCCCGATCACATACTTAATTTAACAAACACTGTCTATTAGTCCAGTCAAAATAGACATAAAACAGTACTCTGCCTAGGAATAATTCCGAAGGAGCAAATGTTTTGTGTGAGCTTTCATACTATCCTGAATGAAATGTCAAAAGTCCCCATTGATCCGCAAACACATGACGCATACGCATAAAAATTATACAGTGTAGAAACTAAAAAATAAACGTTTTTTTTTGCAAAGATCTCTTAAATGGTAGTCTTATGGTAAAACATTCGTGTGATCGTGAGTTTAAATCCTCGATCCGTCCCAGTGAGTTTATACTTATGTACCTACGGATATTTGTATAAAAAAACTCATTATTCAATATGATTTATAATTATAATTATCAAATATCCTAAAAGTCTAAAATTTTTCTCAAGAAACATAATATTTATTTAGTATCAACGAAATTGTTTGATAACGTGACAAAGTTGAAAATTTTATTACTAGTTACTAGTTTATATAACATCATATATAGAATAAAATTTTAAATAGGAAGAAATATACACAATTAAAGTTACTTAACACAAGAATGGAAAAGTTGAAAAATTATATTAAATATTGTATTTTATACCAACATAGATAGGTACATACATATATTTCTACTTGTCGGTGTGGAATTACTGATTTCGGTTAATATTTTCTAATTTTAATTGTTTCAAGATTCTGTTTAAAGAGAAGCTTACTCTAACATCTGGGGCCTTACCACAAGTCCTTATAGCAGTATTATTTTAACCTTATTTCTCAATTTCGTACCACAGCGTCCTTAATGTAAGCTTATATTAGTAATGTTTTACTAAGAAGTTTTGGTGACGTCAACTGTCAACTGTAGTGCAAATTGGAACGTTGTATGAAAGAAATGGCGTTATACAGTTCATATAGCGTTATCTCGTTTTGTTTTTTAGCAGGGAATAGACAAATAATTAAAATCATTCGTTCTTTCGCAGCACTAAGCATTAATATTTTGGTGGAGGTCATGGTACGAATATGAGTAATATTGTTTTAGGCCTGAAATAAAATGTTCCTGCAACAATATTGTTTTGTAAAAGTTTATGGTAGGGCCCCTGATTTTTAAGATAAAGCAAATTATATCATTTATTTGCAATGCGAGTAGTAACAGATGGTAATCAAGTACAACAGCTCGTATTTGGGGCAGCTCGTAGTAACAGCAACAACATTTGCCAGAATTGGGGTGCAAAATAAATATAAAATTAGCACATTACATTAATAAAAATAATGTTAGTTTTTAAGATTTAGTTACTAATGTCTTAATAATATCTATGAATCTAGAAGATAATAACTTTCCTCAGATAATTTTACATATATTCTAACTTTTATAGATTTTTTGTGTCTCAACATGGCATCCACGTAACTTGAACTACCTCAGGAAATTCAACTTTCGTTTGTAACATGACGTTGACTTGCCATGTTTTATTTCATATTAAAAAATATTGTCATACCCAATAGATTTTGTAAATGTCAACATCTTTCAATTGATGAGGCGGAAAACAGTTATTTGCGTTACATAATTCATCTAATCCGACTGTCCAAGGTCACAATAATGCAACTTAAGATGTCTCTGTCATCAGATGGAATATTTATTTAAAACAACTCTTGCGTTTGCTCGCGGTTTGGCCCGCTAAAAATTATATTTTCTCTGGGAAGTAGTTGAATTTTTTAGTGTCCGACCGAAGGTTCGGTTTCAGTTTCGGCGCAAAATTGTAGTTTCGGTTTCGGCAGCAAACCGCCCGAAACTATAACCGAAACCGAAACTTCGATCGGCCTCTACCAAATACACGAGCCGCCTTGGGCGGCGATCGGACAGCGGGAACAGTGTCTGTCCTTCACTCCCTGCGCTCACTGTCGTGCGGCCGGCGCTGTTTGGTGATGTAATTTTGGAGGTTTTAATTATTTCGTATCTAGTGAGTTTTACTTGAATATTTCTACAATAACTTGTTGACATCCAATTTTACTTCTATTTTACTTTAATTCTCTTATAATTTTTTATCCAGTGACAATAAAACTAAATAAGCTTTGACGTGTCTATTTTTTCAAATGTTATTTAATAATTTTGTTGTTACAACAACTTACAACTTTACAGATTTTACAGATTGTAATAAAGATTTACTTTATTACAAACAGATCTTACAAATCGTAATCTGTAACTTTTAGAAGAAAACTAAATTTTAAATTTAACTTTTTTTGACTCCTAACTCGTATGAAAAACGCCTGAAGAAATTTAGAGTAAACTCGCTACAAAGAAGACTTACCCAACGCGACTGCATGTGGTTTTATAAAATTGTTAACAACATAGTTTCAAAGAAAGTTGTCGAAAAAAATAACTTTCCCTACTACTATCCCTACAAGATCGGTTCGACATTTTCCGCTATTCTTTATTCCTGTATGTAACAGCAATGTTGCTTAATAATTCCGTTGTTAGAATGTGTCACACTTACAGTAAACTATCAAAAAAAAGCACCACGCCTGATATCTTTAATTCGTGATTGGGTGTATTCAGATGCAATCTCCTGAAAATTCTATAGTTTTCATAATTGTTCTGTTTTGTTTAACGCGTTTTCAAAAAATTATGTAAAATTTTACTCTTTAAAATTTTGTTTACATTTTACATTATATTTGTGCCTGCTAGGTATTGATTATTAGGAATTTTGGCTAGTTGTTATTTGCTTTATGTTTGATTACTTTTCTTACAAGTATTGCTTTAATTCTGCTATGCATGTTTTATAAATAAACGTAGAACAATTTTACATAACTATTTAATCTTTGTGTTTACTGATTAATTCATATTAAAAATAGAAGATAATTATCATTATTAATTGAATCTTCCGGGCTACACTCCACTATAATTATCATTATTCAAACAACTGGATTTTTTAATTTATTAGGATACATTAGAATTAGCCTTTTAATTTATTAGGAAATGGCGTAAATATCTTATTTAATTAATTTGTTTTATTTTAGAATTAGATCACCGATGGAGTTTTCTAAGAGCAATAGAATTATTCGTTTCACGAATAAGGGTTTTTTTTTAAACTGCAGTTAGTTAAAATTAACAACGTAGACTCAAACTAAAAAAAAAACAATAAGGATTTACCATAAAAGGAAGTTTTGGTTTCGGCTGAAACTGAGACAGAAACCGAAATTCGGTTTCGGTTGTAAAGCCCAGTTTAAACTAAAATTTGGTATTTTTTATAGAACAGATGACAGACGATTGGGCGGTCCACCGAATGGTAAGTGGTCACCACCACTCTTAGGCCTTGGAGAATTCGGTTACTGGCTCTGCGCTATATTTTCAAAACTATTAAATCGTTTTGATTACGATAAAATATGCCAAAAAAACTTTCTAAAAATTACCCTACCAATGACAAAATCAGACAACAGTTCCCAACATTAGCGCGAACAAACCGATGGAGAATACCAAATACCTAATATATTTTTATTCTTTAATACATATATGTATATTTTAAATAACATGATTTATAAGTATCTAGCATAAATAACGTTTGTAAAAAATGAGCCGTTAGCACAGATATGTGGATACGTACATACTAGTTAAAAATATATTCCACCAATATTATAAACGCGAAAGTGGTTGGATGTTTGTCACACGATCACGTCGAAACTGCTGAATCGATTTTGTTGAAACTTGTTAGTAGTTTCTAGTCCGGATTAACACATACGCTACTGTTCATGTATACTTACCACGCGAACGCAGTTACGGGCAACAGCTAAACGTTACCAGTAATCTCTAGCATAAATAACCGAATAGAACCTGATTATAGAACCGCTTCGTGGATCTGTAGTCCATGAAGCGGTTTAGCCCGCCATTTATACTCATAGATTATGCCGCATAATCGAAGACCATTTCGATATTATTAATTAACTTCAAGTGTAATCTGCGGCTTAATGTTAAACCGTAACCAGTTCTTTTATCGTCCACTGCTGGATATGGGTCCCCTCGTGCACATTGTGCCCTGTCTTGTGCCAGAGGGATGTATGGCCTTAAAACGCCACGTTCGCCAAACGGGTTGGCGAGATCACTCTTTTCAATGTAGTGTAGTTTCTCTGGGCTTGTAGTAGCGGTATTGTTATCCCTCAGTCGGCTTTCACGACACTCACGGGAAGAGATGTGGTGATGCTATTTTAAAACCGACCAACACACGGCCACGGCGATGTGTGTGTGTGTATGTATGTATAAAGAGTGACGTATGGCTAGAGGTAGGTACAATGGGTAATTTTGTTACCCATTGTACCTAAGAAGAAGGTACAATCAAGAAGAATTTTGTTATCAAAAAGCTGGCTGTTTAAAAAATATTGCAGACTGTGTTCTCCTTCAATTAGATAAATTCGAACTGCTGATGTAGACAATCATTATGTTAATCGTATATTGATCCACTTAAAATGGTATCATTACGATCCTAATCAATGATAATGATTAGATTTGAATACAATATGTAGGTGATCGGATTCATTTGAATGACAATGTAGTTCTTTGAGATGTTTTGTAAAATTGATTGCAAAATACAATATAATCTCATCACATCACATACGTGATGTAAATACATGCGATGCGTATCACATATCTTTTATTCTTTTGAATCTTTCAAACTTCATCGAACTTACTGGATAAAGACAAACAAAGTGACGTCACCCAACAATTTATGAGAATGCGTCAGGTCAACAGAAAGAATAGAACAGTATAGAATACACAGTATGATCTGAGGTTATCAATTTAATCTTGTGCCTACGCATGACGCGTGCGTTATTTCTAGAGTTCCCAGCAACCGAGTGATTTCAATAATTTAGGTCCTACCGGCGGGATTAATATTTTTTCTACAGAAGTAGGCAGTCATAATTGTCTAGGCATATTTTCGTCTCCAAAGGTCAAACTCTATATTGTTAAGGAGTTACCTCGGTAAAAAAAAACATATCAGGTCTTCTCTAATCCTTTCAAAATCAACCCTGGTGTAATGGAAACATGTATAAGCCAAGCCGCGATCCCCGCAGGTCGTCGACCCTCTAGTTCTATTTTCTAACCCACTACAAACAAGTTACGCATGTATTAGACTCCTCCTTAAAGCCATTAGTTAGAAATTCTCATTTACTTTGCTTACGGTTTGGCTTATTTCTGAACGGTTTGTGTAAAATAACCAGATTAAAATGTCAAGATTCTTCCTGACTTCCTGGAATTATCACAGCACAGTAATCATAATATAATAATCATCAGGGTACGGTAGAAGCCATTTCGTTTACAATAATTATTATTTCAAAACTACGCGAATATCTAACGCGAACTAAGGCGACATCTAATAAAACCTACTAGACGAATCAACCCTACGAATATGAGGCACGGTAGATGCTAATCAACGGGGCATAGATGCTTCTCTGTTAACAATGTTATTGTATGGTAGCTAGGTACGTCACCCAGTCCCTTCCTTCCTGTTGATAGCTGGGTCAGCAGAACTGGGTGGCCATTCGAACACATAGTTCTAGGAACATAGCGGCTAAGTTAGATTTAAGTTAAAATTAAAAACATCAGATGATTCTTGGCATCCAGCTCTGCCACTTGTCTCCAAAGTTTTTTTTGCTTCCGAAACTTCACTAGATGCCATCTTCGTTGACAATATTATTCAAAATTGTGAGAATATCAACGAAGTGACATCTTGAAAACCTGTTAGACGAATAAACCTTGGTAATACGAGACACGGTAGATGGCAATCAACGAGGCATCGATGCATGTCCGTTGTCAATACTATTTCAAAACTTCGCGAATATCACTGAAACAAGATCTTAGAAAACGAGTTCAGAGTCCTCTCCACAGTTGACTGCGTGCTATGATAATAACCGACAATGTCCATAGATTTACCGGCCCATTGCTTCAAAACTGTCCATTTCATGGTCCAGTAATATTTAATTTCATATTTTATTAAGATTAATAATAATATGAGTCATGTCCCAGAGCGCCTAGTGTATCTTTAGTGCCTATAAAAGATAAATAATTTTAGTGCCAGAATTGCTTTATCGTCTTTTCTACATAACCCAGCTCCCTAAGGATAAGTCGTAATAAAATATGAGACTATTACATACTATCGCGACATAAATTATTTAAACGACTACAGATAATTTAAGTAGCAATTTGAGAAAAGAACTCCAATCCCATTTAGTCCAAATATAATGCCAAATTATTCAAAGAGCAAAAGAATAGTGTGAGCCCTCAGCGCATCTAAACAAAGAACATTTCATTTATTATAATAAATCGTCTTTGAATTTAGTAAAAATAAAGTATTTTAGAAATAAATTACTCTTACCTAAATAAATTTAGGTGTATCTACACCGGAATACATATTCTAATTAAAGAAGAACTACATACCTATTTAATTAATGCATAGTTATGTTTTAAAGCGCGTTACGAGCAGGCACAATTTTGGTCATTGACATGAGATCAGCCAAGACTGAAATCGTCGAATACCAACCACTATTTGACTCCTCATATTAAGGTTCAATAATATTGGGGGTCTAGTAAAGTGGACGTTTTCATTCAAATCTCTTTTCCGTCCAGCTTGAACCGCTTTTCCGCTGAGCTGGCGCGCGCTTTAGTTATATTCGTTACTAGCTGTTGCCCGCGACTTCTTCCGCGTGGACTTTAGTTTATAAACACCGTCTTTAAATTGATATAACTTTTTTATTTATGAACTGATTGAAATAAAACAAACGCTAAATTTCAAGTGAAGCTTACCACAATATATTAGTGAAAACCGCACCCAAATCGGTTAAGCCGTTTCTAAGATTAGCGCGCACAAACGCACAGACAAACAGACAAAAATTCTAACAATCATTGTTTTGGGTTCTATTGCGTTGATAAAGGCCCCCAATAATAGTTTTTCTCATATATCTTCCATGTACAGACAGCGATCAGTTACATTTTTATTATATGTTTTATTTTATTATTATATGTATAGATAAAATTGTTGACCACGGACTTTGTATGTAAAATCTAGCAAACATAACGCAAGAAAAAATAGAGCATTTAAAAAAAACTGAGAGAATTGCGTCCTATTGCTATAAATTGCTATAAAATTGCGTATGAGATTCGTGTTTTTTTTTTCCATTATAATTAATGAGAACATCTTCGTTTTCCATTTGCTAGACTGTTTAATATTTCGGTAAATAAATCGCGATCGCTATATTATAGAAAATAACGCCATAGTTTGGGCCATATTGTTGGGGCCATAGTTTCGTCCATTACTGGACACGCCCACCCCCCCCCCCCCCATACACACTGTCTTAAAATTAAACGCCGCGCCTGGCCAAGCGGTCTGTGTCGAGTCCTTCCTTTTAGAAGTGGTGTAGTTCCTGAGGGCTTCTGGTAGTCGCTCGGTGGACACCCGCGGCAAGGGCTGGGGTGGTGCTATTCTATAGCTATAATATAATAAATACTCACTGTGAATTGTTGTTACGTAGACACGATGCATATATGCATGCGTAAACGCATCTATATGTTCCATACATAACCCGTCTACTACGCCTGCTCAATGCAGTGGCAACTATTAATATAGTCATTCGCTGAGCAATCTATGCAGCAATCTAAGAAACAACAAATCAACGCGCTGTTTATATTGTATTCACAGCAGCGCGACATACTCACGCGTCTGAGTCACGATCTCTATTTACATTATAGTTTACATGCACATTGTGAACAAAATGCATAATTGTGCATTGTCAGGAATAAAACGCATCCGTTTTGAGGCGACGACAAAATATTTAAAAAAAAATAGTAGATTTAAATAGGCGTTTCATTACATAAAATATGTATTGTTGTGTTTACAATATCAATTGATTTGAGAACAAAAATCTGTATTCTTTTTTTATCCTAAATGTTAACATTGAGTAATGCATATTTTACATATCGCAGCAAACACCCTCCTGTTGAGGCCTGTGTCATGTAGTAAGATTTTATAGGTTGATGTCGTTACTGATTCCGGCTCCATATTCCAGCTCCTAATTTCTAGAATTTTCAATTATTACCTAGTATAGCAATGGCGATGGCGTTCAGAGATTGCCCAACTATAGCTAAGAAGTCACTAAAATCCAAATATTTCTAATAAACTTGCAATTCGATAGCAGCTTGTGATATCCCACTGCAAGGCTTAGACAGTAGACTTCACCTTATATATCATCACGCCGCGAGGTTTAGGCAGTTGTCCCACCAACGACGAGAAAACGACTAACTATGGGCTATTTTCTCGCTCAAGAAACGTACAATAGATATACTTTCCGTGTGAACAAAAGAGATGCATATACAAACAGTTGATCGCTGACTGTTCACACTGCCGGCGAGCACTCGCTTCACTAGTTTGTCGCTGAGCGACAAGAGCTATGAAAGATAACACTCGCTCGGCGATACTCGCCAAGCGATTAGAACTCACGCCGAGAGAGCAACCAGTGGTCATTTCTCTACAGTGCGTATCTGAAAGTACACGTTTTTTTTTTTTATTTAATATGAATATCGAAAAATCATTTGAATTATCATTGTTATCTAGTTCAGACGACGATGATGATGAATTCTATGATAGGATTTGTGTAGTGGCTGCGGCAATTCTGAATAAACGTAAGGAAAAAATGAAGAAAAAAAGAAGAATATGGATGGAAAATATTAATTATTTTAGAAAAGAATGCAGTGAATTCAAACTATTCTATGAATTAACAAATCATGGCTTTCGCACATATTTTAGAATGACAAGAGACGAGTTTGAATATTTGCATAGTTTAATAGAAGATGACATTAAAAAAGAAAATACAAATTATAGAGAAGCTATTGGTACAAGAGAGCGTCTCGTCATTACATTAAGGTAAGGCTCCATCGCTTGGAGTGATTTCAGTGGCAGACATTGAATCTTGGATCTCTTTGTTTTGGCTACGAGTAGTATGTTCTCCAATTCCAATTTGCTGCACACCAGAACCGCTGGGTTCAGGTGAGGCAGAACCGTGTCCAGAAGAAAAATTTGTCTGACTCGTAGAAGGGCGAGAGTTGTAAGAATAATCGTTTGAGTAATAACCGGTATATGAATAGTTTGTATTAGCAATATTGTCTTCAGCATCCATTACCAATTGAAACAACTTTCTTTTTATTGTTCTTTGATAATACTCCGGCATCTGCTTTGTACTATGATACATTGAATCAAAAAAAGCTTTTAAAGGATCACTTGATGTTAGTACTTCCTTACGTAACTCATCTCTCTGCGCAGTTCGTTTTGCTCGATTATCATCCATATCTTTTAAAAAATTTAACAAATCCTCGTCATTATGAATTATTTCATCCGTCTTCCTTTTTTTTGGAGCTGTTATCGTTTCTGCTGAATCTCTACTAACATCTGTATTAGCTGTTTCCTCGAAACTTGTCGAAATATCAGGATGTGGTGTAACATTTGTATCTCGTTCCGCATTTGTCATATATGGAAGCAAAAATTCCATGTGACTCATGTACTTCCAGGGTTTTATTTGTTTTTGTGACTGTCCACTTGTTGTCTTCTTGATTTTTTTTAATTTTTCACGGTGCGTGTCTCGCAAATTTTTCCATTTTAACTTTGCCTGTGTAACTGTAAATAAAACAAATAATTATAACACACCACATCAAAATTAATTTTATGTTATAAACTAATATTATTTGATATTTTTATTTATTTTCAGATATCTTATAACCGGAAATACATATACAGCATTGTCAAAAAGCTATAGAATAGGCCGTTCTACGCTCTCCGAAATAATACCAGTAGTATGTGAATCTTTATGGATCAAGTTGCAGCCAAAAGTAATGAAGCTCCCTACTGAACCCGAATGGAAAGTTATAGCAAAAGACTTTTATGATTTGTGGAATTTCAATAATTGCCTTGGTGCAATTGATGGCAAGCACGTGGTAATTTTTTCGCCCCGTAAAACGGGATCACAGTACTTTAACTACAAAAAAACATTTTCGATTGTACTGTTAGCAATTGCTGATGCTCATGGAAGATTTATAATGATCGATGTTGGATCAATGGGCAGATACAGTGACAGCGGAATATTCACAGATAGTAATTTCTACAATGTGTTGCAAAACAATGGATTGAGATTACCCGCAGATGAACCCCTATATGAAGGAGGATTGCCTCAGCCTTATGTTTTTATTGGTGACTGTGCATTTCCGTTGATGACACATTTATTAAAACCATATCCTGATCATGAAAGGTTGGATAAAGACCAGTTAATATTTAATTATAGACTGAGCAGAGCACGCCGAATGGTAGAAAGTGCGTTTGGTATGTTGGTGCACAAATGGCGTATCTTTTTTAGGCCATTAGATGTTAAAATAAGTACCGCCAAAAAAATTGTAAAGGCTGCGTGCGTTCTACATAACTATGTATTACGCAATGAAATCGAAAAGGCGCCTTCACAGTCAGTTTTTTCTGATAATATGTCAAGAAATTACTCCGAGGTATCTGAACAAAACTCAGCAGATTTTGAAGACGGCTTTTTTGTGAGAGAATATTTCATGGAATATTTTAATTCCATTGGAACAGTTTCGTGGCAAAATAACCGTGTGCAAAATGTATTAGATTCTGATAGGATAACACATAACTTACATTAGACTCTGCAAAATGAATATTGATTTAACTATAGGTATATGTTGTGTTAGATAGATGTTAAATAAAAAACTTACCACTTTCTATGTTTGTTTTCTTTAAAATGTCTTTCCAAGCTGCGTCCTTCACGTCTAATTGTTTATATGAAATCAGTTTTGTGTCCCAAAGACACGGATATTGTCGGACACATTCAATAAAAAACTCATCCATTTTTATTGGAAAATTGGGAACACGTGTATCGCGTATGAGGCCGCAAGACTGACTGTACGCTTGACTGCCGCGAGCGAGTGATGCGAGTAATCGCCCGCCTCACTCGCACACTCGCTTATAGCCGAGCTACACAAATATCGGAACTACGCACTCGCTCCCCGCGTTTCTAGTTCTAGCTCTACTCGTTACTCGTTAATCGTTGCCGGTGAGACAAGTGCCTTAGGGACATATCATAATTAGTCACGTGAACCTAGTGCGGATTGGTGATTATCGTTTCGTTTTAACTATAATGGTTTATTTGTAAATAAATAATTTAAAAAACACATCACCCTTCTGTGCCTGCCACAGTCGGGTAAAATAAAGAAAAAGTTAGAGAACCATTGATTTGTTAGTCTTTTCTTCCCTGATTAGGATATAGGTGTTATTGTCTACGGATTTTATTATTGTTCCATCGCATTTACTATACGTGTTCATATCTATTATCTCAAAATGTCTCATCAGTAGCTAAATCCTTTAATACAAACATTCCTTACAGTCCCCCTCCACCGCGTTCAGTCTTTGTTATTGCATACGTGTACATTTTAAATCCTATGGGACGTACAAAAGTTGCATGGTGAAAATAAAAATAACATTTTAGTGGCCTCGCTCGGTGCGTGCAGATGTATTGTTGGCCTTGACTCCGACTCCGCGTTTAGTGGCCGAGGTATGAGAGAGTCGCGAATACCGGCATGCAGCCCTCTCTTTACACACTATTACACAATTCTGAACTAAGGTCACTGTAATTTAAGTTTCTTTTTTGTGTGTGTGCAAACATTACGCTCACGTCTGCAACACAAATGAATATTCCAAAAATTTAGAAGCTTATCTTTACATGACAAAACGTTGATACTCACGCCCATTGTGTAGCCTTTGACGATAAATCTTGCATCCACACTTTCACACTAATATCTTATTATAAATCCACACTTATGGGTTTGGTGCCCGAGCGCAGCGAGGGCGCCAATAGTTCGAGGGACTAAATAAGTCCTGAAACCCTAGGTAAACACTGTGCTTTTCATTACGAATACAAGGGAAGTAAAAATAAAACTACTAATTAGCAAAATAAAAAATGAATGAATTTTATTTCATAAATCAACAACTTTGGTGAGATATTTATTTAAAGTTTATGGTGACATTAGAGCAATTATTTATAGTTAGTGAAATGTTTTTTCCGGGTATTTTCATATTTGATATTTTCTGGGATACTTGAGTTTCCACAGTATCCAGGGATTCTTGGGTGAATAACGCTCACCCTAGGGTGTATTATTGGGCTATTTTCACTTCGCTCCACAGGCAACTTAGGACCTACTTTCAGAGTATGAGTAATGAAAAATATAATATAATAAAAAAATATAATATAATGAAAAAAATATAATCTCTTCGCTTTTAAGCCAATACTTGCACCATTAGTTGGTCCATTACGCACGCCTCTCGTCGGCCATATAAAATGCAGTATCGTACGCTTCGCCGGCTATTTTTGTCGGATCCTGCCATGCCAATTTCATTCCTTTATACTTGGGAGGGCGAAAATGCCAATGGGCACGCAATAAATTACATACATAGGAAAAAAATGCCAACTGCTGACAAAATAGTTCGTTCGTCCTTTTTATACAATTTAACTTTAATTACTCATTTACTACTACAATGTTCTGTATTAGATGTTTGATATGCGACGATGATGTTCTTATATTAGAAATTGTTTGACATTAACAGAAGAAAATCCCTAAAATTAGAAAAAAATCAGATGAAACTATTCTGTACAGCTAACTAACCAAACGGAAATTAATAAACATCAAATTAGATAAATATCAGCCTTTCATGTTCTAAATACTATTGATTGATATAGTGTTATACAAGTTCCATTTCTTTATTTTCTCGATGACAGCTGACACACAGTGGTCGATATAACTTTGTTCTAGCGTCAACGCCTAAAACTCCGAACAAAAATTAGGCACCAAGACGTCATATTTCATTAACAAGGTCACGTCAGCCAGAAAGCAATTTTAGGGATGTAGTTATCGATAAACGTAACACGATAACAGATCCGATATTTTTTTACAAAATGTAAGAAACTAAACTACTGCCGGATACTTTTGTACAAATTTATTAACTAATATTATATTTCATTACAAGATGTTACACGTGTTAATTCTTGATTGATAATGCCAACTTCTTTAAAATTTTCGAAGCTGTTGTAAAATAAGTAGGTATAGGTAGGTACTCGACAATGAAACGAAATAATTATAATGACAGGTAATCTTTATTTATTTATTTTAATCAAAATCTGATGAATCGTCACTGTCACTCGATGAGTTCTCCCCAACATTTATTATAAGTTCCCAATTCCTAATGCGGCCGCAACACGCTCTCGCACTTGCGACAGTGGTAATAGCGGGCCACCATTTTGATACTCTGCTTCAAAGTAATTACGAACCTTGATCACCAGTTCTCTCGCCTGCCTTTTCAGAACAGATCCTTTCGGCATTTTGATATTTGACAGCTGGGCAGCAATCAACACGGAGGAACACAAAATACACAACGTAACGTATGGATAATGTGAAAAAACTCAGCGAACAGAAATGTAGTGACTAGCACGACCGTCTTGTTGCGAGTGACAGATTAAAACAAACACAAAATGGCGGTGGGCCATTGAGTGTTCCCACCTTGAAAAAATATATTTGAATGTTTTTGTTGTATTTGTCTTTGTTCAAAATATAATAAATATATGCGATCGATATCATTACTTATTTGGTCACAACACTACAACTATCAAATTAGAACTGTCATCGAGAAAATAAAGAAATGGAAATACCTTAGTTACTATATCCACCTTACTCATAAACACCATTAAATTTAAGGATTGTTTAAATATATATCTATCTCTATTCCTCTCGTGAAAACCTGTCGTCCTTTTTTAAAAAATAAAATTTTAAACCATAATGACCAATGACTTCTTAATACTAGCGTAAAGTATTAACAAGTCTTTGATAGTGACAAAGAATTTTATCAACGATTAAGTTTAAACAATGTTTATGAGGTAAAGGTATTATGTAATAAAGTACAAGTATTAAATAAACTATTAATACACAAGATAAAATTGTTTACGAAGAGTAATATGAACCGTTATTAGCAGGTCAATGGGTTTTGTGTCATGTTTTTATTTATATTTTGTTTTGTAATTGTATGTTTTTATTGTTATTAAATCCTTGACCGGTTTTATTTACTTGTATCATGGAGTTTATGTGATAAATAGGTAAAACGTTTGTAATATTATTCAGATAAAATATATTATCATCTGATAAGATAATTCCGATTGATATAATAAAGAGGCAAGACCGCGGCCATGACTTCCGTATAATGAGTATTGCTGACAGAGATGTTATTCCTTTAACCATATGCATATCACATGTTATGTCTCAAAAGATGACGGATATAAATAAATACGAGTGTATTTCTACTTGCAACTTCCTGCAAACAAAACGAATTATTATTTACTGATTAATTCTTTTTTTTATGGACGAAGGCGGCAGACGAGCATACAAGTCCACCTGATGGTAAGTGCATACTGTCGCCCATAGACATCCGCGATACATGCCAACTTTAGTCCAAAATGACAAACGTTTGCACGCCCCCGGATGCGCTGCCTACCTTTGGAGATACAGGAATGGATTTGGAGAAAGGATTGGGAAAATGGGGAGGGATAGGATGGGAATGGGCTCTAGTACCTCTCACTCGCTACCGAAACACGTAAGTACATTGGAGAAATAAGATAAAGTGGGAAATGCAGTACATTTCAAAGTAGTCTTCGGTGAGAGAGGGGTAACGTGGCTAGTCGAGTGCGCCCAGTGGCTGTTGGGTTGCAGCGTGCACTCTCTCCCTCTATTTACGTTTACTGCTAGTGATAGATAAGTGATATAGTATATGATTCGTCGGTGTTTCGCTTGGACTAAAAAATTTTTTTTTTTTTTTAAACTATTATGATTACAATCCGTAAGTTTATAAAACTGTTGTTATATTGCTCCGTATATTAATGAAAATAAAATATTTGTTTTAGAAATAATTAGACGTATCTTTGCAAACAATTAGATAAAGCGTTATCTCATTTTATATTTATATAAACATAGCTGACCTTCAAATCGGTTTAAAAGTTGTACATATGTATTACCTACTACATTGGTTATCGTTACGTAACAATAACTATTTGTATAGCTAGGGTAGGCCGCGGACGCAGTTTACGGTATACCTACGTCATATATAAAGTGTCATTGAAATTGATTTGAGAATACATACTAGATAATATGTTATACCTACAAGTATGTTATACGTAATTACAGATAAATCATGAACTTACAAATCCGTACTTGAAGGGCTATATTCCATTATTAGAAGCCATTTTGAACATCTGTTGTAAAAATAAAATAATACACAATACTTAGTCATATTAGGGGTTAAAGTATGAAATTGTCGATTTGTACTGAAAAATTAAAACTAGTTTTTTTCTAAAATGTAACATATTTATTTAATCAAAATATTTACCCTCATTATCTATACATTGTTGCCATCTAATCGGAATTTCATTTATGCCTTTGCGATAGAACTCTGGGGATGTAGATTCGACAAACTGTGTGAAAGCATTTTGTACTGCCTCTTGGGAAGAAAATTTTTTACCACGTAGAAAATTGTCCAAATCACGAAAAAAATGGTAGTCCGTTGGAGCAAGGTCTAGCGAGTACAGAGAATGACGTATGGTTTCTAACTGCAGCTCCTGTAGAGTTACAACGGTTTCTCGTGCAGTGTGAGGTCTTGCGTTATCATGGAGCAATAATGGTGAAGATCGATTCACGAGTCGGGGCTGTTTCACTGCTAGTTTCGCCATCATTGTTCGGCACAGTAAACATCTGCTGTTATTGCTTGACTAGACCTGAGAAAGCTATAGTGAATAATATAACACCATGAATAGACCACCAAACAGATACCATTACCTTTTTATTGGTAAGCTTTGCCTTAGGGCACTGTTGCGGCGTTTGACCTGGGGTCAGCCATTGCATTTTTCGCTTTCGGTTATCGTAAAGAATCCACTTTTCGTCACATGTCACAATTCGATCCAATATTCCTTCATTTCTGTACCGATTCAACAAGGCAACGCAAGTTTCAACACGCGTTTCTTTCTGCAGATCAGTCAAATCATGAGGCACCCATTTTTCATATTTTTTTATCTTATTGATTTGATGCAAATGAGTCAATATTGTAGGTAAGGTAACGTTAAACCATGCCGCTAATTCCTGGGTAGTTTGACTCGGATCGGCTTCCACCATCTCCTTCAATTCAGCGTTATTCACCTGTGTGGGCGGTCTTCCACGTGGTTCGTTCTTCAAGTCGAAGTTTCCATTACGAAAGCGTTTAAAGCAAAAACGCACGGTTCGTTCATTAGCAGTCTCCTCTCCAAACGCAGCATTGATATTGCGAGCCGTTTCTGCCGCGTTAGTTCCGCGTCGGAACTCGGATTTTCGAAGTATCCATCTTTCCCGTCTAAGCTGAATAAAAAAAAAACAATTGAAAGTCGAAAATCGAATGTTGCACATTTTTTAAAACAAGAACCTCAAATAGGTATCATGTGAAAAAAGTTTCACTCGAAAATCTCACACCATGAAGGTTTTACGAGTATGTCAATTCAAAGTATCTATTACTATAAAACGGCAATTTCATACTTTAACCCCTATTATTTGCTCCAATAATAAACGTCGACAAATCCAACATAACACATTGTACTTACCGCCACGTTTCCTCTTACTATGGACATTTAACTAATAAAGTAATATTTGTTATTATTGTAGATCATAGTATTGTAGATTTTTAGAATCGTCATGGATTGTAGAAGATTTTAGAATAATGGTCAAAACATGTGCAGTACATTTTGTTACACAGGCTTCGGTCAAACGCCACACTGAAATTGTTCGAAGTTAAGGATTTTTTTTATAAAATGTCTTATTTTTTAATGTAACGAAAGGAAAGTCCTAAACCAACATTTACATCAGAAAGATACATTATTTTTTTTACCCCTTAACATAAAATATTATTATCCTGTGGACATACGCAGGCACACTATTATACATCCAAATGAGAGATGTGTTTATTTTATAAGCTCTTTGGAGGGGCATCTGCCTCTACAAATAGTATCATTGTTTGAATAATTTTATTCCAGATCCAGACCAATTTTGAAGCGTATCTGTCGTGAATACTCATTTATTATTTATTCAAGGGACAAATTATATTCAAAGGTCATTTAGGAGTACATTCTTTCTTTAAACATCATACCTATGCCGCATAATTTTGAATACCATTTTAATAATATAATTTTAAATCCATCCGATCCGAGCAATAATGGTCCAGGTGCAAAAAGCAAAAAAGCTGTATTGGAGTTAGAGACAAATTTGGAAATTAGAATAATGTCTGACCACATAACGTAAAGGAAACAACAAGGATTATTCAGAGAAGAAATAATACCAAAGTTCTAAGTCAAAAGGTACATTGCTAGAAAATCGAACGTCAAAGTTTGATCTAAAATCACAATTTCACTTCGCATTTACAATAATAAATTAGGCATTTCGACCAGTTTCACTGAACATTTCTGTCTATAATTAGAAACGTCATTATAAAAGACAAAGATGTTTATGGCATAAAATTGGGAGTCAAAAAAGAAATGTCATTTTTTACTTCAGGAAATTGTGAATATCTCGGAAACTACTAGCTGAGATATAAACTCTTTTTGCTAGAACAAATGTTTAGACAGACGTAAAAATTAGCGTTTTAATTTGTATTTACTTAATGTTGAAGCATAACACCGTTTTGTGATTCGGCTTCTAATATGCCATCATTATTAGAAGCCGATGTGTAGGCCATTTGTAAGGGGTTCCGATCACTATCACACAGGATCCAAACCATGTCCTTCTGCAAGCGGTGCACCCTACGATATAACAGACAGAGCTCGGACGACCGATCAATGGCGGTATAACCATTTCATTTGCTAGATCTCAAATACCAGAGACCAGTGACGGGCAGCAGCATCACCGGTGTGAGAGGTCTAACACTGCGATCATCAACCCGCCTGCCCAGCGTGGTAGGTCTGATCCATAAGTTTAAGGTCACTCGGCGAGCTATGGAGAGGAGCTTGGAATTTCTTTGCGGGATAAGACCCAAACGCAAAGGTTCGCCTAAGAACCAAAATCACCGACATAGCTCGTAGAATCGGCATGTTGATGTGGCAATGAGCAGGTCATATTTACCGCAGGACCGATAACCGATAGGATCGACGAGTTCCCGAATGGAGGTCACGAACCGGAAAGCGCAGTGTAGGACGCCCTCCGGCCAGATGGACCGAAGGCTTAAAGAAATTCACTGGTGGTGGTTAGATGAGAAGAGCCGAGGATCGTTTGTGGTGGCGAGCCTTGGGAGAGGCCTAGCAGTGAAGAGACATGGTATTAGACGCCGAATTAACAAAACTTAGTGAAAATAACCTAAATAAAACATTTCATTCGGTACTCCCTCTATAACCTATTTCATTAAAATAACTTCATTTTATTATGTAGGTCACGTATTTTACAAATTCTCTGACCGTGTAATCGTTACCTTTTTCTAAAAGTATTCATTCGCGATTTCGCCCGCTCGTAACTTGATTACGCTGTATTTGATTGAATTAGTTAAAAATCCTCTATCGTCGGAAAGGAAATGACAATTAGTACTCGTATATCAATAACAACAAAATCGGACAATAAATTCAACGAACACTGACCTCAATACAGTAATAAGTTGTCCTTAAAATATTCAGAGATAGCCATGATTAATTAACTTTGTATTCTGTACCTTGCTAGTGACCTTTGTAATGAGGTACTTTTGTAGTATCTATACTTTATGGTGTATTAATCTCTATAGTCAGACAATGCCCATCCATATTATGCAGACAAAAAGGGCTTACCATTTAATTACGTTAAAATGGGCGCAATGTCGGGCGGTCACTATTGCTGTTGTTATTATTTCTTCGGACATTTTATAGTCGTTAAAAAAGTATACAAATACTGCTTATCTAGCTACTGTTTACCTAGTTTTATCAGTAATGCACGCCACTGCTCTCATTCTACATTAAAAGAAATTGACCACCGATTAATCTAGTCGCTATAATCTAGACTGCTTTGAGAGGGAAGATACACGCGCGCAATCCCACAGCCGCTGGGCGCACTCGACTGGCCACGATACCCCTCTCTCACAGAAAACTACCTTCAAATGTACTGTATTTCCCACTTCATTCTATTTCCTCAATGTACGTACGTGTTTCGGTAATGAGTGATATGTGCCAAAGCCCATTTCCACCCTATCCTAATTCTCTCCATTTTCACAAACCTTTCTCCAAATATATTCCTAAATCTCCAAAGTTTGGTGGGGAATCCGGGGGCGTGCCAACCAACGTTTTTCATTATCGGCTGATGTTGGCATGTATCAGGGATGTCTACGGGCGATAGTATCCACATACCACCAATTGGACGCTGTGCCCGTCGGCGGTCTTCTTTCCATAAAAAAAATACATTTATGATTGTTCTTCGAATATTTACGAAGGAAATAAGTCTGGTGTGTTATTTTGTGTTTTGTCTTGATACTCTGTCCTCTGGACCCGTGAGGCCGCGAAACAGTCCTAGTATCGCAAAAAAATTCACACATAGTAAAAAATATTCTCACCAGCTCTGCTGTTTACATTTTACATAAGCCAAAAATAGGATTCAAGGTTTTCTACTCATCTCGCTGCGGTAAATGTCAAGGACATAAATAACATCTAAGAACTTTCATAACTTTATTTTTCAGTTTAAAATCGTGTTGTCGCTATGTTAGTGTTATTGAATCTTAACCATTTTAGAGTCGAGCTTTTAACTACAATGGTTGAATATCACTGAACGTTGAAACTTTGGACTATAACGCTAGAAGAGCCCTGAAAGTTCACTCGGTGCTCGACCGTCGAGCACTCAACGCTTGTTTTTGCAACACTACAAACAATACTCGCACTTGCACTGGCAGCAACCTTGATGTTATTTCAGTGTATAGAAACCTCGATACCATTTCAGTCGTGTTTATCGTATGCGACAGGTCAATGACCATCGTTTTCCTGTAGGACAAAGAATATATTTTGTGCTGTGTGCCACCAACACGTGTTCCCTGGAGATAAATGTGTCGAGCGTGATTACATAATAGAGCCATTCCTAATCACTGATTGATTAGGAACGGCTATGCTATGTTTTTTTCAATGTTTCAAATAATGTAGGATAATGTAATGGATAATGTAGCTTCCTACTTGTGAAAGAATTTTTGAAATCGGTTCAGTAGTTCCAGAGATTACTCCCAACATACAAACACACAATTTTACCTCTTTATTATGTTCATTAAGTATTTAAAAAAAAAATATATTTGATAAAGAATCTACGAATAATTGTGATTCTATTGAACAATCTGATTAGCATAGAACCATGAATAATATAGAAATGTAAAAAAATACATATAAAAAAGTAAAAGGATGTAAAAGAAATATTATAGTTTTTAGTATGTTTTAACTAACCGAAGCTGAAACATTTTCAACTGTACCTTCCGGACATAAGGTATGTTTCATCACGTCACCCTTGGCGAACGAATCCGGGACGATCTTCTAGCAATAGAAATAAATGAATCATGCACATCTGACCCATGATAACGTATTTTCGGCGTAACGCGTTATCACTCGATAACGTTATCAGAAGAGGCGCCGCGATAGCGCCCTTGATTGCGTTGTAGGTTATTGTAGGTTTCACAATATCACGTTCCACGCCAATAAATGCAATTTGTAGATTATCAAAAATAATCTTTAGTTAGTTATAGTTTGTACTATTGTTATATCTTGCAAGGCCTGTGCAAACCACTTAAGGGAATTCAACGTACCCGTCAATCCATGCATTCAAATGGTTTTGAACTTACCATAGAGACACAATTTCTACGATCCGTAACAAAATAGTCTGTTGATTTTTGCGAAAAGAGATTCAGCCAGTGCCTACCGTAATGTTATTATAATCGAACTTTAAACGACAAAAGAACAAAGATCAATTATAACTCCAGTAAGAGCCGGTTCCCACTTGGTTGTGACGACACATTGTCGTCCTGGTAATAGTGTCGTGGCTTTTATGTTTTAATGGAACTGTTCATATATAGTTGTTCACGATGAAACTGTCGTCCACGAAGCTTTTACCGTGCGATTTGTCAAAATTTTCTGCCGTGTCGTAAGTTATTGGCATATAGTTTTTTTATTGCATTGTTCACACTTGGTCGCGACGACACATTGTCCCCGTAAAAGTGTCGTGGCCGACACTATCCTTGTCGTGCCAACCGCATCTAGACACCCACGTACCCGCCCTCCACTCCCTCCCCGCTCGACTGCCGTCCAACGATAAAAGTTGTCACGACCTAGTGGGAACAGCTAGAGCAGACAGCCGCTCAACGATAAAAGTGTCGACACAACTTAGTAGGAACAGCTAGAGCCGACAGCCGGTCAACAATAAAAGTGTCGCCATGACCTAGTCGGAACCGGCTGTAAGTGGAGGGAGGTGCGTCGAATAATGTAGAAGGTAAAGTTCACCAGGATTGAATAAGTTAGGAATATGAGCAAACAAAACGGGCTTGGAAAACCTTCGTAGGAAGGAGCGATGGAAGAAAAGTTGGCTATTAGAATTATTATATAAATATGATTGCAATTAAGTTTTTATTATTGATTTCTAATTAACATTCCAAAAATAATTTATACTTATGAAACAAAACTAAAGTTTGTGGATGATTTAAGCAGACGATATCCTTTTGTTATAATAAACTTATCCCCGCCGTTCTAAACACGATTATTTTTATTTTTAATTCTAATTAAGATTTGAACTTAAAACCCAAAATCCTATTTTTTTAACCCATATCATCCTCAAACTGTTCTTTTTTCCAGGTAAGATTCCGAGATGGCTCCAAAGCAGGTTTTAAAAACAACGAAATCGTAAGTTATGAATATCAATGGCTTCATTTCAACCTACGCTTTTGTGAACATATTCAAAATGTTTTTTAATCTATAAAACTTAGTTTATGTAGGCGTACATACAGTCAATGAGTGGACTATATTGAAGAAATTATGTTCCGATTGCTTTGAAATTGCGAAACATCAAATATTTATTTAAGGAGCTCAATGAGGATCATAACGAAGAAGACATTGAAAATAATATATTTATCAAGATACATTTAATAATAATAATAAATATTCTATATTGCATACAATTAATTATTATATGTGCACAAATAATAAATGACAATACAATGGGCGACCTTATCGCTAAGGCGATCTCTTCCAGCCAACCTTAGGATAGAGAAAAATAAAAGGGATATTTATCTAATTTTATCAATAACACGTATAAAAAGGTGACGCCATACTTTCATTCATTTGAAGCGTAATTGTATTGTCGTTATCCAGACAGACGGCCCCCGCCGTCCTACCAGGCCCGCACACTCCCGGTTCAAGGTCACGTGGTCGGCGGCCATTTTGTACGGGACGTCTGACTTTATTGCACGCCGTCGGGTGGCGGCAGCAGGGACTGATGGCGAAAATAATCCATGAAAACATCATTCTTTTGAAGTGTCCTTCGGTGATTGTCTTGCCTTGATGGACAACGTCCATTGAAAACAAATAAAGAAACGTCTTACCTTCCTGCCTTATCTATTTTCATTTTAATAATTATTTGCGTTTTTAATTAATTGTCTTCCTTATCTTATCAATATCATTACTCAACTGTTCGAAGTATGGAAGGAAGCACAGCACATTGGTATTTATTTCGATTTCTTTCCATTTTTCAGTCATCTCTTTGTGTCACAAACATTCACATGTATATCTTTTTTCCGGAAAACTTTCGATTTTCCACGTATCGTCTTTCTCTGCCTCTCATTCATCGAACTCTATATTTATTTGGATCATATGACCTTATGTCGTTATATTACATTACCGAATCTATCAATCCGATCTTCTAGTCTAGGTAAATTTTCAAATCAAAGTACATATTTTATTGTGGACCATAGGTTTACAACCGTGTTTTATTTAGAATCCAGACAATGCAGCAGATGATTTGAATATTTGGTTTGATAGATTCGATAATGTAATGAAATTACATGACATATGATCCAAATCGATGAACGAAAACCAGGAGATGACGATAAGCGCTATATCCCAAAATTACAGCATAAAAACTATTCCTCTGAGTTAAAATTTATATTTTAAATTGGAACTTAGAACTGTCTAATTGTTACTTTTATTCTGTCCTGAGATTTAAACGCAAAAGGCTCGAATCCATTGTAACAACCCATTATATCATCAAAGACATGCCGTAATGGGCTCAACACTTCTGGCTCCAATCATCGCATGGCTGAACACGCGAAACGAAGCCGTATATGTTACTAGTACAGAACTTAGCGAGTGTTGTGTAACAAGGTGTTTTGCAAATGTTAACGTGCCAAGAAAAGTCACGTGGCAGCTCGATTGAAGATAAGCCTTGGAATTTTAATTGCGTCCTTGAATTTCAGTTTGTATGTCATATTTGCCACACCTTCAGCCTTATCTATGGCTGAAAGTACCGGTTAATTAATTACCTTAAAAATCTACCTTAATTTTTTTTTTCAGCAAATATACTTTCCCAGATTCGTCCAAGTCTAGCTTGTGTTGTGAGCGTATGTACTGCTTACGTGCGCTGACTTTGTAGCCAGAAGCTTTTGAGTTCTAAATAGATGACCGAACCATATTTGTTAATAACAACGTAAATACATTACATTTGTGGTTTGTTTTTTTCTAGAAGTTATTGTACTGGTTATTACATTACACAAGTTATTACACTGGGGTAGCTCTGTGAATTCTCAATAATTCATAAATTGAGGCTCTTTAAGTGTTCTCAAGTTAAGAGCACTTGAAACGACTGTAAATCCTCGTTGAAAGTCTTCATTTAATACCTCTGTCAATAAATAGGATTTCATAACCTTCGACGCCTACGTTACGTTATATTTATACGCTAACAAATATTATTATTGTGCTGAAAAAAATTATGTTTACAATTTTGATTTTAATTCCAATACGAAGTCCATATTTCGTTTCGAGATGATTTATTAAAAAAATAACAATTTCTTCTAAACTTCTAATCTTCGCGTAGAAGTTACGATTAAAATAATGAAATCTGCACCTTGTATTTTGCCGTACTTAACCGTATACAGCAAATGAGTAGTTACGGGAAACCACGGAGTAGTGTCGATTTTACGATTCTTTCACACACGTCCGTTTTACGATGTGCGTAAAGTTTTTATCACACACAGTATTGTACGTACTCTGGGTGGTCATTATATTAAAGACTAACTTTATGTTTGATACAAATCTGTAAAAGTTCGGACCAATTCATTAATGTGCTTTTGTGTTTTTGTCGTGGTCAAAACGATATTTTTTTTAAATAACATACTAATGTAAAATATTTCTTGATTTTACATATTATTTAGTCTGACTATCATACTGGAGTTCAATTCTGAGCGCGCCCTTCGAGGCTTTATTAGCTTCAGGCATTTACTTTCTTTATCTAGTCTATGTTATGGAGAGGAGATCAAAATGGCTTTATAGCCTTTTCCATTTTTTCTTAGAATTGTTTTCGTTTTCATTTCATAGATTAAGCATATTAAAAAAAAAAACTTTATTTATTACGTTTCTAATGTGGGGTGTATCATTTCACCTGTTTTCCGGAACCATCTCAAGGACGGGTCGTTTAAAGATGCTTACTTTTACTGACCTTGCGCACAAACCACACCAGCTTTATTCTGCCGTTGACGAAATCGAGGAACTCTGTCTATGCGTTTAAATTACATAGTCCAGTGCTATTTACTCGTAGAAATTAGCGCCACCGTCGACGGTAAAAAGTTTGTGTACAAACACACGAATACAAGAGGCCTTGCCCTACAATTCTCGAATAGTCGAGAGCGAGACTCATGGGCCCTACGTGACGTATTCCACGTCCTATGCCCGTCTCTTTCTGACTCGTTATGTCATCTATTTATTTGGGTCATCAGCTGTTGCTGACAGTGTGATATGATTATCAGATCGTGTGAGTGTTCCTACGGTTTTTTTGTGGGTAACAAAAATGATTGAGCATCCGTCAGACATCTGTACTATTGTAAAGTTTTTGCCTTTTTCAATTAATTATTATCCTTGATGCTATGATACCTATTATGTTAGGCTAAGAAGAAAGGATAGTTAGAATTTAGTGTTAAACCACTGAATTCTAACTACTGAAATTCCCACAAATAAATTTCTCTTGATATCTATGGTTAAGTAAAATTTAATATGCATTTGCAGAAAAAATTTGAAGATACTAGGCTGTTCCGTAAAATGTTAGTGAAACCAAAAATAATAAGTTTATCAAAAAAAAATATTTACAGTGTTTCAAAATACTCCCCTCCAGCCTCTATGCACTTGTTCATTCCAATGAACCAGCTTTCGAGAAACATTTTGAAAAAGATTCTTGCGGAAGGTCGAAAAAGAGTCGCCTAAATTCATCGGCAGCCTCATCCGAAGTCTTAAATTTTTGTCCACGTAGAATTTTTTTATGGTGGGAAATAAAAAAACAGTCGCATGGGGCCAAATCTGGACTGTAGGGTGGATGGGATAACAATTGAACGCCCGTAGTGGCTAAAAAGTCGATGGTTCTAGCCCAGATGTGAGCAGGAGCATTGTCTTGGTGAAAAAGAATGCCACGAGCGCCGCACCTTGGGCGGTCGTCATTCAACTCCTTTAAGACTTGGGGCAGGCAAACTTCACAATACCATTCACTAGTAACCGCTTTAGGATCTTCTAGTAGAATTGTCGCTACTGGACCACAACGTCGGGAAAAAACAGCAATCATTTTTTTATTGACACTTCGGCTGCGAACAACTTTCCTCTTCGAACACCCATTGTGTGGATTGTTGCTTTGTAAACGGGTCGTAGCTGTAGATCCAAGATTCATAAGTAGTTAAGATGTAGGATACTTGTAGCGAACTCCCTCCATCGAACTTTTCCAGCATAAACTTGCACCAATTTACATTTTTACTTTTACTTTGTTATAAATATAGGACAAATTGATTGATAGTAAAAAAATGATAAATCCTTTCGGAACAGCCCACGTATTGAATTCTTTAGCAATACCATCTTATCATACACCATCTAAACATACACTAACAATTTCGTACATTGTAACCCACTAAGGATAATAATTATCTACTGGTACACACATTTCATCACCGTTAAAACCTTGTGTTTTAATAAATATTGTCTATCTCTAATGCGAAGAATGTTAAGTCATTGCACAATGGTATGTTTCGGTGCACTTGTACTGACTGACGGAATTTTCCTTGAGGTTTTTTTATGGAAAAAAAAAGGTGGCAGACGTGCATACAGTCCACCTGATATTAAATGGATACTGTCGTCCATAGACATCCGCGATACATGTCAACATCAGTCCAGAATGATAAACGTTGGCACGCCCCCGGATGCGCTGCCCACCTTTGCAGATTAAGGAATAGATTGGGAGAAAGGGTTGGGAAAATGGATCAAAGACAAAGGGAGAGATAGGGTGGGATGGGAATAGACATATCTCACTCACTACTGAAACATGTAGTACATTGAGGAAATACGACAAAGTAGAAAATACATTACATTTCAAGTTAGCCTTATGTGTGAGAGAGGGGCAACGTGGCCACGTTTCGAGTGCTCCCAGCGGCTGTGGTAATGCAGCGTGCACTCTCCCCTACTTTTTATATTATATAGCTTTGCGCATACAAAGACAACTTCTGCGAAATTATCTCATAGAATGTAAGGAGATTTAGAACTGAATTTCTACAGTGTTTTTCTCAAACAGTGCACTTATGCAAACGTCGCGTGGGACTGGGAATCCGCTAGCAATCATAACTATTTAACACTTTCTCAAATACCCAACTCTTATACTCAATACGCACGTGCTATAGTCTAAGATTCAAACTGAATTAACAATTTTGCACGGTACTTCCTACGAAATTACTAACTAAAGCAAACTTGACATCCGTTCAGTTAAATAGTATCACCTACAATGTGTGGGAAGCTAGAAAGTTAATAAGGCTTAAGTAACCGAGTTGAGTTTCTTTTACAGCATCACTTCTCAAGTTTTTACTCCGACAGTTTACGTGTTTAAATGAACATGTATTTATAGGTATGTATGTACTAACAAACGTTTGGCAACGGATCTGCGGTATCTGACCTCTTATAATTCTTTGCTACCAATTGCTTTTAAAATTCTTTAATAATGCATGTTGGAAAAAAAATCCTGTTCTTGGTTTTGATGCATTTTTTTATACAACAAAACGTACACTCGACTCATTTGTCAGTTTACTGAATGTTTTCATCCAGAAGATTATATGACATATATTTATTTATTTATTTCACTTAAGGAATACCAATAGTTACATATATTTATTATACATTGACGAAAATGATAATACTCACGTGCTGGAACGTTCGTTTGTACGATGATATGAAAACTCGCTGAAATTCCATGCCATCAATGCCACTTGCCAGCAATTATTTATGCATGTACACGTAATGTGGGTGTTACGTACAATTTATACACACATTGATAATGTAGGTGAAACTGTTGATTTTCATTTTTGTTTCCTTATTGGTAAATGTTACGCAAAGTAGTCGATGTAACCTTTTATAACATAATAACATATGTATTATTATAACATTTTTTTTGTAATTTAAAATTAGTAATTTAAAAATAGTTTATTTTTCTGATCATGATTAGCTGCCCATCTAGTATTTTTAGTATTTAAATACAAGGAATGATTCGTACCTACTGTATTTATAGTTGGACGTACATAGACGATGGTTGTGTAGGAGTGAACCGGTCCATCTTTATTTCCATTTCTGATATTAGCAGTTACGTAAATTACACGTAACATGCGTTCAGATGCATAATGTGCATTCTCGAAATTTGCAATTGGAAAATGGTGCAATAATTGTAGAATAAAACGTAAAAAAATTAAACATCATCAAATTGCTATATTCTTATTTTTACTTAATTTAACCAACAATCTTTTTTATTTGACGTTAACTGAAAAAATGTCTTTAAACTGAGATAAAAATGGATTTGTACACTTTCGAATAATATTTTACAAAAATTGCATCTGATTGTACAAAAATGATTGTACATTTTGCGAATTGCACATTACGCGCCTAAACGGTAACATGCACTCGCGAACTCATGTGACTTGTCGCCCCTCAACCCTTTACATTAAAGGGATTTATTTTGCCATATTTATGTCTAAATTTTGTAAATTCGCTAATGAGGTAACAAATACGGTAATTACCAGAACCGTAGTTTGACTACTCATGAGGACGAAAATAATGGACTTGACGACCTTAACAAATACACTAAAGACAGTGATTATAATACCAAATACTGCATTCATTGACCATGAAAAATGACACTCAAATAATTCTACATTTAATTTCTAACCATAGAGCAGTAAAGTTTATAATTCCTAGACACGATATATGGACAGCTATATGCAAAATAGTACGTCCTTTACGATTCGCAGCGCTCGTGTGTTTTGTCGTGGTTTTTTCCGAAGTGAGTTTGTTTACGGAAGATAAAAAGCGGAAATGACAGCCATGGTATCAAATCGCAGCTCAGATATCCGCAGTGTGTTTATGTCAACCGCATTAGGTTTCATCTTTCCGTTACTAAGATTTGCATATGTCTGCGATTGTTTTAAAATTAATGTTGCAGTTATAGCCGATATTTCGTTTGTCATTTGTGTCAAGTCGTTTTTTTTTTTAACGATGCAATAGCGATGTAAGTTAGAATCCGTGCACTAAAAAAAAATTTTTAAACAAAATATTTAACTTAGAACCTTAAACCTCTGTTAAGATTCAATTTACATTAAATTTAATATAATGTGTAGTTACTTCAACTTGACAACGTATTAGAACTAGCTGATCATATCCAGTTTCATATACCAAATTGTAATGATTAGTTGTTTCATTCATTTTCTGTTTCTCTCTCCTGCTAATAAATCTCATTTCCGTTTCATATATGCAAACTGTTTGTGGATGCATTATTTGATATAATTCCTTGCATCTTTTGTATGTTTTTGGCGTACTTCTGGTTTTTTGTTTATATTTTCGACCTTATATTTATTAATCATCGTGACAACGTTTTTAAACTCCAAGATTTTTGAATTCCTTCTCTTTAGATGAGCAAAATTTCATTATAAGGTAAACAAGGTATTTTTTTTACATTCTTCAGATGATAGAAATAGATGATGATGATAGATTATAGTAAAGTCAGCTTGTTTGTCCATTCTTAAAGACAAACTCGATATTCATTATCTTCATACACGTCAGCAGTATATCATAATGCTATTTAGTAGTAGACCTTTAACCAAATATTTAGCGCAATAGTAACTTCATCTTATTTTAAACGGCAACAGTATATCATAATACTATTTTGTCGTAATACGGTTTCAACGTAATACGGTGGGCGTCTCAGTACGGTAAGCCCGTATCGATTTTCCTGGCCTAATTCGCCCTAGACTTGTTTTGGGCGTGGGCTAGATTTGCGACGAATATACTGCGCTGCAGAACTGCATTGTATGACTGGCGTACACGGAAAATACGAATGTGGTGGGTGACCATAAGCTTGCCATTTCGCAAAAATCAAAACATCGTCGAAAATTTCGCGGTTTTTTTCGAGGTAGCAGTGCCCGCGGCTGTCTGCCGAGATCGAAAACTTGGATTTTTAAATAGGGTCTCGGTACGAATAACACCCAAAAATCAAAACTATCCGACCTTTTGCATGGAGTCTCCTTTTTTCGTACTATTTGACTGGACCAAAAGCTCTTAACATGCTACAATTTGCTATAAACATTGAAATTATTTGACTGGACCAAAAGCTCTTAACATGCTACAATTTGCTATAAACATTGAAATTGTATGATTTTGACAATCCATATTTCACAATAACATTTAAAAATGGTGCTACGTTTTTGAATCACGATTTAGAATTTGATCAGATTTGTCATATCGCGTCAAAGAAGAAATCTTAATTGATGATACGCCTGCCGGCATGGAACTATTACTGCCAAATATTTATTTTGAAAACTGTGACGGTCAATGTGAGGACACAACAATTTGTGCTGAACGGCAATCTGCAACATTGTAATGCCTAACAGAAAGCCAGCAAGCGCCACAATAAATTTCAGACTGACGGTGGGCGAAAGAACGTAGGCGTACAATCGCGCCACCACCCACCACTTGCCCACGCGAACTCGTATCTCAACATCGCTCCAGGCAGACTTTCGTCACATGCGATTTCCAATGCTCCTCTCCCTGCGCCCCTACTAAATTTATCACTAACAAAACCGTCAAACGACATTTACTCTCCCTAACAGACGTTTTAAAAGGTCCCGTGATGAAGGTCCATTCCGTGATATACTGAAAACACAGTCGCTCCATTATTGTTGGCCTCGTCCATTCTTTATTTTTGCATGTCCTCGATTACTGGTCTGCCCAGTTTATTATTACTTGTGATTACGATACGAGACCAGTCGAGCCGGTAAGCGAAACCCGTTTTGTGATCAGAAAGTATTTATAAAAAGAAAATATTTTGTCCCATGCTTCTGCACTGGTAAATCCCACGTTGAAATTTTCTGGATATTGGCCTTGTTCAAAGTCAACCACAGAATTTTATCCAGCTATTGCTACTGTCTCATAATAAGTCCTCACTGCAGTGATAAAATATTGGGGCCTTACCTATGATATCGCCGTTTGTTCATAGTGACTTGGAATTCCAAATTCAAATTAATTTCAATGTAAAGAGCAATGACATTCTTTTTCAAAACCACCTATTCATTCGTTTATCCGTCAAACGACTTTTGCATAGGATATCCTTGTGTTTGCGACCATGAACAAGTTGCCGTTTCCATTCTGAAAATTTCGACCTCAAGCACAAGCCCCTTGGACTACCGGAGACTAAAGTCGATAATGACGAATTGTAAGCAATGGTGGAAACGGATTCATCTCAAACCACGTCTTGAGATAGCAGCAGCCATCGGCATAAATGTCAATACGATATTGATCCATTTGCGTCATATCAGGATAGTGAAGAAGCTCGGAAAGTGGGAACCGTATCAGCTTACTGAATGTTTGCTCCAAACACGCGTCGAAGCTTGCCTTTGCTGAACCGGGACAAAAATGAAAGGATTCTGAATCGTATTGTCACTTGTGATGAGAAGTGGATCCTGTATGATAATCGTAAACGTTCGTCACGCTGGTTGAACTCAGGAGACACAGCCAAACAATGTCCCAAACGTAAATTGAGTCAAAAGAAGTTCATGGTGCTTCTTGAGATCTGGCACAACAATTAATGCAAATGTGTACTGTGAAGAATTGCAAATGACGATGGACACTATCAATCTTCACCGAGTCTGATCAATCGCTCTAGTCCACTGCTTCTCCATGATACCGCTCGCCTACACACTGCACGACAGACAGTCTCAAAGTTACAGGAGCTTCGACTGGAAACTCCTCGTTACTCACCATACTCGCCAGACCTTGCCCCTACAAATAACCATTTTTTTCGGCTTGGATAACTTTTTACACGGGAAAAAATTCAACTCCGATAAGGCAGTGAAAAACGTTTTCAGAGAATTCATCGATTCCCATCCCCAGGAGTTCCATAGCGAAGGCATCCATCAAATTCCATTAAAATGGCAAAAGTGCATTGATAATAATGGACAATACTTCGATTTATTAAATATAGAATTTTCATACAATAAAAATATTTGAATGTTTCCATATAAAATGGTAATTTCATAGGTCAGGGCCAAATATACTCGTATACCAATTACTTTCGCGATTAATCTTTCGCATCTGGTTTTCGTTTGCAATTTATTAATGTATAACATAATAAATGTATAAATAGTCAAATGTGTCTGTAGATAGGCCACATTTGCATACAGTGTTATAGAAGTAGCATAACATGCAAAGCCTAAAGGATAATTCTTCAAAGCATTAAGTCTACCTATTCTCCGATGTTAAAGCCTGTACAATAAAACAGAATCTTTTTGCTGGTGACTTAACATATAATATTGACGTCAATATCTCGCAAATGCAATTGACATTTATAAATTTCAAATAAGTTTCACCCACAGAAGTCAAGTAAAAGTAGAATAAACTGTCGTTCTTGCTGCCTTCCAGAGCAGTTAAATGTGACTTAAACTTGACGTTTACATAAAATTTTACCACCGCCACGTTTTATTGCTCGAATATTGGCATTCTTTCATGGCAGCCACCACAGTCGCCATAGCAACCGTCCACGTGTATTACTACCGTGGCCTTCGATACTACCGATAACATTCACAATATACTAAGATTTCAAGTCAACTATATTTAAAACTCTATTTTAATGATATTAAAAGAAGGAAGTGAAATGTTTTATGTAAAAAATGCAACCGTTCCACACAATTGGGAAATTGATTTATCAAACAAATATGTACAGCGTTTAGAGATAATTATTTAGAAATTATAAAACTTTATGAAATTTTGAAATATACTGATAACCCACATCATTAGGGTAGTTTCACAATACTGAGAGACAATAACTCAGAAAATATTACAGAGATTTAAAAATAAGCAAGAGTATGATTTTTTTTTTCGCATTCGCGTTTAGACCCGTTTAAATAGATAAATAAGTATGATTTTTACTCCTATTAGCAAGCAAATCACTTAAAACTTTGATAACTTTAATTCCTAAAAACTTTTCTGAAGAGATTATCGAATAGTGTAAAGATAAACATTTATCACAAGATTCACAACCGCCATTTTGACACTTTATAATATGAACATCCTTATACAGTGGTACATCATCTCAGCAAATTTCGGCTTGTTCATTTCGAAATACAACGACACTATTGTTTGTCAGGTAAGCAGGTGGGTTGATCCATGATCCCAAAATTGACTGAATTTAAAATTTGTAGCAAATACCTGATCATTCAGTAGGTTGAACGGCATTAACAAAATTAAAACTCCCTTTAAAGAAAAAGTGAACAAAAGGTCTGATGTGAATTTTATCACAATAAAAAGAGTTAGGAAATATTTATTTTAAATACGCTTGCCGTTTTCTAATAAATTCGAGAACTAGGAGAAATTATTGATAACTTAAGAGAGAAACCTCATCAAGTTTAAAGTATCCCCCCGTAAGAGGTACTTAGTAATCTGATATCTGAGTAGCTGCTGTAAAGAGTCACACGTTTGTATCGATAACATAATTTTAATATTTGAAAAGTTGTTGTTTCGTCGAAAATTTTATTAAAATAAGTATCATCTTTTTATGAAAATATATGAAAATAAGAACTTTGTTATTCTAAGATCCTTGAGAAATATTTTCACAAGCTTCACCCATGATTTTTACTCCTACACAGTATTTTTTATTTTTATTTTGACTGTTCTCATTGCATACTCTAGAGGTTTAAAATAAAGCTATTTTAATTAAAGACAGTGAAGGTTGTAGCAATTAAACCCAATTCATTTGTAAATTAAATGGCAATTTTAAGATTCATTATTGCGCTAATAAGCAATTAATTGGACCTTGCTTAGCGCGTTATTGTTTGAAAATCGAGGCAAGTAGACATCTTAAACGTGATCAATAAATTTTAACATTCTTTTAAAGGTAAATGCCTAATTCCGTCGTTAATCCAATTAGTATCTTACAAAAATCAGACTAGATTGTTCTGAAAATAATTATAACTCATGTCGATAAACCACTATTTAAGTTACTTCATATAAAAAAAAACTATTGATGAAAATGCACGTGAAGTTTATTAAGTACCTAAAATATGATAAACTTAACAAGATTCAGAAACAGAATGTTAAATAATTTTGTAATTCCAGTGGTAAGAGTAATCAGTTAATCACTCTACAACTAAAGGGTACAAAGACCAAGGCATAAAAGTGTAAGGTCAGGAGAATCACGAATACCAGTATGAAAATCAAAATGTTTTGGAATTCCCGAACAAATTATGATAAACGGTGATAACTCTTTGACGTCCTCCTAAACGGGAGAGATTGGTGTTATGACAACCTACAAAATTTCCACATACATTTTTTCTTATTTTCTCACTTTCGTGGAAAAGTCCGGATTGATTACATCCTGCTCAAGTACCATTAAGGTAATCCTTAAAGTGGTCTCTGCCTTCGAAACGTTTATATCTCCCCAGGGATTGCTTGAACATAAATGGTCAGAGTTAATCCGTAATAGAATGTCCTCGGGTCGACTCAGGTCGCACGACTTGGGACTAGTAAGGATAAGTCGTAATGCAGTTGTCAGTGGTATTAAATTATCCAGGTGATAAGTTATAGAGGATAAAGCACACTGTTAGTAGAGTCAGTATTATTAATAGGTAGTCTGAAAAGTTCACGGTACGTATGACTTTAGCGTGCTATATTTCTGGCAACATTGATCACTGGCGGGAAAGTGATATAGCGTTTGACAGTGAATTTTTGTAATGGTGGCAAATTGAAATTACAAGTTAAAAGTTTTATATATTCATATTGTTTAACAATTTTAAAATGAAGTTAATAAGGAGAAAATTAGATATGCTTTAAATTTTTTTCGACAGGGGTATTCAGAATGCCACCACGCACTGGACCAGCGCGGCGGGTTACGGCCCCCCCCCCTATGGCAGAAAAAGTAAAACGGCCCCAAGTTCCCGGCGGCTCCAGTCGCAACACCGGCGTGAACGACGGGCACTGGTCGAGCGCTGGAGCCAGGGGTGCTAAGAATCTCCGGGCGGGATTCCACCGTCGAACGACCAGGGCTTTGAAAACGGATTACCGACGTAGGTTGTCACTGGTGACTTACAACACGCGCACTTTGAGGACAGACAAGAAGATCGCTGAGCTGGAAGAGGAGATAGGCAAGTTGCACTGGGATATATTGGGGTTATCAGAAATCCGAAGAGAGGGGGAGGACACGATAACCCTGAAGTCCGGCAACTTGTTCTATTACCGGGAGGGCGACCAGCAGTCCCAAGGTGGTGTCGGGTTTATCGTCCACAAGTCCCTCGTAAATAATGTTGTAGCCATCACGAGTGTGTCGAGCAGGGTCGCATACCTTATACTCAGAATATCCAAGAGATATTCGTTGAAGGTCACACAGGTCTACGCACCGACCTCGGCACACCCGGATAACGAAGTGGAAGCAATGTATGAGGACATTAGTAGAGCCATACATGCTTCGAAAACACACTACAATATTGTTATGGGGGATTTCAACGCGAAACTGGGCAAAAGAGGCGACGATGAGTTGAGAGTGGGGCAATTTGGATGTGGGCACCGGAACCAGAGGGGCCAGAGGCTGGCCGACTTTCTTGAGAAAGAGGGACTCTTTATGATGAACTCTTTCTTCAAGAAGCCGCCTCATAGGAAGTGGACCTGGATGAGCCCCGACGGTTCCGTTAAAAATGAGATAGACTTCATTATGGCCACAAAGAGACAAATATTCAATGATGTCTCCGTGATCCACAGGGTGAAAACCGGTAGTGATCACCGAATGGTTAGAGGCACATTGAATATAAACGTCAAGTTGGAAAGGTCCCGCCTGATGAAGTCTACGCTCCGACCTACTGCTGCCCACATACAAAACCCCGAAAGCTTTCAGCTTGAATTGTCAAATCGCTTCGATTGCCTAGAGGATTGCGTTGCAGTGGACGATATCAACAACAGGTTGGTAGAAACTGTCCATACGGTGGGGTCTAAATTCTTCAGACACCGTCGAAGAGATGGATTCCAAAAGCTCACCGACCACACCCTCGACCTCTTGGCGGAACGATGTTCGATGGCACTGCAGACTCCTGATGACGCGGAAGCATATCGGCAGCTCAATAGACGGATTCACCAGTCCTTGCGACACGACATCCGTCTCTTTAATACTAATCGTATTAAGGAGACGATAGAGCGGAATAAAGGCTCCAAAGTGTTCGCAAGAGACTTATCTATTGGGCAGAGCCAGTTGACGAAGCTGAAGAGGGAGGACGGCAGTGTCACTTCCGACAAACAAGAGGTACTGAGGGAGATCGAGGAGTTCTATGGACAGTTGTATACCTCGGTCGCTAAACCTGTTGGCAACTTGGCCAAAGACCCAAGAGCCAAGTTGACCCGACACTATACCGAAGACATCCCGGACATCAGCCTGTACGAGATTAGGATGGCCCTCAAACAGCTTAGAAACAACAAGGCGCCGGGCGAAGACGGAATCACTTCAGAGCTTCTGAAAGCGGGTGGAACACCGGTACTGAAAGTCCTTCAGAAGCTCTTTAATTCCGTCTTGCTCGAAGGTATTACGCCGGAGGCATGGAACAGAAGCGTGGTGGTGCTCTTCTTCAAGAAAGGCGACAAGACCTTGTTGAAGAACTATAGGCCCATCTCGCTTCTAAGCCATGTTTATAAGCTGTTCTCGAGGGTTATCACGAATCGTCTCGAGCGCAGGTTTGATGACTTCCAGCCTCCCGAACGAGCCGGTTTCCGAAAAGGCTATAGTACCATAGACCACATCCATACGCTGCGGCAAGTTATACAGAAGACCGAGGAGTATAACTTGCCATTATGCTTAGCGTTTGTGGACTATGAGAAAGCCTTTGATTCAATCGAGACTTGGGCAGTGCTACAGTCCCTCCAGCGGTGCCATATTGACTATCGGTATATCGAAGTGTTGAAGTGTTTGTATAACAACGCCACCATGTCAGTCCGAGTACAGGAAGGGAGCACGGAGCCGATTCCATTGCAGAGGGGTGTGAGACAAGGAGATGTCATCTCTCCGAAGCTCTTCACCAATGCTATGGAAGACGCTTTCAAGCTCCTGGAATGGAAAGGACTCGGCATCAACGTTGATGGCGAATACATCACTCACCTTCGATTTGCCGACGATATCGTGGTCATGGCAGAATCGCTGGAGGATCTTAGCACAATGCTCGGAGACCTCAATCGAGTTTCCCAACAGGTGGGCCTTAAAATGAACATGGACAAGACGAAAATCATGTCGAATGTCCATGTCGTGCCCACCCCAGTTTCAGTCGGGAGCTCGATTCTCGAAGTTGTTGACGAGTACGTCTACCTAGGCCAAACAGTCCAACTAGGTAGGTCCAACTTCGAGAAAGAGGTCAATCGACGAATCCAACTCGGCTGGGCAGCGTTCGGGAAGCTACGCAGCGTCTTCTCGTCCAAAATAACTCAGTGCTTGAAGACGAAGGTCTTCGACCAGTGTGTGTTGCCGGTGATGACCTACGGCACCGAGACGTGGTCTCTGACTATGGGCCTCATAAATAAGCTCACTGTCGCACAGCGAGCTATGGAGAGGGCTATGCTCGGGGTTTCCCTACGTGATCGAATCAGGAATGAGGAGATCCGTAGACGAACTAAAGTCCCCGACATAGCCTCTCGGGTTAGCAAGCTGAAGTGGCAGTGGGCAGGGCACATAGCTCGAAGAACCGATGGCCGATGGGGCAGAAGAGTTCTCGAATGGAGACCACGTACCGGCGGACGAAGCCGAGGACGTCCATCTGCTAGATGGACAGACGACCTCATAAAGGTTGCGGGCACCCGCTGGATGCAGGTCGCTGCCGATAGGTCTAAATGGCGGACAATGGGGGAGGCCTATGTCCAGCAGTGGACGTCCAAGGGCTGAGAAGAAGAAGAAGAAGATTCAGAATGCTTCTAATGCTCGAAAAGAGATTTATAGTGTTTACGGAGAAGATGCTTTATCTAAAAGTACTGCAAACAATGGTTCAGTCGATTCAGGTCTGGTAATTTTGATGTGAATGATGTTTCTCGCTGTGGTCGTTCGTTATATTATGGTATATGTTATCATTGAAAAAATTGAAACAGATCGACATATAAGCAGTCATCAAATTGCGGAAAAGCACACCATTCACCACTCAACAGTTTTGTATAAGCTGGATAAACTTAATTTTGTAAAAAGGCTAGGTGTTTGGGTGCCGCATGATTTCAATGACAGAAACTTGGAGACGCATAGAATTTCAATATGCCAGATGTTGCTAAAATGAAATGAAATCGATCTATTTCTGAAGAGATTGGTAAGAGGCGATACGAAGTGGATTACCCATGATAACAATGTTCGAACTATAAAACGATAAACGATCTTGGTCGCAGCAAGGTGAGCCATCACAAATAATCCCAAAGCCAGGCGGCACTCCGGACAAAGTCATGCTATGTGTATGGTGGGACTGGAAAGGAATTGTGTATTACGAGCTTTTGTCACATGGCCAAACGATTAATTCTCAAGTCTACTGTTAGCAGTTAGTAAAGTTGAAACGAGCACTTGAAGAAAAAACACATGAATAGAAAAAGTGTAGTTTTCCGTCACAATGCTCGACCGCATACATGTTTGATGACTAAACAAAAGTTGTTGGACCTTGGCTGGGAAGCTTTAATGCATCCTCCATACAATCCAGACATAGCACCTTCGAATTATTGATTTTTTCCGCTCTTTACAAAATTCTCTACATGGAGTAAAATTACATTCAAAAGAAGCCTGTATAAACCATTTAAATCCGTTTTTCACTCAGAAACTTTTTTATAGCGATGGCGATGGGATAACGGCTCTGCCAGAAAAATGGCCAAAGATAGTCGCATTAAATGGACAATATTCCGTTCAATAAATATTTATGTAACACAAAAAAAGTCTTTATTATTTTCACTATAAAGAGGCCGCGAACTATTCCGCTTATCATATATATATATTATATAACAATCAATGTATGTTTTTGTCGGGTCTCTGCCCGCCTCGACAATTTTTACTAATACACTTTTTGTGTTTGACTCCCTTTTGTCTTAATTTAGTGGTTCAATTGTTGTAATAGAACTTTCCGTGAAAAACTTTACTAATAACAGTGAAACAAACAACAAACGGTGCGTATTATGGAATGGAATCGTATTTTTATTAATATAAAAAATGTTTATATGGAACTTCTAGAAATGCAATTCGATATAACAGATAATAATAATGTACTACGTGAGAAACTGTCACCCCGGCAGTTGTTGGTTGAATTTCATTAGTTTCCGTTTGGTGCCACCTGGTGATCGGCGAACGGCCACCCCTTTTTAAATTAACCTTAGTCAACCTCATTGTATAAAATATGCCGTAGCGTTGATCGAATGAAAGTTACCTTCGCATTTAATGTTACAATTATGACAAAATTATTTATTTTATGTTTTTCTTCAAATATTTGTCTCCTAAATGATCTACTACGGTTTGCTATATAAAATTTATCATATAAGCTTTATGTTTCACGAGTCTGCAATTTCAGTGACAAGGATCAGTTAAGGATATTACCCTAGTAGGTAATGTGCATAAATTTATATCAAAGATTTTATTTGCTTGTCACATTGTACGCCTCTTTTATCATCATCTATTTAATCGATGCTGTCATCGATGTGTTCATTCTTCATGATTGACTAACAAAACATTCTCTTCATACGAAAACACTTACAGCAAATTGGTTTAAAACAAACATCCAATTGTTAACCTTATGGTATGACAATATTTCTTCACAATTTTTATTATCTACATTGATGTGTTGTTTCTACAGTGTTTATTATTATGTCATAATATGTGTCTCTGTACACAGTTGCGAAGAATATGTGTGACTCAAATTTTGTTCATCCATCTGCATCGTTGGCAACAATACCTGAACTCACTTCTCCATAGTCATGAAAACAATGGTTCTCGGTATTGATCATAGTCATAGCCAACATTAAGTCATTCCTGTCAATCTATTGTACAATCTTTTTCTTTAATCATATTAAAAGGTACACCATTTTTTCAAATCATTTAAGTGTAAACAAAACAATGTTAAGTAATCAACAATCATAATGCAGGAAAAAATATTGCCTTGTTGAATTGAAAAGATGTATTTAGCTATAGAAAAACCGCAACTGCAACGGTTCGCATCCCACAAATAATCAAAATTAAAATCAGCCGTGGAGTGGATAACGAGTTTTATGTAGAAACATCATTGGCAACCGATGCGGATGAATTGATGGGGTTTTTATAGTGGCGGCCCCGTCTGTGGCGAGCCGGGCGCCAGATGAGGTAAACACGACTACGCACGCGCCCGCTGACGTTGCACAATTCACGAACGAGTCTCGAGTAGCAGAGACTAGGTTCAGACGCTACCCCCCGCCGGCACCTCCTCTGCCCCGCGCGCCTCTCGCGCACTGCCCCCTTCGGCCTTCGCGCGACTCAGTTGCCTCGCAGCTACCGCGCCCGTCCGTCGCATACCTTATGCGACATCGCTATTCCTATACCATAATATGGATATACAGCACATCCGCGCTCTTACCAACATCCAGTTCTCATATTTGTGGTTTTGCGAAGTCTTCGACAAATACAAATGGATTATATTGTAAAGTGCAACGGAAAACCATTTTAGTTTTATGAGGTCCGCATTGGAATTTCTAGTATGGCAGCCGCCTCGCGCCGACCGACGTGCGCGGCACATGGCATGGCTTCATAATAATATGGTGTTAGCGGAAATTACGTCAGAATTTTGAACTGTCTGTGCTACGGTAAAGCGAGAGTGTAATTTTTGTGTCCTTTGATAATATGACCGTTGGATTTATCATAACAGTCATATCAAGAGCGACACCTGTGTCGCAGAGCAGTACTCGTGGCGTCCACGTTACATTATGGCGGGTTTTCGCTTTTCAACGGTATTGTATTGAAGACCCCGAGTCCTCGCTTGAAACGTAATTTGAAATAATAATTAGACGTGAAAAATGAATCTTAAATACTTAAACGTACTTTTTAGTACTACTTACTAACAAACCTACTTAACAAAATTAAATATTTTGACAAAAGATATACACATATTTTCAAAATTCACAAGGCAATTGTAGTCGATGTTGTGAATTCCTAAAAACTGCTGATTGCTTTGTTTAAAGTGCGATTTCAACCGAGGCCATTGGTTTAACAAAACGTTGGCTAATCACTACAAACAACTCAATGAATTGTATGCCTCAACAGCCATGATCAAAGTCCACTTGCTCAGTTCTTTAATTCATGTATTTCCGTCCGATGTTTTGCACGAAATGATTTCAAATGATGAATGATTTTTTAAGACAATTTTTTTTATATAATTCATCGAAATTCCGTTAGAATTGTATTTTTCATTGTACCTACTCACGTAAAATGGCGGGCAAATTCTGCCGCCACATTGCAGTGGCCGTGACTGTGTCTTCACGTTGATATTTTACTAGGTGTTTGCATGTGTGCGCAGCGTCATAGTGCAACGTGGCTTGGCGTTCTGTAGTAGGCCTATGTAGGCGTGGCCGATGATACTCCTTCATTGCTTACTTCCAGATAGGTAGGTATTTGTCAGAGAAATTGAATACTGCGTAGAGAGAGAATTGCGAATTAACAAAGAATTTTTTTCCAATAAGTTTGTGAAGTCGTGGCGAATCTGAGATTTTTATACTTTTATGGTGATTTGATGAAGACAACCAAATTTAGAAACTTCTTTGGTGTACGAAATACTGGGTTCGTTTACCCGCAATAACAATATGCTAATTGCTCCGCGACACGCAAAGCATTCTAATTAAATTAATTAGAATAGATATGTCACAGAGGACTTGGTGAGCTGCTCTGTTATCCATGTTAACTGGATGAAGAATATGACATCGAATAGAATATTAATACAGGTACCTTTAGTTTCCTAAATACTCTTAATGGTATAATTTTAGCGATAACAGTTACAAATATGATGAAAACGTCCAGAAAATACTGAAGATACGAGTACGATGCTTCTACGCATCGCTGTTTCAGGTTAAAACCATTCCTTAAAAGACTAATAAAAAAAAATATAACGAAGAGTCTAAAGTCCTGTGAACTCACTTTTTAATTTCTAAATTAAAAGCAGTCAATTTCTGAGTGTTCACGCTTTGAGATTTAGTCGCATTTGTAAAATTCCATTCGTCATAGAGAAGGTTATGCAACGGGAATGTGCCACGTGGCTCTATCGCGTATTGTGCGCATGTCCCTAAAGTGGATCCATGACATTGCTCTAGATTGATTAACACCCATTGGGAACCATTCCAATATCATAATTTGTATCTTCTTTCATTATAGTATTGTCGCTTGTAAACATTTTTCCATCGACTTTTATTAGGACCATCGCGACATTGTAAAATCAATTGAAAAAATTGTTGCACATAAAATGCTATTAATGCTGAATTATATAAACAAGCTGTTTTGCTTTCACACTAGCAGCAGAGTACTTATTAATTGAATTAAAAGTTAGTTGATGGAGGAGCCACGTGGTGCCGTCGCTCAGTGCGCATGTCAACACGTATTCTCAGCTGTGATCCGAAAAAATCGTTACCGCCACCTAACGCATCCATTTTCTAATCACGTGGCTTCTGTTTAATGGAACGTAATTATTTGCATAACAGCAAGCGTCAGTTGGAATATGTATACGAACTAAATTATTAATTTAGTACCGAAATTATTAAAAAAAATCAGTAATTTCAGAATTATTAAAAATTTATTAAATTATTAATGAATTATTAAACATATTTTAAATTACCGATTTTTTGCTAACAAGTATTTTAAGTTAATTCTCGTTTTCTTTAGTTTAAGATGGAAATGCATTTAAATTACAGTGTTTTACAACAATAGAATTTGTACACGTTTCTAGTACAGATGATTAGAACATTTTGGTCACCAAAAGGACTAATCATCGGTATTACTATTTTCAAATTTTCAACAGACAATTTTATTGGGAGCTCTAACGTTTTTTATTTGAATTGGAATAGAAGGATTTTACTCAACGCACGTGGGAATCGGATGTTGATGCATGTGAAATATAGAATGACGTAGTTTTTTCCTAACCGTATTCTTAAGACAAAGACTTCGTAAACTAAAGTATTATTATGTCAACAAAAATTTTATCTGATTTGGTAGTGTTAATCATATCTGAATGATTAGATTGTTGAAGCTTATCGGGACCTATGGTAGCCCACTTCAAGATCTAATTTCTATAATCCCTGATATCTTTTTCAGTTTGTTATTCTAAAATCATTATTATCATAAAGAACCGTTTAGCATACAAATACATATTTATATGCTACATATTTTAGACACATGTATTAAAAGGCGAAAATCTGAGAAGTTATATTGTGTATTCTCATTAGAAAGCACAACACTGAAAACTTTTTGACAATGAAATTTATTTGAACAAATTGTTTATCCACAACATTGGCTTCGTTGAATGTTCAATATGAATTGCAAAGTTCACAGTATTATCATGTTTTAGGTCGCGGTCAACACGAGGAAGTCACGTGATCGCTTGATGGCTTGATACAAAACAATTCTCTTTTTACAATTTTCCATTATTTAATTCCTTGCTCTCATATCTAACAAGAATTTACACTTAATGGTTTGGACATTGCAACACTAAAACGCTAAATATATAAATATTTAGAGAGAAATTAATATTTTTATGATTTACTTTGATTTACGGGCATGTTTGTTGCATGACCAAGTTTCATGACATTGCATTTTATTACTTCATATGTAATATAAATTAATCAGCTTTTGTTATTCTTAGATAAGACTACATCTGAATTTAATTTTAAAGATATAGTAGATAGATTTAATAGAACTTGTTATGAGATAATAGTAATAATATCTATAGAAAACAGTGTATCTTTCTTCTATCTATAGATAATATAATTAAAAAACTTTATCGCACAAACTCATGACTTGGGATTTCAGTTCGTATATTACATCCGGATGCTTTTCCCATCATGTGATCTATGCTCTATGCCAAGTCAACTTTCACTTGGTATGCACTTGTTTCTATTCCAATAAATCCCAAGCAAATCTTTATATAAATCATCCATGGCCCAGGCGCATAGGGCAATGGGACGTGAGTTCGCGGGATGTTGAACTGAGAATTTTCGTGATTTACAGTTCCATTTCTACATTTTACTTGACATATCCGCGAATTTATTACTCCTAGTGCGATTCAGGTGGATAATGGTCACGACCAAATGTAAGTTTTTTAAGGAACTGTAGATAACATCATGTTTCCCAGTTCTAGTCACGGTGCTGTGTAGGAAATTTGACTTTTTAAATGTTAGAAATATCTCTCGTCGACGAATGTTGTCAGGCGACCTTGATCGGTCATATCTAGACGACCTTGTTATAGAATGTCAGTTCTATGTCCGCGTCAATTACATTGTACCATATTACACACCGTTTAGCGACACGTCGATATTATGTACAAAACAACTTTCGTAACAACTAATTTAATGAACGCGAGTAATTTCGCCCCACCACGGAAGTGTTCGCCATCTAACGCGGAAGAGTCTTCATCCACGAGTTCCAGTAACTTGTTGCACGTTTTACTGTGTATTTTCTTACTGATGTTTACATACGTTTGTTTGATTTGTATCTTCATGTCTTTTGTTAACGAGCTACAGTGCCGTCATAGCGTGGACTGTTTTTGTCCTGTTCCAAGCGCCATTTTATTTATACGACTGCTGCCTTTAAACAACAATTTTGATTTTCCTCTTTGTGAGAAACCACTCCAAGATATCTTTATTGTCATGTAGTCTCTCATTGTTAGCAAAATATCCAGACTTCCTTGCTTTGTGTGTTACAATGTAAAACTGTTTATTTCTATTTAGAATCTGGATAGATGCCGTTCTCGTTGTTTGTTATTGCGATATTTATAGCCTTTTGTTGTATGCTGTCGCAGCTTTTCTTGGTATGGCTAGTTTGTTTACTGAGATTCATCGACGTACAGGTGAAGGTCAGGGTCGCTCCCGTGGCGCCTGAACGCGTACTGGCGCTCTCTCACATGACTTGTTCGCACGGCTGGCGGAACGTGTGCCAACGCTATTGGTCGGCCTTTGTACGCCGCCGTCATTCGCGCGACATAAACTCTGTACCTCTTCTATGCAAGTAGCCGCAACTTGTCGATACATTATGCTAGCCTGGTATACCTTATTAATTGCACGTTACTTTGTAGTTACAAAAACAACATCCATCAATCACAAGTATTTTATTTTTTTATTTTCTTACTGCATCGACTAAAGTGATCATAATGATGACAGTTTTGAGTAAATGACGCTCAAGTATGGTCAAGGACGATGACAAGTGTTTTTATTGGAGGTCGTATAAATTTGCCGGAAGACCGACCTTGCTCTACTGACACCAGCCATTGCTTTTATTATCTCCTGATATCGTTCGCATTGAAAGTTCGCTTCACAATACTGATGTTTTAGAAATATGACATCATTGGTTTTTGCGGCAAACAGCTGTCGTCTCGTCATTGAGAATATTTTTAATATTTTAAAGACTAATCACGGCAACCCAATTATAGGAATGAATGATCAAACCATAAAAACTAATATATGGCAAATAAAAAAAATATCAAAATAAACTAATTTAAAAATCAAACGAAATCTAAATTGAGAGTAGGTACATAAACTAATTTATAGGTCGAATATTCTGGTGGATTCTACAATAATTCAATACATATTTAAACATGGGACTCGTCTTCAATCACGCTTTTATTTACACTATTTTTCGACCTTATCTGATCCCACAAGGTGCCAAAGCAAAACCTAATCACAGCAAAGAAATCCGGTGCTTCCGTAATGTAAATTACTACTAAGTGCAATCTATTTGGAGACAGTCTCTAGTCATTAACTAGAACGTCAATTTGCGCGTATTTCTAAGTAAAGTTGTCCATCTTTCTTAACTTTTCCCAATATAAATAAATTTTGACGTTAGCAATACCATATTTAAACAAGATTAGAATTTCTCTAAGATATTTCCTTTTATAGAGAATATAAATTTCATAGTTGATATACAGCTCAGTACAGTAGAAATTTCGTGCCGTTAAGCGCTGGGGGAAAGGTAAATAGCAGTGTAATATAGCCTTTATTCTATTAGTGCCCTACTTCATGCTGATAAGATCTCCACACGTTGTCTGAAGGAATATTAGGATGAAAACCGTTTACGGTCGTTGGCCAATTTCACTCCTTGTAAACGTTATCGATGGAATCGATTTGAAATCAGCATTCTATTATTGTCAGTGAGATCAATAGATTTTGTGAAAACAGAAAAACAACTTTCTATGATTCCGAGAACTGGAGGTGTTTTGATGGTTTTGGACATTTGCGAATAATAAATGATCTCTATAAAGATATTTTGCTTCAAATCTTCGTTATGGCGTACAGAAATGTTCTAATAATTTCTAAGAACGTTTATGTAAATTAAACATTAAATAAAATTTAAGTATAAGGGTGTCACGAACGTTCCTCTTGCATAGGTAAGGTATCTTTTAATAAAGGCTGATAATCTTTATGAATATTTGTAATTGGGAACCTTCACATTCCGGGTCTCCTCACGCTTTGGATTTTGCCTCGCATTCTCCAATCGTCCCCATTTATCCATTTCAAGCTTCTGAGAATCATTAATGGAAGGAACTCAAATTTGTTGTTCCACATTATGTGACCTAAGTACTGGAACTTCTATACAAAGTGTTTAAATAGGTACAAATTGTAGTTTAATCATCTCATATGTTACTCGTAAATTGATATCAGCTGGTGTATAGCATATGCTTGTAGGAGAAACAAACATTTTTTGCTGATACTTCAAACGAGAGACTAAAAAATGTAAACATCCTTGAGACTTGTTTATATGTACACTCGACTCGACAATACAGGATAATAATTAATAATACAATAAAGAATAATGATTTCTACGCAATGTGCAACAATTACCCATTAGATTTATCTAAAATGCGAAGCAGATACATTTAGTGATCGTATAGGATGAAATATGTCGAATGTGTGATCGTAATAGGCGGCTGTTAAAATTAATTAGACTGTTTGTTTTTCTTATTAAAAATAAAAAGATTTCATATATTTCAAAAATAAAATTAAAACTAATTTCAGCATTCCCTTATGTCTCTGAGATGTAGGTAAATGTTATCAACTTATCATACCACTGCACTAGTCCCAATTTTTTTTTGTTGTGTCTACGACATTTTATCTTAGTTATGTTTCTATTTAGGACTCGTTTCACCAAAACAGCATCTGGATAAAAAAGAAAATGCAGACCTAGATATATCGTGGGTAAAACTAATGTAAAAGGAATATGGAAGTATTTACTAAATAGACTATGCCCGTGTAAAATCTATTACAGTGCATAACCGCTGTGGAGTCTTGAAATTAGTTTTCGTTTTGTACGTTTGTGTTATTATTCCATTAGTAGAAAAGGGTTTATATTTTGCCCATTAATAAGAAATAATCATATAGTATTCCGGAAAGAAGCCAACTAAAAGATGGAAATAATAAAGTTTCGGTTATATCTGTCGATTACTTCTCAATTTTTTTTCCTTGTATTACTGCCAAAAACGTGGAATATGGAAGAATCCCTAACGTTGACTAAAATGGTTTACTTCCAAAGTATATTCCTCTTACCTTTACCTAGCAATATTTTCACAAATATATATTATTCCACATTGTGTTAGAAATCTCTGCTGCAATTCTTGCCTCATCACCACTCATCAGTCATCATCAACTTCATGATCGTTACCAAACTAACGTAACATTACGACTGATTCCCCAATGTTGTTGACCAATAAACATGCGCGTTTCTCACGACGAGTGTCGTCATATAGAGGCTGTAATGATTTGACTCATCCATCAACAAACTGTGTGGATAACCCCGAAGGTCTCTTTTTGACTTCTCGACACACACAAACACCGTGTTCATCAATGTTACCATTAACATCCCAAAAGAGACGATATGTGTCATGAATTGGAAAACACCCGAAGGCCGTTGAATCCGTACGCTTGTAATAGTTCCACACGGGAATAGAAACGCCACGCTCGTGATTTTCGGCACGTATAGTGATATCAGCGAAAACAAGCCTTGGCACAGAAAACAATTTATTTACGGATGTATGCTGATAAATTACTGTGATTGCATCTGGGCTCGTCAAATGACCCATTTTTTTCCTTAATAATTGTACAGACACTAACATACTTACAAACACTAAGTTCTAAAACGCTGCGACTTGGCATGCAAATTATGACTTGACTTCTTAATAGCATACAATTAATGATAAGCATATGTACTGAAATCATGTGATAACGTCGATTATTAGAGAACATGCCTGTAAAGAGAAATGAAAGAAATAGTACTACATAAATTGACAGCTCTTAATCTGAAAGATAGTTTCTCCTTTTAGCTGTTATACAATATCCCTCTCTAGTATCCTACGATGGAGAACAGTATAGAGAACTAGACACATGTATTTTACTTGTTGCAGTTACACACGCGGATATACTAACGCTTATGTGTCAATTCGAACGTTAGACTATCACGTTACATGCAACCGTAACGCAAACTGCAACTTTACACCCGTTAAACACCAATTTCTAACCTAAATTACCATGTTTCCAAGATATAAGAGTTATATTCGCACTGAAACGTATTTTGTTAAGTGTAAATGGAAATTTGTTGTGGGTAATATGAGAATGTCGGCGAACGGGCGACAACTGGACGCATTTTGCGGTCTCGGAACTTGATACGCGACCGCTTTGCCCGCTTCTTTCTATTGATTTCATGTTTTGATACTTTGCAATACATCCACAGACGTACCGTCGTTAATATGATCATAAAAATACGTCTTTTAATCAACTATAACGCTATTAAGTAACTAATAATAAAATAGCGTTTTCTTTGGCATCATGATACTTATTTGCTTTTTCACCACGATGAAGACTAGTATATACTTCCTATAAAAGTGCAATTACTACCTCTACAGGTAATAATTTAAATTTTTTGTCGGGATCAAAAAAAATCTCATAACACTGAATTTAAATGGAACTTAGGTATTCAAAAACGTTACAAATTGTTTTCCGGTAGTGGTAATGAAAGTCGGTACTTTACAAGGTCGATAAGCAACAGCAAAACATGGCGAAGGGACTGAGACCTTTGCCACGGTTTAATGAATTTCTTCATTAATGAAACAGTACCTGTTATAAGAAACGTGGGTAGAAAGCTATTAAAACGGAGCTGGGCGGGGTTCTTCCGCTGCCTACACAGACCTTAATGGGCGACAATCACAACTCCAACATGTACAACGAAACGAGACACAAGAACTCATCGGGATCTCCAAATAGGGTTGTAAAAGTGTATTCAATTAAAATTAAAGGATATTTTTTGATTAAAAACGTAATTGGCCTTTTTGTACTCTTTTTGTTTTGTATTTTCGTATTGACGTAATTGATTTTGATTAACCCGTTTATCGGGACAGTAACACTTTAATAATACCACTAACATCATCACATTCATCACTCATGTGCACACTTTTGTCACAAGGAATCCATCTATGTACATATTTTGTTTGATCGATGGCTGTAAAATATAGATATAGTTTCATTCTACTTATAATATAAATTATCAAGATTATTTTTACCGGTTTCAATGACAGTGGTGATACTACATAGTTAGAAATATTACAGAAAAAGACCTAGCTTTAAATTAAACATGAATTGAAGTAAGTACTTTTCGGTCATTAATCAAATCATCAGCATATGTATTAGTTTAGCTACAAGCAAATTAGTTCTGCGCAAACCTAGCCGAAAGTATCATTTTTTACTTGTTTATCCATTAATCGCAGTGAGGAAGCATCGATAAATGTTTTTTTTACTAACCTCAATTAGCTGTGCAATCGTCCATCGTGCAAGTTTTGTTAAAGCAGTTTCGCGCACGCAACATTCGAGTGTTGTAATCTTACGAATGTTGTCTTTAAATTCGTTTTTAATATCATTTATAATTAGAATCAAGAACACACGCTAGATAATATTAAATCTATTGAATTAAGTGGGAGGATTATTGAATTCCTTTTTGACATTCTACACGGTCTACAATACGAGTATTTTTTTGTTAGTTTTTTCAGCAATGGCTGCATATTAATGCAAACTTTTCTATTAATGCATATTAATGTTTATTAAGCAAAAGCTTTTCAAACAATCGGTTTTTTTGTCTTTTTCTCTCAAACAATCGTCATTATTGTTCTGTTGTGTAGTGGCATTCAGTCGATAGGATATATAACAGGCAATTAACGCGGCGAGTAGACCCGGTGGCCGCATTCTTTGCCAGTTTTGCTACGCCGACACCGCTGAAAGTGGAACAAGCATCCGTTGGTTGTATTAAAATTTGTAAGTTGTGATGGGATAGCTCTTGATACTCTGTGATCCTAGTACATCGTACGGTGCAAGCTGTAACAAGATTGTTAATATCCTTCACCAGTTTAATTAATCCGACACGTAACCAATTTCTTTCAACTTAAAAATCTATATATTTTTTGTTTTTCTTCTGACATACTAAAAAACAATTCTATTCAACATTTCTTTTACTCCACTGTTATATCGTTTAGTTAGTTAATTTATATATGATATTAGAGTAAATAACAATAGTAGTTGCGTTTGTCGTAAAGTCCAATAAGTCATCGAATGTGTCAATGTACGAATAAACATTGATTTGAATAACACTAAAGTATTAATATTTAAACGAAAGCACTTATTTTAATGTCTGAAAAGGTGCCCACGTTACATAAACATTAAATACATATTTACAAGTAGACGATAATTTGAGTTACTTTTACATGTTAATATTTTTCTAATGTAATTCGTAACTTTTCTAATAATAATTAAACTCGTATTTTCTGCGTCTTTGCCCGGTTTGTCAAAATGCACCTTCAGGAAAATAAAATATTTAGGCTAGTTAATCATCCAGACAGAACTTCCTTGTGCATAGTACATTATGAATAGTTCAACTGTGGTATGCGGGGCAGGACTGATAAATCGACATGCTATTATACGTTATCACTGACACATTTCTAAACATTCCATGCGAATATAATTTCACTTTCGATAGCTTTATAAAAAGAATTTCTGTACATTTTTAAGCTCTATTCAGTCGGTTCCCATAATATCTTCCCTGCTGCTTGGTGAAGACTATTTTTAGTCATTGATTTTTAGTCAATTAACGTAGTAGCAACAGCAGTGACTTTCATGTTCCATGTTCCGCAAGGTCAGCAGCGCGCCCGCGTGCCCATGGTGTTGCAGGTGTCCATACATCAAGTCCAAATAGACGGGTTGGCGAGTCCACTCTTTTATAGGTGGTGTAAGTTCTTCAGGATTTGTGGCAGCGGTTTTGTTATCAGTCACCTTTTGCGACACGCATGGGAAGAGTTGCGGCGGTGCTATTTTAAAGCCAGCCGATAGATACCACACGGCTAGTCAAAATAACTTACCATTTGAAAAATGTTGCCATCACTCAATACTACCTTAAAGACCACTCATTTTTTTTAACTAATATCTATTTACTAAAATGCACGCTTTTTCGTTTGAAAGTTGTTGGAATTGCAAGATCATTTCCATTTGATAAAGCGCACTTGTACTATTTTGCGGGAAATCGAGTTGTGACAGTAGTTTTTGTTTGATTATTATAAAAAAATATATTGTGGGTTTTATGTTTAATAGTGATAGTTTATTAAACTTCAAAGTGTTTTTTGTGCGTAATGTTTGTGACAATTAAATAATAGCATAACACTGTGTGTTTCGTGTGCTTCCAAGGAATCCAACTCTTCCCTCTGCAATCTACTATCGCTCTACTGACCGACTCCTAATTTCTCCGACGGAACCGGAAATAGACGAGATGCGTTCTCAATTGTTTTTAATTTAAAATTGTTAATTACAAAGAAAACTCGACACTGGCAGAATGTGCTAATTGTACTATTGCCATATAAGAAAAGAAAGCGTACGTTTAATTAGACGTTAAATAGAAACTCAGTTTTATAAAGTATTGCATTATGCCACATTTAATTAGCCAGACTCTAAAATTGGACCTACTGCAATGATTCTATGTAGCTTGCAATTATTATAACAACCGGAAGTGCTCTTCACTAAATGAATGCAAGTCTGTTTTCAATCAACACAAGAACACTTCAATTGATAAAGAGGGTTGAATTCGTTCCAACACTTAAGATAAGTATATAAGTCCGTATTATAAATATAGAATGGACTGTTTTGAATTTTGTTTAAATTGTGCCTACATTTAGACTACACATAATGAAAATTCATTATATTCGTATGTATGTCCACTGACAGTATTCAACAGATGTCAAAACTATTGTTAGGTTGTAGGAGCGACTGAAAAGTTTGGTACAAAGTACTTTGAGATCCCTATCTTGGATTACATCTGCAGATAAATAGATTTAGCAGTTGTAAAATGGTGATCTTTCAATAAATTCTAGAAGAATGTGGAATTGCATTTAACATAAAATATAATGCATATACATAAGTATAATATTGCATTTAATAAGAATGTGTTATGTGCTACATGTGTGTTTTACACATTATTGTTCTAAAACGTATGGGATATGGATAAAGCTACCTACCTCTTCCACTAGTGGCGTGCTATAAATTTCTTGGCAAAATAAACACTGCAAAATGTATTCTTCTGTACTTCAGTTGCGTTAAGTCAATGAACTCTGTAAATACGAGTACATATATTATATTATACTAAATTGGAGTACATAATACAAACTCGTCAACGCACATTGTTTGTAAACTGTTATTAATAAAAACGATAAGTTCGGACGAGAACACACTGTGGGTTTGCGGTTACATTCTTGCTGCTAATACATATCACTCCTTATTACTCCATCGTACGTGTTTAAAGCATTATTTTATTTTTTATTTTATTTGGCCACAAACAATATAATTGTACATATGAATTTATAAAAATTATAACTAATTTATATACTAATTAAGCTACCACAAATACATATTACATACACATTAACAAATGGGATACTAATATATAATAATAATATTATAGGTATTTAACTGCATAATTGGTTCTTTAAAGGACTCACACGTGAAGCACGCGTTCTTTTTTTGTTGATCGTATTTTTTATGACGTTTAATTTCTTTGTTTTTGTTTGTTTAATAATTACTCATCTATGGCGAAATTAAATAATACAATTAATTTAAGACTAATAAATGTCATTCTTACATACTTATCGATTCACATCTTTTTGTTTATAATTACTGACATAATTCATTCACAGACAAATCGGATCTCAACGCGTACAATTACAGGTTTTTTTATTTACCTTACCTTTTATATGTCTGTCTACTCGACGCTGTACGCATTTAGACCTGATTAGACCTGATGTTTTATAACATATATGCAAAATGCGACAATTTAAAAAGTATATTCTTCTAGGATAGGTCGCAATAACCCTCGTTCTATTTTTAGTAGGTTTAGTTAGTTGCATCCTAGTGAAGTCTGATTATAAATTAATATTTATTTATGATTCATTTTGCGAATGTGGATTTAATGAGATTCCTCTTAATTTGTATTGTATTCTGGTCACAGCCAGAGACCACTAATGAGTTCATAGGATTAACCAGTACGTTTACATGTCTGTCTTATGATGATTTCATGACACATCACTATGACATCCGTCTGCTACAGCTACTTACCTATGTAAGAATACATTAGGTAAGTAAGTTGTTTGTTTACATTTTTGTATCCTTTGTTCTGTACTGATTCGTGAGTTAAGTTTTTAACAATTGAATAAATCAATGGAGTCATACAGGCTTTATAGGTGAGTAATTTAAAATTATTAAACTTATAAAAGTCCTATATTTCATCACGTTCTTATTAATTGAATAGTGTACACACATAACATGAGATAAGTAAAAAGGAAGAAAAGAAAAGATGTAGTAAAGGCTAGCTTATCTCCTGCTGAGATTTCTTTCAGCAGACTTGGGAAAGTGAAATATAAGGTCAAGACAGAAAGGTAGTTCTTAATTACAATTGTCGTGATTCGAGCAAGTATCCATTTATTTTCACGGGAACCCAAATCCAGGATTTGCTTTTTGGGGTCCAAACACAGGAAAAGATCAAAATATAGAACTCAGAATGATCACTCATTTACCATTTTGACTTCTTTCATATGGTTTATAGAGAAGTCAGATGTCTTCTTTCTCCCTAAATACCGACTTGCACTGATTTAATCCTACTTATATTTATCATAATATCGTAATTAATTTTGTCAAATGACAACGCGTTGATTAATTGTGTTTGGAGAAGAAGCAAAATATTGTTAAGCGAAAACCCATCATTTTCTTATAATATCACTATGGCATATAGATAAATGTTTATATACGGATATTTGCCATATCCGTATATGTTTACGTAACACCAATATGAGTCAACTGCTTAAAATAAAGTAGGAATACTCTTCCTTTACAGTAGATAATTATTCCAAATCAACTGTTTAAATATTCTACACCATATTGTTATTGATATCAGTATACGACCCTGTAATGTGGAATTGTTTACAGCACAAAGCCTTTAATAGGAGCGTTCTCATTTATTATTACTCAGTGTTTTGTTAGCGAATTGTAATAATTCGCTTTGGCCTATATTTATTACTAATTGTTTTCAGATAGTAAATAAATAAATGTAAATAAATCCACTACTACATTATTGAGATCGGATTAAAACCTCTAGAGAATTCTTTACGAGCTACTGCTCTTTCATCCTTTGAAGATATACGAATTGAAGTTCAGCTTGTAAGAAGCGCATTTTCAATTCAACAATTTTATAACAGTTCTATTCAACCACAGATAATTGCGTGTTTAATAGTGCAAATGTGATTTTATACAAGTGTAATCTATTAACTTATTTATTACAATAAATTATATACCTATTATTATAACGTTGAAGAGCTATAGACCCAAAAATGGAACGTTACAAATCGATATATCGATGGTGTGCTTCCAAGTGCGGTGATTTAATGTTAAACTAGTGTATAGTGCCCAAAGTCTGATCTGTTAGACTGTTAAGTTATTTATTAGTTAGTGTTGGACTATGTTGATCAATACGTATTTGGACACGGAGGACTTTGTGCACCTTTATTATCCCGAGGATGAACCTCCGGCAGCTGCAGCGCAGGGCTGCGGCGCTGGTGCGCGCATGGCGTCCAAGTACCAGCCGAGATCGCCCTCGCCGCAATACACGCAGGTTTGTTAACTAAAGCTTTCAAAATATCAATGCTTATCTTATTGAAATTGTTGGATGTGTTGAAACAGTAAGGTATCTGAATGAAAATCATCCTCAAGCATACGGTCACGAGCTGATTGACACGGTGTCAATAGCTCGTGACTATGGTTGATGTAAACATAGACTAAAGTTAAGTAAGTTGCAAGGGGGGGGGGGGGGGGGGCATTCCACAGCCTCTGAGCACACTCGACTGGCCACGTTACCCCTCTCGCATAGATGACTCTACCTTGAAATGTACTGCATTTCCCACTTTATCTTATTTTCCCATTTCTTTATCTTATATTTCTTATTTGTGTTTTGGTAGTGCTTTATCTTATAGTATGCATCCGGGGGCATGCCAACATTTGTCATTCTGTCCTGATGTTGGCATGTATTGCGGATGTCCATGGACGGTAGTATCCGCTTACCATCAGGTGGACTCTATGTTCATCTTCCACCTTTGTTTCCTAAAGAAAAAAGTAAACGTATGCCTTTAAAACCCGTTTAATATACAAAATGAAAGGTGCATTGAAAACCTTTCACTTTAACCCTTCACTTTAAATTCACCCTCAAGCAATTTACTAATATGACAGTACAATGTTAAACCAGCGAATGACCACCATACCACATACCACTAGTGGACTGTCCGCCGCCTTGTTTTCACAAAAATAAATACATATAATGGTCTTTGTTAATTTTTTTGACTTGTCAAAACAACAATAGATCTCATTTCATTGTAACAAGTTGTGAAGCTACAAACGTACGTACTCCACACGATGAAGGCGAGAGAGCTAACGGTACAGAGATCCTTAACCTTGAAACTGAATATTGTGGACGCGTAACGCCCCGCCGCCCCTCACCCGCATCCATTCATTACGATACCTACAAACATGACAGCTAGAAAACAGTATGGTGACTTTCAGAGCGATCGCAAAAATCATTGTAAATTGAAATATTTTTTTTACAAAAAGTGTATTTCATGTGAATTATCTCTGAATCGTGAGTTGAAGTCGTGGTTTCAGTCTTCGGAAACATTAGGTAGTCTGATAAGTTCGCGGCCGTTTTATAGTGAAAATAATAGACTTTTTTTGTATTACATAATTATTTATTGAACGGAATATTGTCCATTTACTTCAACTAAATTTCGCCATTTTTCTGGCAGAGCCATTATTCCATCGCTATAAAATGCTTGGAGTTTGTGAGCGAAAAACTGATTTAAATGGTTTATACAAATGCTTCTCTTGATTGTATTTTACTCCATTTAGAGAATTTTGTAAAGAGCGGAAAAAATAATAATTCGAAGGTGCTATGTCTGGATTGTATGGAGGATGCATTAAAGCTTCCCAGCCAGGGCCAATAACTTTTGTTTAGTCATCAAACATGTATGCGGTCGAGCATTGTGATGGAAAACTACACTTTTTCTATTCATTAATTCTGGGTGTTTTTCTTCAAGTGCTCGTGCGGCCAGTTTTGTTCTTCTCGTGCTTCTCGTTACATTTTCTGCGGCCAGTATCGAAAAAAATAACTACATGTAGTTGTATCGTAAGTGATATCCATAGATTTGCAAGTGGGGTGTACCTAATCTTGCAATGCTAAACATTTCATATTTTCAATGCATTTTTTCATAATAATATGTCGGCGTAGGTTTATTGAGTCCAAAAAATTTGTTTTGTTTATACATTGGAAGATCTTGAAAGACAAGTATTTGTAGGTAGGCATTTAAAGCAAAATAAAAAATAATTGCGGTATGTACTCTGATTGTTATCTTATGATTTTCATATAGTTTTCTTGGTCAGATTTTAAGTAGATTTAGTTTGCTGCATCGCGCAAGCGTTTGTTTCCCGTAGAATCATTTTTTGTATCGACGATTTGTGTGGAGTTATCAGTAGGATTAAACAAGTGTCGTATTGTGATCAATCTCTGTTTAATTCATGCTTCCCTCGAGACCCTTGAGTGCATTACTGTACAATCACCTTTATCTACTTATATCCGTTGCTCAGTTTGATCAAATCCTTTTTTCACTAGGTGCCAAACTAATCATAATTGCGTTATCTGTATATGAACGAGTTATTTTTAAACTTACATGATTGATTAGATTGACATAAAATAATTATTTGTAATCAAGCTGAAACCACTCCTTTGTTTATGTAAAGCATTTGTTTTGTGCACATAGAAACTAATCGCTTTGATTTTTTGTTGATAAACACAATAACTGAAGACGTAATAAGTAATAGCTGTTTTTCAACCTCCACCAGCCCTAACAGCTGACTTTACGTTGGTGTTAGTCACACTGTTTCCCTCATTTGTGTCTCCTTTAATCGAATAAACAATCTGTGTGAATGATCAATGCAGCCAGTGGTAGACGCCTATATAGCCTATAATCGTTGTACCAGTGACTGTCTCGGGTACAACGATTAGAAAACAAAGTTAACTGTAACTAATTTACATGTCTGGATAAATAGCTGTGAACTGAATTGTCGCTGATCAAAATTACACTTTAATAATTGTAATAACCGCTGTGTGGCGCTCGCTCACTTTACATTAATATGGCCCGCATGGATATGGAATGTTTTACATCGACTAAATGATTGCTTCTAATTGTTTTATTGTTTCTATGGGTAGTTTGGTAATGGCTATACTATTTCAAATTAGGACTTGATATTATTGTCGAAATGAAAGATATATATGTTTTATGTAATAGGTGCCTAAATCATGTGTGAAATTATCTGAGCAATGAGACCTTATAGAGAGGTTTTAATTAAGATTTTCTAACGTAAAATTATGTTGTTCAATTATCCGTTTAAATAGAATTATGTTCTAACATCTGACTTAAAATTATAAAAAAATGTTATTGTTTTAAAAGTTCAATATTTGGGCAACTAGAATCCACAATAAGGTTTTATTAATGACGGATCAAACAATCCTGATCACTTCTGAACTCTTACAAGACAAACGATACTCGTACAAATCCTTGTACCTTATTAGCCCACAGCTGCACAATCATGCAAATATTTACTAAAACAATTCTATACAAACAATAATACGTCAAAACGTATGCAGTCGATTGATAAATATGCTTCATTGATAGAGGGCAAAGGAGTTTTCCTGTATGTGTTCGTCTACAAGTCGATAGTTGGTCGATCGTTATTACAATCGCCGGATGCGCTTATGCATTGTTGTCTACAATGAAGATTGACATCTAAGATGAACAGGAGTGATGATCCGACCTCCCTTTCTCTCAGCAGTACTTAAATGACGATTACATTTTTTTGCGATTAACAAACGAGTTTTCTTCAAGGTCACTGTAACGTTAAATTCGTTACTCCTAACTGAATAAACAACTTCTTCTACCACATTACTTCTGCAGTTAAAATTACCTGGGCGTCTATTGAGTAACTGGATAATGAGCTGCAGAGGTTTTTGTAATCGTTTGTCTTAGCCTTGTAGCGACCCTTTCAATCGCAGTTGCCGGCCTCCAGCCGGGTGAATGACTATGACAACAACGTGAATAGAAAATGAATATTTCATTCCATTTATTCTACGATTTCAGGTTTAAGTGTTGAACGTAGGCAGTTGCAGGTCGCGTCTATATTAGTGCAGTTTGTCATTCTTATTGCACGATAACATAACACCGAATTTAATTATAAAACAATTATGGCAATGTTTTGCAGAAACTCAGCACTGTTTGTTTGTAGCAAGCAATCTAAAAAAATATGGTACATCTTCTCTTGGAGAATATTATGAATCAACAAGACAGCATTTTAACTCTCTTTTCATGCCTTACTAATATCACTACAGCAGTTTAGCAATATAGAAACTTATCTGTTATCTAATCATTATGTTCATGTGTGGTCATACCGTGTTTGATAATACACTGGCAATACGCCTGATAAAGTCATTAATATAACTCATACACTTCATACAATGGAATATACTCTTTAGTTTTTATTAAGTTCTCAATAAGACACATGGCAATGTCTCTAAACTGTTTCAATTGTACTAGTCTATGACAACACAACTCATCATCGTCTTACATAACTGTACCTGTAATAATAAATTGTTGCATAAATGCCAAAAGGCTTATTTTATACCCAAGTGCGTACTGCCCACGCGACGTCCTCAAAACCTATCTCCTACGCACTTCAGATTAGTCACGCACGCGTGAGGGATTGCCTCGGTGCTGCTTCCGCTGTGTGCCAACCCTGCGATTTCATATTGGTCAATTCATTCATAAATCTCGTTTGTGAATTTAGATTGAGAACTGCTACGTCATGCTTATGTTGTCCTAGTAGACAATTTATCGTTAGAATGGAAATGATTTTATATTTTTTTATTATCGCACTCTATCGAGAAATCAGATGTAGTAATAAATTCTAAAAAACGTTGGCATCATGAGGAGTCATGTTTGTCATGAATAAACAAACTAAAAATACTGGACCTTTTTTTGGAATTCTTCCACTTAGGTTCTTTGTCGATTAAGACTGAGTTCAGTCTCTCTTTTTTTCAATGAAGATAACTTCGACTCGACAAGTGAATACGGGGACATGCGCTTTCTAACTTTTATATTTTATTGACTGGTTTATTCATAAATTCCGGTAGCCAAAGGTAGCCTGATTCCGATAAACCAGGAACATTTATGTACTCCTGGTAAAGTAGCTCTATAAATCAATACCGTTCCGACTGCGCAAATAGGATACTTATTCATTTATCATTAATAATAAACGTTACATCGACATCAGTTCCGTTTGAAGTGTATATGCTGTCTTTTAAGCATTGACCTATATTTTTTGTAACCTCATAATTTTACAGATATTTATTTATTAACCGACGAACCGTTCCTCGACGAGAGCGCTAGAGGATGATAGTGAATTTTACACATAGAAGGGCTAACATTGTGTGTTGTATAATATATAATAACATGTCTGTTGTTTACCTTATAGGTGCAAAATAAAATAATTTATAACCACCACTCTTTGTACTGCAGAACAAAACACACACGAAACATTTTTTATCCCAAATCCAACCAAGAATATAGGTCAGTTGAAAGTTTTTTCAAAAATTCTTTGCAATCTTATTTTTATATATATACGTATTTAATAGGAGTCTTCCGGAATATAAACAATTCCTCACATAATAAAATATCACAATTAATAATAAATTTCCACTTGACGCCTGCGAAAGTTTAAGACTCTTCTGAACTAAATGTAGCGATGGTGCCGATGCTAAGAACATTTGACATTAATTACATTCGTGAAGAAATTGAAATTGTTGAAACAAAGATTTAAGAAGCAAGCACACTACAGTATTGAAAAAAATCATTGTCGTTTTTATGATTGACACAAACGATTTTTACTTCGTATAAAAGAAATTACGTGCAACAAAGGCCAATCGTTCTTTGGCTATTTAGTTAACTGAACAAATGCATTGTCACTAATATACCCAAGTCCATTTAAATACTTGACAAGCTTTCAAAGCACGCTAATACTCTTGATGCGTCCCGAAACCGAAAACTACTATTCAAAATCTTCCAGCAAACTAATTTTGAGCATTAACTCTTCATACTATGAGCTTAAAATCAATCGAGAGGAATGTTAACGATTTTTAATAGTAAATTTGTGTGTGGAACATTCTAGCATCTGCCGAGCCCCTCAAGGTTTTTTTTCGTGTTTACCATCGCTGTCTATGGGTGAACGACCTACGCCCGAAATTCGACTAGGTGTTAAGCTTCCGATACTGTTTGTGGTGTAATTTATTTGTGTGGTAATGAATTTTGGGTGGCGTTTTATTTTAGTCGGTTATTAATTATTATACAAAGCGCGTTTGATGTCTGTTTTAGGAAAGTCTGTTTCATTCTTGTGATCTATATTAAAAGTCCTCTCAGCGTGTGTTCTATACCCGCAAACACCTACAATTTCCAACGGAAATTACTCGTCAGATCTTCATGAAATTTCAAGACGCCAAAAACCTGTTCCGATTTTTTCTCTTCGTATGGAATAATGTTATATTTCGTCTTGTGCCCTTTTTTGGTGCGCAAAAGCGGTGTTCATTCGCCTGATCGGGGTGAATGCTCGAAGAGATCTTTAGAAACGCCTACACGAGCACCCAATACTTTGTCACCAACTTCGTTAAGCTGACTGACACATTCATTAGACTCGATCATAAATGTTCGTGCAAGAGTTTTCTTGGATCCAGAATAAAGACAAAAGGGATTCTTTCTACGTGCGTGAAATTCCCTATATACAATTTATTACTTTTTGTAGTTCTGGTCTAACCATAAAATATATTTTTCCGGAAAGCGGTTTGAGCTCTTTAGTGCGAAGTTACTTTTCTGGAGACTATTCTCATAAAAGAAATTAATTAAAGCTCTTTTTAATTCAAATCGTCATCCATATTTTACTTTTAATTTGGGGTATTATGCTTTCTAGAGAAGTAAATTTTTAGGTATAATGAGTTGTAGCCTCAGATCAGTATAAGATTCAAAACAAGTATTATGTTTTTCACATATCGACAGACAATAATAAAATTTTACAGAAAGTTCTTATTTTTAAATAGTGGCCCAATGCTTAGGCAAAGCCCACCTCGTTCGCTTGCATGCTTTTCCAACTCTAATCTCATCGCCCATATTCAGATTGTCTGGCCATCTTCATCTAGGTTTACCTCGATATTTGTGCTCGTTCAGTAAAATTGAAACAGAATTTGAAATCGTTTTTGTCCTTTATATAAATAGGTATATCAGTTTATATGTAGCCAAACGATGAAATGTCTTCTAGCAGCCGAAGCCAAGACCCTAGCATCGAGTGGATTTCATAATGATAAATTACAATGATAAATTAATAAAACAAAGAAATGATCACAGCTTCCTGAAGTTTTTTTTTACTATTCTACTGGTGTTCTTTTATCAATTTTGTACATTTCCTCTGTTGTCAGTTTTTATATATATGTATAGTAGTACTAAGGCTTAAAGAAATTTCTTTATTTATAATTTTGAAGATTATTAGTTTTTTTTTTAACTTTAAACCCTAAAAAAAAGGTTCTAAGAATTATTCCGCTTATAGAAATTAGAGATATAAATCTAATATAGTAAAAAATAAGGTTATATTTTATTTTATGCGTATTTCGTTTAATATTGTAATTTACAATGTAATACAATCAATACAAATTTGTACATTGTAAGTAGGATTTTTTTTAGTTATCACGTCAGTAAACTAAGCAAGTGTATATTAATTGATTGAATCTTCCGGCTACTTGGCCGAGGTCTTCTGGAATCTCTTCTCTTTCTTCCAAACGTTTCGTCAACAACTGCGGTTGACACCTTCAGTGGCGACTGCGTTCACTTTCGGAGAGATGTTATCTCTTCGGCTTCTCGAGTGCAACTGACTCGACGACTGTGGCGCACCGGTATTTATAGTGGGCGAGGGTAGTTGTGATTGTATGTGTACCGACCAACCGATATTTGTAGTGGGCGAGGGTAGTTGTGATTGTGTGTGTACCGAGTCTGTTTTTGTCCCACCCTCTCGTCTCTCTTCCCCGTGAGCTTAATGTCTTCGGAGTGCTGGATACCAGAAATTACGGAGTGTTAGATTCTCTTCTTTTTTGTTAAAATTGTTGGGATGCTTGTAGATTTCAATAGCTTCCCTATTGAGACGGGAATAATAATGATTCCCGGTTGACAAGATCTTTGTGTCCCTGAAGCAGATTTCGTGGTCCCCATCCGACAAGGCATGTTTAGCTACGGCCGACTTCTGTCTCTCCTCTTCGATAATCGCCTTTATGTTCTGTAATGCCGGTATTGACACTCCGTTTTGTAGTGCCAATCAATATACACTGACCCACAGAAGCATGGTATTTTATATACTCCAAATGGAGAGACTGAGAAGTCGGCCTTAGCTAAACATGCCTTGTCGGATGGGGACCTTTGAAGTCCTTTGAAGTTGAGCTTTGAAGTCCCAAGTGAAGTGGCATCCTATTTGTGTGCGACCAGGTTATATTTGTGTGCCCGACTTCCCGACATTCACGGACAGATGCCATTGGGATAACCATGACGGAAGGGTGTCGAGTACACGCTGCATCTTAGCGACGTGAAATGGCTGAAATTATACTGATGAGTCACTCAACTAGTGCTGTGGAAACGAGCTCCCTTTCCAGCCTCTCCATTCCGCGAACTTTTTGACCGTCCCTCGTAGGCCTAAGCGTAATCCTCAATATGTCTTTAGTGGACATTTTCTAATTACTATGCACATGCATGGTCACGTTAAAGAAATGATAGTTGCGCCGTTGCGCCTAATAAGCGCCCAAGCCGTATGATTCACAACCGTTTAAGTGTGGGTTCGGTGCCGGTACATGTGAACGGGCCGCAGACCATGTTACATCATTACTCAGGAATGTTACACCAATTATGGACACAACTCGACATAAACAGTTTATTGCCACGATCCGTGTATAAATAAACTATAAATAAAATTGTAAAGTCGTTTTTCATTTATAAACACAGTGTCCGCATAGATTGAGGTTAACGTTCATTCCGTTGATGATCATCGATTAATTTAAATAGATAATTCCCACAAATGTTTGTCGTTATCTGAGTAATTATTAGGATATGCGTCGGCTTTTTTCGTCGAACTGAATGCGTCTATCGACCTCTTTGCTGAAGTTGGACTTGCCTAGTTGGATTGTTTGCCCAAAGTAGACATAATGGTCAACAACTTCGAGTGCCACGCTTTCGACGTCTGTTAATCTCGGAAGTACGTATAGTAGCAGGTTATTAAAAAGAAAACCGTAGTCTCTCATTCCCTTACTATTTTTAACTTAATTATATAAATATCTCCATAAACCACTCTTTCTTTTCTCCGCAAAAATGTTGTAAGGCGCTTTCCATCAGTTTTTGCGTTCATAAAGTGAAGTCAATACAAGCTCGTTTACCGGCTTTCTCTGCAGTGTTTGTTTTTATGAATGCCGACCAGTTAAGGGAGAATTTCTTCGGCCATTGACGACATAATTGCTGTTGACAAGAGGTTTGCATAAGCCTTTTTACGTGTTACATGTTTGTATGTTGATGACTTTCCAATATTTTTACTAAAGAAAAAAAAATCTATTATTTGTTTGGGAATACTTTGACAGAAACACTGGTTATGGGTAAGCTTTCTACTTTTCGTTTTATAGCGACTTATTATTTAATTTTGACACATTTTTCCTTCATAGATACTTCCATAATTCATAGTTACCAACGTCATGTTAGATAACATATAACACGTTATTTATCTCTGACTTTATTGCCTTTTTTATAGAATGAATGCCAGACGAGCGATCGGGCCACATGATGGTAAGTGGTGGACTGCCGACCTTGCAGAAACCTGTTCACAGCTCTTTTGAAGAGCCCCATATCGTAGTGTAACGGACATACCTCAGCTGGCAGTTCATTCCACAACTTTCGGATTCGCTGTATAGTGTCTTTTCGACCGCACAGTACGCAGCGACTCTGTGTCAATGATGAACCACACGACGATGAAGAGCGGTGCGATGATAAAAACCCGAAGTTGGCATCAAATTGAACAGCTCTTCAGAACATTCCCCATTATGAAGGCGGTAGAAAACGCAGAGAGATGCAACACCTCTACGGATGCTGAGCGATTCTAAACCACCCGTGAGAGTGGAATCGTCGACAATTCGGATAGCGCGTCGTTGGACGGAGTCAAGAGGTTCCAGCTGGTATTTCGGTGCACCGGCCCAGAGGTGTGAGCAATACTCCATATGGGGTCTAACTTGAACTTTATAAAGCGACAAGCGTTGCCCCGGAGTGAAGTAGGAACTGCTTTGCTCTATTTAGTACACCGAGTTTTTTACTAGCAATTTTTGTCTTGCTCGCCAGATGACTCCGAAACTCGACTTTGCTCGTAATATCGATGCAAAGGCTCCCAAAACTCTCAGAGATCTTGAGAGGAATGTTCTGAAAACGAGTGGTATATACAATGATTTGTTTATTTAGATTTTTCCTTTAATAATAATCCATTTTATATATAAATCCATTTTCCTTATACGAAACCCGCTAATGATTTTCTTATACCAAAATCAGTCTTAAAAATAAATCATTGAAAATATTGCAGGTTCGGAAAAACTAAATTCAGTATAATTAACAGACCTCAGGTTTTCTTGTTAACATTGTAAACCGCGAGAGGGACAGACCATTAGGCAAAACTGTTGCCAAACCAATGAGGTCAGTGCAGTCAAAAGTCCGCTTGCAGTCTGGTTACGTAAGACCTTTATGGTTGTCATGCTCCCTGGTACTGTTCTGTTTGATTATTGGCTAACAAAAGTGGCGAGTCAAATAAGTATCGGGAATTTTGAAAAAAGAATGCCCGCGTAAAATGCCTGCGTAAAAATATATTGCTGTTAGATTATTAACTTATTATAGCTAATTTTCATGTAAAGTTTAGCGCGATCTGTCAAATAGTTGTTTGAAAATTTTCATATTTGCTAGACGACCTCCAGTGTATTTTGTGAATTTTACAATGGACAAAAATATCGAACAAAGAATTTGCCTCAAATTTTGTGTTGCCAACAATATTTCTTGTGAAATATCATTGAAAATGTTAGAGAATTATTGAGAATGATGTTATTTCCGAAACGTCAAACATCATGAGTCATGAAGCGATTACGAGAGAATATTCGTGGGAAAAGACCAGATTTGTGGAACAATTCTTGGATACTGCACTACGACAATGCGCCGTCTCACACCTCAATCATCGTACGGTAATATTTAGCCAAAAATTCAAAGAATGTCATCGACCAAGCACCGATATTTTCTATATAAAAAAGTGGGCAGACGAGCAAGCCGTCCCACGTGATGGTAAGTGTTACCGCCGCCCATGGACACCTGCAACACCAGGGGCTATGCGGGCGCGCCGCCGACCTTGCAAAATCCTATTCACAGCTTTCTTGAAGAACCCCATGTCGTAGCTTAATGGAAAGACCTCTTGTGGCAGTTCGTTCCACAGCCTGCGAATTCGCGGTATAAAATAATTTTTGGACCGAACAGTGCGCGACACCTCCGTATCGAGGAAATGCGGATGGACCGCACGTCTGTGACGGGAGGTGCGGTTGTAGCAACCCGAGGTGGGCATTATATTAAACAATTCTTCAGAGCATTCCCCATTGTACAGGCGGTAGAACACACAGAGAGACGCAACGTCTCTCCCAATGCCGAGGGGTTCTAAACCGCCCGTGAGAGTGGGATCGTCGACAATACGAACAGCACGTCGTTGGATGGAGTCAAATGGGCCCAATTGACATTTCGGTGCACCGGCCCAGAGATGGGTGCAATACTCCATATGGAGCCTCACCTGAGCTTTGTAAAGCATAAGGAGTTACCCAGGGGTGAAGTACCGCTTCGCTCTGTTCAGCACACCAAGCTTTTTGGAGGCCATTTTGGCCTTATTTTCCAGATGACCCCTAAATTCTACTTTGCTGGAGATGACACCAAGGATCCCGATACTCTCCGAGATCTTAAGAGGTATGCTCTGAAAGCGAGGTGCTACGGACAAAAGGGATTTTTTTAGCGGTGAATGCACAGACTTCCGTCTTACTGGGGTTGAAATCCACTAGGTTCAGAGCACCCCAAATTGAGACTAGATCTAAAGAGTCTTCGATTTCAGACACACGACGATTGAAGCAATATTATTTGTTTTATTAAAAAAATCCCTAAACTTATTTGACAGAGTAGTACACATAGTAATATTCTGTAAATTTTAAGATACTCAAATTTTAGAAAGAGGAGTTATACCGTTTTTAAAACGTCATTTATTTGAAATTCGAATTCCGAAAGCCATTTCGTTTTTATTGCATTTCGCGCGGCTGTACTTTGCAATAATGTAATTCGAACGAGAACATTTTCGTGCAATCATCTTTTACAAATTTAAAGTTGGTTTAAATGAAAGTGAATGTAAAGATAGATTAGTATCAGCTTTTGGGGAGCTCGCACCGTCCCGTGCAACAATTTTTAGATGGTTTTCTCAATTTAATTCTCAATTTCTCAACCAAAAACTCACGGTTAGTCGGCAGGAGAGGCGGCGCCTAGTAAAGCGCACGCCCAGAATGATGTAGAACGGGCACTACCGCCAGCTGGAAACAGCGGTCGGATGAGGCGATGGAAGCCAGGCGTAACAGGCGGCGCCCAGCAAGAGCACCGGCGCCCAAAGAGCGATGGACCAGAGCTGCGGTGGCCTGCGAGAGTAGTGATTTCGTGTGATTTCTTCCTAACGTCCTTCCTTGATCGCTCCCAAAACAAAAACTGTCCTTGCGGCCCCTTAGATTTTCTTCTTTTTCTTCATTGTCAGAATATTGTCAGATTTTCAAATTTTAGAATTTTCTTTATCGTCGAGCAGTTTCCAGCCAGTGCTATTTGTTTCGGCCAGTGTGTTTATTCATGAAGATGGGTAATGTGTTTCATTGGTTAATACATAGCTAATATAAAAACATTAAATATTGAAATTACAGAATACAGATATAAAAAAATACAGAATTTAAAAAAGTGAGCTATTGCAACAAATGTTACATACACCTCACTAAAAAAGAGTATCGTCAGTGCTTTAAATCTTGGTTTAGACGAATTAATCGTTGTATACAGACTAATGGAGAGTATTTTGACAAGTTCTTATAAAAATGTATGTTGTAACCCAAATATTTTTTTTGTACCTCAACATTTAGCTAGTCATTCCCCATCTACGCATTTTGTTTTTACTAATTATATAATACTCACTGTCATTGATCGCTAACAGTGATGGACTATAATTTTGTTTATATTAATTTAATACTTTAATTATACTTTATCATTCATCATAATATCATACCTCACGTTGATGATATATGGTATATTGTAACTTTTTATAAAAAGTTAGTTAATATTTTTAATAACATGATAATGTACCACAAGACATATTTTTTCAGAACGACATTTAAAATGAATGTCGTCGCTAAAATAACATCACAAAAATTTAATTCGTTTATAATAAATGAAATTTTTTGAACAAGGCCAAAGTGTTGTCATTCACCCATGAGCAATCTTTCCCATATTTTTAAGAAAATTAAATAAATTGTTTTTTTTTTGTTTTCACGTAAAAGATCAATTGGATCCGTTCCATAATTTTTGTTTAGCAATCAAACATTCAAACAACAAGTTTTATGGCTGTTTGTATGGGAATTGTAAAGCGTTTTATTGCTGTAACCTCAAAACATGGGACGTTTGTTTTAGAACATAAAACTAAGTACTGTGCTTGTGAGTGCGTACATTAAATAAAAAATCCTCACATTACGCTATTTTATTGGTGACTTATAAGTATAATAACTAACTTATATTGTACAAGAGACATGATAATGTCAAAGGACTGTTGATTATTTATTATTCCTTTCTATTAATTAAGTATCCTATAGTAACATTCATATTAACGTTTCCAAGATTTTATTATTTCGCAACACTAGTTCACACTATATCTCTATGTGCGTCCTGTCAAATTCTCTAGCAAAAGGTTGTTAGGTGAATAAATAATTATAAAAAAAATATTTGTAAATTATGAACTTAAAAATGGCTTATCAATGCTTCTACGAACTATTACCTAAATAATATATTTTCAAGCCACACATAATTATGTATAATAGTTAAGTAACACCAAGGTCACTTTCTCGACATTTCCCAAGAATCAACATACGGCCATATTGGAATGTGTGCGTGCACCGCGTAAGTACAATGTCTAAAGTGAAAACTATTGGTGGAGTTTACTGTGAAACGTGATGGCTCTTGATATAATTTGAATACGGAATAGACAGATATTTTAATACATTACTGTTAACTTAGTTGAGTTCCAAAATTATTCATGTCTTCTTATATCTGTTTTGACCGAAGAAACTAAAAATTATATTTCTATAGGTTTCCTAAGCTGTACAAACAAACGTTGTCATTGTAATCAGAGTAATTACAGAGTCAATTTTGGTGAAAGAGAACTTTAGTCAATGGAACAAGAATTGCATTTATTGATGGACTGTTTAGTGTTAGTGCCAGGTCTTGTTAGCAATGGTTAGAAGCGAAACAGTCTACTCTGACCAGGCATATAATATTCAATAAAAAAACTTATATTTAACATTTTTATATCTTACTATAAATTATTAATTTAGAAATACTGACTTAACATGCAAAAAATGCAACAAAGTCAGCCTAATATAATATTTGGGCTTAGTTCAAAGAAACTCTTTTATTTTTAGTCATTTTAGTTGTTTGTTTAGAATCCTATATTTAGAAAGACATTTGTTATTGTAACAACTGAAGCCTCTTTTCAGCATTGGGATAGTTTGATATCTCTGCAAGCTGTAACAACATACCATCAAGCAAACTATTATATTATTTTTCTGTTGCATAAAAGGTGAACTAAATTATATAATAACGCTACCATACGTTTCGTTAACTAACTTTACATTATTACTTGTGATAACACAGTATAAACACAGAAAGAGACAGCTACTCATGTATCTCATTCTATAGAAACAGTTATTGAATGTGCTGTGTGTATTAAATAATAGTTGATAATATTCAATAGTTGAACAACAGATTTCTGTAACGACGAACGTATTTAAACAGTATTTATGTCATAATGTATGTGTTATCTAAAGCAATATGTGTCAGAGCTCCTGGTCTTCTTGAGGTACTATGCGGATGTAGTGTAAATATTCGGTTTTGTACATCTACATTTTAGTGTGTCGTTAAAGTTATTTCTGATTCTCCTGACATTTCGTGTTCGATAGTAATCTGTATGAACATTTTCATGTTGACCTGGTATATTTTAACAACAGTGCACAACAAAACAACAAGTTATCATAATTTGTTTAGATATCCTATTACTCTTATTTGTACTGTTTAGGCATAATGTTCTGCACAGAAACCGAACTTATTCTTGTTAAGAGTGGAATCCTTTTAAATTTATTGAGAAAAACAATTTGTATACAAAACGTTTTATACATTGGAATAGGTTAGTAAATATGAATATCTCACAGATTATCGAATTAACGAAATCGCAAGTCTGTGAAATATCCACATCGTTTTTCACAAATAGGGCATAAGAAAGAGAAACGATCAAATATAGTTCAATTAACACATTCGGACCTAATGTTAATGGTCCTGAGGTTGACCGATGAAGAATTGATAGACGGGCGGCGGTGATGAGATGGTAAGTGGTCACCACCCCGCTCATGGACATCGGCAACACCAGGGGTCATGCGGGTTCGCTGCCGACCTTACAGAATCCTATACTACAGAATTGTAGAATCGGCTTTCTGTCGTAATTTGTTGTCGATGCAACTGTGCATATTCTCACTGGTGAAGTTCCAGTGTAGCCGCCGTTTAATAAATTTGGTTAAAATGTCGTGCATTTTTGTTGCAGGTGTCATTACCGTCTACAAGCGACATGGAACGGGAGAGGTATCGCGCGCCTCCGCAACCGGAGCCCCCTCCACACCGCGTGCGAGCCGCGGATTTGTATCCACGACTGCGCACGCACTATGATGAACCCGGTCTTGATGTTGGGTTCACGCCGATATGCGGGGAGTTTGTCCAGGTAAATATGCAATCCTGCCTTTTACTCTTCGCCAGGGCGACGTAATAGCCGGTTTATTTAAATCAGACTTCCATATTATCGTCAAACCAGGTTGAAACTGCATGACTAGGTACTATTGCTCTTATACGAAAGCACTGATTATGACCTAAGTTGAATTAACCCTACACGCAAGTGTGGGGTATACAAATACTCACACACACGGTATACAAATACCGTCACTCAGACGATATTAATCGTAGCGTCATACAGACGGAATATTCGGAACCCGTACAACTACGCTTTATATTATAAGTAACCTACGGTCACCACGCGCGTATATTTACGCTAAGGTAACGCTGCGTATTGCTGACCCGCCGATCAGACCATTGATCAGACGGAATATCCGCAACTACGTATCCGATGTTTTTTGAACGGTTAGCGATATGATATAGGTACTGGTTGTCAGACGTAAAAGGCAACACGGCATTATGTTGTATCTTTTATGAACGCTTACTAGATAGAAGCCAGCATACCGCTTACTTTACAAGTGACTCATTATGCAACACCGGAACAAGAACCCTATAAGTAGTGCTATACAAACTTGCGTACATACATCCGTACATCTATCAACTTGCTAACATTGGCCACTTTTCACTGATGTTGGAATGTATCGTAGGTGTTTATTTATAGGTGACAGTATCCATTTACAATCACATGAACTGTCTGTCACCTTTACATAAAAATACTATTACAGACTAAAGAAAGTTTGTTTTTATGGTAATGGTTATAGTATGTTCGAGAATACCCATATTATTAGGAATGCGTATTCGAATCCGTACGGGTCTATAAAAGCTAGCTTTTTTACCAACATACATTAGAATTAAAAACTGTAATATGTTGTAATGGTGTCATTATGTTGTAACAATTATAATTTTATTTATTCATTTACATATAAGCACAATTTATATTATAGTTACGAATGACATTAAAAGAAACCTAATTAAGTTTGTCCTAAAGTCTTGCACTCGGAAGTTGACATTGGTATCATCGATCAGCAGCAATACATCAATCAATGATTAGCACGCACATCGCATTACAGACAAAATACGAACATCACAACGATAGGAGAGAAAAAAAATCATAATTGAATAAAACACAATCACATAAACAAAATCCTTCAAGCAAACGAAAAGAGATTTGAACAATTCAATAATTATCGCGCACGAACGCAGCTTTGTAACTTTCTTACAACAAAGTCAATTTTATGTAATTACAAATTAACTGTAATGGCCAGACAGAGTTATTATAAAATAGAATCATAGATAAACTACGCACGCGATTGTAAAGTACTAGGGTAGGCAGCTGGCATAAGAGGTCATCGGGTCGGAAGCATCGAGTTGAATGAACTGCTACGACAATTTATTTGATAGTGACTACTCGTATTTATAAATATTACGCACATCGTTTACGGTCTAGTCTAAACCAGGGAATAGTCATTCTGATGCTGTTACTTCGTTTAAGAACCTTCCACTCATCATAGTCGACATGTATTGTATCTGTTATTGTCCAATAACTTTCAAATGACCTGTACTCTAATCATTTTAATGACGTGTCAAAGATGGTCTCCTGCCCAACACCTTATAGCGTCTATCGACTGCTATTTAACAGATTAATATACTATTATTTCTATCGTTTCTGCAAAGTGCTATATTATTATTGTTACACAGCAGTGTTGCATTCTGAAACTATTGTACAAGAAAACTTGGAATAGGTTCCCTGCAAGGTTAACTGAGCAAACCAATCCTGAGTGCATCTTTAAATTTGAGAAAAGTTTAACATATTGCTATCAAGTGTTTTCTTCAAATACCGTTTGAAATGCATTACTTGTTCACGCCAAGTTGACACCCGTGCGGAATGTGACTTCCCCGCCCCCTGCACCTGGCACCTCACCGCCGTCGTCTTCGCAGTAGTGTTAGCACATTTTTTTTTATTCTTTAGTCTGTACGCGCTTTAATTATTGTAAATAATTTTGTTGTTGACTGTATGTTATATTAATTAATAATTTTTTTATTCGTTTATTATTCAAAATACATAATGTTAGGTAGTCGGATAAGTTCGAGGCCTTTCTATAGTGAAAAAATAAAGACTTTGTATTACATAAATATTTATTGAAAGATATATTTATTGTCCATTTAATTCGACTATCTTCCGCCATTTTTCTGGCAGAGCCATTATCCCATCGTTATAAAATGTTTGGGTTTCTGAGCGAAAAACTGATTTAAATGGTTTATTTGGAGAATTCTGTAAAGAGCGGAATAAATGATAACCCGAAGGTGCTATGTCTGAACTGTATGGAGGATTAAAACTTCCCAGCCAAGGTCCAACAATTTTTGTTTAGTCATCAAACGTGTACGAGTATGCGGTCGAGCATTGTGATTGTGAAACTACAACTTTTCTATTCATTAATTCTGGGCATTTTCCTTCAAATCCTCAATTTTACTAATAGCTGACAGTAGACATCAGAATTAATCGTTTGGTCATGTGGCAAAAGCTCGTAATACACAATGCCTTTCCAGTCCCACCATACACATAACATGACTTTTTCGGAGCGAGGCCTGGCTTTGGGACTATTTGTGGATGGCTCGGCTCACCTTGCTTAGGCCAAGATCGTTTTCGAACATTGTTACCGTTGGTGATCCACTTCTCATTGCAGTAAAATCATCTAGCCCTGTTACAGTCCTCTTTTGTTTCTTATTAGGCGTGGATAACTTATTCTCCTCCATAGAATGGTTTTTATATTACGTTAAACCGATAACTACTCGTATTATATTTATTTATTATAGATATACGAACAAATGTTTACATAATGCATTGCATTTGTGTAAAACAATATGATAATAGTTATGTTTAGTAAAATTAAAGTAATCATATTATATTTTGTAGAAAATAAACATATCACAACTTTTTTTCAATTAATTAACGAGTAATCGTCGATTACAAACAGTTCACAACGGAAATCGTAAAACATTGTTTCGGCTTGAATTCCGCACATCACTAGTCATAGTCAGCTGACAGGTGTCAGCCGCACCATGCTACATGAAAATGATTATAATTACTGATTATAATACAATTAAAAAAAGATTTTGCATAAATTATTTTGTACATAATTTTGACTTATCAACTTAATCACGCCCACCACAAAAATTATGTTGACCGTACGGACGATAGAGAGTGACGTCACGAGGCTCAAGTCTCAAGTTGGTGTGCACGGGTAGTAGCTAACGAATTATAAATATGGTTTATATGCGCTTTATAAATGCGTTGAATCTCGTTATACACTGCCTGATTTTCTCACAGAAGAATAAAATATTTGCAAATGCCAAATGCAATTTAAATAATTTAATATTTCTAAATAATCTCAAATATGTAGGAGTTTTTGTTAACCGCAAGGATCAACACAGCATACAAGTGAGAATTCAAACGTTGTTTTTTACTATAAGCAAGAAAGAGTTCGACCAACCAACCACACGATTCAACATTATCAATAGGCACACAAATTCAACTAATCTGAGAGGCTCGGAGTTGCAACAAATATACGTATTATTATGAAATAATTTTGGTGTGCTCTCGGGCATATTATTGCTCGTCTCAATGTTTTCGACACCTCAAATTTTATATACCTACTGCATTTTGTACTCGTATATCTATGAATAGTCTGCTGGTATAGAATAAATTTTGACATCTGTATTACCCTCTTGATTTTCCTTATCATCATTTTCAATAATAACATTTTCAATATAAAAAAACTGTCATGGTCACCGAATGTGCAGCGAGCGTAAAAGTCGCCGCATCGAGTTCAGTGAACGCGTGTGAATAGTACTGGAGGCTGACCTGTCGCCACGGTTATTTCATTAGGCATGTTCTATGATTACTTCATTATATTATTGATAGGTTTCGTGATGCATCGGTAATGCGAAGCGCTTGATTGAATTAAATGTTTTATCTATACAAACATCTTTTAAACCTGGCATGTAGCCTGCCTGGTCAGGCCCAACAGTCACTTAGGCATTCTCCCAGTCGTTTTCATTTTGAAGTTTACAAATAAAGCCTTGTCAAACCCAATACCTTTCTTACTAGTAAAGCCGTTTACAAGAATTGCCAGAATCCAAAAAACAACGACGACATTCTCGTATTTATCTCATTCAACGCTACGCCACGCACCCGCTTATACATTCCCCAAGTTCGAGGGATCTTCAAACACAATTTGTGGGATTTATGACTATTATTTTAAATAAATAAAATGCAAACTTTGTTTGTGCTCTATTTTTCATTCGGTTTGACTTTTAAGTTTTTTATCGGCTATATTAAAGTATGTTTTCATTTGTATTCTATTAGGAACACATAATCACTGAGCATCTACTTGTCCACAGTGGGTTGGGCGAATAGAAGATGGCGGTACAATCGCCATGTCCAACTACCGTCTTCACATCCAGCCACGGCGGCGGAACGCGACGGGAAACTCCGTCCCCCTTCGTCTGATTGATGCGGTGGAAGTACGCGACCTAACGCACTTGGCTATACTGTGCAAGCACGGCCGACAAATAAGGTAAAAAGAGTTCTTTTATTTTATGTTAGCCTTCTGAAATAAAAATATTTAAAAATAAATCGCGCGCGGTCAGGCTTAATAGCCAGGGTAAGAAGTGACTTAACGCCACCTACTCGCAACTACTCACATTTTTCTAAGATTTAATCTTTATGATTTTACAAATATACTGCCGACCTTGCAACAACGAGCAGTCCCATAAGTCCCATCAAAAAATGGTAAGGATTTCCACTAAAGTGATTTCCAAAAATCAGTGATTTCCACTAATATTTATTTTTTTCGAAATGAAAGACAACGGACATATTAAGACATTTTTTTTATTATCTGTAGATAAGAAGCGATATATTTCCACAAAAAGTTATAACCTCAAATAACAATACTCAAATAAATACCTCAAATAAATTTGCCGTATTTATCACAGTTAGAAACATTTTGGCAAAAAACATCCATATGTTTTCTTAGGTTTTCGCGATTACTATACATTGCAATTAAACAACTTTTAACGGTTTAAATCGCGTATATTTGACATGATTTATATCCCGACGTTTCGAACACTTTGCAGTGGACGTGGTCACCCCGTGACAAAGTTAAAAGTTGTTTAATTGCAACATCCATATGTTTAAATTACATTGACAGTGATAGCAGTTACGAATGGGTTAGTTATACGGGTCACAGACCGATAAAGACATGGCAACTACTAAATTAAATAGATTTAGAAAACAAAAACTTTCCTACAATAATATGATAATATTATCATGTTCATATTATCATAATAATTATTGTGTTCGTGTATCTTGTATCCAGCACAGACCTATTAAAACTTTGATACTAGATTATTAAGTTTTAAATCTGTTTATAATATCTTATGTATGATATAATCAATAGTAGTGTTTTATTTAGGTATTTATCTATAACAGTCATTCACTCGACTCGTTCCATAATAATTCTTAGCCTAAAAATGATCTTTTTTACAGATGTACTTTCAATAACAACGACCAATGCCTCGAGTGGAGTCGTCGACTCAACAGCGTTCTCGTACCTCTCACTTCGGTTCAAGATACTTTCGCCGCGGCATACGCTGCCTGGGCCAAAGAGCAGTCGTCCTCATCCGTTCACAGAGCGCTCATAAGGGCTTCACAAAAACCTCAGCGACACTGGTTCGGACCTGAAGTAAGTACTTGTGACTTATGATTGTCTGGTATTCTAGCTTGTTTATGTAATTCTTATTGCTTATTGATATCATTTCAAACGTTTTTTTTATTTTATAAATGTGCCTTTAAGATTTATATACCTATTTTGTGATGTCCAACTAGCTACTAAGTTTATTTTTGACGATAACTTACTATTTCATATAATCATCATTATCTTTTATTTATTTACATCATAATTCATAACTTTATTTATATATTGTATGCAAATATTTTCTATGTGAGGATCACACCTTGATGTGATTAAGTATATAAATTACTGGCCATTCATCGCGGTCCCTTTGTTAATGTGTCACGCAACCCACAACACATGCAGCAACTTAGTGATGTTAATATATTAAATGACTTTTCAAATACATTATAGAAAATAAGTGCCTTATAGAAACGGATTCATATTAGTTCAGATATATGAGACAATTCCTTTTTACCTGTTTATTTGCACTAAAAATGTCAAGTGTAAGTTATAAAAAATATCTAAATAAAATACTCGCGCGCTACATTTTCTCTTGTAGATGACAATGTAAGGCGCTCTGTAAATGTTACAATGTTTTGTCAAGGTTTACGTGGTTTCAAAGTAAGTGCTTGACAAACTAGAGAACAAACAATCGAATTTGCTTAACATAGATAGTTTCAGTTTTGAAATGAGAATAATTTTGATTGATGAGAGCTTTTGATTGATCGAAATAGGATTTCGAAAATTAGAAGAAACAAAAAAATGCACCGTAATTAAAATGCACATTGTCAAATAGCTATTTTCGCCCGTTTGGAGTGTTTGTCTTATTCGAAAATCTGATTTCTAATGTATTATTTGAATGTTGAGAATAACTCTCGCATTGTGAAATATGCCGCCAATCACAATTTCTTTCAAATATTCTCAAACGCGTGGTTTGTTTGATAAACACGCCAAAAGTCTTTATTTGTCAAGCACATAAAGTTTGTCAAATTATTTGACCATTTAGGCATTTAATAATATGTGAAGTCTTGGTGAGCGAACTAAATGACAACGTGAGGTTCAGTAGGTATTAGGATCGTAACCACCCTTTTAACATCCACTGCCGGACACAAACCTCCTCGTGAACATTGTGATGTGCATGAGGGCTATATGGCCTTAAAACGCCATGCTGCCTGACCAAGCAGGTCGACGAGTCTATTTACTTTCCTTCTCTTTTTTCAGTATAGTTGTTAGTTCCTCAGTCCTCAGCACTTGTGGCAGCGGCTTTGTTATCCCGTCGCCTTTTACGACACCTACGGAGAGAGATAGATCGGTGTCATTCTAAAGCCCCCCACACCACACACAATTGGGAATTGCACCTGTTCTGTACCTACGATCTGCAAAATAAATGAATCTGAATAAAAAAATCCTATCAATACTTCCTTATTACAATGCAATAAAATCCTGCATTTTCAGGTGGAGCGACTTGATTTCACGCGGCGCGGCGCGTGGCGCGTGTCCGCAGTTAACGCCGACTACAGACTGTGCTCCTCATACCCACCTCTCATGATTGTGCCCTCCAGCATCGGCGACGAAGATCTCGACTCTGTTGCCAGGTGAGATATACATGCAGGGTTTACGACGTTTTGACGCACATCTCTCCGCAGAATGTATCTTTGAAGGCAAAATGGCCTCTGAAAAATATCCCTTACGCAAAATGAATGTTCCTTTCGGAAAATGACTTCTCCGAAGAAAGTCCCTAACAGTCCCTAATCCGAAATAGCCTCTACTAAAAATATCCTTACACAAAATGACTTCTATGAAAAATGGCCTTTAGGAAAAATATCCCTTACCCAAAATGTCTCTGAAACATTTTCTATATAAAATAATCCCTAGGTTCGAAACCAGGTTTGACCCTAACATAGGGTATGTTAGGGTTTGAACACAGAGTAGGGATTGGTAGTGTAAAAATATCATGTAAAATTCAGAATTTTGTTACTTCTGTACTTTGTTTAGGGAATATAATATAATTTATTATCACACAATACATTATATGATATTTTTAAGTAAAAGTGAATTCTCACAAAAAAAATAATTTCAGTATTTTAAACATATGCAAGAAAATTTAGACAACAGACAGGATAGTGGTGAGCCTTCACAGAGGCCCGTATCTTACAGTAGAGAGACATAGGCTGATAGTAAGTTATGGTATATACTAGAGATGGGCGGTTGCATAAATCGGTTTTATACGCAAACAGTTTCGTTATCATATCGATAAGGCAAACCGTTTTTAAATATCGACATTTTATATTGCCGCCCGGTTACATACTTTCTGTCAACATAAGGAAACAATATCTTGTCAGGCGCTAACCAAACCCTACATCGACATACTCACTTTATTTATTTTATACTATCGGTAGTGCACGTATAGTTGAGAAGAGAGGAAGCGAATATTTCTTGCGTTTTTATCCATTCGTTCGCCAGTCGACAGCAGCAACCGCATATGAACTGTCTACCCAAACTGCTGACAATTATTGTGATATTAGGTACCGTTTTCAGTTACATCGGTATGATATGATTTGACTAGTAACCGTTTTTAGTTACATTTTGATATAACTCATCCCTAGTATATATGTACATACATTTTTAAGTTTATAAACTAAAACAGACTGATCCATATTTTGTTGTTTATGTTATATTTTTTCCATTCCAGATTTCGTGCGATGCGTCGAATACCGACAGTAGTATGGCGGCATCGTGGAAATGGCGCAGTGATAGCGCGATCCTCACAGCCCGAAGTGGGCTGGCTCGGTTGGCGGTCGGCTGAAGACGAGCGGTTGCTAGCCGCCTTTGTCACCGCTTGTAACATGGACAACGGCCTCCAACCACACCCTATTAAGGTATGCGCTCCTGGTACACGTAGGCGATAGGATAATAGTGGGTTTGGGACTTTTTGGCGGGAACTTGAGAAATAAAGTTCAGTTTTTGTTTGATTATTGTAAAAAAATATGTATTGCGGGATTTGTGGTTTAATAGTGATAGTTTATTAAACTTCAAAGTGCCTAGTGTTACATAATGTTGTGATAATTAAATAAAAGTGTGAGACTGCATTTTACGTGCTCTCTCAAGGAGTTCAACTCTGTCATCACTAAACCTACTATCACTTTACTGAGCGACTCCTACTTTGAAGGGACTGGACAATAACGTTAGAGTGGTTGGGGTCCCGTACTATCGACCATGCGGAGAGAGCTTCCTATAACTTTGCCATAGCCTATGATCTCTCTCAGATAGTGTCCTCACCGACGAGAATACCTGACATTGCAAGCTACACGCCCTCCTTGTTGGATCTCCTGCTGATTACGCATCCGGACTAGTACAGTGTCATTGTCGATGCACTACTTGGTTCATCTGATCACTGCCTCGTTCGAACAGCGCCGTCAGCTTCGAAATCAGCTGGCATCCGAACCCAGGAAAGCTGCAAAGGCTGCATGAATTTTGCGCATCCTATCCCTTTCTGCAGCTTAGTTTCTCTTCGAAGAACCCAGATATCTGTGCCGACTCCGTTGGCGACGTGGTGCTTCAGGGCATGGAATGTCATATTCCTAGTTCTGTGGCTCCCGTTGGTGGGCGGAATTAGCCTTGTTTTAACCGGTCCTGTAAAGAGGCCCGCCCGTAAGAAGCAGGCCGCATACAGAGGCTGTGCCGAACCGCCGGCGTTTGGCGATTTAAATGTCTCCTAGTTGAGGAAAGAGTTCAATATTACCTCGAGGAAGACAAGAAAGACGACAGCCAGGGCTAAATTTGAGCACATCAACAGAATTTGTGATCGGTCGTTCTGACTCGGTCAAAAATACTCTTTATACCGCGAACCCGAAAGTTGTGTAATGAACTGCCAGCTGAGGTATTTCCGTTACGCTACGACATGGGCCTCTTCAAGAGAGCAGATTTTTCATATTCAAGTAAAAATATACGCAATAAAATAAGTTAATAACTTAATAAGTTATTGTATGATAAAAAGAATGAAAATGTTTTGGAAAATGACCGAGATATCGTTTTCAAAATTCGTCTGTCGATGCACTACTCGTGGTGATGTCGTCGCGCGATTTTTTCAATCTTTTTTAGGTAAGAAACAAAAAAACGGTGAATTTATCCATTACATTAAAATTGTAACTCCAAGGCTTGTTGTTTCAGAACAATAAACTCCTAATCGTGGACGCACGATCGTACGCCTCAGCAGTGACAAATCGGGCGAGAGGTGGCGGTTGTGAATGTCAGCAGTACTACCCGGCTGCGGACATTCAGTTCATGTCTCTACCCAACATTCATCATGTAAGGAAGAGCTTCCATCAGTTGAGAGCATTGGCGGCTGATCCCAGCGATCAATCCAAGTAAGTACAATACTTATAAGTCTTCTTTCGACTCATGTTTGCGTAGCTTCATAGTAAGAACTCACCTATGATATTTTATATTATTCGGTGTTACGAATATCCAAATTCAACTAGTATATCGCCCCCCTCTTTGTATATAATTAATCTGTTTAATGTTTAGGACTGGTAACCCGTAGGCTGTGGAACGAACTGCCTCAAGAGGTCTTTCCATTAAGCTACGATATGGGGTTCTTCAAGAAAGCTGTGAATAGGATTTTGCAACATACCCCATGATGTTGCAGGTGTCCATGGGCAGCGGTAACACTTACCATCACGTGGGACCGCTTGCTCGTCCGCCCACTTGTCTATAAAAAAAAAACTTACCTTTTTCAACTTATAGTTTGAGAAAAATTGAGAATCCTTATTATTTGAAAACAAAAATTGTAGGCGGCCGTAACTTTGTAGTGAGATTCAAAACTTTTGAAATAACTATATTGATTTCTATTTAATAAACTGATTGCACTTATTGCAAAAAACAACTTTTATTTGTTTTTACAAGCACGAAGGGTTCATTAATAATTTTATAATTCATTCATTAATTCATTATATGGCCGCTGATGTAAAGTTATCTTGTTAGGAATTTAATGTATGTAATGTGAAAAGTGGTCTCTCGGTATACTCGTATGTATATTCTGTTCCAATCCAATTTATCCAAAATGTAAACAAACATGGTGGCCTGATATAACTGATGCGACCTTAAATTGAACAAATATCTCAACATTTAGCTGTAAATCTAGGGCAAAACTGCAGTCTCGATAAATCAAACTATGCGTATGTAAACAATTATCACCCTACTATTTAATTTATGGCTGTGTCACTTATCTCAAGTCACCATATTTGTTTACATTTTGAACAAATTAAATTAGAATAGAGTTAAAGTTTTTAATTGGTTCATTTAAACGAACTGAAACGAGCTATATACGTTCTCGTATAAAATGCAATAACACGTGTTGTTTATGTCCGTGATAGTTGGCACAGCAACGTGGAGCGGACACTGTGGCTGCAGTATGTGTCGGGCGTGTTGCGCGCCGCGAGCGTGGTGGCGCGCGCGGTGATGTCCGCGCGACCCGTGCTCGTGCACTGCTCCGACGGCTGGGACCGCACGCCGCAGATAGTCGCCTCCGCGCAGCTATTGCTCGACCCCTACTACCGGACCCTGGAGGTGAGTGCAGTGCGACATGTGCTTGGCGTGTGTGAGTGGGCGGCTGGGTTCGCATGCTGCAGATAGTCTTCTCTTCGCAGTTACTGCTCGACCCCTACTACCGGACCCTAGAGGTGAGTGCAGTGTGACATGTGCTTGGCGTGTGTGAGTGGGCGGCTGGGTTCGCATGCTGCAGATAGTCTTCTCCGCGCAGTTACAGCTCGACCCCTACTACGGGACTCTTGAGGCGAGTGCAGTGTGGTAACATGTGTGTGCATAGTCCGCGGGGTGCATAGTGGGACCTCGCGCCGCTATTACTAGACTAGAGGTATAAGTATTACTATATGTTTTACTATACTATACAACGCCCGCGACTACGTGCGCGTAGATGTTTAATTAGCTTGATACCCGTGGGCGACTGGGACCTCAGTCTGTACCGTCTGTAATTCGATGTACTCTCACCATCCACAATTTTCTCTTAGTCCGCCTTTATTTTAAGGCGCAACGGCAGCTGAGGCACCGTGAAATGTAGCGACGCTTCACTTTCGCGGAGTTTTTGGTGAGAATTCTCAGCAAGAACTCTGGCTGGCTGCCAGTGTAGTGGCTGGATTAGCCATCAAAATCTGCAACTTCAAGCAGCCCTTTCCGTGTCCTCTGCTGGACACGGCCCTCCTTATGCGCATTGTCTTGGCATGAGGGATGTATGACCTTCAAACATGTTAACCATGACGTGCGGGTTGGCGAGTCCACTCTTTTAAAGGCTGATGTAGTTCCTCGGGACTTGTGGTTAGCTGCTTTATTATCCCTTAGTCTCCTTTTACGATACTCATGGGAAGGGATGGGGTGGAGCTACTCCAAAGCCGGCCGACACCACGATACAAGTATCTCTATACTGTTACTACATATATTATAAACAAACAAAGTGTGCTCGTAGTTTATGAATTTCGATCTAAACGTTTCTTCCAGACACCAAAATCAATATTTTACATTGCAGGGTTTCCGGATCTTAATCGAGCGCGAGTGGCTCGACTTCGGGCACAAGTTCGCCGACCGTTGCGGCCACCAATTCGCAGTTGAAGACGTTAACGAACGGTCACCGGTGTTCCTGCAGTGGCTCGACTTGGTCTACCAGTTGATGCTACAGTATCCGTGCAGTTTTGAGTTCAATGAGGCGTACTTGGTGAGAATACTTATTTATACAATGTGTCACCGACATAACGCAAAAACCTGAAACACGTCAATCAATTTAATATATATAAAACTGTACTAGCGAAAGATAAAATAATTTTAAGTAATAAATCAATAATTACAAACACGTAAGGTTTTGTTGTGCTGTCTAAAGCGCTCATTACTTAGACCGAGCTCCTAGGCGGCGCGCACGACGCCACATGACCGACGCGCGTAAAATAAAGATATACTAGAATTTATCATGAATAAAAAAACCTATTGTTAAATCTGGTGGAATTGATACAAGTTTGTTTAACATTAGACCATTAATTATTTAAACCTATACACATGACGTATATCAGATGAATAACCTGCTATTATCCTTTTTTCTTCCTCTGTCTTTTTGTCTGTCTTGCTGAAACAGTGATTACGGTACGGTAGTTGAAATTGATATATGTATTGACAATTAGCTCGCGTCCACACTGAATCGACAATACCCTAATATGCTATGCTAGGCGTAGCACAGTTGACTCAGCGGCCTATTGTTTTATTTCGCTTAAGTGCGTTACGCTGTTGACCAGGTTATCGAACACTACGGCGTAACTACTCTACTCTACTGACCGACTCATTCAAGTTCATTCAAGTATCTTGAATGGCCAATAGGCCAATGGCGAACAGGAGTCTGCAAGGTCGGCACAAGCCCAACCCACAAGCCCCCTGGTGTCGCAGGTGTCCATGGGCGGCTGTGACCACTTACCATCATGTGGTACGCTCGCTGGTCTGCCATTTATTTCATTGCTATCTATAAAAAAAGTTACTCAATTTCCATTTTTTACATGTACTATTTATTGTAAATTGACGTAAAAAATATTAAACGGTATTTAATTAAAAAATAATCGACCGCTGAGCGTACGCATGTGATGTGGTCGTATACAAAACACACGACCATATTAGTGGCATATCATACGCTACAGTGTAATATCGGCCTAGTGTGAATTCAACTGGAATTTAACTTCGCGCCCACACTGGGGCTCACAGCGAGCCGACTCATAATTCGGCGGCTAACTCTCTGTTTGATGTGGACGCGCTCTTAAAGAAATAAATATTTTTCGTGTATACCGACCGACAAATTATTCATAAACAAGGTTGATGTGTCTTAAGAATTGTACTTGCACACTGCTACTACTGTTTATCTAGTTTACAAACAAAAGCATGCCACTGAACCTTTAGAAAGGAATTGCAAAGAAGTGTTGATAATTCCGTTACGTAGTAATTCTGAAAATTTAATTTTTTCTGTTATTTTGCTTTTGTTGTTGCTTTTATTCTTTGACTTGAATATTTAAACCTTAAATATGTTAAACACGTAACATTAAATTGTAAATTTTAAATATTTGAAGTTATCTCGTAACACACTGGCTTATCGGATTACATTTCTATCACTTAACATGTTACAATACGAATGCTGTGTTCTTCTGTAAGATGTTATCATATGTGTGTATAATATTTATCATGAATGAAAATTGAACCAATGTGTATCGTTGGGGAATATAATAAAATAAAAAGTTAACCATTCAATCTATTTCTTTTCCATATTTACGGTACAGATAAAGCTAGCAACACACGTGCACTCGTGTATGTTCGGCACGTTCCTATGCAACACGTCGCGGGAACGAAGCGACGCGCGCGTGCCCGAGATGACAGCTCACGTATGGCAGCTGCTGCTCGCGCCCGCGTACCGAAACCACCTCTATCCACCGCTGCACAACGAACAGGTACACTTGCTATCCCGTACTGTCCATTGAAGGATATTACTTATTGAGATGATTTTTTGGTGTAGATTAAAATTAGCCCATGTACGGAAGATTTTTTGATGGCACAAGCCCCTGGACCAAATAGTTAATAAATATATACTTTTAAAACAAATAAATAAATACTATGAATAATTGTTTTACTGTGTTCTCCTCGCCCCATGAACACACAATAAATAAGAAGAAAAGAAACAATTATTCTTTTTTAATGAAATAAAAAAAACACGCATGTTACTCAGATATTGCATTAGAGTGCAGAAGACAAAATAATATGTGTGGTGTCTTATGATTAATTTTTATGTCTTAATTTTTATGATAGTTTTGTAGTAAAATATGATTATTAGTTTTTATGAAAATTATATTGAAGTAAAAGCAATATAATTCTCGTTTTAATTTTTTTTTTTCATTGATTTTAAAGAATTATAAAAAACTTCATAAAACAAGTTTTTAATCAAGGTGAAATATGCAGCTCTTATTGTGTTATGATTTTTTTGTGTTTGCATAGTTTACGTGCCAACCTCCGTCATTTTTATTGATATTGGGATGTGAGCTGATAATCCATAGGTGACAGGAATTATACCGTCAAGTCAGTGGTCACCACCGCCATCTTTTTTTAATTTCTTACTTTTATGCACGCAAAGTACAAGGCGATCATAATGTGTTAACGTGTTAATCATAGCTATCGTGTCGCTTGTTGTAGGTGCTGTTCCCAGAGTACGGGTTGCGCTCCCTCCAACTGTGGCGCGCCATGTTCTGCGGCGAGCGGCAAGATGGCGGCGACCATGAGACCACCGAAGCTCCCATTACTGATGTTAAGCATCCATCCCCTAAAGGTAACTATTATCAACATGCATATAACTTTGGAGATATAAATACAAATTATATTTCAAAAGTTATATTTAACTTTAGATTTTGACATTATATTTTGAAACTTTGAATAGCTTTATCTCGGTACCATATTAATTTAGCTTATATTTTCATTTAAATATGAATAATAATAATACTATTTTATATTAATAATTATTAGGCTTCACAAAGGTTCACTTGATTTAATCCACTCCTCGTCGTTAGTCGTTATCAATGGTGTGATTATTAGCGGTTGTTCCACAGCTTTATGCCTTTCTTGAATTTTTAGTATAAAAATATAATAATAGTAACGCCACACTAGGATTCCCTGTGTGGTGGGTCCAGAAACACATACAAACACTAACCCAGACCCGAACATACATTTCTTTTTTAAATTCAAGTTATATTTGTAGTGATATAAAGTAATCTTTATTGACTTTTAACTTTATCTTTTTATGCCTGATTTATAGATGTTTGATTGTATATATTGTTTCCAGGTCTTATGACTAAGACGAGATCGTGCGACAACCTACTGAAAGAGAATGAAGTGTGTGAGAGGCGAACAACGCAACGTAGATGTAGCGACCCGAACTTGGCGCCAGATGTTATGTGAGTTTGTTCACATCAAATACATTTATAGGTTATTCTACAGAACTATGCATAAATCCATGACTAGACTGACATGTAAATAGCTTTTGACGACGATAATTTAAATTAGACAAATTTATTAAATCTTGTAGTTTTGAAAATATTTTGTATTTAATTTTTAAAAAATGCTGACATAACACCCGAAACTGGTGGCAATTATAATTATTTTATGAATTAATATAAAAAACGTCATTTAAAGCTGTAAATTTTCTTTGTCGATACTAGTGATGGGTAACTCCGGAGTTAATGAATCAAAAGAGTTGAATCCGCGAGTGGAGCAGAATCCCTTAATTGTTCCATCGAATTGTTGTTCATTCCGATTCCGGCGCCAACATGATCGTGAGTGTAATCGCGCATCGGCATTTGTCGGGGGCTCAAAATCGAGATGCAACGATGGCATGACCGTTTTTTTTGCTTATGCAACAACCATTAGGGAAAGGGAATGAAACGCTCTCGGAAGGTGACTAAGTAGGTGAATCAAAAGAGTTTAGGAGTAACTAAGAGGAGTCGTATCCGCAAGCGGAGCAGGATTAAGTGAGTTAAAACACCGAGAAGTCTTGATTACCCACCACTAGTCGATACCATGCCACTCGACGGAGCTTCACATACTTAGTTCAGTTATAAAGGCCAACACTACTGATTTATTTTTTACACAACAATTTGAATATATTCCTTACCAAGCCTTTACTGCATCAAAAGATTTATCGATCACTTTAAAGAATCACTCTTATTCGTGAACTCGTTAGTTCTGCCTATAAAAATATAGCATACTAGCTTTTATTCGCAGCTTTGCTCACTCAAGGAAACCTTAATTTTATAGCCTATCCTTTTCGTGGTCCCCAAGTTGATGTATGCAAAAATCATCTCCATTCGTCCATTCGTTGATACGTGAAAGTATTTCAAACACTAACAAACAGACATTAGTTAGGATAGGTAACTGATATAAATATAAAAAGTCTGTGTATTGATTTGTTACATCATCACGATTGCACTATTGAACCGATTTCAATGAAATTCGACAGAAACTTAGCCTGAAATCCGGAGATGAACAGACAATCGTTTTATTCTTAAAAATTGTTCAGTTTTTGCAAGGAGAACTGATAATATTTGTACCAATAAAGACATTTATTAATAAAACTTGTTTTCGTTTGATAGGAAACTATCAAACATGGTGTCAGTGGAGGAATGTTCACCGCGTCGCGTGTGCCGAGCGCTCACAGACAGCTGCGTGGACGAGCTGCCCGCGATGCACCACGACCACACCGACCACGGGGACCACACGGACCAGGTCAGTTTTTTTATAGCAACGCCACACTCAATGGCTCATGTAGAATATTACCAGCTTTCGCTGAGTCACCTCCATTACGTTGTCGCGACACACAATATACATCTATCTACATTTTACGTTTGTACTGTAAAAGGATAGCAATGAACTGTTGCTTGCTGATATGCTGTAAAAGAAAGATAGGATTAAATTTATTAGCATTTTAACCGCGTACATTGACCAACCGGTTGAAAGATGTAAAAAGCGCAGAGTGAAACGCGACAATTTAGATTACAAGTTTTCAATTTGATAATTTATAATTTCAGCTATTTGCTATGATTTCAAGTAAATAATTTTATAGCAGCGCATAGTTGTTAAAATGTTAGATTCCAATAACTACGAATAAATATACATAATTTGAGGGGAGGGGGGTGCACGCTGCAATCCAACAGCAACTGGGCGCACTCGAATGGCTTCGTTACCCCTCTCTCACAGTAGACTACCTTGAAATGTAACTACATTTTCCACTTTATCTTATTCCTGTTTCGGTAATGAGTGAGATACGCCAGAGCCCATTCCCATCCCATCCTGTCTTATCCCTCCTCATCTTCGTAACCCTTTTCCGAATCTATATCTCCAAAGGTAGGTAGCGCATCCGTGAGCGTGCCAACTTTTATTCCTGTGGACTGATGTTGGTATATACCGCGGATGTCTATGGGCAACAGTATCTTAATTAATACAGGCGACTGACTTAATTAGTTCTTGAGATGCACGCATTGCATGAAAATTCTCCCCCCCCCCCCTTCTCAGAAAAATTTCTAAAAATCTTTCCCTAGTGGATACGTACGTCATAAAATCTATCTACTGTACAAAATTTATGTTTCTAACTTCAGCGGTTTCGACTCTCCGACAATGAATCAGTCAGTCGGGACATCTCTTTTTATATGTATAGATTTATCAGCAGTCTCCAAACTTGCCAAGCCCTGTATTCTTTCGTAAAAACATTTTATACCTTTAACAGGTGGACGGCCTACATCCAGACCATTTCGAAAACAGCAGCCGTCTATCACGAGACATCGCAAGTGGCTCCTCGTCGCTAGAACGAGAACTAGCCGTCACTGTTAAACTATCCGACAACAACGAAGAGATCCCTGACAACGTCTCTGACAAGAGCGGTCTCGCCGAGAGCGTCATAGACCAACTGGCTAGAACGGTTAACGGGAATATTATCGGACATGGTATGGACGATAGCGTGGTGAGAGTGGAGACCTCTCCAGAAGTGGATACGCCGGAAGAGCCGGCGGTTTTCGTGTGCGACTCGTATGGAGATGTCATTGGAATGGCCGAGGTTAGCTTTTATTGTAGTTTTTTTTTTTTTTTTTATAAACATGTGGGCGGACGAGCAAGCGGTCCAACGTGATGGTAAGTGTTACCGCCGCCCATGGACACCTGCCACACCAGGGGGTAAAAAAGTATCTTATGTACACGACAAACAATTTGAAATCGATTCAATGAAATTTAATGTTTTTTAATGTCCTGTAAAATTGGTTGCTTAGTTCAAAAGCATGGAAAATGTTGAAAATTTTATTTTGTTTTATTTAAAGAACTTTAGTGCACTTAATCGTACAAAGGCAAGCTTAATATGCCTATTGGAATTCTCTAGCAGCCAATCTTTGCGTAGAACAGAGAGGCACGTTAGGTGCGATGAAATGTATAAAATAAATATAACTTAAAATATTATGTCGGAATAACAGTGTCGTCATATAAAATGGGCTCAACAGAATTACGGTTAAGTTTTGTTAAGCGTCGAGAAGTTTCGTTTCCAAACTATTTTATAATCATAAATAATAAATTATCATTATATTTATGGATTAATCAATTAATTATTATAATTAATGATTTGGAAAAGAAACTCGTAAGCATCTAGATAAAAGTACCAAGCGAGCATAAATCAACGAGAAGTTTGAATATGAATGGCGCCATAAATTAAAGCGTACTGAAATGCCACCACAAACGAACATTAAGGGAATTATATATTAGATTATTATACTACTTGTAATTTCTATAATGTTATAGCGTTAGGAACATGATCAAATAATAGTTACTTCTACATATAGATTAAAACACTTAACAAATTCGTGTTCCATACCGCTTAGATCCTACGTACACTAGTCAAAACAGTATTGAGACTGTTTTGACTACTATGGATATTGTTAAACAATTACTATGCGCGCATTTATGTATAGATGTCATGTTTCTATTATACATTTTACTGGTTATGAAGACTAATAGTCTTGTATACAGTAAGCTTCTATCTTTTTTCAAAACCAAATTTTATTTCAGGCCGCGAGAGAAGCTGGAAGAATGCGTAATGTTAGTATAACGTGGCGTTCAGTGTCAGAATCAAGCAACCAGTCGTCAGCGTTCGAAACCGCCGAACCACACATGCAAAATCGCACCGAAAACCAACCAAATTCAGACCATTCCCACTTAAATTCTCACGAATCATCGCCATTGGATAACCACAATTCTACGGAAGGAGATGTAGCCAATCATAACGTAGTCAGTGATTCTGAACTGACCAATCACAACACGAGCGTCACCAATGGTGACGTGAACGGCATAGACGAAGCCACGACGAAGTTTCTAGAAGTTGATTTAAATGGTGAGTGATTTTCTTTTAAGTGTTGTTTTCAATTTACTCTAAATGTATGATGTTGAAACGTGTAAAATATATCAATTAAACAAATTAATTTTAAGATCTTTATATTTCCATTATAAATCGCACAAAAAATGCTTTCTTGCAGTAATAATTGAAATGTATTGTATGAAATAATTATAATAAATAATATAATTTTCGTAATTTATGTGCAGTATGATGTTATGTGGTCTGATCATTATCCTTTAATTATAGAAATTAATATAGATGTAATTAAACCTAAAATGCTAAATGATCATAATTTACTAAGAAACAAAGTTGTGTGGGGTGAGAGGAGACCCGAACAAATCGATTTATATTATAAAGAGTGTCATGAAAGACCACGACAAATAAATTTTTCTAATGAGTTGTGTGAATGTTGCGACTATATGTATGTGTAATAATTTGGATCACAGAATTATTATTGATAAGATGTACAATGATATATAGTATTCGATCCTTAAGCCAGGCGGCCACTGTTAGTCATGCTGTTAAGCAATATAAAAAGAAAAAACGTGTAGTTGGGTGGAACGGGCATGTGAGTGAAGCTCACAGGGAGGCCAGGTGTAGATTCCAACTATGGGTATGATATGGAAAGCCAAAATCGGGTAGTGTATATGACGAGATGAACGAAACACGGAGAATTTTCAAGTTTCGTTTGAAAAATGGTGTCAGAACCATGAAGATCAGTTGAAAATGGACATTATCGCGTTGCACCACTCGAAACATGATTTCCGTAACTTTTGGAAGTCCACAAATAAGTTAAGCAGTAAACCAAGCTCCCTGTGAGCGTAGAGGGTATCGGTGATCCTAAGTGTATAGCAGATTTGTTTAAGGATCACTTTGCTGTAAAATAATCGTAGTCATAGTCAAATATCATAGTCAGTGTGTGATGCTGGGTCGTGAAGTCGGGAGCTGTTTACTAGATTTACAAAAAGGCTATAAGCTCCATGTCAGGAGGCAAGCTCCCTGGGCACGACGGTTCAGCGTCGAGCACCTTCGACACGCCGGCCCTCACCTACCAAGAGCGTTAGCCATGTTCTACAGCTTGTGTATAGGGCATTCGTATTTGTCTACCGAAATGTCGAAAACTGTGGTAGTGCCCATTGTGAAAAATAAAATCGGTGACGTATGTAACTAAAGTAACTATAGAGCGATCTCTCTGGCCACGATTGTTGCCAAAGTGCTTGACAGTCTGCTTGATTCACAACTGGACAATTATCTGAAACTACACGATAACCTACAGATACTCTACAAAAACTGTCATCTTATGTTTAAAGCGGGCTCTCAGGTACTATACAGACCGAAAAACCAATTTATGCCTGTTTCCTCGATTTGTCGAAGGCATTTGACTACTATGACATCTTGTGACAGAAACTGGAAAGTATGAAGTGGCCAACAGAATTGAATAATATTTTTAAATAGTGGTATGGGAGGCCAGCTCAATGTTGTGAGATGGTCGAGTGCGTTTTCTGAGCCGTACGGGTTGGAGTGTGGGGTTAGACACTGGGGGTTGATCTCACCTAAGCTCTTCAACTTGTACGTAAACGCACTTATAGAGGAGCTCAGCAGTGCTCGTGTCGCCTGTCATATTTACAATGTGTCATCATCATCATCTCAGCCCTTGGACGTCCACTGCTGGACATAGGCCTCCCCCATTGTCCGCCATTTAGACCTATCGGCAGCGACCTGTGTGTGTGAATAATATTAGCTACGCGGACGACATAGTGCTGTTGAGTGCCTCTGTTTGTGGCCTTAGTAAATTGTTAGGCATCTGTGAAAAATATGCTGCAAGTCATGGATTAAAATATAACGAAAGCAAAAGTAAATGTATGGTCTTTCGGGCGAGAAACAAAAGTCCACCTGGTGTTCCACCTATTAAACTGAATGGAACCCCGCTAAAGAGAGTAGAACAGTTTGGACATTTGGTGACCTCTGGCCTGGGGACAATGCAGGCATTGAAAGGGAGCGCAGGGCGTTTTCTGTGAGAGCCAACATGATAGCTTGCAGGTTTGCTCGTTACTCCACTGAAGTCAAGTTCACTCTGTTTAGAGCTTTTTGTACATCTTTCTACACGAGCAGTCTGTGGGTTAATTACACTCAAAGACAATAGAGTGCCCTGCGCGTGCAATACAACAACGCATTCGGGATGTCGATGCGGCTGCCCCGATTCTGTAGCGCATCGGGATATTCGCCGAGGCGCGGGTAGATTGTTTTTACGTGATCATGCGCAAACGGTGTGCACTGTGCACGCCTGGTGCGCAAGATCCGGGGCAGCGTCAACGGCATCCTGGAAATGTTTTCGAACAGATTTCACTGTCAGTACATGAACCGTTGTTGTAAGGTACATGTGCTGACAAATAAATCAGCATAATTGTAATTTATATTTTATTTATATTATAGATAGGTGTAGGTACTAAACTAACTATTCTAAGAAATTTGTAACCAATTTTAAATTAAGTTCTTACTAACAATAAATTATGATGAAAATGTCATGATCCAGAGTTGGTCGAAATAAAGAGAATTTATTATTTATTTATTTATTATGTATAAACTTCATCTCTCAAACTTTAATGACATAAAAATGAAGCAAACAAATGCTCTAAAAATTAGTATTGTCCTTCAAAAATTTAAAATCATGTACAATGGTAATCTAAAAAATGATAATTATTATTCGTTTAATAATTTTCGAATTTTTTTCTTATAATAATGGGAAACCAATCCAAGATGTCACTTAGTAAATTCGGTCTTGCAGTACAAAGGTTTAAAGTCATCTATAATTTCTATCGCATACTCACTATCTATTTCTTGTTTAATTATATTTTCTTTATCCAATTTCTCTTCTTTCGTTATCATTTCTATCTTCTCATCTTTATTACCTTGACCATTTTCTTCAGGTTTTGAGTCCATGCATACATTGATTCCAAATATGGCTTGGAAGGGTGAACGTTTAAGATCATCCCGATAAATTGTATTCTTTTCAAATTGGATATACTTCAGGCCATCAGCCCATTTGTAGCAATTTTTATCTTGCATCCAGATCGTTAGTAATTTTTGTACATTATCAACCTCTTGCGGATCATTGTGGCCGCCACAAATTACACTTAAACCTGGCCACATACAATATTCAGCCACATGATCGATAAACTCCTGTCCCCTATCACATTGCAATATTGACGGGGCTCCAAAAATACAAAAAATATCCAGTAACGCCTTACAAACTTCCTCGGCAGTATTATTGGTTAACGACCTGAGCTGTACGAAACTGGTGTAATAATCCTGATAAACTAATATGAATTTAAAATCCCCATCTGGATCCGTCCGCTTATCAATCAACGTCATACGGCAACGGCTACTCGACTGTCTAGTCATAGGTTTTATTGCGAGATCTTTCTTGCTGGGTTTGCTATATTTCTCTCGACACGACTCACACAATCGAAGGTATAGAGATACTGCTTCTTGTGTGATATTTTTGTACTTTTTCTGCGCTTCCTGAATCATTCGCTGCCTCCCACGATGCCCAAGATTCAGGTGTATTTCGTGAAGTATATCAAAAATTTGCTCGTTCTTCGCAAAATACCTTATATCTTCAAGTGAAAATGAACCTGCCGCTATTAACATTTCAACTCCATCAACGTTCAGCACATCAAATCGCTTCAAGCGGCGATACAGCAACGTTGTGCGCTTTATTGTTTTCTTGGCGATCTTCACTTCTTCGATGAATTTGTCGTACTGGGCATTATCCATGTAGGATATACATTCATCCTTGGACTTTAATATATTTTCAAATTCAGCGTAAAAACGTTTTTTTATGGTTCCAGTTGCTTCGTTCCACGCCATTTTGTTGACAAACTACGCGATCGCAAGCGCGTCTATTCCGTTGCTAGTTATGATTCATACTGGCTCGATACGGGATGGGCTTGAGAGCGGCGTTGACTAGAACTGGATGGAACCGGTTTATTTAGCGTTACACCTAGTTTTAACCGCGCGGCATTAATAATACCAGTATAGACCAGTATAGCTCGGGCGATTATCAATGTGTAACAGCCTAACCACCTAAGACTCGTTTAGTAACATTGTTCGTAGTTATTCTGAATTTCTATTATATTATGTATTATTTTTGAAGAAAAATAATTCAATGAACAGCTGAAAATACTAAATTGGCAACAAATAGGTTCCTTACAGGGGAATGACAGAAAATTTAAAGGTGATTTTGATTTAGGTTCCTCTGGTGACATTAAAGATATAAGTGTCCCTCGACTTGGTGGTGGATGACAATCTCAGTAATTTAAAATTATTTATTTCATTTATTTAAACATGATTTGTTTTGTTCACTATTTAGTACCTGCTCATTTAGTATTTTTTTTGCGTGTTTAAATACTTCGTAAATACGTGAGTTACTCAAAATTACGTGATATTAGTTGAATTGCATAAAATTAGGTAGATAATAATGTTATCCACTTAATTTTATGCAATTTAACTATAAAATAATGTCACCAATAACGTCAAATAATATAAAGTAACAAAAATTGGTATATTTTTAAATTAATTAAAATCCCGATATCAAAGAAACGACAATAAGGTCCCGTTTCTCATATTATTACAAAAATACAAAAAAATATTCATCCTTAGTGATGGTAGATATTGAAATTTTAAATACCTCTATATCTGTACATTGTAGGCGGCCCATCCTCAAGCAGTATCAGTTCAGAAAGTGACGGCGAGCTCCAAAGTGCTCCAAGGCGGACGCACAACCGCGCCCGGGTTGCCAGCCAACTGACTCTATGTCCCGCCTCACCACGCCGCCTCGCCTGTTGCCACTGCACACGGCGACCCAGTGCCAGTACGTACACAATGTGCACTATAAACACTGCATACTTATCATCTTGCTGCAAAACTTAAGACTCGCTCGCCGCAGCTATCAATATTGACGAGTCAACTGCGGTTGAATTATGCTCGTCTAGTATTTTTACATGTAGAGTAAAGAAACGTTTTGTGGGGGGCATCCAAGTAAATAAGGAGGTAAAGATAGTTTGACCACATAATGTATAGATTGTGTGAAATAAAGATTATTCAGAGAAAACAATTCTAAAGTTCAAAGTAAAAACATTGTGAGACAATCGAAAATTTGATTTAAAAAACACAGTTCCACTTAAGACTACATAAAAGATTGATTATTGTTATTATTCGTTATAATTGATTATTATTCGTTAACATATTTTTCACAAATTATTTCCATATCTTAGGGGTAGATATACTAATGCCATAATGTTCAGTATGAACTATCATATCGCATCATGATTTTACCTATAATATTAGATAGGTATATTCGGTGCATAATCCTTTGTTCACTAAAAACATTTCTATTTTTCCTTGGACCTCCACATTTATTCGAATAAAAGGTATATCTACATTGTACACAACAACTATTGACTGCATCGATGATGACCATCCACATACATACCTTACATAAGTAACTTGTTTTTGCAGACGCAATAGAGACATGTGAATCATCAGCCAGTTCTGAACTATGTTGGTGCGGAGTTTGTGGTGGTGAATTGGGGGCCTCGCGAGTGCGATGCACTTGTGGGGGAGGGGCCAGTATGGGCGTCGTGGGCCCCACCACGGGGCCCGCCGGACCCCTTCTCACTGATCCTGTGGATGGTTTACCGCCAGCGGTTGATCCTCTACAAACTAGATTACACCAGATAATACTACGTCAAAAGGTAACGTCTTGCGTTTATGCTCGCCGAATACTTTAGTTATATGTTTTGTAACATTCAAATATTTTTTTCAATATCATTTGTGTCTTGTGTGTGTGTGTGTGTTTCCCACTTTGATTCCGCTTGTGTGGTACATACATACACTAATGTCTTCTATACTAAAACGTTAATCTACACGGTAATAAGACCTCTATAAACCCGACCGCACCAGATAATACTATACCAAAAGGTATAACGTCTTGCGTTTATGCTCGCCTAGTACTTTAGTTATATCACTTATGTTTTGTAAATATCAATATCTATTCAAAAAAACATTTATGTTATTTGATTGTTAGTTTTCGTCGTCACCGTCCTTCTTGTTTTTGTTTACTACTTACTCAACTCCACTTGTATACATACACCTATGTTTTCTATGCTAAATCGAAAAGAATCTACACGATGTGAAAACTGCTTTGAAATTCGCCCATTAGACATTGCGTTTTATACTCGTAAATATAGACAGAGAATAATAAATGAGTTAAGATAGAGAGGCTGAGTGATTTCAAATCCTTTTTCAACGTACTGTGACGAATTCAACGTACTCAACACGTAATATTGCAACTATCTTATTAAAATGTTGGTAACATCTACAAACTACTGGAGATTGCATTATCGGTTTTGTATGCAAACTATTACAACCGGTATTTCGTTTTCATATTGATATGGCAAACAGTTTTCAGATATCGATATCAATAACATGGTTTGTTACTGAGAAAATATAACAACACTTTACGTTGCGAACAGTTACGCAGTTTTTGTCAAAATAATGAAACGCTATCACTATTATAGCCCAGTCATTTTAGACAAAAATCAAACAATCATCTAAAAAATTTCCAGTCAACTGAATTTTGGCACACACCTTTGTAACCTAAACAACATATCAAAAATCTACATTGATATTGCGTGTGCGTTTTGACATATTCAAGGTCAATGGACAGGAAATAGTTTTTCTATGGCTCAGAAGTCAATAGAGGTTATTACAATAAATATAGTAATTAATTTAACTTTATTACAGTACATCATAACTTCATAAGTATACATAACTAAAAAGAGTTCCCCCCCCACCCCACCATACATACAACCTTGAGTAGCAGATGTGCTCTACTCCATTGTTATAGAACCCATCCGTTTATATCTGCGATAGACCCATGTTGATGTTGTGCTGTTTATCTTTACCACCGACTACCGCAGCAGCTCAACACTCAACGGCATGTTTATCTAATGTACTATCAAATACGAACTTGGCTGGGAAGGGACATTGATCCTGAACAGTAGGAGTTGGAAAATAAAAAAACAACATATTGGAGCCAGTTATAACATTGTCGTTACCAAAGTACCCGACGATTTTTAAATACAATATTTTGTAATTGCACAAAAGGTTGTGGTGGAAACTGTGGATGCAGAAAAAACTGTTTAAAATGTTCTGCAGCTCGTGGATATTGTCATGGTCAGTCACAGAAGTTACCGATGACTTTGACATGGATATCGATATAAGTACGATCGAAATGAAGATGATGACGATGATATTCAGCAATTCACCACAACTGATTAATGACATAAACAAGACCCTTTTTCATTAAATCAATAGTCACACTATCGAAAATATTAACAGTTACATAATATTTACAATAATTTTTGCTTGTTTAATATTTTTTTTGTATATACTGATATAAACATTTTTCATATATAGGAATATATTCATTGCATTGTAGTATTTATATAGAGATTGAATTTGTATGGCTTATGAATTTGTATCATTCTGGCTTAGAATACTCTGTCACATCACTTCGTATGGTCCCTAAGATACTATAGATTAGGCCTATTTGGAAAATCATATAAAAACGCGCCTTGCATAAATAGGGTCAGGTGGGAAATGAATGCATAGTAATTGAACGCCTACTTTCTGTGCGCTCTACTACAAAAACGGTTTGTTATAAAAAAAATATATAGAATCTTTTTTGTAGAACATTTTTTGATCTATAATTTTATCGATATATTCACTTCGTCTCTTTTACACGACCGAGTGCACGTATAGTACGACAGAGATACGAATAGTACGAATAATACTGGCGTTTGGCACCATTCGTTCGCGTCGCGTTATTTTAAACCGGCTAATAACCTTATGCGTGACCGTTATTGTTATATCAGTTACCGTTTTCAGATACGATAATATGCTACTTGACTCATAACTGTCTTTAGTTACGTTTTGATGTAACCGATTCATCCCCACCAACGGAGTCGCGGTTGGTCCAATTTACATTAAACGTAACGCTTTATAAATAATGGATTATTTTAGATGTATTCATTCCATTTATTTCGCTCATTCATTTATTGATTATGTTTGTTTATTTTTAATAGAGATCACTGTAATAATTCAAATTATTTGAATTGTTGAATTAAAATCAGTATAATAAAGTTAACTACTTTGTATATAATTAGACGTTTTTTGGGCCATTGGACTTTTTGCGAATTGGACCAACCGCAACTAAACGCTACCAACTACCATTTGCAAATAATGTCATTTTTTTAAACTCATATCCATGGGTGCCGTGTGCTGTCGGCCACCCATAGAATAACACCACTGCATCTCTTCCCGTGGGTCACAAGCCCTGAGAACTACACTACCTCTAACAGTGGACTCGCCAACGCCCTTGGCCATTGTGGCGTTTTAAGGCCATACATTCCCCATCCACAAGACAATGCGCATAAGGAGGTCCATGTCCAGCAGTGGTTACTGAAAGGGCTCGTTGCATTGCATTGCATATCCATAGTAAATGTACATCAAATTCTTGTTTTGTTCAAAGAAAGTGGTAGAAGAGTTGAACAGCAAGCTGCGAGAAGCGCGCGAGGCGTTACAGCGAGTGTCCTCGCCGGGCGGCTCCCCCGCGCCACCTGACCACCACCCTGCTGACACGCCGCAGGTATTTCTAATTGCATTATCGTCACACCCTTCAAGGTCCGACTTCCAGAATTTAATTCAAGGTCCCCCCCCCCCCCCTCTCCTAACGACACACATTGACACCCTTATTTTTGTTTACGTACACTTGTTATTACTAATTCTACGATTATTACTAATTGTTATTACTACTATTCTCGTTTTGTTTATTACTAAGTGTTGCGTAAACTAAGTTTTGAAACTACCCCAACAAATTCCCGACTATGTTAAAGGGAAGAGGTATGTACTCACAGGACGATGAATGCTTGTCTTCAGCCCCGGGGCACCTCGTTGTGGGTTATGAGCTGGTTCAGTAATATTTTCACTACACAGACACGACACACACGGTTACTATTTTGATATTATTTGAGTCTCTTGTCTAAGCGTAACCAGCGCACTCGCGGACAGACATTGAACTGTCAGTGTTGCCAAGTTTGACGGAATAGGACGAGGCGGGAAAAAAGGAACATAGTCGGTTTCCTAACACTAAGTATTTCCTGTGTTTTGTGTGTCGTGTTGTGATAAGTAAATGATTTTTCTTTCTATATAAATGTAAAAAATCGTCTTTTGACATTGTAATGGTTCCCAATGAGAACGGCGCCGTCCGCCTGAGAGCGTTAAAATGACCGGCGGTTAAAAGGAGGCGATACGACCTACAAACTAAATGCACATTTTTTCCTATTCCTTTACCTTTCATTAACTTAAATAATCGAGTATATTTTTTTATTTATTTTTCTACAGTTTCATTTGGCTATAGGCCAAATGAGGTTAGGTATTCTGTGCTTCTTCTATATCTTTTTTATTTATAAAAAGAAGGCAGCAGACGAGCATACAGTCCACCTGGTGGTAAGTCTACACTGTCGCTCATAAACATCCGCGGTACATGCCAACATCAGTCCAGAATGACAAACGTTGTCACACACCTGGGTGTGCTTTAGAGATGTAGAAATGGATGTGGGGAAAGGGTTGGGAAAATGGGAAGCGATAGGATGCGATGGAATTAGGCGATATGATAAATTGGGAAATGCAGTACATTTCAAGTTAGTCTTCTGTGAGATAACGTGTAGAGTGCGCCCAGGGGCTGTGGCAATGCAACATGCACTCTCTGCCTATAGGCCACCTTAGCTCCTTGTTTAGTTATTGAAGACGTCATCATTGTTCGGTAGTACAAAGGCCACAGTTATAACCCAAGTAACGGATGTGTGACTTGTCAGGCGTGCGGCAGCGGTAGCGGCAGCGGTGCGAGCGGCCGCAGCAGCGGCAGCAGCAGCGCATCCGAGGTGGAGGTGGGCGAAGAGGCGCGCAGCGTGGTGTGGCTGCCGGACAGCGCGGTCGTGCGCTGCCAGTATTGCAAGAACCACTTCTGGCTCGCGCGCCGCAGGCACCACTGCCGGTCAGTTATGTGGTCATTTTTATAACCCAAATATTCATTTCCCCTCTATCCAAAGGTTTATGCTCTAATCATCACGCTGGACAGGCGGGTTGGTGATCCGTCGCCGGCCTCTAGTACTTGAGGTCTAGCAAATCGAATAATTAAACCACCATTGTCTATTGATCGATTGTCAGAACTCCCTCCGTTTTTCAGCAGTTTTTCGCTTGCGGTAATGGTGTGAAGTTCCGTGTGATGGTGATCCGAACCCCGTACACCGCTAGTGGTTGGATGAAAAAGGATGATGACGAATCGGGTGGTGGTGAGCCTTGGGAGAGGCCTAAATCTAGCAGCGGTATTGTATCCAGACATATTCAGCAGACGTAGGCTGATGGTACGGCATCCAAAGGTTCTCTGGCAAATATTACTTTTAGCGATTACACTTTTTGTGTCTACACAAAATGCACAAAAGACTGACATTTTGAGATGGCAGCAATTTGTAGTTACCCTTTTCGCCCTTTTCAGACCAGTCGCACTGAGCTCGCGCGCCGCAGGCATCACTGCCGGTAGGTTATGTTCGCCACCGTATGCTGTTGAACATGTCTTATCCTTTTACCTGCGGCTTCGCCTGCGCCTTTTAAAGTAAACGTCTCCCCTGGAATTAATCTTCCGAAACCTTTCGAATCTGTCAAATTTAATTTAATTCGGTTCAGTAGTTTAGCCGTGACGACGTAACAGCCTGGCAGACAGACAAATTTCAAATTGTTTATTTGTAGTACATTGTGTGTATTGTGTACAGGCGGTGCGGCGGAATATTCTGCGGATCTTGCGCAGTGGTGAGCGCGTGGGGCGATTTCGCATCCATGCGAGTTTGCCGGATCTGCCGCGCGAGCCGGTGACGCGCGTCCGCTTCCGTTTGCCCGTCCGCGTCCGCATCACGCCTGCTCGCTCTCGCTACCATCATCAAACGTACGCTATAAACCTGTGATCACCGCTCACCACTATTCTACAAATCTCTATTAATTACATTACATTCAAAAGACTAGTATAACTTCCCAACGTTATTTGACATATCGACGGTGTAAATCTCGATTGACATAAAAGACAAAGCAGGACATTAAACGCTAAAACAATTAAAACTATGGTCGCTTAAGCTATAATTTCTTGTATAAATTGCTGTTTTCTTATGTAAGTGACTTTTAAAACTATCGAAATTTTAAATATCCAGAAAGATAAGAGGAGAAACAATGCAGTGGAATTGTTTATACAACCTATTTTCGAACAATGTCCCTTACGCCAATTAAAATTTACACAGTCGAATGGCTTCTCTTTGAAACATACTCAGTGTCCTCTTAATTTAAGCGGATGAAGGGAAAACTGTAGATAATGTATATTAATTACATCGTCCCCTTGAATTATTTCAACGTCCAAAGGGGTCGGTACCGTTCCCTATAGACACCACCGGAATGGACTATGGTATCACCGGTGATATAATCCCAACTAGCAAAAACTAGTCTGTAACATGTCGCAAAAAAGTGATATTAAATTACTGTTGCAATAACTTGTTGATAGTTGCAACAACTTGTTGTTTTTGCAATAACTTGTTGATAGTTGCAATAACTTGTTGCATTATGGAACTACAATAATATGACTAAAAATTTAACTGTGAAATTCTGTCCTGTAAAAACGTGTAAATACTTTTATAAGACTAACTTTTGCTAGTTTGTATATCAAATCAAATCAAATCAAATCATTTCTTTGCCAAAACATAGGTAATCAAAATAAATACAATACATCATTACAATAAATACACTTCTCCCGTTGTTTTGCCTGAATAGACAATTTATATTATAAATAGACGACTATTTGAACTAAATGTTATAATGAAATATGTACATAAGTATGGGTATTAATGGATTACAATTATGAATACTGGTTTTCATTGATATGTCCAAATGAACAAAACTGTTTAGACTGCTTTTATCTCTTTAATTGCAGTTATAGGGTTGAAAACGCTCCTATGAAATTACATACAATTACGTTCCTATAAAATGACTTGCAATGGTAATAAACCAGATATCAAAAACGCACCAATAAAATTATTTGGTAATAGACTAGGAATCAAAAACGGTCCAGAAGGCGATAATATACCAGTTAAATGACTTGTAATGACAATAATCCAGGAGTCGAAAACTGTTTAATGAACTGACTTGCTATGATAATAGTTCATGAACCGAAAACGATCCAGTGACGTGCAAGGATAACATAAAACCGCGAGTAGAAAACGGCCCAATGAAATAAATTACAATTCTAATAGATTAGAATCCGAAAGTGGTCTAACAAAATGACTTGCAATGATGATAGACCAGGAGCCGAACACAATTCAATGAATTATTTGCAATAGACATTTTGCATATATAATATTGGCAACTAGTCACTGGTAATCAAGTATGTAATTCAATAGGAGCAGTTGAATTCATTGATAATGATATGTATTTAAAGTGTTGTAGTTTGTTGCTGATTATTCAAATTCGCGTTATGTTGATATCAGAGGTGTTACACACAATTAATTCGGCACTAGGTCCAATTCTCATTGACCACGCGTGCATCATGTATTTTAACAATTTATTTAAATATCTAAAAATTAATAATATAATTGTAATCTCCCGCATATCGTAGTTTATATTTGTATTGTTTTTTAATTTGTAAATTAATTTCAAATACATTTATTACCTGTGGTTTTGCGTCGCTTCAACTCCGTGATGTCGATGTGGATTGCACTCAATGTTGACTCGAAATTATGTGTAACAAACAACCTTTATAATTATCGTTACTTTTACTTAAGTGAAGTTTTCGCAGAAGCGATCAATCATCTCAATACAACGATATTTCAATATATAATAAAATTAGTACAACTTAAAGGGGCGTTCAAGTATTATGTAAGCGCGTTGTGGGGTGGGGGGGGGGGGGGGTGTGAGTTACTACAGCCGACAAATACACGAATCACGGTCTTAGAATCGGTCACAGTTGTTTTGCACCTTATGTAGACTGCATAGAGATTACTTTCCAATGACAAGATCTAAGCAAACAACTATCTAAAACTATTTAGCTGACTCAAAATTTAAGACTTGAATAGTGATTCGAAACTGACCTCTGTGCAGACTGCATAAGACCTTAAATAACATTCACCCGGCCCTTAGTTCTAAAAGGCATAGCCCTCTTTACACGTATTTTTCGTGGTAAAGTTTGGTTTCAGTTAAATTCAATCTGTTCCCAGACGGAACTTAACATTTCGCGCCCCCTTCTATCCATTCAAATTAATTTAGAAAATTTTCGTGCATTGTTACAATATTATTATTTAATACTAGTTAGGTAAAAATATAGAATACCAATATTGGTAATATAATTCAGATTGCTAAAATTCACACAAAAATTAGGTTCTGAATTACCGGTTTTAATAAGGCTGGTCTATATGATCAGCGAATCAGAATGTCGTTATTTTCATTAGTTTTTTCATATACCAATGTATTGAAAATGGTTTCAAATTTACCGTTATTATATTTAAGTTTAACGTTTTTATATCGGTTTCATTCGAACTAAATGAGTGGGAACAAAATTTCAAATAGCTCTCTAATCGGTAAATTCCCGTGTTCGTATGGACACATTCAAATCGAGCTCAAAAACTTGTGCTCATACAAGATAGTTTGGCTTCGTTCTTTCATTACCTTTTCTACTTATTTACCGATTTCACTTTTTTAAATCGACGTACCCGTTATTTTAAATCTCACTCTCAAAAAATGAATAAACTGGTTTGCAAAATTAATCGGTATCATGTCGGTTTTACTTAGTGTCCAATTAAAACACACGAAATGTCAAAAACTGCCACTTTGTAGATTCGACTTGTTGGGAGGGGGCGATAATCACGTACGTTCTCGCACGATTACATGTACTTGGAAACGAGGGGGTAGTTAGGTGGATAAGATAGTAGGGGACACGCGTCTAGTCCAATGGTAAAGGGATGGCATTAAAGCCGGTGCGTAGTATAATTAAACAAATTGTATAGAGAAAGATGATTGTTACATGTACGTGAAGGCTGATTTTGTACGGAATTATTCCTTTGTTTATTGTATTTATTTAATTCTCTTCATTGGTCCCTTAAGGCTTAAAGGATTCGGTTTGCGACGTAGCTGGCCTGCGAACCAACGGACGGCACGTTTTTGTATATAGTTTTTTTTTTCTTTTTGTGTATATTTTCTATTTTAAGGTTTCACACTTGGAATATGGAAAAGTCAATATAAGACAGTTGTCAAACTTTGCTAGAATGAGAATGTTGTCTTTTTCTAGCAAAAATTATCTCTCGTGCGAGTGAGATAGCGACTGTTAGGACGGCGAAACTATTTGAGCATTCGATGTATTATATAACTCGATGTTTTGCTTCGCATATAGATTAAACGACTGATTCTTTTGTAAATTGAATATGACACAGTGTAAATATTCATTAAATCATCATTATTTTACCTTGACAGAAAATAGAGTCGAGTGTTGTTATGGTTATGTTTTGTCCTTCCCTGTTAGGCAATCTCGTGTACATTAGAAAGGGACAAAATGTTAACTCGACGCTCTAAGCAAGTGCTCTCCACGCGTACCTTAGGCTAGCTTCGTACTTTATATTTATTTGTGATATATCGGTAATTTTGTATAATAAATAAGAGTTTAATACCATGTTGTTAGAGGATAAATTTTACTAGTGGTTTATTTTGACGGCGCGGTGACTCGAGTTTTAGCAAATGCCATACACACTACGAATAAATACGCGCAACTCTGGCCTAGAAATGAGTGCGCGACAGTGACGGGTCGCGTAGCGCTGCTGCCATAGAACATTTGATATGAAATTATTACTTTTCTTTTTAAATTATATTGTATCAATTCTCTTTTACGATTACTATTAATTTTATTAAAGCTTGTAAATAAATTCAGTCTTCATTGATTTGGCGACAGTGTCAATTATGTTATGACAGACTTACTCAAGTTTACAAATGTCACGAAAGAAAATTGTACGCATTTAATTTATAATATAAATAATTGATGCTATTTATAATATAATAAAATTTAAACGTCACAACACAACAAATGTTACGTAAACCTTAGAATGCGGTTACGATTCGATAATAATTGCATAAATTTCAACATTTGAATCTGTAAACTGATAACAAAGTAAAATTTAACACTTAGAGATAGCGCCTTAAGCCGCTAGATGACATTGTTTTTGTTGCTTTCGAAATGTATAAGAACTATCGAGAGCTACGCGCATTTAATCGTAGGATATCAATGATTATTAGTTGTATTGCAAAGAAAAGTTCAGTTATTGCAAAACTAGCGTATTGACAGACAACTTGCGTTTTAGGTACACCAAATTCGTAAAAAAACACATAGTTTTGACTTATGAAGCCGATATAATTTTCAGAACATCCATCTTTGCAGTTATTTCCGACGTCATTTGTCAATCAATAAGCATTCTTTTTCGACATTAACGCGAGTTGTAATTTAATACGTTAAACACACTATGTTAATTCGAAGCAGTAATCTAACCGTCACATGAAATCACCGAGTGCATCAAAATGTTCTCAGTGCGAGTTTGCAATAAAATAAGTTACTAATTGAATTAATTTGTTTTTGTTCTTTATAATTATTTATTTATATTTGTCTTTAAAACAGTGATACACTTTTGTACATATGATAATTCTTTCTTCACTGATAAAGAAAAATGAAGCCAAAGGCCATGGCGCGTTTACATTGCTTGTTCGATACGAAAATGTATGACATTAACGTTGGCAACAAGTAATGTGCAACTAAATATTATTTGGAGGGACTCGTCTGAGAGCATTTTCTCTCAACACACGACGATATTGTAATAATTTAAAGACGGGATTGTTGTTTATTACATATATTTTATTATTGTAAACGGAGCCCGGAGTAACGTATAAGTTCCATCGTCGAAGTGCAAACTTGTTTTGTGACCAATGAATATTGACACAATTTGAAATAAAGCATATTTAGTTTTATGATGACTGTGTTTGTTTCATCCCACATTTCCTTTTTGTATACAGGCAGACTCATTTTTATACATTAAACAGAAGAATAAGATTGGAGAGGAGCGAGGAACTATCATATTTATAGTCATCGATATGAGAATACATTCGAGTATACCATTGGACTGTCCGCTTCTGTACCAAATCTAGACAATTTATTTTGTGCAATGTAAGCGTTATTTTTACCCAAAAACATGAGTGGTTTACTATTTTGTCGATTGAACTAAAGGCTATTTACACAAGTTTCTAGGAACGGATCGGGGCGAGAATTAATTGTATACCTACGATTCTCGTATGCGACAAAACTTCATACGACTCTCTTCTGTACACCTTTGAGAAATTATCTTTGTATAAATGAGCTTTAATAGATTCAAATCTGTGTCGTTTTCATCACAACAGCACAGAGCTACACAGGATCTAACAGGATGGTGTCGCGAGGTCAAGTGATAAGGGAGTCGCGGAGCCAGCGAAGTAAGTGATGGAACAAAGTTCGAACAATAACCACACAGTTTTACTCAAAACGGAATGAGTTATCTTTACTTTATCAGCCAATCGAGTTGAAGCACAAATACAAACTCCTTTGTAAGTCCATTATCAAACTTATTCAATAAGCTGTTAGGTAGCGCCAACAGCAAATACAACGTAGAATTAAAATCAACGTAATAATTATTTTAGTTACTCAAAAAAAGTTTGTAATCGTGCGAACGCTGGGTTATAAATAAATTGGAGAGAGAAAGGTAAGTAAGTAATACAAGCACGATCAAATAATAAATAATTTAATTTTCCTTAGCTGTAAATAACAATTAAGTACAATAATACTAAAAAATAAATCACATTTGAGAAAGCTTAGGCTATTTATAACAATGAAGGACTTCTTATGTCTAAAGAAAATTCCTGTGAGCATTTTACTAAATGATAATACCTATATAACGTCCTGACGATACAAAAATACATATAGGACGAGTAGGCGATTTGTGGAAACGGTCTTTCACTGGGATACACTTCGGATTTCAAACCTTTAACCTTTTGAACGCCACCGTCGGCTATAGCCGACAAATGAAAACTTGCCCTGGACACCAACGACGGCAATAGCCGACAAAAAATGCTGGTCACGAAAATACGAAATAAAGATATTAAATCATTACTTCTGTTTGTTTTATTTACATATATTAAAAATTGAATCCCATTAGAATTTTAATTGCATTAAACAAATTGAATGATGTATTTTGGTATTGAGAAATTTGATGATTAAAAATAAGAAATTAAGTCTTCAAAAAGGAGTGTTCTCACACGCCACAGTCGGCACCATCCGACCGCTAGGGATGTTCAAAGGTAGCTAATAACATTAAAAATTTAAGGAGATTTATATGAGAATTTCATGCAGAACATTTTTTTTCGAAATTACTGGTAAATCAAAAGCTTAATCTAACAATGCCAGGAGCTACACAATTAGAAATAAAATGTGGTCAGGTAGACATTCGACAATCGTGATAATAAAAATGAGTGACAATGAAATGAGCAATGAACTCCATCGCATATTAGAAGGAGTTGACGACGACGAATTTCCCGATCGGAATCATTAAACGAACATGATTAGTATCATTTTTATCAACGATATGTATGTACTAGCTAGATTGAGCCAACCAAACCATCACTACGTTCCGTTCAACTGAGGTGCGTTCGTATTGACCTTTGTACAATGAGGAATGGCCTATCACTAGCCAAGCGCTATCAAAAATGGCGTAGGTACCCTTTGTTCGCCAGACGATTTCACACGTACTCTGCGCGCGAGTTGTGCACTTAATTGTTTATGAATATGAATTGTATTTATTTATACACAGGTCGAAATAGTTAAATGATACCGTTTTTTAAAAAGATAACCTTTTTTATTGTTTGGTGTGCAGTCCACTATAATTTATTATTTAAGTTAACACAAGTTTATAAAAAAAACTCCTAAGAAAGTGCAACTTTTTCAACTAAATTATAAATTTTACTTGTAAAATTAGTGTATTATTTAGTGAATGTAGCTGTATTCACCAAAACATTTCATTGAACACCAGAGACGGATTCAAACAAAACAACTCTCCGATAACAAAGAAACTACTCAACATGATGGCGTCGTGTAATACTATAATCACGGTGGTGTATACAGTGGTCATATTTTTTACAAGTGTTAATTATTATTTTCTTATACTAACCGGGTGCCTATTCCGAGTTATGCTATTCCGTACCAAAAACAAATGTATCTGTGTGAAAACTAGCGGACTTACAATTGATAAACTTAAAAAGACAAGTGTTACGAATAATCAACAATTATAATCATAAAATTTGTCATCTAATATAAAGCTGTACTAAATTTTGTTGATTTTTTAAGTACTTATAGGAATAACACATTTAAAATACTGATTTTTTTAGACTGATTTAAAAATGTTTTTCATTTCATACAAAATAAAAATCTCTGTAAACAACGAAGGGTTCATAAATTTTGATTAAAAATAAAATGAAATATATGAATAAAAAATAAATAGATATTTATTAATAATCGATACTAGACCGACAAACTCTAACTCGAATCCGAGGCACGTGAAAAAAGCCGTGCCAGCCAGGCCAATGTCGGCCAATGTATTGCCGACAGCAGATTACGTCACAACACACAGTAGTGGTGGGCATGTAGTGATTTTGATCATTTTGTTGTGGTTCTATTATATGGTTTTATGGTCGATTACTCTGTAAATTTATGAGTAATAATATTGATATTATTGAATAATTGGTGAGTTGAATGAAACTTATATTTCTGCATAGTTGTATTATTAAAATGAGTATTTGCAAAACCAAATTATACGTTTTATCGATATATTTTTCGAATATACGATTTTTGTCGTCGATTGCAATGAATTTTTAGTGTGGCGTCCAGGGTACTGCTCATGCGTCTATAGCGTGGCGTTCAAAAGGTTAAAGAGTGGCGTCGCGTCTTATCTGGTGTATTTTTATTTCGATTTACAATTAAAAAAAAAAGGTTATATTAAAAAATGTTACAATTAGAAGTATAAAAATATGTGCTCACTATAGTCTTTCTTCTTTTTGGTATAAGTTGCAGGTATCCGATAGCCAGCCAATAAACATTGTCTTTTGCAACAGCACGTCTAACTCAACATGCTGCATGCTGAGATTGTAAAACTATTTAATCGTAAATAAATGGATACTGCCTTAATTTCACTATAAAATACATTAGGGCGTTATACAAGTGCCACCACCGACAAGTGGCGTCGAAACAATTGTAAGACATGTGCGTATACAACACCACTGAACATTTTTAAGTAGAAAATCAGTATTTATACATACCTACTTATATACTATACACAAATCGGAACATACAAAATTTATAAATAACAACTATTAGTACCACATTTTTTAAACATTGCACATACTAAGTAATACTAAATGCTTTGGCTTATATGAATACTTAAAATTAGTTAAGAACAACATAAATAGTAAGTTTTAACAAGTTCCAAGTTGACACCTTACAGATAGCGGTACATCCAAGTGGTCTCAAAGTGGGATATGGTTGAGAACAGCGCAGGACCAATGAGAGTGGCATAAATGAAAGGAGGCTTCCACTCGGTATGGGTGTAAGCAATAAGCTGTAAATGATGATGATGATGATGGGCTTAGTGTCGTTTGAGGGAACGGATTCTAGGTAGATTACACAATAATATGTAATCATAGCTCACTGATGTCAATCCATTCGGTTTGCTCAGAATAAAATGGCCCAAGCCTAGCTCTAGGCCCTAGGCGATGACCTGCTTAAACTGTTAACTGCTTGCATAACTGTTATGAATTAATACATACATCCCAACGTGTCTCTTAACCCAAAGGTTAGCTGGCAGAGAAAGCCTTATGCAAGTATCTCGCCTGTTGTGCGATAATGTGCAATAAAGTTTGTTAAATCAAATAAATACATTTATAATAGGAATCGATAGAACTACTCGGAAGCGGGTAACCTGCTTTGTTTGTGTTAGCACCTTTATGATAAATACTATTTTTACATGTATCGTCGTTTGTGGGCAGCTTTAGTGGTCGGCCTTCATGATTGAAAGGTGAAGCATGTACTCTTTTGAGTATTGAAAGCTGATACGGAATCAAATTTCTCAAGCTTACTAGTTTTATTCTTATTAAAAAACACTTGTTGTTTCGCTTGAAAGCTCTATTGGTTGCAAAAAATTTATGCATACAAACATTTCATAAAATCAGATATTCTTTGTGCTACGGACTTAGAAGACTAGAAAACAAAAATGAATCTTCTCACAGAACTTCCTAACTTACTCGTATAATACGAGTATGTCAATTGAATCGTAGTAGGTGTTATACTCAAAAACGAAAGGTGGGGGGGGGGGGACCTCGTATAGTTATAAATTATAACAAATGCCACAGATACTCCGAGTAAATTCGTGCAGCTCCGTCTTAAAATTGGTAGCAAGCGACACTAGCGGCACCCGTGGCTGGAGTTGAAAATTAAAAATAAACCACATACAGTACTACTAATTAAATAATGCTCGTCTGCTTTTTTCGTATTCTGAATAAACATGAAAATACGACGAGTAAAAACGAAACGTACATTCAAACACACTTTCAGAATTAATTACGTTATGTTGCAGCCACTATCTTCTCTGAACCTTTGGTCACCGGCATTATTTAATTTTTCAGTACTTTTTTTTAATTAAAAAAAGCGGCAGACGCGTGGACGAGCTAAGTGGATACTGTCGTCCATAGACATCCGCGATACATGCCAACATCATTCCAGACTGACAAACGTTGGCACGCCCCCGGATACGCTGCCTACCTTTGCAGATTAAGGAATGGATTGGGAAAATGGAGAAGGATAGGATGGAGTGGGAATGGGCTCTGGCATATCTCACTCACTATCGAAACACGTACGTATATTGGGAAAATACGATAAAGTAGGAATTGCAGTACATTTCAAGATAGTCTTCTGTGAGAGAGGGGTAACGTGGCCAGTCGAGTGCGTCCAGCGACTGTGGGAATGCAGCATGCAGTCTAACAGTACTGTAGCTAAATAACACTTTTGTGTCTTCCCAAATTAGTTTCATTCAGTTTTAAAATTATTGTAATTAAACCCAGTTCACTGTCACCAGTTCTTTTATCATCCACTGCTGGACCATGAGTGCCTCGTGCACATTGTCTTGTGCATGAGGAATGTATGGCCTTAAAACGCGGGAGGTGTATTGGCGAGTCCACTCTTTTAGAGGTGGTGTAGTTCCTCAGAGCTTTTGTGGTAACGGCTTTGTTATTCCTTAGTCGCCTTTTACGCCACCCACGGGAACAGATGGGGCGGGGGGGAGGGGGGAAACAACACGACACTAGGAAATAAATTTATTTACGGCTGCTAACAAGGGCGCAGGCAGCATTTTATACAGAGGGGACAAAGCAAACAATTTTCTTATGATTTAAACAGAGGTAGTGTAATGCAGAAAGTCTGTTACTTATTCTTCCCTATGCCAGGGGGGTCAACCGCCCCAACCTGCCTCACCGGCTACGCTACGCCCGTGGCTGTTAAGTAAAGTATCAACACTGCAAAAATTCAATACGCACTATACTACTATAATCTGCCAGTACTATCTACGGTCTGTCGTGTAGGGTCTGTCGGTCGGCTAAGGGAAAACAAAGCGGCTACCACACTACACCACATCTAAAAGAGTGGACTCGCCATCCCGCCGATAGCGCGACGTTTTAAGGTCATACACCCCTCATGCACAAGAGAATGTGCATTAGAAGGCCAGCATTTCATTGACGATCCAGCAGTAGACGAAGAAAAGGGTCTCGTTATGCATACTAGATATTATCTACAAATGTTATTTTGCAGAAATTTTGTTTTTTACTTAAGTTGTTAGATAAATGGTATCGTCAATGAAAAGTAAGTATGAGAAGTGAGTAACATTCTCGTATAAAATAACTAATCAGCAGTTTCGATATTTCACTTAGCGCCAGCCCGTCCGAATATAGGTTGTCAAAGTTATGCATTGTAGGCGCGCGAGCTCCGTGCCTAGCTAAGGAATGCGACTATTGTTGTCACCTAATTAGTAATTAATGACTATCGATATCGATAAATCATGTTCATGATACTGTAATTATGTTATTTAATGAGGAAAACGAAAAGTACAGAAGTACCTACTAGCTATTAAACTATTAGAAATATATGTGAATTTATGAGTTCATTGTTGTTATACATTTTAAACAGAAAAAAAATGGTCAACCTATACAAACAATCATCATTTCGTGTTATCGAGAAACGTGCAGTCGCGCCAAGAACACCGCTACAAGAGGTAGGGTGATCGTAGGGCGTGCGACGACGGTTGAAAGGAGAAACGTTCCCTCCCGCGCCTCACCTCGTGCCCCTATTACACGGAGCTTGCGCGAATACTATAGGTATTCTATTCATTGTGGCCGTCACACACCATCAGTTAAAACTGTCAGTTTTGATTAAACAGTTAAAACTGACCTTCCTAGTAATAAAAACTGGCTGACTGATTTCTTACGATCAGTTATAATTGTCAGATTAAACTGTTCCGTCAAAACTGACCGTTTTAACTGACCGTGGGTGGCGGCCATTAGAAGTTACTGGAACTGATAAAAATGTGTCTACTTATATCTATACGTGCGTCAATAACGGTGCATTTAGGCTCGGCTTTGAACTTTAACGGAACTTTGAAGAATTTCGTTGGTATTTCACTATAAACATATCTACAGCCATAAAAATTCGTAAAAAAATAAAGCTGATGGTTTATATATAGGGTTGTCAATTCCGCCAGTACTCAACGGCCAGAGTGCTGGCGGGACGTAATTTGCTTTGATTTATTTACTTTTACTAATTTTTATTCCAAGGAACAATGAAAATAACTTTGAGAATTTAAAACTCTATATTGGATAACTTCAAATTGTTCTTTTATTTTATTTTATGATAATTAGTAAACCGCCATGTTTTAGCTTTGGTAATAATAAAAACCATCAATTATTTCCCTGTTTCATATACAGAAACAATCAGTATTAGACGCGTCCCGATTTTTTTTATATACAATATTGCCAACCTTATTTATAAGCCGTTGCAATAGGTTTGAAAATGAAAATGATATATCAACAACATCCCTCTTATCTATTTGCTCGCTTATAATTGAAAAACCTGTTACAGATTATATTATATGTATATATGTCCGTCTGTACGCTCAAAACTCAATAACCACTCGACATATTTAATGAATCTTTCACCTATAGATAGGTTATCTGTAATGATTTAAAGGTATTCTTTATAATCATAATTATAATCGACTAGTTCTTTGTAAATCCTTATTCTACTTATATTATCGATATACATATTTGCATATACAGTAGACCCCGGTAATCCGAGTGGTTTGAAGTAAGAAAATGGTTGAAAGATCACAATCTTTTCTCAAAAAGCATTGTTGTTTGCGTCATCTCTGTCGTAACGGCACACGACAGAGACGACGCTCTACAAAATCAAAGCTAGCCGATAGTCTCTTTCTAAAGGCCGATGTGTATTACGTTCGGCCGGGAAGTGTATTTTACTTTAATTATCCTTCTGTATTCTTATTGTGTTGTTTAATTTACGAAGTTGTATGGAACAATAAATACATACTGAATTAACGCTGAAATTACACCATTTTCACTATTAAATTTGTTGGATTACAAGGTACTTCCCTACAAAATTTAGGGAGTAGGTGGCAGTGCTGTATAGTCCGGAAAATCCGATAATCCGCCACTGCAACACGTCTGTCGGATTACAGGGGGTCTACTGTATTTCATAGCTGTGAATGAATGTTTTTGGATATAGTTTCTGTGTATATAGGTTAAAGAATCGTTGTATTCGCTTATTATTGTGATAACTTTTTCATGGTAAATACAACTTTTGTGACTTCTAAGAGAAATATTGAGCTAAATTATCTATATTTTTTTATTTTTCAGGCAAGCCGCTTACCGAAAACTTGGAAGAATCACAGAATTCATTTTCTACTTGTATAATTAAATCTAGAAATTCCCAGTCAGCTCCTGGACTATATGCATCACTACAAGTGTCTAAAGCCAGGTCCACTGCTTGTGTTTTTTTTCTATATATTGTATAAAAATATCTACAGAAAACACGTTTGTTTGCACACACACTGTCCGTTACTCTTGTGTCTCGCTACTGCTATGTTTGTGCTCGATGTTTTAGAAAAGAAGAAACAAATTTTATTACAACACACACAAAACAGAGAAACTAGGATAAGAAAATAAGTGGGAATATGTGTCGCGGCAACAAAAAGGCGATCTAGCTCAACATAATGCTGTGGAACCATAGCTTTGATGTTCTGTAAGGGCCTTTATACATGTAGTACAACCACGAGGAGTAAAAAAGATCCGCAGAAATGACGAGGAAAACGCGCTTTCAGTCAATCAGCAATAGATTTGATGTTGAAGGAACGACACAGAAGACTATTTATGATCTAAGGATTTTTTATTTTTATATGAATCCCGATATTTATTGAGCGAAAATGACTGTACCTTCCCTCTACCAGCGCGGGGGTAAATGTGTACATGTTTTTAAACTGCTACGGAAGACAAAAACAGTAAATGTGTAGCAAAAGACTCAACGTTTACGTACACAAATGATCGCATACATAAAAACACAAGCAGAGGACTCAGCTTATCGTTTGCAGCCAACCAATGCCATTTCACCTATATCTGTATATTTCTATAATGTTCATTTTCTATCTTTCTGTTCTCACTAATGCCTCATGTTATAATCATTGACCAGATTTAGAACTTTGCGCTTAACAATATCTAAAGCTTTATACATGTCTGGAGTGAATGGGTCGAAATCGTTATGTTTTTTCTTCCGTCTGTAGATGCCTTCTCGGTAAGCCAACGCGCAATTCATGTCCTCCTGGTATACGATACGTGAAAACTTATAGATTTTGAAAACTTGTAGATTAATTAATTAGCTGTTTTTATCCAGAGTTTTTGTCTTCTCTACTCTCTAAATTATTTATTGATTTCATTTAAGGTCCAGCAGGGAAACTGTTAAACACCCCCTGTTGTAAACACGGTTACAAATTATATTGTAAAATATAGTTTATTTTTTATTTTGAAGCATGTTTGTCAATTACCCTGGTTGGTCAATTACCTAAAACAGGGTGCCCACTGCCATGAGTACATTTATATTCTATGGTTAATTTTAACTTTGAATTAATTATAGATTTTGATTGTAAATGGCAGTGACGAGTGGAAGGAGCATATGAGAAAAGTCTAAGATGTGGGAATAGTCTATGGAGATGGGGGTCTTAAAAGAAGCATGTTTCCAGCAGTGACAAAACACTGGTTACACCCAGTATAAAATAAAAATTTTCGTTGTTTTGTATTTCAAGAAAAAGAAAAATGCAAATAAAGAAGCATTCGTGAGCATTTGTTTTTCTCAACTTGCTCAAATGCTCGAAATGCGACGTTCGTCATTCCTGACTGATATTGGCATGTATAATCATACATGTCCATGTCAAGCGGACAGTTGACAAGATGGGCTGTTCTGGTTTTTTTTTTAGTAAATTTTATGAGACAACATACATCGAACCATTAAATTTGTACTATGTTATAACTATGACTAATATATATTGTGCATTGATTTCTGCGAGTGTCCTCAGCAGTATATCTGGTGAGCAATCTACAGCTTATTTAACCTATATTAAAAATATGCTTTTTAATATAACTTTGCATAGAGCAGTGTAGAAATCTTACCTAGGAATTCATCTGCCACCTAATGTTGTAAAAACGAGCTTTGCACGCTCGAACACTGAGTGAGCGCTAATGAACTTGTGTTAAAGGCTAGCATTATAATATAATCCAAATTTTTAACGTGTGATGGTCTTAAGCACTTGTAGTTAAAAGCTCAAGTCTAAAACGGTTAAGGTTCAATAGCACTAACATAGCGCGCCAGCGTTCGAGCGCTGAAGTGTTCAGCGCTCGTTTTAACAACACTACAGCAGCCTGTGTAAATAAAAAGATATGTCTCACTTACCTCTGTCACATTATAGTCAATGAATTCCATTATTCCATCTAACGTCCTCCTGGTGTCCCGCACCAGCACTTCATAGAACACAATATACACGGGCCCCGAGAATCTCGTCAACCAGAGTTGATGCAGAGCTTGCCATCCTACGAGCTGAGATGACACATAGCTTGCCCAATCTGGAATATATACCATTTACAATAAAAACAAAACTTATCCATTTTAGGTCTAGAACTTAGGTCGTTATCGATGGTAGCTGCTCCGACACCATGTCTATTAACGCTGGCGTCCCGCAAGGCTCCGTGCTGTCCCCAACTTTGTTCCTTCTGCATATCAACGACCTGTTGCAAATTGGTGACATACGTTGCTATGCAGATGACAGTACTGGAGACGCCTTGTACAGGGGCCGCGCCAACATCCCTCGGGTCGAAGTGGAAGAGAGTCGCGCCAAGCTTGTGTCTGAAATCGAAGACTCTTTAGATCTAGTCTCGATTTGGGGTTCTCTAAACCTAGTGGATTTCAACCCCAGTAAGACGCAAGTCTGTGCATTCACCGCTAAAAAAACCCCCGTTGTTGTAGCACCTCGCTTTCAGAGCATGCCTCTTAAGATCTTGGAGAGTATCGGGATCCTTGGTATCGACATCTCCAGCAAAGTCGAATTTAGGGGTCATCTGGAAAATAAGGCCAAAATGGCCTCCAAAAAGCTCGGTGTGCTGAACAGAGCGAAGCGGTACTTCAAACCTGGGCAACTCCTTATGCTTTACAAAGCTCAGGTGAGGCCCCATATGGAGTACTGCTCTCATCTCTGGGCCGGCGCACCGAAATACCAATTGGACCCATTTGACTCCATCCAACGACGTGCTGTTCGTATTGTCGACGATCCCACTCTCACGGGCGGTTTAGAATCCCTCAGCATTCGGAGAGACGTTGCGTCTCTCTGTGTGTTCTACCGCCTGTACAATGGGGAATGCTCTGAAGAATTGTTTAATATAATTCCCACCTCGGGTTTCTACAACCGCACCTCCCGTCACAGAAGTGCGGTCCATCCGCATTTCCTCGATACGGAGGTGTCGCGCACTGTTCGGTCCAAAAATTATTTTATACCGCGAACCCGTAGGTTGTGGAACGAACTGCCTCAAGAGGTCTTTCCATTGAGCTACGATATGGGGTTCTTCAAGAGAGCTGTGAATAGGATTTTGCAAGGTCGGCGGCGCACCCACATACCCCCTGGTGTTGCAGGTGCCCATGGGCGGCGGTAACACTTATCACCACGTGGGACCGCTTGCTCGTCCGCCCACTAATCTATAAAAAAAAAAAAAAAAACTAGCGGAAATAGTAACGCAATGTAACACTGATGTAACGACTGATGAATATGGGCCTCCTCATGCAAATTGTCTTGTACATGAGGGATGTATAGCCTTAAAACGCCTCGCTGGTCAAGCGGGTTGGTGAGTCCACTCTTTTAGTGGTGGTAAAGTTCTTCAGGGCTTGTGGTAGCCGCTTAGCCGCCTTTTACAACAGCCACGAGAGGAGAAGGAGTAGTGTCGTTCTATAGCTAGCCGACATGGCACATGAAATAGCAATATACACTAAAATATAAAGTGTGATGAAAAATTCTGAAATCCGTTGGAAAATCACCGAAAATAATAGTTATTAAGTTTTAAACGCGCTACTCACGATGTAGACGTCACAATATATCGTCGGCTTACTGCAAGAAGTCACCAATAATAATTAATAGTACCATTTGATTCGTCGCGATGGATTATATAAAAAAAAAACATTTTTACATTTTTAGTTTAGTACTTATAAAGTTATAAACACAGTTATTACACAGTTATAAAGTTGGTAATTGCATTTTTTTTGTTTTCATATATCATTGACATTTATTATATCTCAATATTTTTTAATCTAATATTATTCGAAGCTTACATTTAAATTTAGTGACAAAACAAATTAAAGGGATTTGGTTACTTATGTAGAAATAAACTATGAAGTTTATGAATTAAATTGCACCTTAATGCACCTTAAAGATCACAAGAACAAAGTGACTTCCCCTTAATAGAGACAATAGGTAAAGTGTTATTAGACACGTTCTTAGTTTTACTCTAATTAGCAACTTAGGTCAAATTAAAATTACTCATTAGTCTTAGTATTATGGCTAGATCGTAATTTTAAATGTGATACCTCTTTATTAGGTACCTATGTCATTGTTAAATAAATAAAAAACTTAAAAACAATAAATGCTGTGCTATACCATGCTATTCCATACCATTGTTATACCATAGTATAGCAAGGTTCATAAAACTATCCAATCCAGTTTTACAAATCCTACAATGACTAAAGGCAAATGTTAGTTACAAATTATACTCAAAAACATAATATTGTACATACTATTTGCAGTTTAGCATTAAAGTTATTGAAGAAATATTTACCTGAGCTTTTCCTTTGGAAAGCTGCCTTTGGAGCGGTGCCCACATGTCCTTTGTGAAGTCTATTGAAATCAGCCTGAAAACATTTAATTTACATTATTAAGAACAACATTATTAACAATTCCATTATTAACATTAAAAAATTATCAGCCATTGTCTCTCCACTGCTGGATACAGGTCTCCCCCAAGGCTTGCCACCACACACTTATGAAACTACCTATTAAAAGGAAAACTGTATATATGAGTGTGTTATGCACAAATGAGTAAATTAATGGGTTTATTCCTCCGGGTACCACTGCCTGGTCCCACTGGTGGTACCCCGAGGAATGCAAATATTTATATTTTACTTGTTTCATATAGTCACACTTTTATGGGTATTATAAGTACATTAAAATGTTATATTAGGTCCCTTTCATAAATTTACTTTTTTATTACTACCACAAATCACGATGAAAGGTCATCAAACTTTCTGCACTATTTCTGCAATTGGCTGGAAAATATGACCTTTGCAATTAACAGATGACAATTACTAATCACTTACTTGACATTTCATTCCATAGGGTTAAAATAAGCTATCAATAATTTTAAAATCTTTTCAACCAATTGGTTGTGGCGGAATTATTGTGGCTGTCACAATAGAAGCCAGTTAGGTGAAAGTTGAAGTTGAAAATCTTTTTGTGGTTAAAATGTGTACAGAAACTGAAACCATTACATATATCAAAAGACGAGGTGGTACTGTGTTACTTTTTTCCGGTTACCAATATTATAAACATAAAGATTATAGAAATGGATCATCTATTTGGCAATGTTCCAAGAAAAGCGACCATAAATGTACAGGCTCAGTAACATTGCAGGTACAAATACACAAAATGTATTGCAGAGCGGTGTGAATAAAGACATATATTTTATGATAGCTGGGTACCACCGAGTAGTGGTACCCAAAGGAAGACGGTTTCCTTGGGATACCACCAGTGGGACCAGGCAGTGGTACCCCGAGGAATAAACCAACTAAGGACCAATTATTTATTTTTCATGTAAAAAAAACACCATAAAATACATGTTAATTTCTAGTTACAAATAATTAGAAATAATAATATTTTTAGTATATTGATCGACATATTAAAATATTTGACACTATTTTTGTAGGACCTTATTTTACATTACTGAAACCATAAATCAGAAAAGATAATAAATTGACATTCTGGCCTTTATGTGTAGGGCCCAATGACCTAAGATAAGGTAAGTTAGGATTTGTTGTTTGATAGGTGACATGAGACACAAAAGTAAAGTTACAATGCAGATTCCTTATCACTAAACTTATTTGAAAAAGATTTGGTGAAAAATTCAAAACTAACATTTTACAAACAACTCACGTGGAACCATATTTAATCATAGTTAGTACATACAATAAGTTTATACACACTTAAAGTTTAGATTGGAAAATAGAAACTATCTACAATTTGTACCAATAATTACCAGCTCACCAATATAGCATCTCTTGGGTTCCTAATCAGGAGTACGGCTAATTTAAACATGTCAGCCTCTCGAGGTGGTGGTTCATGTGTCTTTACTACTAACACTGAGCCATCAGTGAAGTTCTCAGCAGGGAAACCGTGCATTCGTAGACCATAGTCCATGTATATGGACCCTGTAACAATACCTGAAATTAAATAAGTTTTATTATTAAAAGAATGTACATCATAAACTCATAAACTTGTATTGACATTTTGCTTAAGGCCCAATTTGTTGCATTAGAGGTTGTGACATAGCAATATAATAATAATAATATTTATTTGTAATCATAGGTAGACAAATACAAAGATCTTACATGTTTAGTATTAGTCTGGCTATGATTTGCCCAGAGGATGTACAAATCTCGTCTACATTTTTTATATTATTCATCCCATGATATAAAATTAATTACAAGTATAGACTATTAAAATGATAATTTAATCAAATAATATTTAGTCTGTGATTAACTGATTACAAATTATATTATATAATAATAATTCCTAGCTTAATGTCACAATTTAACTATTCTAAAGTACATCATATGGCAGTACACATATTCAAATAATAGTATCAGAGATCCTCACACTAGACAGAGCCTGTGAGGCGATTACCTTTAGCATCAGTATATTAAATGCATTACTGGTACTAAAGGTAATTGAAATTAAAGTTTCTATTAAATTGCATTTATATAAGAAAAATGGTACATCTTTTAAAATTTACAGCAGAAAACAATTTCTAACTTTTACTTTCTACTTTACATGATCCATTTATGTTGAAAATAAGTCAATAAGACAAAATTAACTGTTTTTAAAGGGCACAGAAAGTTTAATGTTTGTGTTGAAATCAAGATAACTTTAAAAATCAAGATATAGCTTTAATGGCATCAATTTCTCTGAAGCTGCCTAGTGTTGATTTTTTTTATTGTAAATTTTGTATATGTCAAGAGTTATAAACTTATTTATATTTAAACACACTTGAGGTTATTAGGTTATGTTGTAAGGACTCTATGTTATATACAATCTCTGAGTGACATTCCCATCCCATCCTATCCCTCCCCATTTTCCCAAGCCTTTCTTTAAATCCATTCCTATATCTCCAAAGGTAGGCAGCACATCCGGGGTTGTGCCTGGACTGAATTCCAGCATGACAGTATCGATGGGTCCTGTCTATGGGTGACAGTATTCAATTACTATCGGGTGGATTGTATGCTTGTCTGCCGCCTTCCTTCTATAAAAACAAAATTCAGAAATACAAAAGTGCCCAATTAGCATTATTTAATTAATAGTAAGTACTGTACTTGGTTTTTCATCTAAAAGATTAAAAGGAAATTGTGTAATATCAGGGTACCATATGAGTGTAAAAGTATAAATTCCTTACCAGTTAATTGTTGCAGAAGATATCTTAGCCATGTATTACCACTGCCGGGGTAAGAAACCAAAGCAACTACGTGGGGAGAGGGCGGCACCCGCCATCTAAGCTCTTTGCACCACCTCACCATGGGAACGTTACGGAGCGACAAACGATGCATGTAATTACTCCCTCTAACGCCTTGCAATGGACTCAACATACACAAAATCATACAAAAATACAATATTATAGCCGCAGCGGCCAGCAGAAATATGGCTCTCCTAGACATGATATAAAATGTTAATCTCACTCGTGTTATACAAACATTTGATTCATGTTTCTGCAAAATTATTTAGACGCAAGTTTCGAGGAAATATCTTGTTGATAAACATTGTTGATAACATAACCTCAGTTATTTATATGTTTAATAATAACAGTTTTGTTTATAAAATACTCTTAGTAATCCATTTTTATTGAATAATGGTCGATTTTATTTAATATTGTGATAATGAGTTCTTCGGTCATAAGTTGAAGTCCGTTGAAGCTCCTTTGCTTTTGACAAATGCTGACACAGGCATTGTTTTTTCGTCATATACGGCAATGGTGCAATTAACACATTCTGCCATGGTAAAATTTTCTTCTTAACTAAACAATTTCAAAGACTAGATCTTGTTAATATTCAGTCCCGTCGAAGTAAGTCGGAAGTCGATGAATCAAGCGATAGTAGATTTACTGAGGACAGGGCTCCTTGGAAGCGCACGAAAAACCTGATATTTTTTAAAAATGCCTGCAGTAAAACAAGGTGGGCCAATAGGCAAAATATAAACGGAGATTTTTAAAACTTCTGTGACGTCACGAATTGTACTCTTTTTGTTGTAAATTGTAATGTTCAAATGTAAACAAAGCGTTTCGGGTGTCTTGATTGATGCAATGGGTGCAGCGGGTGGCAGGAGAGAGCTTTCTATGCACACGCAATGCTTTGCATAGAAACTCCTTCGTGGAGTAGGGTGGGCCAGCCAATTTTTCAAAATGCCTGTTTCTGATCAATGTCGGTCGCACGCCTGTCTGAAGCTTTAAATGCCTGTCAAATGGTAATCCTACATACAGGCAGTGGCGTAATTTTCCAGGAATACGATCGGCCAATAGAGGTTGTCCTCGTTAGCTCTTTTGGCTATCGAAAAGAGTGTTGATATAAACATTTCCAACTTGTGATGATGACATTGAGTAAAAGTTGAATAAAGCTTTGTTTTTTGTGTTTTCTTCATTTTTACTTGCATGCTAAAAGATCACGCAGAACACTCAATCAATTAAAAATAAGCCTACTCTTTAGTTGTGTGTAAATGATATTCACTTTAGAAATGGTTTGGCTATTAATTAAAGTAATTAACAATAAATCTGAAATAGAGATTGTTAGCAATTATTTTGTGGTGAAAATAGTCTTAAAAAGCTTAAAATTACGCTACTGCTTTTAAGGGTATGGTAGGTACCATAATATGAAGTTAATCACTAGACTTATACCGACGCAGATTTAAAGACCAGGATGTGATGCTATTTATACTTCAAATTACACTCTTAAAACAAAAGTAAAAAAACCTTTTAAAAATAAGCTTTATTAAATTGCACTAAAATGAAGAAAATAAACATAGAAGTCAAAGTAATTTAAAGAAATCACACAAATCTAGTAATCATGTTAATGTTTTGTGATTTAAAAGCTTGTCGCGAGATTTGTAATATGAAATGATGGTATTTCTAATTAATCAAATTGGTGCAAAATGACTTCTATGTTTATTTTGTGCATTTTATTAATAAAAGCTTTTTGCATCAAACCTATAAAAACAAGCTCGAACATGTCTACTGTTCACAGTTGAAGAGTTCCAGTGTGCTGGCCTTCGTTGCTGGAGCACCAGGTCAAGGTCATCAGATTATTGTATTGTCATTGGTTTTATACAAGTGTGTAAAATTTCAAGGTTGTAGTAAAAGTGCGAGTGGGTTAAAATCAACTTGCAAGATTTGATCTAAACACACAAACATGTCAAGTTAAACAAACCTTGCAATAAAAGCAAACAATACAAATTCTTTATTAAAAACAATGCTATAGAGATGAACTAGTGTACTTAAGCTTCTTTAGAATAGTCTGACAATTTTCTATATTGCCTGTACATATTTCCAAGTACATTTGTAATGGGAGCACATGTGGTGAATTTATTTGCAGCAGTATCTTCCTTGCTGTGACCAGATCTCCTCTCAAAATGTGACATACAGCTGCTTTTGCCCACACAGAGAGAGCAATCATGTCGCACATCTGATATGGCAGACCGGTGACAAGTTCATGGATCATTGGAGGATGTAGGTGTTCTATTGCATCAGTAATCCTGTCTAAGTTAATAAGAGCTTCAGCAGCATAAATGTGTGCCCATACTTTGTGAGTGTTAGATGCTTCTGTTTGGCTTAGCAAATCATTTGCACTTGTGAGAGCTGCTAAAGGATCCTGTAAATTTAATAGTATGTAACTTTGTAGGATGTAAGCTGAGTTTTTGAGCTCACAGCGCTGCTTCCAAGTGATAGGTGGTGCTGGGGGAGCTTGGATGATTGGAACAGTTACATCAGGTGGTGCATCTTCATTTGGTAGTAATGTTATAACATTACGTAAACACAGAGCTGCAAATTCCAAAGAGAGAGATGGTATGGCGAAGGATTCTCCCGCCATTGAATATTTCTCTTTATTCTCCTTTGCAAATAAAATGCGAGTATGTGGTCCACTTCCTAATTTCTTAATTGTGAATTGCTGTGAATCTTCACTGCAGCACTTTTTTACACAACATTCTGCTAGATGGAGCCATATTCGAGGATTGTTTGGATAGTGTCGGGCAGCTTCTACTAAACATTCAAAGGCCCCATCAATGTTAGTTGTTGCCAATAAGGATAAGCCTAAATTGTACACATAAATAGGTCTGTCTCTACAAGCTATCAGTCGCTCATTGTCCTCACTTTCCATGGCCTTAAAATGTTCCTTGATTGCATGCTGAAAATATTTTGATGCTAAATAAGGTTTCTTTATTGATAAGTAAATTACACCTAGATTGTTGTTGATAGCTGCCCAGATATCCTCACCCTGGGTTTTTAAACTGTAATCATATTTTAACGTTTTGTAGAGTCCCAAAGTATTTGCTGCTTCATTCACATCACCATTGATAAAATACTGTTGAGCAATGATAAATACATTTTCTATAGAATCTGGTTTTAGGTTCAATTTTATTTTATGTCCTAACATTAGTTGAGCCCTATTGGTGAGTCTCTCCAATAATTCACCTACATCGCTAGATTTCAGCGGTTCCCCGTAATTCTTTGCCACTTCTAAAGTCTTGTCGTACGTGCGCCTGCATAAAGTAGATTCCATTAGAAGGAGAACAATCTGGTGAAGCAATTTGGCATCTCTAACATTTTTCAATGTCACTAACTTCTCCAGTATAGTAACACATTGATAATAATGACGGGTGTGATACAACAAAACGGCGTAGTTATAAAGAGCAAACGGTGAGTAATGTTGAATATCTTTCATTTCTGTATCTGGAAAGGTCAACCCGGTTATTAGACAGATTGATTTTTTGAAACCCTCAATGTCTTTCATATCGCCCGACATAAATTCCACAACAGCTTTATTGTGCTGGACCCGTTTATTATTACTTCCAACAAAGTTTTCCAATTCATTTAAATGTTGTAGTGCAGTTGCGTAGTCTTTTTTCATGTAACTCTGATGCGCCAAAACTGCTGGTTCGTCGCGTTCTTTTGCATTCGCCATGATGATTTATTGTTAGATGTAAATTAATTAGAACGGCGAGTATGTTATAATACAAAAGACGGTATTATCACACGAAATAAGTAAGCAAAAGTTATTTTTCTATTTAAAAATTGGTATTCATTTTCGAATAAGAGCTGTCATGCCTGTCATATAAGCTGTCATATAGTAGTCACACAGCTCTACAAAATACTTTTTTTTGTCTTTGGGTTCATTTCATGATTTTTCTATTTATTATGTACCTACCAAAATCAAGGAAAAATACATATATCCCGTTTTGCCTTTATAGTGGTTATAATAATAAAACAGATTTTCGAGTTACTAAAGAAACATTCAATAATTTTGGTATATTTAAAACTAATAGAACTAATATCTTCTACTGACAACACACTAGCCATGAAAAAAGCAAATGTGGCGCCCCCAGAGCAGGTTTTTTATTTTCTGGCTAGGCTCTAAGTCACCTTACTTTTACCATAAACAATTATTATTTTGCATGCCACACTCGACGGCAATACTGCAGTAGTTCCGGGATTCCCAGAACTTCTACTGATCAATTTACAAACTACATAAAGACTAGCCTCGCTAAGGCAAAACTTCTTTTATTCCTTAGCGCCATAGTTCATAATTACGCGATAAGTCCTTAAGTCTTTTGTAGAGTTCTTTTGTCGCGATAAGTGCACTCTAATCGCATTTCGCGTCATATAAATATAAATTCTACGCCTCGCTGTCCAATAACGCAATCATTATTCCAATTCTTTGTGCAATAACGAACGTCATCAAGAATTATATTTCATCAAGCAACTAGCAAGGTAAGTCTGTGAGATTACGTTAAATACTTCAACAAAATAGTAAAATAAATAAGGTAAACATATGTATACATTGAGATACATTTAAATAGATAAATATTTGTGAAAAATGCGAAAATCTGAAATGTTATACCTACCACAATACATTTAATTTAATATTAATGCATATTGGTTATAAAGTGTCTCACCGGCAGTCACCGTCACGGAAACTTGGCCACATGTGATTTTTGCTGTACGTAGCTTGCATTTAAATAAATCTTCAATAAATTAAGAGTAGGTGGGCTCGATATGTGTCGCTTTTATTTTTTTAACACACAAAAAAGTTTATTTAAGACCGCACACTTTTATACAAAAAAATAATTTGGAACACTCAATTTTAAAGACTAGGAAATGAGTTTGCTAATTTTCTTTATCGTCTATACGTTTTAGTATCGGGTGTTGCCTCCTCTGACCCTGATACCGCCAGCATTCGATCTGGCATGCTTTGGATGATGTTTCTGACACGAATTTACGGTATGTTTTCCCAAGCGTCCAGTACTGCATTTGTAGCGATTGAGTGTCTGTGGCGGGTTGGAGCTTGACTTTCTTTCTTTTGAGCAAGTCCCAGACGTGTTCTATTGGATTTGAGTCCGGGCTACGAGCTGGCCACTGCAAGTTCTGAATACCGGTCGGTATTGAAGGTACTCATTCACGCAACGTGCGACGTGTGGGCGTACATTATCGTGCATTAAAAGAAATTGGTTGTGTCCAGTGAACCCCTAATAAGACATAACATGATCGTGAAGGATCTCATCAATGTATCGAGTTGCAGTTAGCCGATTATCAACGGTAACCAACTCCGTATGAGCGTCGGAATTTATTCCTCCCCAAACCATTATGGAACCTCCGTGAAAACTACCAGTTTGTGTGGTGGTAAGGGGTAAAACCCGTTCTCTTCTTCTCCACACTCGTTCTCGACCATGTGAAGCACGTAAAGCGATTCAACACTCATCTATAAACAGAACTTTAGCCCATTGCTCGTGAGTCCAATGTGCATGGTCTTGTGCAAACCGAAGTCGAGCTACTTGATGCTGTCTGAGAAGCTGTGGACCGCGTGCAGGTCTCCTTGATTTAAAATACACTTCCTCCATGCGTCTTCTCACTGTACGTTCACTAACATACACTCATCTCGCAATTTGGAGCCGATGGCGTATCTCAACAGCAGTAAGATGGTGGTTTCTCAAAATTTCCAGGGCAATAAATCAATAATCCCGACCTCATATGCATCCACTACCTGGTCTGCGGATGTAGTGGCCAGTCTCCTGTTATCGTTTCAGGGCGTACTGCATTGATGAATGTGGTACATTAAGCGATGATCGATTAATGCTACGGGTTGTGCAACCTGAGTTGGTGTATGGGCATTTTGTTTGGTTTTAAGGTACCTCTGAATATTGAATATAAATTACAAAATCACGAATGTAATTATACACTTTTCATACCAAATTTAAGACTTCAACTTCATCCTTCAAATTACAATACCAAATTCAACTAAAAGTGTCTAAATGTCACAGTACACTCAAACATAATGAATTACCCTCTTGAACTAAAGGTAAACATTTTTTCAACTTACCTTCATAACAAACATTTATTAGAAATACTTAAACCTTTATTTATCGCGAGATAAGCACTTGGTCAAGATTTCGTGCCTGTGAGTGTAGATATTTATTCACCATTGGTAGTTTATAACGCTTTAGGAAAAGTGCTGATAGTTTATTCTCAAATCTGCATTCCTGAAGGTGCGAGTCCAAACCCTGGTCTGTATCATTGAATTTCTCAGTGAGGAATTTTCAATAATCACTTACTTAGGTGATGAAGGAAAATATTGTAGGATGAGCTGCGGATGAGCTGCCGTGCCCGACAATAAAAAAAATCTAGAGCGTGTATAAATATAACATTAAAAAGTTTCAAACAAGAATAGTTTTAAACAGAACCTCTGGGCAGGATTACCTTTTATTATCACAGACTGTTACTATTGTATGGTAGGTATATGATATCCGTGTATGTGTATTTAATATTATTATAGTTATAGATATTTTATATTTAAGTTAGTCTTTAATACTTTTAATAAGTTAATTTTTAATATTTTTAAATAACTTAATTAATTTGTCTTAAAGTGTTATGATGTTATTTATAAATAAGATATTTTAAAGAAAGATAGTTATAGCATAAAAACATACCATTCTGTACCATTCCATTCTTATTATTTATGTATTAGGCTAACACCTTTCGCTGATGCGCCTACATCCAATACACTTGTGCTGCCTTTATGTCTAAACAATTTATGAATTAATTCAGTCCATCTGCTTTAACTGTCTCGTATGGTAGAATTTGCCTTGAGTTGACCACTCTATAGGAAGTGCTCATAGGGATTGGAGGTAGCGATTAACCTTAAAGCAGGTCCTCTTAGATTTTCGATCGCTTTAGTAATGTATATATGGTATAGTTCAGCTACAGGACATAGTGATTGTTGAGAATCTTGTGTTTCAATCAAGTCTCCTATTTCCCTCGTTTCCTTTAGACTAGTTAAACAAAGAATGCAGAGTCTATCTTCATTGCTCTCCTCTGGATTCTCGCCAGCATTTCTATGCAGGGTCGCCTCAAGTACCGCCCCCTAGGCCAATTCTTCAACTACCACCCTAAAATCTGAAGACTAAAAAATACATAAAAACATTTTTTTTATTCATTGATATTAAAATTACATCATATTTATATAATATGACCCTACAACTCATAGTAATGTAAGATCAATTACAGAAATGTAACTTTTCGGGCTTTAACCTTAGCGAATGTATAATCGAATCTGTCATGTCAATCTGCGCTCAATGGAAATTGTTGCTAAACCGTCTAATCTGTTCTTGGTCATTGTAGTTCGGAAATATCGTTTTGAGTTATTTCAGTTTTGAGAAATTTCGTACTACGCTTGCTACTGACCCAGGAATACTATAAAGTACTAAATATCTTTATACTATAAAGTATACTCGTAGTACTTATTATAAAATTATTTGTATTATAATATTTAAAAAAATAATTATCTTATGTAAATAAGGCAAAGTTTAAAAAATATAATGCAGAGCTACCTAATGAAGAACTTATTCCACAAGTTTTTTACTAATATTTATCATTAGTTAATATCAAATTGGGATATATTGCTTAAAACTAAACAAGAAATTTTGTTAAGTAGTTTTTTTCGTTTTATTGTGCTTGATATGACCTAATAAAGTCTGTTCCAATCCAATTCTCCGAAAACAATACCAAATCAATGAAATATCTCAACACTTAACTTTAAATCTAGGGTAAACTTGTAATCTCGATTAATCAAATTGTAGATAGGTACAATCGGAGACACGGTGGGGATAAGAACGCGCATGTACACTTCCGAACAAAATTGTTTATTTACAAATAATAATTGAATTTTATGTTATTCATATTATTTGCAATATTCATTTTATTATATCACTAGCTTTTGGCTGTGGCTCCGTTTGTGAGGAATTTTGGAATTTAGAAGTTTATCCCCACCACTTCGCTCAGACCCCAACATCCGTGTCTCCGAATGTACAGATAGATAAAACGGAATAAGACATTTCTGGCCTTGATTTATTCCAGGAGACTTCAATATTTTAGAAATAGTTATTCAAGCGACAAATTATCGCCTTTGCAATTACTGTATTACATTTGTGATAAAAAAAATATGTGTTTGTCCTGAATCTGTTTGTAGCGTTGCAAATACTTGTCGGGTGATAAAGTCTGAGTAAAGTAATGTTGGGGTCTGAGGGAAGTGGTGGGGATAAACTTCTAAATTCCAAAATTCCTCACAAACGGAGCCACAGCCAAAAGCTAGTGATATAATAAAATGAATATTGCAAATAATATGATGAATAATATAAAATTCAATTATTATTTGTAAATAAACAATTTTGTTCAGAAGTGTATATGCGCGTTCTTATCCCCACCGTGTCTCCGATTGTACCTATCTACAATTTGATTAATCGAGATTACAAGTTTACCCTAGATTTAAAGTTAAGTGTTGAGATATTTCATTGATTTGGTATTGTTTTCGGAAAATTGGATTGGAACAGACTTTATTAGGTCATATCAAGCACAATAAAACGAAAAAAACTACTTAACAAAATTTCTTGTTTAGTTTTAAGCAATATATCTCAATTTGATATTAACTAATGATAAATATTAGTAAAAAACTTGTGGAATAAGTTCTTCATTAGGTGGCTCTGCATTATATTTTTTAAACTTTGCCTTATTTACATAAGATAATTATTTTTTTAAATATTATAATACAAATAATTTTATAATAAGTACTACGAGTATACTTTATAGTATAAAGATATTTATGATATTTGTAAATATATTACATTTTTTATTTTTGAGTTGTATTGCCTGGTTGGTGGAGGATTATAATTATAAATTTTAATACAGACACAATATGATAACACTGGCCATCGGCTAATCAAGAAACACCCGAACGCATCATCCACGTCTGAATTACCGTACCTCTAATTGCATACTTTATTACGAGATAAATACAAAACTCTGTGAACATGTCAGAGTCAGTGCAGAGAAATATATGGAGCTGTTATTTTCCCTTGAAAAACTAATGACATTATATCTAAACAAGTCACTATATTGCTACATAATCATATTATATTTTTTCTACTTAGGTCTTATTTATTTATTTATGTATATTTGCATACTAAATAATTATAATAAGTATCTATATTATGTGATTTATATAGATATAACTTTATATTGCTTTATTAACCTTATTCACTGTATATCTTATAAAAATAACACCTATATCACAATACTACATACGAGTATATATCAATCATCAGTCACGTTACAGATCATTTAGATTTTGGTTGACCGTCTGGTGGTATGTAGTCGGTATTCAAAATCTTCCATGTTATAATCAGAATAATAGTGGTCTTCATCGTCACTTTCAGAATCATCAGTACTCTTAGAAGTATTAATTATTATCCTATCCATAAAATCATCCATGGCAAGATCAAATATTCTATCTTCATCGTCGCATTTGATTGCGTGATCACAAACTTTTTTCCATTTATCTGCACCAATCATATTTTTCCTTTCCAATAACATTTTATTACTGTGGTCATATTCATATCAACGTTTCTTTGAGCTACTGCGACAATATGTTTTCAATCGGATTGAAATCCGGATGATATAGCAGTAATCTCAATACAGTGTGTCCATATTCATCTAAAATGTTGTCAATAGAATATTTCACAAATCTTTCTCTATGACGAAGAATAACTTGGTAATTTTGTGGCTTTGTCCAAGTTGGATCGACGTTAATGTTATCTTTTACCAACCAGGGGTTAAAGTATGAAATTACCGATTTGTACTGAAAAATTAAAACTCGTTTTTTTTTCTAAAATGTAACATATTTATTTAATCAAAATATTTACCCTCATTATCTATACATTGTTGCCATCTAATCGGAAGTTCATTTATGCCTTTGCGATAGAACTCTGGGGATGTAGATTCGACAAACTGTGTGAAAGCATTTTGTACTGCCTCTTGGGAAGAAAATTTTTTACCACGTAGAAAATTGTCCAAATCACGAAAAAAATGGTAGTCCGTTGGAGCAAGGTCTGGCGAGTACGGAGGATGACGTATGGTTTCTAACTGCAGCTCCCGTAAAGTTACAACGGTTTCTCGTGCAGCGTGAGGTCTTGCGTTATCATGGAGCAATAATGGTGAAGATCGATTCACGAGTCGGAGCTGTTTCACTGCCAGTTTCGCCATCATTGTTCGAAGTTCGGCACAGTAAACATCTGCTGTTATTGCTTGACCAGACCTGAGAAAGCTATAGTGAATAACACCATGAATAGACCGCCAAACAGTTACCATTACCTTTTTATTGGTAAGCTTTGCCTTAGGGCACTGTTGCGACGTTTGACCTGCGACGTCAGCCATTGCATTATTCGCTTTCGGTTATCGTAAAGAATCCACTTTTCGTCACATGTCACAATTCGATCCAATATTCCTTCATTTCTGTACCGATTCAACAAGGCAACGCAAGTTTCAACACGCGTTTATTTCTGCAGATCAGTCAAATCATGAGGCACCCATTTTTCATATTTTTTTATCTTATTGATTTGATGCAAATGAGTCAATATTGTAGGTAAGGTAACGTTAAACCATGCCGCTAATTCCTGGGTAGTTTGACTCGGATCGGCTTCCACCATCTCCTTCAATTCAGCGTTATTCACCTGTGTGGGCGGTCTTCCACGTTGTTCGTTCTTCAAGTCGAAGTTTCCATTACGAAAGCGTTTAAACCAAAAACGCACGGTTCGTTCATTAATAGTCTCCTCTCCAAACGCAGCATTGATATTGCGAGCTGTTTCTGCCGCGTTAGTTCCGCGTCGGAACTCGTATTCAAAGATTACTCGGATTTTCGAAGTATCCATCGTGATTTCCCTTCTAAGCTGAATAAAAAAAACGATTGAAAGTCGAAAATCGAATGTTGCACATTTTTTAAAACAAGAACCTCATAGGTATCATGTGAAAAAAGTTTCACTCGAAAATCTCACACCATGAAGGTTTTATGTCAATTCAAAGTATCTATTACTATAAAACGGCAATTTCATACTTTAACCCCTATTATTTATGAATTCGACGTTTGCCGAATATATTGGAATATTGCCTATGGCCAAGGTTTTCGTACAAGATCTGTACATAGACATGCTTAGTTGCTTAGGCATCGTAGTTATGAGTACCGTGCCTATCGCTTTTACACGAGTAGGTACTAATTATTATCACAATACCTACCTAATATGCAAAGCGAGATTCGACATGTTTAAGTACACAGTAGCTATCTTTTTATTTATTCTGTAAGCATATCGTTATTGTGGTAGCAACTAAACATATTTTTAAAAAACATTAATATTGTTGCAGGTTTTAAAATGGCGACAGCTAAGGCTAATAAGAAGTGAGTATGGTATTACGGTCCCAGAAAAATCGTAACTTAATCCGTTTCGTACTAGGTAATTATTGTTATTATGTGAAATAATAGGTATTTCAAATCAATATAGTTATTTTAGCCTTCTGGAGAATAAATATTATATCATATTAAATGAATATTAACATTAATATTATCGTATAAAATCGAAAAAGAAAACTAACTATTAAAGATATACTTATTTTGCTTTGAATAATATTAGGCGTGACTAATATAAGATGCTAGTGTTTATGAATAATTGGGCTTGAAGGAACAATGTGTAGAGAACAATCCGGCTCGAAGGACCAATGTTCAGGATGATCCGGCTCGTAGTACTAAAGAACGACTACTTCGAATACTGAGATGGATAGAAATCTGAAATTTTGTGGGCATGTATTTCTCTGAAATTATAAAGAAATCGTTACCTACTAATTTTACAAATGTGAATATTGTTTCTTTTTATGAAAAGAATGTAGCACACGAGCGGTATGTAACCACCTGGCGGTATGTATAAATAATTTCTCGTACATGATACATGTCAACGTCAGTCCAGAATGACAAACGTTGGCGAATGCGTCACCTACCTTTTTTGCAACAAATCAACGCTACCTAATTTGGCATACCTACATGTAGTTCTTGGGGAGGATTAGGATTATAATTCGGATTAACACACACATCCAAATTTTCACGCCGGTAACAAAGTAAAAAATAAACCTATAAGTGAAGACTTATAGGTTTATTTTATTCATCCCATTAAAAACTTAAAAAATCTTCCATTATATGTTCTAAAATTAATTACTTCGCTATCTACCGTCGACTATTACAACTAACCAATAAATTTGATACCAGGAAAGCAGCAGTGGCGGTAGATCTGCCGGAATGCCCGGTTTGTTTGGAGACTATGTCTGCTCCAATATTTCAGTGCCAATCCGGGCATAGTCTGTGCAATAACTGCACAAACACCCTTTGCCCACCGATTTGCCCCATCTGCCGCCAGCCCATGACTCAGATGAGGAATTGGCAGCTAGAAGACATTATTACTAGAGTAAGTATAACTGCATGTACCTGGGTGAAACAGAAAGTTTTTAGAATCTCAAAAATTAAATTAAATCTATACTATAATATAATAAAAGAGAGAGTGCGAATTTTGTGAGTTTGTGTGTATGTGGAAGGTAATCTCCGGAACCACTGCACCTATTTGAAAAATTCTTTCACTATTTATAGGTAAATTATTCCAGATGGACATAGGCTATATATTATATATAAAAAAAAACTTATAAACCGAAGCGAAGCGAGGGCGGGTCGCTAGTCAGAAATAAAGATGGAAGTTCTTTTATTGCTTTTCGAATTATTCTCCGCGACAATCTTTTTCACGCGATGAAACCATTGTGTGAAGCATTGAGCCTACCCTTCTTTAGGCATCTCTTCAACTGCCGTTTGGAAGGCCGTTACTGCCTCTTCTGCATTCATAAAATGTATTTCTCTTGAGTCTATCCTAAATTTTAGGGAATAAATAAAAATTACAGGCCATAAGGTAGGGATTGTATGGCAGATATCCCATTGAATCCATTGACAGTACTCTAAAATTGCTTCTTTTGTCTGGTGGAATGAGCTTCCACCGTTCCTTCCTAGCTGCTTCCTGGCTGTCGTTCTTTGATTTTTTCCAAAACAGAAGGCAACCAGTTGTTTGTACCACTCCGCAGTTATTGTTCTTTTATTTTCTAAGCACACATTTAATAGCATATTCTTACCCATATCCAGTAGAGCTTCCGGACAAAGAATGAGTTGGCCTACTAGTGGACATAGAAGATTGCCTTTTGGACAATTTGATGGAAGACACATTTGTTTGTTTCCTGTTACTGGCATCACTTTTAACCGACTTCGGTTCTGTTCTGTCCTCCTCTTCATCACTTTTGTCTTCTTCAAACTCATCAGAATATGCATCTTCATTACTGTAAGTTTGTTCGTCTTTGTCAGACTCAGACTCATAGACACAAATCTCGACGCAAATGCTAGGAGGTCTTTTCACACTATCGACAATGCAACCCATCTCAGAAAACTCTTTGGACAACTCATCAACCTCGTTATTGTTTTCCTCCTGGTAAATTTGTATGGTTTTCATTTCGTGAGAGTCACTGCATGAGAATTCTGTGTCAATGTACCCAACTGCTACTTCGCTGTCTTTGAGTGACATCGTCTATGGTGCAAGCGTGCAATTACTGTGGCTAAAAAATAACTAAAAAATTAATATGATGAAATGCAACTTCTTACATCTACCTGCGTTTGTACAATGTAGGCATAAAACTGTTATGAGGCTGTGTATGAATCATATTATTAGGTAACATAAACGCTTTATTAACAACATGGAGAATATGATTAATAATATAACGATAAACTAGTACAACTTGGAAAAATCAAAAGAAAAAGAAATAATAGCTTCGTTCGCGGTAAGGATTCAGAACTGATTCGGAACTATACGCATGCGCAGTTCAAATAATGCCGTTCGCGGAACACACAGTTCAGAATTTCTAGTTACAGTTCTGTGTTCGCGGAACCGTCGAACTCGATTCAGAATCAGTTCTATCAGTTCTATAACTTTGGCAAGAATCCGTAGTTCCAGACATGCGCAGTTTTTACCTAACGACATTTGACATACATGCTGCGGCTATATTCAGTTGGTTAGAAACTAATAAACTGGTTAAATAGTTAAATAAAATATAAATTTTATTAATTTATTAAGGGTTAAATAAAATATGGTTAGTTTTGTTTGTTGTTTATATAAATAAGTTTATATAATACTCTAATAAGAGTAATGTGTTTTGGTGGGTCCACTTAAATACTTGCCAACTTAGGGGTTTTCCCCCCAAATTTAGGGGGTAAATAAGTGGAATGGTTTTTTTTAGGGGTTTTATATTTTTAGGGATTTTTTGACTCTTCATATATTTTTTTGAATATATATTTTTCATATATTATGTGAAAGTATAGGCCCTGGGACAATCCAAACTATAATAGCTAATCATATTTATTTGTTGACCTAGCGACTTACGACATCTAGTACAAATATATTACAACTACTCTGTGGTGACTGGTGGTTATTGTGCCTATGCTTACTGGAAATACATATGTACGTTGATTATTGTTTACTTGTTTAATTCGATTTTGTTGTTGTACTGCTGTGCCGACAAGCAATTTGTTAATGATGCCTAAAGAAACTAAAAATAAAAAAATGTACAGTCAGAAGTACACGTAGATTTGGGAAACAGATCCAGATTTAAAAGGTAAAGAAATTTCATTGCATTTTTGTAATTTATATTTTTTCTTTTATTATATATTTTTTTAGGGGGATTTCTAAGTAATTGGGGCGATTTTGGGGGTTTTTGACTTAAGCTTTCGGGATAAATATTTTTGAGAGTTGGTAACACTGGATGACAGTAGATCGTACGCAGTTTGGTTCCGAAATCGTTCGCGGAAATAAAAATCACGAATCGGTTTATAACCGAGTATGCGCTCTACTACGATTCCAAATTAGTTCAGTACTAGTCCAGAATCAGTTCCGAATCCTTACCGCGAACAAAGCTAATACTAAAGTTATAGTAGCAATGTCGCCGACCTGCTAAAGAAGGAAGCAATCATCTTTCAGCACTCCGTCCTTTCTTCACTTTCGTCGGCAACTCTTCGAAAGGAAAGACCGAAAGAAATTGCCTCTTAGTTTCAGACTCATAGCAGTAACATTTGATTGACCATTGTCGAATTTTTCAAGTATTTGGAGACAGCATTCCTCGCGGCAGTGTTTTTGAGCTTCGCTCAAATTGTGAAAAATCCATCTAGCACAATACTTTCTTACCAGTAAGCGATCGTGTAAAATAGTTTGAACTTTACTCTTACCAATACCTAATGATGCCCCTATCTGCTGATATGTCGTTAGTTTGTCTGCTTCAACCATGAGCCGCATCGTTTTGATATTTTCCTCCATCACCACCGGCGTAGCATGCCCTTCTCTAACATCGACACTGAGGTGGGTGGGTACAACTACGTTTAAATTAATTGAACCAGTTATAAACAGTGGCACTGGATGGGGCTGCATCACCAAATGCTACCTTAAGTCTTTCATAACTTTGCAACAAAAGTCATAAAAAATCATTGAACGAAAAAATGTTCTCTTGTTGAATTCATTTGTCCGCAAACACTTAATTTTCAAATTGCCGTCGGAAATAAAAAACAAATGACAGCTTCGAAAATTTAATGACGTTTGACAAGCAAAGAGTTCTATTTTCAAATTCGAATTTGTTTTTTTTTCTATCGTACAATCGACAAAACGTAGCAAGGACAAGGCTTTCAAAAACTACAGTCCTCAGGAGCAAAGGTGTGCTTCTCCATGACAATGCCCTCGTCCACGCCGCCGCAGCTGCAAATGCTGCTGTTACCAGACTACCCCGACTCAAGGCCTGACTCCTAACTCAAGGCGGACTAAAAGATGAGAGATTTTGGAAAATCTCTCATCTTTTTAGTCCCTTGAGTCCGCCTGATGATGATGTGACCGCTGCGGATTTCGCTCATTTTAAAGACGAATTTTCTGACCATTTTAATACTGCGATAGAAATGCTAATTAAACGATCTGAAAAGTGTGTTCGTATGGATGGAGACTATATTGAAAAATAAATTTAGTTTCATGAACTTAAGTGTTCTTTTTCTTTGTCAGACCGGAAACTTTTGGACCTTCCGTCGTAAATAAGATAATCACGTTTTGCTACATATTATACAATCTCCGATAGCGATATCGGAGGAAACTGGCGATACATTAAAAAATACCAAGTGGTTTGAGATTTGTTACGCAAACGTGAATCCCTTACCACACAAAACGTGCCTTACTAACTAACCCTCGTAAACTTCACAAGCGTGTTTGTCAATAAATGGTAAACAAAAGCCTTTAATTTTACGCGATTAGAAGACTAGATTTACGACACAAAATGTGTTTGTAAAGTTTCTGATACTCTTACAAAATTTTCTTTTATATGAACAAAGTGCTTATCCACCCGCATGATTCGCATTTTGTTATATAAAATGGTGTTTGTCATTTTGAACTATAGTCGGAATTATAATTCGATTCCACATTTGACATTAGCTACTGTCATTTTGTAAAATAATGATACCACATATAATAGTGTAGTGATGAACACAAAAATCGATAAACAATCGCGATTTATGTTTATGTAATCATAATATTGGTGTGCCAATTAAAGACTAAATTATTGATTTTTATTTAAATAAATACATAATTATTCATAACAATTATTTATTAATTAGTAACCGCTGCTTTATTTTATAAAAAGTTAATATTTTTGTTTTTTTTTTATATTAAAAACAAAACTTATAATAAAAGAGCCTAGATAGTTTTCTGTATTGGCAACCCGTGCGCGCTCGTGCAGCTATCGCCATTTTGTTTATCTTGTCATTCGGCTTCATTCTCCTAGTCTGACTGCACGAATATCTCGTTTCATTGCGAATCGATATTTTGTTGGGTTTTTGTTAAAGTTTTGTTACGTTGTGTTTGTTGTTACGTTTATAGTTTTTTGTGAACTTTGAGTGAATCTATTTGTTTTGGTTTTCCATCAAAATGGATCCTCCGCCAAGTACATCACAAAAAGACGTGGATGTTTTCTTGTCTCCAAGAAAAAAACGTCCACGAAAAGCTTTCACTGTTACTGAAAAAGTAATGATCCGCAACGCATATAAGTACGTGAAAAATGAAACTTCTGCGCAATTGGAGGCCTTTGAAGTTGTGGAAGAAAATGAATGTATGAACAAAGTTGCTCACATATTGGGAATAACCTCACGCTCTGTTTGTAATGTTTTGAAGGAAGTAAATAAAGGTGCGCCGCCAACTCCCCCTAAAAAAACTGGACCAAAGCGAAGTTTCAAAGATAAAATTGATGAATTTACATTCTCCGCAATACGACGAATAGTTCATCAGTTCTTTTACCGAAATGAACCTCCAACCATTGCAAAGGTTAGTCAATCAGTCAGACAGTATTATTTTATACCTACATCTTTTATATATAAGTAATGATTCCAAACTATTATAAAATTTACTATTTCAGATTTTACAAGTGATGAACGATGATCCAGAAATGCCCAAGGTTTCCAAAGACACCCTCAGAAAAATTTTGAAGCATCTTAATTTTAAATTTGTTGCACGGTCACGCAAGAGCACACTTATTGATCGATATAATAACATGGCGCCAGCGTTACTTGCGATCTATATGTCAGTTTCGACGAGAAGGGAGACATATATATTATCAAGATGAAACTTGGGTTAACGCAGGTAAGGCTAACATTTTGAATTAATATACATTTACATTAAATTTAATAGTAATATTGAATGTTCATGTACTATATGTGATTTAAGGTCATACTGTAAAAAAAACTTGGGTGGACAAGCAAGTCACATCATCTCGGCAATCGTTTTTGGAGGGACTGACCACTGGATTAAAAAACCCATCTGGAAAAGGCAAACGTCTCATAATTAGCCATATAGGTAGTGAAGAAGGCTTCCTGGAAGAGGGGCTCATGATTTTTGAAGCAAAGAAAAATTGTGAAGATTACCATGATGAGATGAATGCAGTTTGTTTTGAGGAGTGGTTCGCTGGAGTCTTACCAAAATTAAGACCAAACTCAATTGTGGTGATGGATAATGCACCTTACCACTCCCGAAAATTAGAAACGGCACCAAAAATGAGCTGGAAAAAAGCTGCCATTCAAGACTGGCTTTTAAATAAAAATATTCATTACGAACCAGATATGGTTAAAGCTACGCTTTTAGAACTGATTCCACATAACGAGTCTTTTAATAAGTACGCTGTAGACGAAATGGCAGCACAACATGGGATCACGGTTTTAAGACTGCCCCCTTACCATTGCGAGCTGAACCCTATCGAATTGATATGGGCTCAGGTAAAGGGGCATGTAGCTCAAAATAATAAAACCTTCAAATTGACAGACGTGAGAAATTTATTTGAGGAAGGCATTCAAAAAATTATGGCCACCGAATGGTCTAAATGCGTATCCCATGTTGTCAAAGAAGAGGAAAAAATGAGTAGGCTAGATATGTTAATTGACAATATCACAGACACATTTATAATAAATGTTACAGAAAGTGACAGCGATAGCGATAGCGATGACGGCGACGATTTATAAAATAAAATATTACCATAATACATCTATTTGTTTTATTTCTCATGTTCCTTCATGATCACATTTATTTATTTATTTCACACACAATTATTAAAGAAAACTCTCAGATCCGTAATAAAATTAATCGTCATAACTAAATTATCCGTTCACAAATATTTAATTTCCTGATATACTTAGTTTACGAGAATAAAATTATAAACGAGAAGAATCGATCCGGAAATATTCCATTTCCGTATCGAATAATTTCGCAACGTTACTATTTAGTACTTGTCATAACGTTGCAACACTGAAAATTCAAATCTGGAATCGAATTAAAATTCCGACTTTAATGTTGGCATGTATCGCGGATGTATAGGGGCGACAGTCTCCACTTACCATCAGGTGGACTGTATGCTCGTCTGCCGCCTTCGTCCATAAAAAAAGCCCTACTTGAATCGAGGTGACAAGCGTTCGTATGCGTCCGGCTAGGCGGGGTTGATTTCAATCGCCAAAATGCGATTCGATGTTCAAAATTGAATCAAGCCTTTGTCGAATACCTATTTGGCGGACAAATGTAGTTTTATTTACCTATAGTTAAACAAACTTTTTTACTATTGACATTAATAAAACATTGTCAAACAGGCGAAGGTATCCTGCCCTAATAAAGTCGCAGGCTGCGTGTACACCATGATGGCCTTGGACGTGGACGAACACGTCAAGGAATGCATTTTCCGTGTGATGGATTGCCCGATTGGTACAGTCTTCGGAAAATGCTCCTGGCAGGGTAAGTTTGTCTACGGATCGGGTGCGGCGTAGGTAATTCAAAATTTATGGCCTTTAATAAACCTTACTACATTTAACTTTAACTATCATACTTCAGGAGGTTGGTTTCAAAAGTGGTCATGTTCATTTTAAGAAATTTCGGGAATTGACATTTTTATGTCTATAAATATCTAACAGTTATTGTACAGGTTGTGATAATGGAGTTTATTAGCAAAAACTTATCTATTTTTATGTCTTAGTGAAAATTCTCATAATATATAGGAAACACATAAAAAAACTGTTAATATGGATTTAATATGGACATGGCCATATTTGAAAATAAACTATGGACTCGGCTCATGTTGAAATATGGACATGGCAACTTTTGTTATGTAACTTGATAATTCCAAATTAAGTCATGTCAGGGCTGTACATTTAAATTTTTTATAAAGTAAATAAAAATCATATAAATGATTTTTTTTATTAAAATATACTCGTACTATCTTTGATAATAAGGTGTTTTTTTTTTTTCTTTTTTTTTGGGCCCAATTATCTGGCGCTTATATACATATAATCATTTCACCAAATGAACCACGACCGACTGTTCCATTAGATCGTCCTTTGGATGGAGTACAGAATTGTAATATGTATTATTATCACACAAATTGATAATTTTATATTAAGTTGATATTTGTGACAGCCCTAAAACAAAATATAATACAACAATAAAAAAAAAACAATTCTCTTTTGGTCTCTTAAGGCTGCCTTTTTTTCGGTATTTATCGGGGGGGAACCACTTCTATATTTTTTTCCATAATATTCTTATAAATTCTGATGAAAATGAATAAATTTCACTAAATTTTGCAATGTAGGTACACACGTTTGTACTTTGCACACGTGGCTACACGTCGTCGACGTTGACTAAATTACTATCAAAAAATTCAAATGGCGATTCAAAATAACCTCTCGCCATTGGTCGAAATGGAATTGCCCAATATTGAAACGAAGCTGTCAAAACTTTTTCCATTTTTGAAAGTGAGTACTTTTTTATCGCGTAATTTTTTAAAGATCTGACGGGAATTGACTACTTTTGAAGCTTAGTAAATGTCTTTTCCTCAATAACGATTTAGTAAATAAAATACATTAACCCGATTGGACTTGACCACTTTTGAAGCCAACCTCCCGACTTGAGATTTAGACAACCTCAAAATAGAGGATAGATTAATAAAACATACCTATGTTATCTATATACCTATATAGATTGCGCTTTTTATTGATTACGTAATAGATTCTCAGCTTCATTTACTCTACCGCTTACTTTTGGAAAAAAAATCTACTCGTTGTCCCCTTTAGACTGTATTATTCTGCATCTGAGAAGCCGTTAGGGCCGCCCCCGTTGCCAACCCACGGGCTTACATTGATAGCACATGATGATAATGATACAACTAACTTCAGCAAAACTAATTACACAAGAAGATATCTCATTATTTAGATTGAACAGTAACAGTCCAATGCGGTTACATAACCTATAAGTTAATTTGTGCAGGAAGCCTGAAGGAATTAATGGATCACTTCAAAGAGCGCCACCCGACCCACTGTAACATCACCACCGACGTTGACGTACAAATAAACAATGTCAACATCCAAGAAGACGAGCGCCACATGTATCTTTACTCTCAAGGGAAGATGCTTTTCATACTTACTTTCAAAGTGGATACTTTACAAAAGATGGCTTATTTTGCCGTTCAACATATAGGAAGCAAGAAAGTCGCTTACCAGCATATTTACGAAATACACGTTACGAGTAAAAAGGATGAGAGACGTAAGGTGGTATTCATTGAACATTGCTTCAATGACGCGCTAAAAATCGACGAGGTGTTCCGTCTGGGTAAATGTGGTATACTCCCCTTAGAAGTCCTCAACCATTTCATTAAAGATAAGCAGTTGTCCTTCAGATTCTTTATCAAGAGAATTCCGCCTGCAGTAAAGAATAAGAACGATAAAGGTGATGGCAAGGACGGTAAGGGCGACAATAATAAGCCAAATAATTACAAGCCTAATAATAATAAGCCAAAAGGTCCCGGACCCAAGCCTGGTTTTGCACCTAAAGGGCCTGGCCCAAAGCCTAATAAGGCTCAGGCTTAATTTTCAGTTATTTGTAGCGGCATATCTAATTTTATTTACGGTGTGCGCTCTCTTATTCCAAATTTATCGCTCTCTGTTCTCACATGCGCCTATGGCGCCGGCTAGACGGTCAATATTTATTTATCGCGATATTTGGATAGTTATCTTGAATCAAAATATGTTATTTTATGATGAGCTAGTGAGTCTTATATAATAGTGTTCAATCTATGTTCACCCTACACACAATATCCATAGGTAAGTGGATATTGTAATAATATTCACTTATCTACCGAGCACATATTTTTATCCAAAGTCAATTAAGAACGCGATATGGGCAACTAATGAGTGTCTCGTCTCCTTGTGTTTATGAATTAATTTAATTTTAGTGATTCTTATTTGTGTCAAAGTATTCATGACTGAGGATTTATTTTAACATGTTTATGTATATTCATACACTCACTAACGCATTATTTTAATGAATAATCTTTTGTTCGTAAAATAATGATTATTATTATTATTAAGTATAGAAGTCATAGTCCTATGTTGATTTGTTAATTTTGCATAGGTTGCATTGGTGGTACAATTGTTACGATTACCTACGTTTATCGTATTACTTTGTTCAAATTATCTACAGAGTCTTATCTTATTTTATTACGTAAATATGATTTCTCGTTAGTACGGCCATCGAAAGGTGTCACAAATAAAATATTCGGAATTGTTTACAAAGCGACATTTTTAATTATACTATAAAACGTCTTGAACTCTTCTAATGATACGAGTACATTGGTTATGTAGCTTTCTTTGTAAATAGATTTGAAAATGATGTAAATTAAGGAATGACAAACCGAAACTACATTAGAGAAGTCAATACTTTTACGAAGTTCATTTTTTCGTGACAATATTGAGCTTCAACTTCGCAAGATTTTTGAATTTGCCGCTCTTTTTTAGTGTCGTGTTTCGGTGACCAGGCTGTTTATGACAAAACCTTTGCCCTTAAGAAATGTCGGTATCCAAGCGAAAAGGGTTGACATAGGTCAGGGATGGCGAATTGATCTGCGTGCCATTTTTTCTAAAGAAATGTTTAATGAGGCCATTACGTGCCGTCAAACAATCTTGACTTAGTGATTAATGGTAAAAAAAATAAAACTGAATACTATCTCAACTTAAAACTCTTTATTTGCAACCAGAAATATACATTTTGTACAGCAATAGTTAACAGTTTTATGTTTATTTAAATGAAAGGAAAAATTAGTGCGACTTCTGCTGTTCCCGTTCCGGCACCGGTAGCCCCGTTCACAATGAACTTTGTTACTCAAATGCAGACGGAAAATAAATTGTTTCCATTAGGTACCTATTTAAATTTCTTGGTACCTAGGTACCTAGTGCCATTGGTTCGCCATCGCTGACGGGCGATATTGGAGTTATGAGCAGATTTATAAATTAGAATGACTGACTAATTAGTCTGAAAATGACAGGTTAGATAAATATTGTTCAGATAAAAAAAAAACTTAGTCAAAAAGTACATTTCGAGAAAATCAAAGATTCAAGTTTGATCTAAAAAATACTTTCTTAGGTTTTCGCGATTACTATACATAGCAATTAAACAACTTTGAACGGTTTAAATACGCTAAAATACGGTTTAAATACGGATAAATATACGCGATTTAAACCGTTCAAAGTTGTTTAATTGCTATAAAAAATACTTCTTATACATAACCTATATAAATATAACCATGTCAGACTTATTTATTATACTACAATCAAAGGGAGACTAAAGACTCAAAAAAGATCTAAGGTTCACATTTTGATGTTTAGTACAAATCACATAAATCTTTTCACCTAATATTTCTATCTAAAATATAAGTTAGAAACGTCATATAAAAATGTTCATGGCAGATGAATTGTAGATAAGACACTGTATATAATTCAAATTAAGAAAAATTCTTATTTTTTTCACCCAACTTTAGAAAATGTTGGAAACTAGACCCTATTACTTGGACGCCTACAAATAAAATCTGTCAATTTTTATGGAAGAGAAATGGTTAGATGGTATGGAAAACGTGTCAAATACGTATTATGGATTTCGGACAGCGAACAGCATAGACAGAAAACACAGGCCTATTTCTCCTTTTTCCCCATCTATACTACTAGCATCCTCTAAGCCACTAGCATACCTATTGTGCAGCTAGGAAGGGTCTCATTTATCGACAGAATGATAATAAAGGCGATAAGGCGTAAAGTGGCTTGCAGTGTTGTCGCAGCTGTTTACTGTGTTATCTCGAATGTTCAGATAGTGACGATGTACCTACCTATAACCACCGTACGTAATTTATAGATATGTACGAAGTTATTAGTATCTTCTAAGGCACGGGTCCGTTCTAGATCATGTTTAGAGCTCCCGCACATTTGGTAGCTGATCGGTCGCGGCCAGTGAGTTCTAGCATGAGTTGAGAATGAGTGTATTATGCAACCAGCCTCAATCGGCTAGTTATAGCGTTTATTCGCCGCAGTTTGCAAGATGCTTTGCGACGAACTCGTCGAAACTCTGGTTAACTAATGGTTTAGTTGCCTGGGCCTCAGTTCAGAACCATTTTGCCACTAATTTTGTTTTGCCAATCAGGATTAAAGCACATTGCTCTTTATTACGGTATTGTACATGGCGATTTATCTCTACCCATTAAAGAGACAACATGTTTCAATCATGTTCATCGCTATAAAGTTATAGAAATGATAGAAATATTTTTTGGACACTGCAACCAAAGAATCGATAAAGCTTTTGCCAAAATTATATCGACTTACATATCAAATTATCTAAAATTGATACTAATTTGGTGATAAAAATGTGTGGTATGGGACTTTTATAGCTCTAAATAATGTTGATTTTGGTGTCCGGAGCGAACGATGAAGTTTAGAGTGGGATGATCTGCTTTTGGGAGTATCGCCTCTAGCCAGAGTAAGGTCTGCTGTAGAAGCATTAATTAGCTTGCAGAGGATGGCCTCGGTTAGAGCATATCCATTAATAAACTCTATTTAAGAGCATTCTCGGCCATTATCCCTAGCTCCATTATTGCAGGGCAATGCAAGCCCGAATCGAATGCATCGGTCCGAAAGGGTACTCATACTCATATTCATTCGTGGACCGTCAGCATGTCGTTTCTAAGTCAATATTAGGAAGAGTTTCCTGTATTTGACGCCAAAGCAGAATCTGACTGACCACACTGCTTCTGAGAAGTTGTCTTTAGTGCCGAGAAAATAATTTTCCGGTGAAATAGCAACTCCTCAATGCGCACTGTTGTTTATTACAGATACTCTACTTATGTGACCCACTGCCAAACAGCTTTGGTTTTTAAATAATTTTATTGTCGTGAAGTACTAAAATACTAGTATTTGCTCCCGACTGAGATTCGTTAATAGGTATTTTATTTGTTTGGTTGACAAAACTATCATTGTAGCCCACAAAATTGTAGGCTCATGAGTAGAATCACTACGGGGTTTATCCCGGTTAATCCTGTTTAAGACAAGTTAACATCTAATTAACTAATTACCTACATGTAATTTTAAACTAAACTCACAATCCTACTCACGAAAATTTATACAATAATTAACTAGAAGGCTTGTTGTACCCATTGTTACTGCATTTTCTGATAATAACCATTGTTCAGTGCTATAAGCTTTACAAACACCAGTGTCTCAGTCACGTATAACAACATACTATTGTTAATCTCGAATATCTTTATATTTTCGTGATTACTAGTCCGATTTTAACTAAAGCTTTTCAAAATTCGAAATAAATTCTTACACAATAATGAAAACGGCAACGGTCGTAACGTTTGCAAGATTTGCCCAAGCGAACAGACAAGTAGATACTCGTACTCTTATTCAGTGGCGCAGCAACAGTTTAGCATCAGGGGGTGTGCAACTCAAAATCACATTTTACAAGCTTAAGCTCTTAAAACCATAAATCGCAATTAAGACCGAAGATAAGCGAGCAAATTAAAAGTCGGAGCTCGATTCAAAACTTTTAAAAATCCTTTGCTGTTTTTATCTGTTGTTGAGCCTTTGCTCTGATTAGAAATAGGTAGCAAGGGCGTAGTAAATAGGTGTTATTTAGGGAGGGCAAGGGAAACAAATTTTCTTATAATTTTAAATACGGATTGCATAATGCAGAAAGTCTGTTACTTATAAGAATAAGGGAAGACCCTATACCATGCAAGCGCCCCACCCTGATTACCGCCATGCTAGGTAGTAGTACTTTTAGTAGTGCCATAAGTATAAATAATACACTTGTATTATTTACCATTCATATGGTAAGTACCTACCTGCATTCTATGTGAACACAAAACCCAATGAGGTGCAAGAGCCACAAATGGCTAATAAAATGAAAAAATGCTGTGATATGATAATTTGGAACGTAAGAGTTGTTACAACTAGTCATAGCCTATCTATAACGAGCATCATAGGACTATATTTATTATGTTAGCCATACGTTCTACATTTGTATATCGTCTTGTAGTCGATCGTATCATGTTCTTTCAATAAATAAGGTATGGGGATAATGAATGTTTTATTTTAACGAGTTACCCTCTTTTTTTTTAAATTTTTTAATTTTAATGCAAGTTAAATACATTTTGCTTTTAGTACATAACTTTACCTATAGAGTTATACAAATCACCCCACAATCTGTATTGATATTACAAAAAGTTAGCAATTCTTTAGTGATAAGATATTATATCACTAGCTGTCAAATCGTCAACTTAGGACTTTTATATAGAAAGATGCCAGGCGAGGAGACAGTCCACCTGATGGTAAGTGGATACTGGCGCCGACGAATGTCCGCGATAACGTCACCTTAAAATGACAAAGGTTTGTATGCACCCAGATGCACTGCCTACTTTAGGAATTAATAAAAAAGGGTTGCGAAAATGGCGTATAGGCATTATGGGACTGGTTTTCCTTATCCCAATTCTCCTTGGGAGGGAAGGGCTAGTCATTACTCAGTACAGAGTAAAGACCAGCCGGCGCGCGGCTCACTCACGTAGAATCAAAGATAAACTAGAAATGAACAATAAGCTCTATTGAAGAGCTCCATATCCTAGCGTAATATGAGCCACGGCTGGCAGTCCATCAACAACTTTCGGGTTCGCGGTAGTGTCTTTTTAACCGCACTTTACGCAGCGACCAGTGGCGTAACTATACCGCTGAGGCCCGTGGCAAATTCATAGGATGGGGCCCTCGCTCAACGTAAAGAAGCTCATCCAAAGTTGCAATTTCTTTTCAATAAATCACGAAAGTACGTACAAAATGCTGTTATAATTTTGGGCATTTTTCGATGATTTTTAGTAACTCCTAATTTAACCCTTAATAACCTAGAGTTTCAATTTTGATACTAATATTTTAAACCGAATATTCACATTACTATTAGTTTTTTTTTATATGTTGGCTGTATGTATTTTACTGTTGTATAGTATTCTATCCAACGAAATTAAAAAAAAACAAATATCATTATTGTTTTATTTTATCTGTGACATATTACTTGCGCGGCAAAGTGAACAAGTAAACACATTTTACTAAAAGTTTTGTTGAATATAAATTTGATATATTTTCTTTTTCTGAAGAATATAAATACTTTTGAGGTAAGTGAATACATTATTTTCGCTATGATATAATTATTTTTAGCAAATGCATGTTTTACTTGAAGAAATTAGTGCTTTTTTTTTGGTATCAATATTGATACTTCAGGCATTCCGCCCTACATAAAACCTACCTACTAACTCTTTAGCTATAAAACTTTTTGAACTTTCGTTTCATATTTTTTCTGCATAGCTTGGTGTGGGGATTACTTTTGTTTTTATTTATTATAGAAATTTATTAAAATGCGGCCAGAAGAGATTGAGAACATATTGAAGCGGTTAGAAAATGGTGAAATTTCGGAAGACGATTCCACCGACAATGAAGATGACATAGACTATTATTCGAGCCAAAGAGATCGTCTGATGGAGCTAGATGATGAAGAGGATGTAGGTAATTTTCCCACTGACCCAAACTTGGATGCAGATCCGCCTGCAGCAAACGTAGATACCGACATGCAACATAATTTAGAGACTGTTGAACGAAACCCAACTCCTACAACCAGCAGCCAGAACAACCTGCAAACTGCACCTTTCAACTCTAGAAACTTAGTGTGGAGAGTAAAAAATATGGATTTAGTCCAAAATGCTTTCCAGTTTGCTGGAAATACTGAGTATTCACAAGAAATTATGAACTTAGACACTCCATTTCAGTTTTTTTCTTATTTTTTCGGTGAAGACATTTTGAGATTTCTAGTGGACGAGTCAAATAAATATGCCTTCCAAAAGAATCCCAACTTTACAGAACCTGTAACTGTCTTAGAATTACGTAAATTTATTGGAATTCTTATTTTTACTAGTGTATATCATTATCCTAGTGTCCGGTCATACTGGTCAAACATTACAAAGTTTGAACCCATAGTACAAACAATGAATCGCAACAGATTTGATAAAATTAGAGAAATTTTTCACATGAATGACGACTCTAAACATTTGCCCATTGATCACCCCCAGCACGACCGACTGCATAAAGTAAGACCAGTGATAGACTATTTGAACAAGAAATTTATTACTTTACCATTTGAGCATCGTCTATCACTAGACGAGCAGATGTGTTCCACAAAAATGAAACATTTTATGAAACAATATTTACCCAACAAGCCCCATAAGTGGGGATTCAAATTATACGTGTTATGCTCTCTGTCTGGTTATGCCTACAGTTTTGAAATTTACTCGGGAGCTAAGGACATGGACCGTTTACCTGGCGAACCAGACCTCGGAGCTGTGTCGAATACAGTTATTCGATTGCTACGACCAGTACCAAGGCATGTCAATCATATAATTTATTTTGACAATTTTTATACGAATATTCCTCTGGTACATTACTTGACCAACGAAGGTATTTATTGTCTTGGAACAGTACAGAGAAACAGGCTTGGAAAGTCGTGCAAGTTGCCGGAGAAACGGGAGATTATGAAATCCAACGTACCCAGAGGAACATATCACGAAAATGTGGCCTCTCACGAAGGCCTAGAATTGTCGGCCACAAGTTGGAAAGACAACAAACAGGTATTATTACTATCCACGTATGTTGGCGCTGAACCAGCGGATACTATAACCCGCTACGAAAAAAAACTAAAGGCCAATATTCAAATATCATGTCCTCGGGTTGTAAAAGAATATAATGCACACATGGGCGGCGTTGATTTGATGGATAGCTTCATTGGTCGATATCGCATCCGCATAAAGTCGAGAAAGTGGACAACGAGGCTCTTCTACCACTTGTTAGACATGACTGTCATCAATGCTTGGGTACTGTACAAAAAGGTAAACACAAGGAAAGGAAAACTTCAGAAGAATATTATGAAGTTAGCAGATTTTAGAACTGAGCTTGCCGATACTTTATGTAGATATCAAAGTCACTCAAAAAATAAAAGGGGCAGACCCAGTACCAACAGTCAACAAGACAATACAGTACCCTCTAAAAAACCCCGGACAGGTGCACAAGTACTACCCCCAACTGACGTGCGTTCCGATTGTATTGGCTATGAAAAAATATTTATGGAGTCTAGGAATAAATGTAAATTTAGTAATTGTAGGAAACTTACCTCCTGGTTCTGTAAAAAATGCAAAGTATCGTTATGCGATAATAAAAACAATCGATGTTTCGCATTATTTCATGCATAGGTCATTTAAGATTTCTTTATGGCCATAATGCCTGAAGTATCAAAATTGATACCTGTTTTTTTTTTTAAATAAATATGTAAAATAAATATTGTGATTTATTTAGCTATTTTTCCCTTCATCTAGACCCTCAAGCAAATACAGTAATATTTAAAAAAGAAGACTCGCGTAAATCAGGCTACTAAGGGTTAAAGGGTGTATTGAATTAAATAACAATTTTATTTTTTAGTAGGTACTACTTTAGTAGGTAACTTAATTAATTGAAAACAAAAATATTTTATATTAAATTTTATAAAAAATAAATGTCAGGATCCTCCCGTGCTCGCGTCCCTCTCTGCCCATGGCATTTTGCCCGCTATGCCACTCTATTGTTACGTTCTATTGGCAGCGACTCTATATCAAGGAAGTGCAGATGAACCACTCGACAATGAGCAGTGCTATGGTAAAAACCCGAAGTTTGGGGGATAGGGAATGTTCTGAAGAGCTGTTCAATTTGATGTCAACTTCGGGTTTTTACCATTGCACCGCTCGTCATTGTTGTGCGGTTTATCCACACTTCCCTGACTGCACACAATGCGGTCAGACACTTATACCACAAACCGTTACACTACTGTATGGGGCTCTTCAAGATAACTGTAAACAGGATTGTGCAAGGTCCGCAAGCCCCCTGGTGTTGCAGATGTCCATGGGCGGCGGTAACCATTTACCATCATGTAGCTCGCCCACCTGTCTGCCATTCTAATCTATAAAAAAATGTTCACAAATTAACATGAATGTTTCTAAAATAAACAATCATATTACAATTAACAAAGTTTATTTATTTTCTTCTAAAAATACACTTAAACGCTATTGTAAGTCTGGATGAAAATTGCCTTTCTGTTTCTTTGTTCTCTCAGCAGGGCGGACAACAAATAGTTTACCAAACAGTGTTATCCTAAGATTTCTCACACTCATCTCAAAAACATTATCCTTTTTCGGAATAGTTGTAACTACATTATCTTTTGATACAAGTTTAAATGTGTTTTTTGTATCCATGACACAAATGCCTTCCTTTCCAACATAACTAGGACATTTTGACCTGAGTACTTGTAACTTGCTTCCATGAAAGTCTGCCTTGTAAACAGTTTGTGTAAAGCTCTCCCAACCTTTACTTCCGCACTCTGGTATCGCTTTCTCTAATTCCAACATTTGACTCATATAATCCAACCAAATGCCGTGCATTGGTAGAACATCCTCGTACTTTACACCATTTCTAGGTATTGAATAGAATCCCAGTTTTTTCTTCTCCTTCCTAGTTAAGGTTATTGACTTCTTTGTATTTTTTTTCCTTTTTAAACGTTTCCCTCTCTTCTTCGCGAGAAGAAAATCCTTTCTGAGTTCAGTTTCTATTTTTGGTACGTCTGATTTTTGCACATGTGATTTTAAAAAGTCTACAACAGCTTTGGTTTCTTCTTTACCAACAGTTGTTGATTTCCACATGGTTTATTTGGTTTTATCACTGTCTTTAATAATGAAACTTGCGAGTATTCAACATTGATAGTTCTTTTTAACGTTTAATATCAATATAATTTAAGCAATAAGGTATTTTTTGTATATATAATTTCAGTTTCATCCCTCGTTGCTAAATTCCTACAATGTATTTTTCACCAATTTTTTTAAACTGTTTGAAAATATTTAACAAAACACTGGAGGTGTCAACATGTGAATTGTGAACCATTTTTTTTTCTTTTCTTATGTGGCATTTGAGGCAATGGTTATCTATGGTACAATTAGCATATTCTGTCAGTGTTAAGTTTTTCTTTTTAATAAACAATTTCAAAGTCTAAAACGTATCATGTCCGTGTCCGTCGAAGTAAATCAGTCCAGTCCCGTCGAAGTAAGATAGGAGACGCTCAGTAAAGCTATAGAGGAGCAGAAGAGGATTTCTTGTAAGCACATGAAAAATACAGTCTCACGGTTTTATTTGATTATCACAAATACTTTGAAGTTTAATAAATTACAAAACGCCCAATACACATTTTTTAAAATAATCAAGCAAAGACAACTTTATACTTGTTGAATTCCCGCCAAAAAGTCGATTTGAAAGATACATCTGGCAGTTCATTATTGACATTGAAAGATGTCAGTCATATTTTTGTAAAGATATACATAATTTAGGAACAAAAATGGAAAAATTGGCAACAACGAAATTATCAGACCAGGGACTGGACAATGACGTGATAAAAACAATTCTGTTTATTAATTATTTATTAGTTGCTGTGGACTAATAGCTATACCAGTGTCCAAATGAATTATATAGTAAAAACATGATACCGGTGTTATGATAAGTGATAATGATAACCTTGAAATAATTTAGTTCATATTTTAGTAATAAAATATTATAATATCTTGTGGCGTTAATTACTTATTAGTTATTTAATACACAGTGTGATCAAAGTCTCGTATTGTATACTCTTCTTACTAACTTTCTAAAATGGATTCTAAAGTTCCTACAGTTAAACTTTCGAATGGATATGAAATGCCTATAGTTGGTTTGGGGACTTATTCGGTAAGTTTTTATAACTTTTTGTGTATCTAAAAATAACCACGAGCCATATTATGAACTTTTGATAAACTAACTGAGTTCTGCTTTAATTATCTTTCCTGAATAGTTCAGTTTTTAAATCTAGTGTATAAGTAGGATCAGGGCCGTCTTAAGTCTATTCTGCGCCGGGGTGCGGGAGTGTATCCTAAGACAGTCAAACATCCTATTGTGTATCCTATGACAGTCAAATATCCTATTGTGTATCCTATGACAGTCAAATATCCTATTGTGTATCCTATGACAGTCAAATATCCTATTGTGTAATTGTTTACTATAGCGTTATATTTTTTCATTACCTTTAAAAGGTGAGCGCCCGGGGTGCACCGCACCCCTTGCACCCCCTGGTAAAGACGGCCCTGAGTAGGATGGCATTCTTCAAAGATCACCCTCGATACGTTCATAATACGAAATTGCAAGGCAGGTTATTTCCCAGCGTAAAGTGACTGGCAATAAGAGCTTGTAATACGTAATACTGTACGTAATTTGTAAAGTTTGTGGTGTTCTAGGTTCAATATAATGTGTGAGAGTATCTGAAGTGATATAATGAGGAGAGAAGGTATAGAACTTAGAGTGGTATACTTAACAGAATTAATTGATGTTGGCCTATAATAGGATTTGGACCTCCCCTTGTCACGAGAGTCAATGTTGCACTGGATGTTGCGAGTTGGCAAATCTATGCTTTTTGGGGTCATATAGCTGACAAGCCAGTGTCAGGTTGTTACTGCCCAATATAATATTTTGTTGTTCATTTAGCATAAGTTGGATATGTGTAGGATGTGGAGATATATATTCTATTCCAATTTGTCCAAAATGTAACCAAACATGGCAGCCTGAGCTAACTGTCACAGTCTTAAATTAAATAATGAGGTGATAATTATTTACAGATCCATAATTTGATTAATTGAGAATGCAAGTTTACCCAGATTTAAAGCTAAATGTTTAAATATTTCATTGTATTTTTTTTATTTTTGGCAAATCGTTTGGAACGGACTATAGGTAATTCCTATTGTATGTGGGCTTCACAACACATAAACATTGTTTCATTTATACAAAGTTTGTATGACCAGTAAGAGACCGTACATCCTTTTGTTGTCTCAGATTTGAACCCGCGACCTATGGTTGGTGATATATAGTATGCTGACATTAGATGATAGACCACTTGGTTCAACCAGTATTAATCAGACAGGTTGCCATTTTAATAATTATTATTGTGGCTGTCACAATAGAAGCCAGTTAGGTGAAAGTTGAAGAATAATTTAAAACTTCATTCCATGGCTAATACTTTTCAGCGGAAGGCTGAGTGTGGTCAATACAAGCAGGCCGTTGAATGGGGCATAGAGGCCGGCTACACACTTATTGATACTGCCTCCAGTTATTATAATGAGGAGGAAGTTGGTGAAGCAATATCTGTGAAGACCACATCTAAAGATGGTCCCATTACAAGAGACAAACTTTTTGTGACTACAAAGGTATTTGCTTCATTTGTTACTGTGAATTTAAGAAGTGGTGAAACTTACTTGTGAAATTTGACAGTGACCAAGCTGGATTCCAAATCCATTTTTAAATCTCCAGAGGTAGGCAGCACATCCAGGGGCGTGCCAACAAAATTAATTTATTTAAAGATAAATGTTTGTTATAAATAAATAAATAAATGTTTAAAAGAATAATGTTTGTTTAGGTCGAGATGTGTGTTTATCTTTGTGTGTCTTCGAATCCATGACACAGGAACACTAGACTGGCCCATTGAGTATTGCACTATTTATGTATAATTACTAATAGACGTTGACAGTTACTAATTTCTAACATTCACAGTAACAACTACAAACATACATACATTTAACTTACCTATTACATTTCTCAATGCTCTACAAAGTTATAAAGCGTTGGTAGAATTTAAAAATAGTTTCATTATGTTTTCAGTTGTGGAATGATCGTCACGCCGAAGGGGATGTGGTGCCAGCATTGAAGGAATCTCTTGCGAAGCTCAAGTTGGACTATGTTGATTTGTATCTAATGCACTGGCCATTTTCTACTAATGTAAGTTATTGTGTATTTTATTACAACAATTTTTGTTTATCATTTTCTACAATAAATACTTTTAAAAAATATATATATTTATAATGCTTTTTTTGCTCCTCATATTTGCAAAATAAAAGGACAAGTGTTGTCAGTTGACTTTCTTGTTTTTAAATGAGCGAGAACGCGAATATGTAAACACCGAGTTCGCCTCGCCACTCCTACCTTTGATAACTACGAGCGAACTACGTTCGCTGAAAACTGAACTACGAGCGGCACTGTTTAAGGTTGCCGTAGACGATACTGCTGCATTACATGCTGTGGTGGTTCAAGCCCAGATATGTGATCGTCTATATATTTGAATCTATGTATAAGAGCTTAGTTACTTCATTACAGGATAACTTCAGTGCTTATGAGTATGAGGATAGTCTTTGTGGCAAATGTAATTAATTCAATCGCGTCTGATTATGCAAGTGTGCAATGTAGTGATGGTATTCCCAAAATAACAAGTCATATATTCACTTCGGCTTACTTTAAATGGACCTTTAGGTATTTACGGAAAGGGGTCGTTAAGACCTCAAGAGTAGCTTGTCTCGAATTAGTAATGTACAGAGGCAAATTAGGCCTAGTAAGTGCCCCGACGCGCGTATATGACTGTTAATTGAGTCAATGGCAAAGCCATCTTGCTGCCCAAATCACTCTGGCATTTACGGGGATTTCCTACGGCCTGGCTCAAGGCTTCCACGCATGGAATTATGGGGCTCGAATTCAACTCCTTTTCATCGCTGAGAAGCGGTTAAATCAACACGTCCTAGGACATGGATAATTATAGGCGCACAAAGCTGCCTTGCCCCGATACCATGGTAAAGTTTTATATTATATGTATATATCAGTTAGGGTTCTATTCGGCCGAATAGAGGTCGGAGTTGATTCGATAAGAGAGGAATGTGTGTGTTCTGATGCCCAGATTTGCTAGCTAGCCGCCGACAACGTTTGCACAGTTCAATTCTGACCCAGAATTGCGTCTTAAATTCAGGCCGATCTCAAGATCAGCTATGGCGATGGATACACAATGAAGATCCTTTTATCGTGTAGATGTCCATCGGAATCCACGCGAGGGAGCGTCTCTCGGTCTGCGCCTTTAGTGGTGTTAAGTTCCCACACTAATGCAAACTTAGTTCATATAAAATGTGCTATCCTTGACTATAAGCATTGAAATAACCACTGTCTTGCAATTTATTAAATATACTAAATGAATTCAGTATCCATATTTTGAGATAGGTTATGATCTCCAAATCTGTTATAGAGTAAACTAATACTTACGACAGCTCGGCCTCTCCATCTGTCTCGTGTCTTGTGTTCAATTTAGACCATCGGCTCAAAGTCCAATTATATATGCAATGTATGCTTGATATTAATTTCAAGACTCTATGATTACCAAAAGCTACATAGTGTCCGAGTATAGCTTGAGCTATTACTTGAGTCCTAGACAGAACTGGCTTTGTTCAATTAAGATCGGATAGAAGTTTGGTTTATCCATCTTTCAAGCTCAATTATAGAATTTCTAGCTTCGTGTATAATTCGTAAAAATAGCCTAGGCGTGTACTATGGGGTTTTGTGGATGAAACTTGTACTTATGTACTTTATTTATAATGTAATTCGCGTTCTGCGTGATTTTATGAACTGAATAATTATCATACTTTAAAACTCCATTTTACCTTAGCCAAATGGGGAAGGGAATTAACTCTAGACCATTGAAATAGCAGAAATATGAAATTAAGAATTATTTATTTCATAACCAAATTATAATCGAATCTGAGTTGATTATTTAGATTAGATGTGACCGATTAAAGTCACATCTAACCGAGTCCTTCTATTCCTAGGCTTTGTATATAGGGAAAAAGAAGACCCAAACAAAAAACCCTATATGCCGTATTACTTAATTCTAACACAATTATTTACACAAGACTTAGATCTATTCGTAATAAAAGAAACATACATAGTAAATTACACGTTTATTGTGTATGCGATGAGGTGTTATTTAATTGAAGATTGAACTCTAGTTTAATCCAGGATAACCTGCCTGAATTTATGTCTGGCAATTGGCTCAGTACATAATGATATATATATATATATATATATATATATATGTGTGTGTTGGTTTTCATTAATATCATTTTAATAGTGACTCGACATACATGAGAGTGGTTTTGTTTAGAACTAGAATAACATGATTATGTACTCAATTAATCATCATTTGTTACCAAGCACATTATTTCGAGAAGACTCTTTATTGAGCTGGATTTTAGTATGATCTTTGGATATTTACACACCTCATCTCACACAGACATGATTTATAACAGTTTATACACATTTATATACACATCTGCTCATAACTTTGTTCACATGTCCATAATTTAATGTATCTTTCATGAATCGTAAGTGCTGATCAATTCATTATATTTAATTAGGTGATTGTATGGGCTCTAATGGTATTTCTTACCATTCTCGTCTTTATTATTCGACGGCATCTGGTAAATAGGCATAATTATGGTAATTATTATAATACAAATATAAGAAATTGCTATCTCCCAATACGATCTGTGGTTAGTCAATAATTCATATTCCTTATCAGATATTATATCCATTGTCAAATAGCTTGTTTGTTTATGTTTAGCTACAAATGACAGTTAGTTATATAACACTGTGTACAAAGTTATGAGGCACTAAAATAATTATGATAGTTTGTACTTTACCAGACAACTTTTCTGGTCCAACTTATTTTATTATTCCCGCCTATCTTATACAAATTAAATTGGAAAACCTTTTTTACTACTACACACACTATAAAGAACTATTATCTAGATCGGGCTAGCGTGAGCTAGTCAAGACTTCTATCTGGTTCCTTCAGGGAGCAAAAGCGCGCGAGCTCGACCAAGGATGAAACCGTTGTGTCCTCTCTCCTCATGTTCGTCTCAAGCGCAGCCAGCTCTCCAGCCACGCCCTGATGCTGCTCCTTGCCAATGGGAAAAAATCAAAGCCAGTTATTTGCTCCTGATTGGTCCGTATCTTAGCGTCACCGTGCCGCGTCTTGGCGCTAAAAAAAATTGTCGGCAGAATTCTCGCGATAATAATTTCTTTTGTGCATGTCGACCCATGGGCCTTCTACACGTGCATGCAATCATTTTTACAAACTGTCTCCCCTTTATAAATTTACGACTTTTGTCAAGCATCAAGCATAGGCGAATTCCATAGAATTCGTGTCACTAATGGCTCTCAACAGTGTAACACTTGCACATTTTAAGATATTAACTCCGAATACAAGTTAATTTATCGTCATTAACAACAACTCGATGGGTTGTCTAGACATCTTAACATTTATTTTATGCAGATGTCTTTCGGCGATGAGAGAAAAAAAGATAGGATTTGTTTTTGGCAACAAAAACCCTTCTTATTTTTGAATTTTAAATAATGGCTAAATATCTCTCTAGTTGGCCATCTCACACTCCCCCAAATAGATTTTGAAACTCGACTTCTCCCTTCTGATATTTTCAATAAGCAAAGTTTTAAAATATATTTCTCCTCATCCTATAAAAAATAAAATTATTTCCATCGACTACTGTACTAATTCTGGCTCAGTTCCCACGCCTTACAAACTATTCTCACAGCACCAACTTCCCTTTCATTCATCCGTTTTTTTTCGTGGTTTTTTTTTTCGTGTGGGTTCGCTTTTGTTATGCTTTCGATAACATTTCCATTCAACGCCGCCCCTTTTTTTTTCTTTATTTGTTATTTGTTTACTTGTTTGGTTACGTAATAACGAAACAGGTGTATTGCATTATAATTTCCTTTGATCTTATTGGTTTTTCGGCAATTAGAGTATAGACGTTGTCATATGGTACTGCTCCTATTACGAAAGGTCCTTCATACAATCGTACAAACTTTTGAGTTATTTTCTTGCCTGCGTCGGACTTGGCAAAGACTTTTAACTTTACAAGGTCACCTATCTCAAATCGAATTAATTTATGATTCCTATTATAGTGAGATTCGCGAATAGCAGCTGCTTTTGCGGCATTCAATCGCGCTTGTTGACGGATTTGCTGTATTTCCTCCTCCTGATATCTCTTCCTGCCGTATTTTCCGTTCAAGAAATCGGTAGACAGTGTGGTTGTCCTCCCATTTACTATCTCATCCGGTGTATACCCTGTGGTAGTGTGGATAATTTGGTTGTAGCACTCCTCTATTCTTGGTGTAGGTAAGCGGACTGCAGAATGGAGTAGCCTCTTGTTTGATGATCTCTAACCCTTCTAATTCTTCTAAACCCTTCCTTACTTGTTCCCTATGTGCTAACGGTACTGGATAACTCCGTTTGATAAATGGTGTGTCATCTAATAACTTTATAGTATGCTCGTACTTGTCTGTTCGTCCTAAACCATCGGCAAATACCTTAATATGTTTTTCTAATATAGGTATCAACATTCGCTTTTGTTCTAAGTTTAAGTCAGTCGTGTTTAAATGGTCCGTCCATTTGTTTCTACATTCCACCTCTTTATTTGACGTGATGCCTTCTGTTGGTAGCGTGATCCGATTCAGCATTGTGTTGATAATGGTAGCGTTCTTCTCTCCCCCTAGTCGTTCGATCTCGCTATCTGAGTTCAGTCTAACACTAGACCTAACTCCTAAATTTTCTATCGTCAGTGTCCCTTCTTGACCGCAATTCACTATTCCTTTCACTCTCTCTAGCCAGTCATAACCTAGTATCAGAGATCTAGGTAATTTCCGCATAATTAATACAGGTGCTTCTACAATTGAATTACCTAACTTGAATTCTATCAATACCAATCGGTTTGTGCTCTCGCGTCGTGAACCAAACGCTCCTTGTATCTGTATAGCTGGTATGGCAATCTCGGGTAATTCTCCGCTCTCTTCCTTCATCGAATCGTATAACTCCCGCGTTATACCACTTATTTGACTTCCGGTGTCGATCAGCGCATTTATGTGCCGACCATACAATTGTACACATATTTCAGGTAACTTAGGTAACGAATAATTTTCACATACGTCATCGCTCTCGTCTATCTCGTCGATTTCGTGACAAATAGTGTACACTCCTCTGTCTCTCTTCGTACAAAATTCACACACTGAACCCTTCTCATCGCACTCCTGTACGTGGCAAAACTGGTTGTCCAATAAGATTCCAATCCCTGTTGCTAATGATTGGCAATGTTGGTCTTCGTCTTGTGATTTTGTTCCTAATGGGTATTTGAGACCCCTTCCATTTGTTCCAAGCTTTTATCCAGGTTTCCATCCCTTTCCAACGAGTATGTTATAGGCTATATTTTTCTCACTAAGGTGCGAAGTCTCTGTAGTCCTTCCATCACAAAATAATAATAGGCTATTATGACTTCCTTGGGCCGGAGACTTTAGTTTTTTGTTTGCTTGTCCTCCCCCACAAGTCTTGCCGAAGTGGAAGGTTCACTTTCCTTGACAAAATCGATAGCTGGTCGATTAACGGTAGCTTCGTTTTTCCTCGTGATAGCCGGTGCTACCCGATTAAAGTTGGTTCTATAACCCAAACGTCCACGTAGATGTCCCCTCCCCCTGTACGCATCTCTCCTATTACGCCATACATTCGCCGACATTGTCGCGGTGATAGGCCGTCTAAACTGCCTATCCTTCCGGTCGTTCCTGTTGAGGTTATTCGTCATGACATTTTTCCGTTTCATTATAATGTTTTGTTCTAAGCTTCGGAGGAACTTAGCGCCATTCATGATAGTAGGTTCTTCTGCTCTCGTGAACCACAACCGTTGAATGTCTACTGAGTAATGTCTCATTATCGAGTTAACGAGATCTCGTTCGCTAAATGCTATCGTGAGTGATTGCATAGTCTCGGCTTGCTCAGCAAAGTGTTCTGACATAGTAACACCCGAATCGTCCGAATATGTTGTATTTATCAATCTATATCTGACAGATTCCTGAATTTGTTCGGTCCAATAATTGCGACGAAAGTCCGTCTCGAAGTCCGTAAAAGAGGTCCATTCCTTGGAATATAATTCCATCACCTTACGTGCATGTCCCGTGACACATTCTAGGGCTATATCAACCTCTCTATCATTAGCATTCAATGCCTTGATGTACTTTTTCAATCGCTTGAGAAAACCAATTGGGTTCGACAGCGGTTTTCCATCAAATATAGGTTTGCTAACCGTGGGTTGGATCACAAATATGTTGCGCGTAGTTGAAGATGATGTGCTAACACTCTCAGATGTAATGCTCGCGGATTCCTGCGTCATGTTTCCATCGCTGCGACTACCTTCTTCTTCTACTGTACCGCGCGATGATACGCTCGTCGTATCCTTCTGTCCGTCACTACTGTTTGAGCTACTCAACTGCTCTAACTTCTTGTTAAATTCATCCATACGTTGTAGTAACAATTCCAACGTCGTATTATTTAAAGGTTCCGTAATTCGTTCGTCACTTTCACTCGCATTCGTCTTTCCTCTCCCTTTCACTCTCTTACTTTGTCTCTCAGACATCTCTACGACTAAACTATTCTCGTACAACTTGTAATAACAATAGGGCTACCCTAGACCTTCGTTTGTTTATTACTTTCGCTTTCGTGTTTCACGACAGTGTTCTAGCAGTCATAAATTTGTAAAGGGGATAAAATAATAATTCGTAGAGACACAAAATTGCAAAATTTAAAATGTATAAGATTAGGAAAGGGGTAATATAATAGTAGTCCTATCGTCCTAGGTTTTTTTGTCGACCTGAAAGTTCGTATCATCTTACTATTCGTCCTTTCCATATTGTTACACATAATTTACACATAACCATATAGATCGTGTAAGTCATACACACGATAATTCACAATAATTCCTGCTTATCAATTGGTCAATATTCCCGTAAATGAAAGGCTTATTTTACGTCTAAATACACGATTCTTTTTTTTTTTTTTTGTTCTACGTTGTGTTTTTAGTAAGTTAAATTTAATAAATCCAATCGTATTGTTTTTTCGAATACGTAGTTGGATCGCTGGTCTGCGGCACCATTTTCTGTGGTGGTTCAAGCCCAGATATGTGATCGTCTATATATTTGAATCTATGTATAAGAGCTTAGTTACTTCATTACAGGATAACTTCAGTGCTTATGAGTATGAGGATAGTCTTTGTGGCAAATGTAATTAATTCAATCGCGTCTGATTATGCAAGTGTGCAATGTAGTGATGGTATTCCCAAAATAACAAGTCATATATTCACTTCGGCTTACTTTAAATGGACCTTTAGGTATTTACGGAAAGGGGTCGTTAAGACCTCAAGAGTAGCTTGTCTCGAATTAGTAATGTACAGAGGCAAATTAGGCCTAGTAAGTGCCCCGACGCGCGTATATGACTGTTAATTGAGTCAATGGCAAAGCCATCTTGCTGCCCAAATCACTCTGGCATTTACGGGGATTTCCTACGGCCTGGCTCAAGGCTTCCACGCATGGAATTATGGGGCTCGAATTCAACTCCTTTTCATCGCTGAGAAGCGGTTAAATCAACACGTCCTAGGACATGGATAATTATAGGCGCACAAAGCTGCCTTGCCCCGATACCATGGTAAAGTTTTATATTATATGTATATATCAGTTAGGGTTCTATTCGGCCGAATAGAGGTCGGAGTTGATTCGATAAGAGAGGAATGTGTGTGTTCTGATGCCCAGATTTGCTAGCTAGCCGCCGACAACGTTTGCACAGTTCAATTCTGACCCAGAATTGCGTCTTAAATTCAGGCCGATCTCAAGATCAGCTATGGCGATGGATACACAATGAAGATCCTTTTATCGTGTAGATGTCCATCGGAATCCACGCGAGGGAGCGTCTCTCGGTCTGCGCCTTTAGTGGTGTTAAGTTCCCACACTAATGCAAACTTAGTTCATATAAAATGTGCTATCCTTGACTATAAGCATTGAAATAACCACTGTCTTGCAATTTATTAAATATACTAAATGAATTCAGTATCCATATTTTGAGATAGGTTATGATCTCCAAATCTGTTATAGAGTAAACTAATACTTACGACAGCTCGGCCTCTCCATCTGTCTCGTGTCTTGTGTTCAATTTAGACCATCGGCTCAAAGTCCAATTATATATGCAATGTATGCTTGATATTAATTTCAAGACTCTATGATTACCAAAAGCTACATAGTGTCCGAGTATAGCTTGAGCTATTACTTGAGTCCTAGACAGAACTGGCTTTGTTCAATTAAGATCGGATAGAAGTTTGGTTTATCCATCTTTCAAGCTCAATTATAGAATTTCTAGCTTCGTGTATAATTCGTAAAAATAGCCTAGGCGTGTACTATGGGGTTTTGTGGATGAAACTTGTACTTATGTACTTTATTTATAATGTAATTCGCGTTCTGCGTGATTTTATGAACTGAATAATTATCATACTTTAAAACTCCATTTTACCTTAGCCAAATGGGGAAGGGAATTAACTCTAGACCATTGAAATAGCAGAAATATGAAATTAAGAATTATTTATTTCATAACCAAATTATAATCGAATCTGAGTTGATTATTTAGATTAGATGTGACCGATTAAAGTCACATCTAACCGAGTCCTTCTATTCCTAGGCTTTGTATATAGGGAAAAAGAAGACCCAAACAAAAAACCCTATATGCCGTATTACTTAATTCTAACACAATTATTTACACAAGACTTAGATCTATTCGTAATAAAAGAAACATACATAGTAAATTACACGTTTATTGTGTATGCGATGAGGTGTTATTTAATTGAAGATTGAACTCTAGTTTAATCCAGGATAACCTGCCTGAATTTATGTCTGGCAATTGGCTCAGTACATAATGATATATATATATATATATATATATATATATGTGTGTGTTGGTTTTCATTAATATCATTTTAATAGTGACTCGACATACATGAGAGTGGTTTTGTTTAGAACTAGAATAACATGATTATGTACTCAATTAATCATCATTTGTTACCAAGCACATTATTTCGAGAAGACTCTTTATTGAGCTGGATTTTAGTATGATCTTTGGATATTTACACACCTCATCTCACACAGACATGATTTATAACAGTTTATACACATTTATATACACATCTGCTCATAACTTTGTTCACATGTCCATAATTTAATGTATCTTTCATGAATCGTAAGTGCTGATCAATTCATTATATTTAATTAGGTGATTGTATGGGCTCTAATGGTATTTCTTACCATTCTCGTCTTTATTATTCGACGGCATCTGGTAAATAGGCATAATTATGGTAATTATTATAATACAAATATAAGAAATTGCTATCTCCCAATACGATCTGTGGTTAGTCAATAATTCATATTCCTTATCAGATATTATATCCATTGTCAAATAGCTTGTTTGTTTATGTTTAGCTACAAATGACAGTTAGTTATATAACACTGTGTACAAAGTTATGAGGCACTAAAATAATTATGATAGTTTGTACTTTACCAGACAACTTTTCTGGTCCAACTTATTTTATTATTCCCGCCTATCTTATACAAATTAAATTGGAAAACCTTTTTTACTACTACACACACTATAAAGAACTATTATCTAGATCGGGCTAGCGTGAGCTAGTCAAGACTTCTATCTGGTTCCTTCAGGGAGCAAAAGCGCGCGAGCTCGACCAAGGATGAAACCGTTGTGTCCTCTCTCCTCATGTTCGTCTCAAGCGCAGCCAGCTCTCCAGCCACGCCCTGATGCTGCTCCTTGCCAATGGGAAAAAATCAAAGCCAGTTATTTGCTCCTGATTGGTCCGTATCTTAGCGTCACCGTGCCGCGTCTTGGCGCTAAAAAAAATTGTCGGCAGAATTCTCGCGATAATAATTTCTTTTGTGCATGTCGACCCATGGGCCTTCTACACGTGCATGCAATCATTTTTACAAACTGTCTCCCCTTTATAAATTTACGACTTTTGTCAAGCATCAAGCATAGGCGAATTCCATAGAATTCGTGTCACTAATGGCTCTCAACAGTGTAACACTTGCACATTTTAAGATATTAACTCCGAATACAAGTTAATTTATCGTCATTAACAACAACTCGATGGGTTGTCTAGACATCTTAACATTTATTTTATGCAGATGTCTTTCGGCGATGAGAGAAAAAAAGATAGGATTTGTTTTTGGCAACAAAAACCCTTCTTATTTTTGAATTTTAAATAATGGCTAAATATCTCTCTAGTTGGCCATCTCAATGCCTTACGTGAATGATGCAGGTCCTGCCTTAGTCATGCATAAGGCATAGTCATGTAAGCAAGAACGGCCCTAGACGACCTTCACACATTCCTCCTGCGGCTCGCTTAGTCACTCGTGCGATTGTGTAAATGCGCGTTTACCTTGCATGTAGTGGTGAATGTCAGTTCTCGTAAAAAGATACCTTATATCCTTAAGCTTTAAATACAATGAGGACAAATTTTCACATATTTATTTACAAGCAGTGTTGACGCGCGTTCGTGAGTTGCAATGTAACTGAAACTTGGCATACAACATAAATTTCAGTTAAAAACCATTGAAATAATATTTTTCAGGAGAAAGGTGAAGACACAGCGATTGATTACTTAGAAACTTGGCGCGGTATGGAAGAGACAGTGAAACTTGGCCTGGCGAGGTCTATAGGAGTGTCAAACTTTAACGAACAACAGTTGGTGCGATTGTTGCAAAACTCTACGATTAAACCTGTTGTTAATCAGTTTGAGGTAAGAACGTGTAGTAGTGGTTGAATGCTTCAGTACTGTAAATACTTCAATACATTTTCATTCGACATTACAAGGACTAGACTCGACATTTTTTTGTCAAAACCACAACAATAATTCATTGAAGGAATTATTCCAATTATCCACGCTGAAAATTTCCATTGGTATTTTCAGTGTAGTATGGTATCACAAACATTTTTTTAATAAAAAAATAGTTTGTGTTTAAGGTTTTCGTGAAGGCCTATTAATAATATCTTGTTTTAGATTTTATTTCATTTTTAAGGCAATGTGTAATAATTCCTATGTACCGTCTATCATTCTCAACAACTTTGCTTTAGTTCTGTCCGCGATTTCGTTCGCGTGGACTGTGGTTAGGACTGAAGAGGTACTGGTACATTCTACCAGTGTGGATAAACTTGTTAGTATAAATCACACCGAAATACCTATAAACGTTTTAGTTTCATTGGTTAAAATTGTCATCCATCCTTCAACTCTCTTGATATCCTAGCAAGGGAGGGCGTCGCTAGCATCACACCGATTTGCCCCAGGGGGTGGGGGGCAGTTGTGGGAGAGGTTGGGAAAAATATGAATTGTGGGTACAAATAGGTAGAATGATTTAAATTTTTATAGAAATATTTTTATGAAAACCTTTTTAATACAAGAAAAATTTATAAAAATAAGTAATAATTTTTTTTAAAAATATCTCTCGAGGGGACACCTGCCCTCCCCTGCCACCCTATGGCGACGCTCATGTATCCTAGTCTATAAGTATTTTATTACAGATCAGTTCAACTTTAACTCAGCATATGTTAGAAGTTTACTTTACTTCATTTTCGGATATGTATACAAAAGGTGGGGCCTTATCACTAAAGCAGACAAACTTCAAGAATAGTTCTCAAATTAGCTTAGTACAGATATTCTGAGAACTGTTTAAGTGATTACAATGCAGTTTTTAGCATATTTTATTCTGACAATTAATACACTTAAAATATATTGGAATTTTTTTTTGAAGATTTTTTCGTAATTAATTATAATTATTAATTATTTTTTTATTGCATTTAATTCCATATGCTATAAATTTATACAAGGAACTATGATGACCTTTATAGTTCAAGTGTTGATAACTTGTTAGTATGGGTAAATCGCACCAAAATATAGTTTTAGTTTAATTGGTAACTTTAGTTTAATTGATAAGATTGTCACCCAATCCTTCACCTTGTCTGAATATAGGAATTTTATTGCAGTTGGACCCAACTTTCTCTCAGCGTAAGTTAGTAAGTAGTTCATGGTACCAGTGTTGATAACTTGCTAGTATGTAACCGTAACCAACTCTTGTCTCGCTGGACATGGGCGTCCTCATTAGTCCTCATGTATATTGTCTTGTACGCATCTCTCGCGTGGAGTTAAAACGCCACATAAGTCAAGCGGGATTGGCGAGTCCAGCTTTTTAGAGGTGGTGTAGTTCCTTAGGCCTTGTGGTAGCGGTTTTGTTGTCTCTTAGCGAGTTTTCCGAACCGTGGACTTCGGAATAGCTCCACGGCAAGCTATTCCGAAGCAGGGCGACACCACAACTATAGAAGTTTAGGTTTAACTGGTAACTCTTATAAGACTAAGGGCCTTTCCACCAGCTTCTGATAAAATATCAGGAGATGGTGAGAAAGGCCCTAAGTATAGTAATTTTATTGCAGATCAGCCCAACTTTCACACAGCATAAGTTAGTCGATTTCTGTAAGCAGAACTTCATAGAACCGGTAGCATATACTCCACTTGGACTCCTGTCTGAAGCCAGACCAGAGTACATCGGCAAAGATGTTATAAAAACTGATCCTAAACTAAGAGAAATTGCAGAGAAGTATGACAAGAGTTGTGCTCAAGTCGCTTTGAGATATCTGGTTAGTATAAAAGATTGGATCATCATTTCTTCTTTTTTGTAGCAAAAAGGCGGCACACGAGCATACAGTCCACCTGATGGTACGTGGATACTGTCGTCCATAGACAAACGTTGACACGTCCCCATATGCACTGCCTACCTTTGCAGAGGAATGGATTGGGAGAAAGAGTTGGAAATGCAGTACATTTCAAGGTTTCATTTGATTATACATCATTCTACACTACATTTATTCTTACTCTTACCCCATTTACTCTCGCGTTTTTCTACCACTTCCACTTTTTTTTCCTGTAGCTTCACTGATATCAGCCTATAACTTCCCACTGCAGGCCTAGTATAACGTCCTAGTAAATTACTCAGGGGGGTTTCGGGCCACAATCCACCACGCAGGCCTAGTGCGGATTGGTGGATACATACAGCGGTTATTTTTTTAATTTCTCGAGTAGGTTTCCTCTCGATGTTTCCCTCATCGCCGAGCAAGTGATAAATCTCTAAAGGTAGATGGGCGCATCTGCGGGTGGGCCAATGTTTGTCATTCTTGACTCATGTTGGCAACAGTATCTATTTACCAGCAGATGGAATGACTGCTCCATATGTCACCTTTCTTTCTATATATAAAAAATAATAATGAGTGTGCTAGAGTCTGGCAGATAAGACTGAAAACGCGGCAAATTAATAAAAAAGTTATCACTAATAATGTAAAGTAAATAATTTTGATACTTGAATTAAATAATAAAATTAGCGTAGCATTGAGTATCAAAATTATTTTTCCAACTATTTTTAGTGATAAGTTGATAACCTATTATTTTTTTTTAAATTGGCCACCGGTTTACCTATATTTGGTTCGAGAAATAAAAAGAAATGATACACAAATACACAGATACAAATATGCCAAAATTATCAGAAATTGTCTCTGTACATTATTTAAAACTGCAACGTAACAGGTTTAGTATTTTCAGAAATTATCGCAAACAAACATACAGACAGACTTTCCATTTATACGAATAACATGTAAAAATGTAATCTACTTATATTTATTACATTTTAATCAGTCGAACCTGTTACTCATCGCAGACCGACGCTATTTGCTTGAATCGACCGTTATACGTACACAAGCATACATAATTATGGTTTCATAAATCCGCGCGTGCGAATATAATTGACCTAATGTTTACAATTTGGCCTTCGGTGTAGGTAGAAGAATCGTTTGGCATGTACCTACCTATCACAGATCGATGGATCTGACATCATGGATCTGATCCTATCTATCACTTTACTTTGACTTCTAGAAAAATATGTATAATATTATTTAATATGAAAAGTTAAAGAATTGTTTATTTTTGAAGTAATAAATAAATGATTCAGGGCTTTTTTATGAAGCACAATGGCTTATATGAGATAAAAGCTTGAATATTTATCTATTTTCTTTCTTTTTTTTTTCATACATATTTTCTTTTGAAATAAAATAAAAACACAGTGTTCGAAATTTCAATATACCTCTTTTTTATTGACCCATATGTGTCCTACTGTTGAGTAAAGGCCTCCCCTCTTTTATGCCAGACCGCTGCGCTTAACGCCACGCTCCGCCGAATCCTATCCTGTCATATGCATCCAAGTAATTCCGCCGTGTCCTCATAGATACGCTTTTATCATTTTTAAAATTACTTACAGATTCAACGCGGCATTTCGGTGATACCAAAATCGTTTACCAAGTCTCGTATCGAACAAAATCTAAATATATTCGATTTTGAATTGACTGAGGAGGAGATGAAGATAGTTGATAGTTATAACATCGATCATCGATGCGTTCCGCTGACGAATCGGAAGAACGTCACTAATTATCCGTTTTGATTGTTGTATATTTTATTATAGAGGATCTTTTTTGAGTAAAAATCTGAAACTATTAGAAATAGAGAAATATGGTTCTTAGGAACCATGGCGTCGATTTTAGAGTGAAAAACAGCATTCAAAGATTTTCAAAAAAATTGACACACAACCGGGAATCGAACCCGTTCATTTTCCCTGAAAAAAATATAGTTATTTGATTGCGTTAATTGATAGTGTAGGGGATTGTAAGAAATAAGAATACTTGCTAAGGAACCTTGTCTAGAGTAAAAAGGAAAATGTAGATTTTACGATTTTCTACAATTCCGGAAGTTTAGTGCTCGTTGCTTGATGGTCTACTTAATGTTATAAAAAATTATGTGAAGAGGCCAGCAATATTATTCATTTGAAAAAGAAACAATATCGTTGCGCATCTCAGATTATTTAGTTTTAAAAATGGAATATGCAGCGAAATTGCAATTTTGTTGCATTACCTATTTATACTTATTACTATTCACGTTGAGCATTTGTTAAAATAAATAAATACATTATTATCGTTTATCGTAGACGCAAGGTTCATTAGCAAGATTTGTTCCTTCACGTAAACTATCAATTAACAATTCAAGGAAGATGAAAGGTTCCATTCCCGATGCTGTATGAGTTTTTTGAGAATCTGAACAAATTCTATTTCTAATAGTTACAGATTTTTCCACACTGACCGGACTCAAAAGCGACCCTGTATACTTTTTAGAGACATGTTTCATGACATCATGAATTCTGTTATTTTTGTATATACAGTAATCCCCCCTATAACACGGTACTCTTATTATAACGCATTTTCATATTACGCGATTTCAATCCCCCGTATAACACGGGCATTCCCCCATATAACGCGGGAATTTCCCACATTATATTTCTGTATGTACTGTGAAATTAATAATGATAGTGTAATTTATTTGAAATAACTGTTTTTTTAGTTCATAGCATAAGTTTTTTTATTTAAAATGTTCTTATATTAGTTTGATTTTAATAAAACGTACATATTTCGTTCATAATATAGTTTTTTCTTAATATTCGATTTAAACCCCCTTTAGCGAGAAAAGTTAAACGTGAATAATTTATACGTAACGCGTTATACGGGGTCGTAAAAACGCGTTATACGGGAATACTCCTACAACACGTTTTCCTATAACGCGGAACCAATCTACCGTGTTATAGGGGGGATTACTGTACAGAGATTTTAGTTTGTTAGAAATGTGATACTACCTACTACATTCATTTTGTATTATCCTAAATTTTGATAATAAAAATGGAAAATAATTCATTGTGTATTTAATTCTTTTATCCCCCCTGCTTATGACCAAGAAAAATACAAGCCAAAAAGAACTTTCAACTTACATTATAGAGTATCAACGAACAAAACACTACAGGCAATATTTTATAAAATTTTTATTAATTCAAAAATAAAATATACAAATAAATTATAGAAACACGTCAACATGTCGCGCGCGACGAAAACTCAATAAAAATATATTACAAAACAATACATCGGTGTTCTGAAATAAATAACTATGGAATGTCTTAAGATCTCTCGTCTTAAACGAATTTGAGCTCAATTATTATGGGGTAAGGTTATGTTTTACTTTGTGACTTTTTCAAGAGATCTTAAGTGGAATCCATAAAATAAGAGTAGAAAAGACGAAAATGCATTATAACTGCAAAGTTTTATAACATTCATAATCAATTGTTTTAATGTCTCCGATAAATACATTGATTTCTTCTTATAATTAGACAGAGGACATGTTCTGTAGAATACTATGCAATTTGCATAAAGGTGAATTTCCAACGAATCGTAGTCCAAAAACTGTCGTAGAGACTTCGTATCTGTTGTTTATATTTATAATTCGTTGAACACTACAAAATAATTGTAAAAAAATAACATCATTCAGATTCCATTTAAAAAAAAACAGCAAAATATGCTATTGTAGATTATAACAGTTTTTACGTTACATTGAAAAGAAAAAAAAATATTTATATTGATAATCACGATAAAAATAAAAATCATATTTGTGACTGCTGATTAGTAAGTTTATATAATTAAAAGTTTAATGCTTACTTTATACATTAGCTACTTTTCAATTACGACACTATTCGTCTGACAAAAGGTAAAAAAAACTACAAAATATTTGAATCGATTGATGGACTCAAATAGTCGATATCAAACAGTCGATTGATACCATCAGTATACATTATGACAAAATATTTACAGAACATGTGTCATCTCAATAATAACTAATAAGTTATTTCAATGTCTACAAGAACCGATAATTAAACAAAACCCTATTTATATATAAATCACTCCAAGCGAAATTAAAAATAAATAAATTGTTCATTTGTCACAAATTCAATCAAAGATAAAAAAAAATCAAATGTAGAAAGTTAAAAATTAGTGAAAATTTTGTATGCATATACATAATATGAAGTTTAAAAAAATGTTAACTAGTTTAAATACATAATACCAGTTTTACACATCGAAATATTCAACAGAATATATCGTGAAAATAATTATTATATCCAAGATACTTAAAAACGAATCACTTTTGAATTAACACCGTTCATAAATTATAATGATAAAATTAAAGAATAACAAATATATAAACAATTAGCCTTATGTTAAGTCAATATTAATAAATACGATTTGTAACAACACAACAACAATGTTCACCTACACTACACTCATTCATACTACACTAGTTGCGTCCTACAAAAATATATTTTCGATGTTCAATAGTTAATGATTTATTTAAGACAATTACACGATCTATTCGCAGCAAAACTAGTCCAGTCGAAATAAACAAAAAGAAGGTATGAACTTCGGGAATAAGGAAAGACATGATACAGTTAATACGAGTAGGTTTCATAACCGTTATTTTGGTAGAACAATTTTTTTGTTTGGAGTTTCATATATTCTCGTTCTAAATTAAACCTCAAAAGTCCCCATCGATCACTGTATTGCTAATAATGTTACCCAGTGTCAAAGGTACAAAAGAAAATACTAAGCAGCAAATCATGATCAACAAAAACTATTTTTTCTTATATGGCAATGGTGCAATTAGCACATCCTGTGACCTGTCCACGTCCAGTCCCGTCGAAGTAAGTCACGAGTCGCTCAGTGAAGCGATAGTAGGTTTACCGAGGACAGAAGGGGACTCCTTGGAAGCAGACGTTTTAACGCAGTCCCACACTCTTATTTGATTATAACAAACACCAAGCACACTAAAGGTGGGTTACCACCTTTAGATTTGCTGCCATCGATTTGCTGTTCATTTAGTATTCTTATTGCTGGTCATAAAATTATGATAGTGATATAGTGACCAATCAAGCGTTCGAATAAATACAAACTTCTCTGCAGCTCATCATCTACTTATTCAGTAGGCGGCCAAGTAGCGCCAACAGCAAATATAACGTTGTAAAACAAACCTGCTGTTTCAGTTAGAGCAACGAATATGGGCATTCGAGTCGCTATAATAACACGTTCACGAACTCGAAAAAGAAATGTAAAGTATTGTAGGTGGCGCCAACCGCAAATGTAACGTTATAGAACAAACTTATTCATTCAGTTCCAGCAATGAATATGAAGGTTGAAATGACTAATAACTCGTTTTCGAACGCAAACAAAGTTTGTGATCGTGAGAACTCGCGGTTGGCCAATCGTGCTAACACTTTATTGAACAATGCTTTATGACTATGAGACTTTCGTCCTCTTTTTTATATAAAATAATCGTCTCAATCACCTTGCACATTTGTACATCTACATACAAAAACAATTATCACTAAGCTTTGTAAATATAAAAGACATTTCAAGAAATGCTGGGGCCTTCACAATAAACACTTATAGACGGGAATATATTATAAAAAAATGTTGTCAATTCAATAAAAATATAGGTAAGTAGTGTTTTTATCAAAACAATAATAATAATATTTTGTTATTTGTAGAAGGTTTTAAAAAAAGTACTTGTCATCTTGAAGCCCAAACTAGGTTAAACCTGTGCTATGGGGTTCAAGCTTCCATCGCATATGATACAACGAAATTGCATTAAAATTATTTAAACATTTTACGTAAAAACAGAGTTTATTAACTTTGTTTTCGAAAGAATATACATATATTTATATATGTTCCTATGTTGCAGTTTATATACTGTCAATAGAGACATTTTATATTTATTTTTGTATGTTTGTATTTTAGTATGTACCTATATGTTTTTATTTTTAACCTCTGACAGAAAAAGCGAACGTCAAAAAAGTTTGTCGTGTATGTTTTTTTTAAATAATTTATAATCGCAAATATTATAAAGAAGATTTCTCCTATTCCATTGACAGCCTCTTCCATTCCATAAGAGTTTTATTATCAAACAAAAAAAACGCGACATCGTATTTACACAATCACAAATGGAAACAATTCCCTGACTTCATTTTCTAAAATTAACATATATTAATATTCTTAGTGAATTCTAGCTTCACAGTCAAATTAATAAAATAGGAGACAGAGAAACTTACGTTATTATATAACGTATAATAAATAATTATAAATTATATATCTACAACCAAAGTTTTCCCGAAGTTTAAAATTCATCAACTTCAATGTAAATAAAATGTTGCGTATATTTTTTTGCAAACTGTCAATGTTTGAATTTTATATTTATTTAGGGCCATATCCCGTCTATAAACCATCTACCCCTGTACCAAAAAACCTTATTTCCAAACGAAATTGAACACATCCATAATGCTGTCATATATAGTAAATGTAATTGCTACATCGAAAACGACACGACTTAATCTAGGCACGGTACCCTTGTAGAAGGCGAGGGGACCTTCTTGCTTCCATATTTTTATGAAGCAATCCAACGTGTTCTTGTATTTAGCAGCTTCTAATCCTTGCATTCGGGTTTTTACTACGTCTACAGGCGTGTTTCCGAAGACCGAGGCGGCACCTGGGAAATTAGAATTGAATATTAATATCGCCCCGTCAATACAATAAAGACATAACCCGAAAATTGATAACTTTTCTGTGCAATAGAAAAAACTGTAAAAAGTGAGCTAACTTTCAATTATTTTTCTAACAAGCTTTTGTTCATTTTTACTTATTTTTTTTTTATTGTACTTAATCATACAAAAGGAGAGTTTAATGCCTTTATATATATCACTAGCTGTATCCGGCAGACGTTGTCCTGTCTGTGTATATTTATTTACCTCTGTATATCAAATCACAAATTATTCTGTTTTGCCGTCGATATGATTTTCGCGATCGGTTGTGCTGCAGCGCCATCTAGTGGCGAGTTACAACAAAGTCGATAGCATAAAAACCTTCTCCAACAAAAAATACATATATGTGCCAATTTTCATGGTGATCGGTCAAACGGTGTCGAAATCTATTAACATCAGATATACTAACATCCTCTTTTATATATATATAGATTAAAATAATAAAATACTAATCAATATTATTATTTGTAGTGATGATATTTTTGAAGCTTATATGTATGAATTATAAGTATTAATTTATATTATCATATGTATGGTGTATATATTTACTATCTATTTTTTAGTATGTATATTTATATATTTTATTGTATAAGTAAACTATTAATGTATTATTATTGTTTATATTATTATTATTGTTTATACAGATGAATTAAGCTTTACTGTTTAATTTCTCCTGAACCCGCTTAAATTTTTCACATTTAACTAACGGTCCACTGGTAGAGAATGCCTTAAGCCATTAAGTCCGCCTCTGTACAATGTAGTGCAAAAAGAGTAAATAAATAAATATTGTTATGCTTTTTATTTTTACAGAATTCTTTTTCAAAAAAGAAATATTAAAAAACGACTGACACCAATCCCTGGCCATAAATTTTCTGAAATCTGGCGATTAAATTATAAAAGGTATGTGTAGTTTAAAGTGTTCTTTTAAATAATGCTAAATTCTAAGTTTCGAAATAATAGGACTTACAGATTTGTTAAACTAACGGTGTGATATACAGGCTTAAATAAATATCTGCATCCTCTTAACACTGAATTTTTTTCGCGAAAATAACTTTTGTTCTAAACCGCGCGCCACGAGCAGGAAGTATTTATCTCATATAAAGTATGAGGAAGTATCTCATATCAATGACCGAAATTCTTCCTGTTCGTGGCGCGCGCTTTACGACATTTTAAAATTCAGCTCTTTTTCACACAAAAATATAAACGTTATCTAAAGATGTAATCTACTCCGTGAAGCAAAAACATTAAACACGCAACGTTAATAAAAATCGTTGAAAAAGAGAAATTGTAAGCGGTGTATCAGACAAAGGCAATGAAAACAACAGCACATACAACAAAAAAAAAATTAAAAAAAAAATCCTTATGTCAAGCTCAGAAAAAAATTGTCAGCGTTTATTCCCCCGCTCGTTACCATCTGTTTTGTCCCCTTTGAATAATAGAAATTATTATTTATTTTCTCTCGAGCATGTGGGTTTCCTTACGATGTTTTCCTTCACAGCTACTAATATTTTTTTATATCGATTATTAACTAGAAAGTCAGTGGTGTGGGTCGAGGATATGAACTCACAACCTCACGAATGAGAATCAAGAGTAGATACGCCTAGGTTAAATCACCGCTCACGGATAATGAAGATAGAATTCAAATGCAATTGTCCTTATCGTAATCTTATCTCTTATCAAAATTAAGCTGTCACTCATTAAAAAGCCGGTTAAATCCAGTTAAATCAAATGCCACTACTTGTCGTCAGTAATTCTGTAATCACTAATCAAGGAAAAGTAACTTACCAGCTATACCACCGAACAATCCCACTATGTACTTGGGAACAGGCTTGTCTCTATCACCGCCTTTGTACCAATCCCTCAGAGATTCCACCACGAAGAATCTGATGGCTTGATTGCTGCCCTGCTTAATTATTGTCGCGGTTACGCCTTTGTACACTCCGCCTAAACCTGGAGATTGATGAGAAGGTACAGTTAGGTCTGGTACCACTCTGTACACAATAACAACAGTGTTTATTGCCACAGCAGGCAAAAATTAACATTCAAATTTAAATTACAACAATGAGACTTTCGTGCGACAAAAGGAATTACGATGATATCCACCAATAACGTCCAATTAAAGGGCACATGCCTCCCCCCCCCCCCCTCCCCAGTAAATCATTGGGGCGTTTCCAACTATAATATACCACGTGTGCTCAGTATACATCCCACTATAAGTATTGTTATAATGATGGCCGTACTATGTTTCGTATTCTCGCTATATTGATTTCTCCGATTATGAAAAAATCCTACATTTTGGAGGTTCGGACTTAAATCAATGAGATTCGTATGACGCACGCGAGTGACGCGTGAACGACATGTTGCTAGCGACTATCACTAGGCGTTGCCCGTGCCGTATCAAGGAACATTCAATGAAATACGAGTGCTCTTCACTGACTATTCAAATTAGCTCGCGCTCGACGTCGTTTTGCTATGTAGATCTTTTTATGTATTATTGTTTGAGTCTATATTTCGCTTAAGTTTGAAAATGGACCATTACAGGTCAGTAGTTCCAAAATTCTACGCCAATTGTATGTATAGTATACAGACGTTATATTGTTGGATAGGGTTCATAAAGTTCTGTAATTTCTGTCTAAATATTTTTTTTGCGCGTACTCCCTGTATCTACCCACCTACATTATCACAAACCCTAGAGCCAGCAAGAAAAAACGACGATCAATGAAATGAGCCCCCTCCGCCGATTTCCAGACTCAATTTAGTAAGCATCTCGACGCTCAGTATCCGACCATCCCCGCGTACAAATATTTCTACAAGTGCTTCTACAACGCACATACACATTTGTCACTTGTGTTCTGGTGTTAATATACGACTAAACAAGGCGGATTTAGGTCATAATTACTAATGAGTCGAATTTAATTTATGGAGTTCTAATGTCGAAAGATTTCTTATTCTTACCTTCTTGTTTTACAATAGTGCCAACTCCATGGAAGAAGCCTCTAAACCTGGGCTTTTCGAGTCTCATGTCGTTGATAAACTTGACCTTTACGGTCTCCATGGGTGTGACCGCAAATACTGCCTCCGCAACACCCGCCGCGAGCCCGCACGCGAGTTTACCCGTGGTTGTTAGAGTACCATTCTCTGTGACCATGTAGAGTTTAGCTTGCTCGAACACACCGAATCTGAGAAGCAATGTTTTAGGTTGATTAGAAAAAAAGTTATAATTGTAGAGATTTTCGAATTCTATAGGTAACCAAAGGTCAGAAGTTTGAGTTTCTTCTGTCCACTTCCATATTTTGATTCAAATACAATAAGGCTAATAATAAGGACAAGGCGTCTTATTTATATTAATGTATTTTATTTATTAGTTACAAAATTGTTTCCTTATTGTTTATCAGTGTTGCGGAGACACGCTGACGTATTTCTCTCGTTTTTAATGGCCTGCGGACAGGTTTTACGTGCGGTCATATTAGTCATAATATCTTATACAAACAATTACCTACATTATTTTGCGTTTCACAAACAACTTATCTAAAATGACTAAGGTTTATATTCCATGTTCTAAATTGAAAAAAAGAAAATATCCACTATAAGATTGTTGTTAAATATTTTGTTGTTTTAGCGGTTACCGTCACGTAGAAGCTGAAAAGGTATTTGTTATCATTTGTAATCGCTCTACCACGTTTAACACGTCCAAAATATTTACCAGCTGTTTAGTGCAAATGAATGGAATTAATTTTGTCAATATATTTTTTTTTAACCTCATTGACATGAACTGTTAATCAATGAACCCAACAGGTTTTAGGATTCCCAGCCTTTATGTCATTGGTATATGACAATGGTCATGTGTCATTGGTAGTAATGGACACGCCATATTTACCACAGGACCGATGGCCCGATTACACGATGGGTGCCTTAGAGACAACGTAGATTAGGGGTGCCCAAATTTTTTTATGGTAGTGATTTAAAGGGGCGGTAATATATTAAAGTTTCGGTGAGTATGAAAAAACAAATTGTGTGTATAATAAAATAATACATTGGGCGGTAAAATATGAGCAGTAAAAAATGGAAACGAGGAGTAAATAATATCTTGAAATGAGTAGCTTATATTTATTATTTGAATGTGAAAATCGGATTCGGCAGTAAATTGAATAAACGGCTAGTAACGCGTGAGCAGTTACTAATTAGAAATCGGTCCGCTAGAAATATTGGGATAAGTAATAAATAAATAGCATATGAATTATCTCTAACAAATTGTTTCTGAGTTTTAAACAGCTTCGAAAAATAATCAGGAAGGGTGAGGCGAAGCTACGGTTAAAACTAAGAAATTATAGAATGATTTCTGAAACTGTAGTATGTTCAGATAGGGTAGGTTTCTTGGGACAGAAATAATCTCATCTCCAGTAAAATTAGTATATTTGCTTGCTAGAGGGCTCTCATCCGAATAAAAGTGCTGTCGTTCGTTCAATTTGACTTTTGCCCGTCTTGTACAGAGATTCTTATTAGACTTGATTGGAGAAAAGAAAATTATTGTGTCATCTAAGTACAATAACTGAAAATAATTACAATAAGTTTTGTAATTACACAAGAACACCGTTTCAATTTTTTCACAACTAAATAAAATATTTGTATTGGATTATATGATAGGTACATCCGCTATCTTGACGTCAGAATGGCGGATGTACCTTTTTCCAAGATAACTTTACACGGAGAATGCATTAACCAAATTTATGCATTAGGTACGTTTTATTATGTACTAATTCATTCGATTCTGTTGCGGTACACCCGCCATTCTGATATACACCCGTCCTGAATGTCATTGAATGTCGCGACAACGACATCACACAATTTGCATCGTCTCAAATAACCCACACTGACACAATGAACCTTTGTTATCAGTCATTACATTAATATAGTTTATATTGGTGTTGCTTACAGTAATAGATACGCAGGGTCGGAGATTAGGTGCCTATAGGCAGTTACATGACGTTGGCGTGATGAGGAGAATTATGAATTTACCGACTCGTTATCTGGCCAGCATTACGCGGAAGAATCCGGTGGTTTTGTACCTATATCTCTTGCAAAAGTTGCCAGAATTTTTAATTATATCAATTTTACTCTATTTGTGTCTTTTTCGACGCAACAACGTTTGCGACGTTGTCCAAATTAAAGTGTTATTGCATATTCGCCACAGTGAAAATTCGCCACCGAAGAAAACATATATATGTACAGTCTTCTTTTTAATGTGTCAACTCGCCACAGTAATTTTTATATAAAAAATGATCAACTGTGATCAAAAAGTATTCACCAATCCGCATTGAGCATTGTGATCCGAAACCTAATAGTGATTTACTAGGGGACGCCTGAGTCTGCGCCCTGCAGTGGGACGTAATAGGCTGATATGGTATGCTCAAAAAGTATCGTTACCAAGTAAATTGAAATTGTGTTTTGGCAATAAATAAATGTCAATTTATCTGTGCGGCCTTCTCATTTAAATTTTCTTTTTACTACTAACTGTACCTAATAAATGAACTGGTTTTGTATACGGATATACAGATATGTACATTTTAAATATATTGTGGCGAATAATCACGTGATTTAAGGTCATTATTAGGATCACGTAATAAGTTACGTATAGGTGTGGAAAACGAATTTCAATTGTGTGGAATAATATAAAAATGGTCATATAGGACTAGAATAAAACAATACAAGATTTTCATGTAATTTGTCCCATGTTTATCCAAGAAAACTACTTGCTATAATTGATTTTAATGAGAATATTGAATAGATTCTAATAGAATTTCCACTATGAGAGAGGTGAGGCTCATCGATCAATCAATCAGGCTCAACCATCGGGGGTTCTAAACGCCTAGACAACTTAATAAGACAAAAAATATACACCTATTTACAAAAATACAGTTCATTAAAATATATAAATTTAAATTTATGTTATCAGTCACTATACAATAAAATAAAGTTACCAAAACGCCTGTCTGTAATTTCGCAATAAACTCGTGAACTATGCAGTATAAATTCCTTACAATATTTTATGTGGACGCTGCAACCTACATTTGAGGCACGTCCGCGTAATATAGGTACTTACATTATCAAACGTACAAAAGTAGTATTGGTAAGGCCGACATTGAGTAAAATGTACAGACTATATGTATGTATATCAATAAAATTACGTAAAATTTACGTAAGGATTTCCTTGGACCACAGCCCGCGTACTCAAATATTTTCAAGTATAGTTGCTGATGCATGGATGAGGGAAGATGGATGAGGCGATAGAGATTTTAGAATTGCAGATTGGACGACGACGGCCATGAACAGAACGATGTGGTAAAACTTGCTGGATCAGGCCAAAAGGGAGAGAATGTAGGTACTCTGTGCCGCCAAGAAAATTCCTTAATGGATTTAGTTGCAATTTAAATTGTTACAAGTTGTTTTATATTGTTATATTTGTTTTTTACAAGAGATAGCAAAGCGGCTACCAAGAGCCCAAGGAACTATACCACTTCTGAAAGAGTGGACTCGCCGACCCGCTTGGTCAGCGTGGCGTTTCAAGGACATACGAGTACATCCCTCATGCGACAAATGCGTAAGGAGACCCACGTCCAGCAGTGGTCGATAAAAGCGCTGTTTACGGTTACATTGTTATGTAGCGCAGATCAGGTAGTCTATGTTATGTAATGGCTAAATTCTTGTGGACTTAATGGCCTTTCAAGAGTCACCGGACATGTATGGCTTAGGGCGAGCGCAGAAGGCGCTCAGCTAGGAGCAAAGAGTGTGTGCAGCAGAGCCTAAAGGGCTCCCCCGCCGGTAGAACGGAGGAAGGAACGGACCTCGGCTTAGGGCGGTGCTTTGGGGGGGAGGGGGGGGGGGGGTACCGCGGGATCGCAAGTCGGTGAGAAACGCCCAGGCACGTGCCGATACGATACCTGGTAAAAGTGTTGGCTAAAGGTCGGTCTATATTGGGAATAGTTTAGTTCTATCGGTTACAGATATCACAACTGTTACATTTCGAAAAAAATTCAATACATCTCGACTAAGAGTGACTGGCATATTGTGATATAATCGGATTTATTTTTATTAAAATCGGTTCAGTAGTTTTTTTTAAGGAAAATAGTGGGCTTTATAAAGCAAGATGGGAGATACAAGGTGATGAACGTGTGAAGCCGCGGGGGAAATACTTAACTATAAAATTGACGGATTACCATCAAACGAAAATATCAAAAGATAAAATTTAATCCATGTTAATCCATAGCTGTCATTCGTCGATAAGCTCCTTATCGGTAAGTATACACATATGTATTGGTGATATTACCAAAACACTCATATTTGTATTATCGCAGGGGGCGATATACTCAGTCTTATCCAATTGTTATCGACTCGCAATATTCTTTATACTTCGAGGATTTTTCCGCTCTATGTGTATTTTTAATCCTCAACACAAAAAGAAGAAGTGTTATAATAACTCATATACAGTAATCCCCCCTATAACACGGTAGATTGGTTCCGCGTTATAGGAAAACGTGTTGTAGGAGTATTCCCGTATAACGCGTTTTTACGACCCCGTATAACGCGTTACGTATTCACGTTTAACTTTTCTCGCTAAAGAGGGTTTAAATCGAATATTAAGAAAAAATTATATTATGAACGAAATATGTACGTTTTATTAAAATCAAACTAAACTAAGAACATTTTAAATAAAAAACTTATGCATATGAACTAAAAAAACAGTTAATTTCAAATAAATTACACTATCATTATAAATTTCACAGTACATACAGAAATATAATGTGGGAAATCCCCGCGTTATATGGGGGAATGCCCGTGTTATACGGGGGATTGAAATCGCGTAATATGAAAATGCGTTATAATAGTACCGTGTTATAGGGGGGATTACTGTATAAGCTTGGTGTATGGACGTGTGGTGTCGGCCGGCTATAGAATAGCACATCCCATCTGTTCCCGTGGGTGTCATAAAAGACGATTAAGGTATAACAGAGCCGCTAAAACAAGCCCCGAGGAACTACACCACCTCTAAAACAGTGGACTCGCCAATCTGCTGGGTGTTTTAAACATCCCTCATGCATAAGACAATGTGCTTGTAGAGTAGAGGCCCATGTCTAATAGTAATGAAAGGACTGATAAAAATTGATAAAAAAATGTCAGCGTCACTTTTTTACGAGCAATTGCAACGAGCAAATCTGTGTGCGAGCATACTACACGCGAGAGGCCTGGCGCTCACGTTCCATATCCTCATGATCACAGAGACCCAGAGTCACAATGTGCCCCAAGTACCTGAACCATACCACTCACTCGATTGAAGCTCCATCAAAAAAAAATAAACTTCCGGAATCCTCTACGGACCCTCACCCGACCGAAACACCATCATCTGAGTTTTCTGTATGGTTGTACTTTTCATTACGTCATTCACGATCAGTGTGATCACTGATCACATAAATACTTTCTGAAGTGATTTATAACTATAAATATAATTCGTCACACAACAAAACAATACCAATGAAAAATAGTCTGGCAAACGAAAGTTTTTCCATATATACTCTATCAATGCAAAATTGTACCGTAAAAAAACAAGGCATGGTGGATAGTGTGTACGTTTATCATCACCGCTGGGCATACTTCCGCGCGGCACCATTGTTTGTATTTTGGTCTTTGACCGATCTTTGAATTTAGTTGTCTCGAGATTCTGTTTTAACATAAAGATGCTCTCATATCTGATAAGATAAAGACATAAAAATACGTTTTCTTTTTTACTTTTTAATACTTTATAAATATCTGGGAAATCAGAACTAACAATAAGATCCCTTATCTTGGCTAATGTCACTTAAACTATTGGCCAATCAAGCGTCCGAACAAATACAAATAGCAGCGCGTTATCAACTCATTCAATTCACGGTTAGGTGGCGCGAACAGCAAATACAATGTTGTAAAATAAACTTATTCATTCAGTCTAAAGCAACGATTATAAACCTTAAAGTTACTTGTAATAATTCGTTAACGAACGCAGAAAAAGGTTATAATTTAAGGCTGTGTCAGATAATTCAAGCCACCATGTTGGACAAATTGGATTGGAACGGGATATAGTAGCAATAGTAATAAATATGTATAAATAGCCTGAACAATTGCTTGGAAGAAGGGCCTGGACTTTTTGTTCCCGATTAGCCATCTGTTAGGAATATATAATCTGTAGTCAAGGTTAGTTTCATGGTGAGAAAAATAATGATTTACCTGACAGCAGACTTCGGTATTGATCCATAGAGCAGAACACTGAGGCCTCTGTACAGTCCAAAGAAGCCATGGCCTTTGACTGTCTTCTTCACACAATCAAAGATACCACTGTACTTTTTGGTGCCACCTAAAAATAAAATATTTTTCTATAATGGCAACATTTGGTATTGATATAAAAAATATTTTTTTACTGGTCAAATGTCAATCAAGGTGAAAATTTAATAAATGCGAATTTACATGTGATATGGGTAAATGCTAGGCTAATTTTATTACTGAATGCAACTATCAAAGTTATTTCTCCAACTACCTACTCGTATGTCTAGTGATAATCTATTTTTTTATTTGCCATTTTTTTTTGTTTCGGAATGGCTAAATTCTTGTGGACCTAATGGCCATTCAAGAGTCATTAGACATGAATACGTTAGGGCTAGCGCAGAAGGCGCCTGGCCAGGAGCAAAAAATGTGTAGCAACGAGTCTAAGGACTGCCTCGCCGGTAAACCGGCGGAAGGAACGGACCTCGGCTTAGGGTCCGTACCGGAGGGTACCACGTGATCGCCAGTCACTGAGAAGCGCCCAGGCATGTGCCGATACCTCGTAAAAGTGTGGGCTGAAGGCTGGTGTGCTGACAGTGTAGTGACGAGTACATCTTCGTCTCCGCCGGCGGGGACGGTGTATATGTGTAGTGTAAGAACCGTATTGGCAGCAGTAATTGCGTCGTCGGGGTCGCCTAGGACGAGCCGAGGACGCAGAGGATGACGACGGTAACGGGGAGGGGCATTCTTGTCGGGGAGGAGGTTAAGCTGGCGACTAATAGAGTGACCCCGAGGTATTTGGTCTTTTTAATCCAAGGGATAGTTTCACCGCAAAGTGATATTAGGAGTGGGGAGAGACAGGGCCTAGAACTACGAGTGCCACCCATGGGAAAAGGGAAGCATATGGCTGCACTTTTCTCCAGATTTACCTCTATCCTCTACCTCACAAACCACTCGCCTAGGGCGGTGACTGCACGTTGGAGGCGTAAATAGACACTTCGTAAGTTCCTATCTTAGGCGTAGAGGGTGGTGTCATAAAAAGGGCAATATCTATAGTACGTCGGATTGGTGAATTTGCCGCTTTTTTGTGTCTCAACTTTCATTTGCCAGACTAAAAGGAGGGACAAAGTAGTTTGTTTGCTGAAGAAATGTTCATATGATTGCATGTGTACACAGGGTGGTGTGGACGGAGGACATGTAAGCTAAATGTACAAATGTAACGTGTAAGATGAATGTATAAAATGTAACATGTAAGCCAGTTTATAAGAATATAAAAACTTTCTAAAAAAATGCCTTTTAAAGTCTAAGAGTCTTGAGTCCTAAATTTCCAAATTCACAGTTTCAAGGGCTGATATGGTTTGAGGGAATCAAATAATTCATTTATCCTTTATTTAATTAAACAACATATTGAGTACAATAAAATTATATAAGATATACACACAGAGATGATATTATATTCAAAGCAAAAACTGACTTTCAGTAAAGTTTCTAGGTCAACTATATTTATCCTTATCTACAGCACAAGGTCAACAACATTACTTACTATTTATCAGTTCCCTTAGCAACATACTAACAATACATACTCTAAAAGTAAATGTGTAGATCTGGCTTAAAATTAGTAAGTAGCAAGTGAGATTAGTGACTGCTTGGTTGGCGTTGTAAATAAAATAAAATTATAGTTAATAATTTATTTTTCAAAAGATGTATAAATATATAAATCACTTATCAACAAACAAATATAACTGAAAAAATACAGTAATTTGTCTACGTAAGTATAAGCTGAATTTATTAAAACAAACATTTGCTAAGGGCCATTAATTAAGTTTGATGGCAAATTAGATTTCACATAAGTAAATTATTATTTTTGTTTCTTCACCAAATTAGTTTCATTCAATTAGTTTAGGTAATGAAATTAATCAGTATAATTAAATCTAGAAAATATTAATATAATCTTAGTAAACCCTCAACCAGCAGATACTGACTCAAGCCTCTAAAAAATTGAGTTTGGTTGCGAAATGTATAAATAAGAACTGTTAAGAACTGCACATGTTTACTCATAGAGCATTTATGTTTGATTAATTGATTATACATATGAGTGAGAAATCTATACATATGAGTGAGAAATCTGTTTTTTGAGCTAATCTTAGGAATTTAGCATCATATTTATTCAGGGAGAAATCAAGTATTTATTATCAAAATTGATCTGTTACATGAAAGTATAATAAGTTAAAATTTCGTTAAAATAAAAATTAATGAGTGAAAATGGGAAATCACCTATCTGTAACAAATTATATTATCTTTCATGATATGTATGCATGTTCATACTTAGATCAAATCTATAAATACAATACATATTACATAATTTTACACACATTTGAAGCATGATAAATGATGACATGATATGTTGATAATATGTCAGTTGTATCAAATCTTTGATATGTTTAATAGTTTTATATTAGGTATATACATTATCTTCTGAATGTGATATTACCGTTTTTTTTTTAAATTACTCTCTATGGCTCTGGATACATATTGTGATATTATTATTAGAATTGCTAGTATTATAAATAAAAGGATTATAAAAGTATTGTAGAAAAATAAATACAAATTCCAAATTTAAGTCTCTATTTTTTTTATATTATTCAGTAGCATATTGCAAACAATAGAAATGCTATCAACTTTATGACAGTTAAAGAAATTTATAAATAACTTTAGAATACACATAGAAAAAGGACCTTGAAATTATTCTTTATTTGACTAAAACTCTGACATAACTCTACACAGAGCAAAGTCCATAGCACCATGTGAAGTGTCGGCATTTTATTTGTGTATTGATTAATGGTACTCGGAATATTATTTAACCTTCAGTTGAAAATATAGTAACTTGATTCTAATTGGAATTTTTCCGCGACGCCACTGAATCCCGATAAATGTAAAGGCAAATTAAAAACATTTGAAGACCGCGATAAAGTTCTAGAACAGCGGGAAAATAACTCGAATGACGTAAATAGGAATCCGTATTTTTAGAGAAAAAAGAAATAGTAGAATCGGAAAAATAGGTCAATTGTGTTTACTAATATACAACGCAGGTTATGTGATGTTGCGTGAATGAAAATGCACTTATAATTGAAAATTTGTTACACACTGACCTTTCTCGTCCAATTGCAGTTGTGTTTTCACATATTCGGTAGGGAATGTAATACAAATTTCAATGCCGCCAGTTATTCCGCCGGCCACTACGCCTTTCAAACCTATAGATCCTGTACCCCCAGCCGCAGCCGCTGCACCAGTTTCAGACATCCATGGCCTTGTGAATGGATTTTTGAAATTTCCTGTCCTGTTAGACATTATTCTATTCAATTATTCAGGCACTTGTCCTTCGTAACAACGACTGCGACTTGCTCACTCAACTGCGGTATAAGTCACACTGACTTAGCTAGCGATGGGTAACTCCGGAGTTAATGAATTAAAAGAGTTGAATCCGCGAGCGGACTAGAAACCTTTAGTTACTCCACCGAACTGTTACTAAGTCCGAGGAGTTATTCAACTCCGAGGACTTACTTATTCTTTTGACGTTTTGTTTTTGGTTGGATTGTGGCGCGACCTTTTTTTTTTTAGGATAGGTGTATCAAGAGTGAAATCCCTTAATTGTTCCATTTACTCCTTACTACTCCGATTGTCGGAGATTACTCCTCGATGGCGCGATCTTTTTTTTTTAGGATAGGTGTATTAAGAGTGAATTCCCTTAATTGTTCTATTTACTACTTACTACTCCGATCGTCGCAGATTCCTCCTCGATGGCGCGACCTTTTTTTTAGGATAGGTGTATCAAGAGTTAAATTGTTTAATTGTTCCATAGAGCTTCTTTTTTTCCTTGTGCTTGATTACCCAGCACTAGCATCGATAGTGATTACGTAAAAGAGTTAGGGAGTTACTAAGAGGAGTTGGATCCGCAGACGGAGAAGGATTAGGTGAGTTAAACTACTCCGAAAAGTCTTGATTACCCACCACTAGACTTAGCGATGGGTAACTCTGGAGTTAATGGATTAAAAGAGTTGAAACCGCTAGCGGAGTAGAAACCCTTAGTTACTCCACCGAACTGTTACTAACTCCGAGGACTTATTTATTCTTTTGACGTTTTGTTTTTGGTTGGATTGCCGTTCGCTCGCCGTGTGACCGCGTATCGACTAGTGCTGGGTAACTCCGGAATTAATGAATGAAAAGATGGCATGACCTTTTTATTAGGATAGCTGTATTAAAAGAGTTAAATCCCTTAATTGTTCCATTTACTCCGATCGACCGAGATTACTCCTCGATGGCGCGACCTTTTTTTTAGGATGGGTGTATCAAGAGTTAAATTTTTTAATTGTTCCATAGACCTTCTGTTTTTCCTTGTGCTTGATTACCTAGCACTAGCATCGATAGTGATTACATAAAAGAGTTAAGGAGTTACTAAGAGGAGTTGGATCCGCAGGCGGAGTAGGATTAGGTGAGTTAAACTACTCCGAAAAGTCTTGATTACCCACCACTACACTGACTGACTGATTGAATAAGAATAATAATTTGTCCACTGTTGGACTGACTGACGGCAGTAGAGTGACAGTTCCGCGTTTTTTTTAAATTTATTTAGACACGCAGGGCTTTTAGGTTCACTTTTGGTTGGCTTTGGGACTTTGTGTTGGCTGAATGTTACCATATAATATTATAAACACAATAATTGTTATTCCGTGTCAGTAGCAAAAAAATGACATGTTTACACAAAAGAGCCTCGCTTTAGCATGAATATAATCTAAAAGTTACGTCAACGTTATTTTAAACGGTGACCTAAATGTTCAAGATGCATTTATATACAATTTAATTAACGCGTTATCGTTACTAAAGCTATTTATAACGCGTTAAATTATTGATAAATTATAACCGTAATAAAAAATATATTTTGGAAGCGGTAAAGGCTACCCGTTAGAGAAAATTGTAATGAGTCTTTATAAAATTATATTCCTTGAATTATTTCCGATATAAGAATACCGTATCGATGTTTTAATATATTCTCGTAACGATAATGTAATGTTTACAAATTTTTAAACATCGATGTTCTCCGATAAATATTACATGCTATTTAAGTCGCATTCCTACGTACGTCGCCATTTTAATTTATTTTGACAGTTAGATGTTTCATTCCACCCGACTGTCACCCATTTTTGATTCAATTACCGTAGTTTATTATTTTTAGAAAGTCAAAGTAAGTACTAAAATAATCGTGGTTAATTTCATAATTTTCAGTTCAAAACCGAGGAAAACGAAAAATGGCTCTCAGAACTTACGGCGATAAGCCGATTAGTTTCCAAATAGAGGAGGGAGGCGAGTTTTATTGCGTCGGATCTGAGGTAACTTGATTTTCATTGTTTATTTTATTAATTACTACTTTTTTCTGTAATAATAAAGGTAATTAAAACATTTCGTCACTTTTTAGTCTTTACATTTAAATGTTATGTTAGTTTTTCATAATTTATTATGGTCTTGAATTTACGAATGTAATCAACTAAATGTGATGTTATTTGAGCAAACGGAACTTTAGGTCGGGATAAATAGATGATTCTCAGTCTTAGAATTAGTCACAGTCGTGTTTTATAGCACCCTATGCGGTCTGATATAGAGGTTAGTTTCCAACGACACCGCCTAAATCTAAGCAAAAGCATGGTCTTAGAATGGTTTATTTATCCGGACCTTTATTGTGTGTTCTAGTTTCCCAGATATTGAGATTTCAGTAGAATCTAAAAATATCAGATTATTTTTTATTTATTTTAAAAATAAGATCTTACACCATGTTTCTATTTAAACATAATCCGAAAACAATGGAATTTTAAATTAGAAAATCTTTACTGTAAAAGTCCATACTGAAAATAAGGACCTTTTGTTCAAACAGGAATATTTCTTTGTATACTATGTAGTCTTTATCATAATTATTTTATTTGTTAATTTGTATAATGTTTATTTTGGTTCAATTCATTTATTTCCTAAAATGTGGTATTTACATGGTCTTAACTTTAATTAACAATGTCACACATTCTGTCATTGCCGCTGTAGAAATGAAATAAAATTTTAGTAAATATGGATAATGTAACATAAGTTTGAACTGAATAATATATATCAAATAATCTCATTAGTGATAAAACCACCTTTTGTATGCTGATCATGTTTTTGTGTGTTTATATCTTTATACTACATTGCATCTTTATCTGTGGTGTGCAATAAATAATACTTAATTACTTACTCTCATACTATACATTTTTATAGGTTGGCAATTACCTGCGTCTATTCCGAGGGTCACTCTACAAGAAGTACCCTGGCATGGTGAGGAGGACCCTCACAAATGAAGAAAGGAAACGTCTAGTGGACAATGGTCTTGGTCAACATGTACTTTCAAGTTCAGTATCATTGCTCAAAGCAACTGAAGTAGAAGATATTATAGAAGGGAATGACGATAAGTAAGTTGCAATAATAATATGTTAAGGCCAAAGTCGTAATCTTTATCTAACCCCAAAAGTTGATTTATGAAACAAAGGTTTGTATCTTTCATACTTTCATCTTTATTTATTTAAAAAAACTATTCCTCTTAATCCTATAGAAGGCGAGGTTAATGCCTGGAGCATTCTTTACCAGCCAACCTTTGGGTTGAACAGAGGTAGGCTGAGAGGTCATATGAAATGTATACATATAATTTAAAGGATAATTAGTAAATATTTTATACAAATACTCACAACAAGTATATAACTACTTATAAGTAATATGGGCATTCACGCAGGGTGAGAAAGAAAAGTGAGAGGGCGGCTCACATGAGTTGACTCAACTTAATATAATTTGATCTGTTCTCTGTATTTCACACATTCATTTTGTGTTTTACTATAAATCAATTGGCAGAAGTGTTTAAAAGTCCAAATTTACAGTGTTTCCTTTAGCCAAAATTAGAATGTAATCATTTATCAATTTGGAAATTGTGAAGGTTAATATTATAATTATGTTATGGTATGTGACTGTATGTTATGGTAGTAAAATATTTTTTTACTGTTTCATTCAATCTTGACATGGGCAGAATTATCGAGGTCTCGATGGTGCTATATTAAGAAATTGAATTGAAATTGTGCAGTGCACGCTGCACTTTCACAGCCGCTGGGTGCACTCGACTGGCCACATTACCTCTCTCTTACAGAAGACTACCTTGAAATGTACTGCATTTCCTACTTTATTGTTTTTCTCCAATGTGTACATATTTCGGTAGTGAGTGAGATATGTCAAATCCCACCCCCTCCTATGACTTCATTTTCCCAACCCTTTCTCCCAATCCTTTCCTTAATCTGCAAAGGTAGGAGTGCATCGGGGCATGCCAATGTTTGTCACTCTTGGCTGAAGTTGGCATGTATTGCAGATGTCCATGGGCTACAGTATCCACTTACCTTCAGGTGGACTGTATGATCATCCACTGTCTTTTTTCTATTAAAAAATAAATGTTAAATATAAGTTTTTTTTTTCATTGTATATTGACTGATCAGGTTAGACTGTATTGCTTCTTACCATAGCTAATAAAACCTGGCACTAACATTAAACAGTCAATCAATAAATGCATTTCTTATTTCTTCTTAATTTACTGAACTCGAAAAACAATAGCTTATCACAAAAAATGACAGAACTTTTCACTTTGATAGTGATTGTGAATCATCTTGCAATAATTATGATAGTTTTTATAGGGTCAAATACTTTCACATCATTCATGTACAGTCAATTCTGTATATGAAAAATATTGTCTGAATTATTTAATTTAACCAATATTCTAGGTATAAAGCAGTATCAGTGAGTCAGGAACTGGCTACTCCAAGAGAGAGTAAAAGCAAGAAGCCTCACCAACCATCATGGCTGCCCGTGATGCCAAACTCCTCACATTTGGATGCTGTGCCACAAGCCACACAGATTAGTAGGACTCGGGTACATAATAAAAAGGTACTGTATACAAACATGTAAAATAATGTAAATAGTAAAAAATATATAGTATATGTGGCAGATGTTACAATGTCTGTTACTCTCTTGTTTTGTTTTGGTGTGCAATAGAGTTTTATCTATCTATCTATAAAATCAAAACTCTAGAATGCATTTGTCTATATGTCGGCTTGGATACAACACAGATTTTGATGAGACAGATTAATACTGTTACTGTTACGTATAGTCAGAAATATGCTAAAGTACACAAAAACACTTCAATTTAAGTCTCTATATGTTGGATCTGTAGCCAAATGTAGGTTTTTTATTTGTTTATTTGCTTGTTTGTCACCATTCTAATCAGTTCGTGTCTTGGAAAATGCCTCCTCTAGAGTTCTCCACAGTTTCCTATTTTCAGCTTTGTGTCCATACTATTTGTTGCCTGCGGCTTCACTCGCGTCGATACAAACTTTGACACTCCATTTCTTCCCTTTAGAAATTAAATTATGAGAAACTCCAAGTAAGTTTTTATGTCGTAAATGGAAGCTGTTCTTCAAAATTTATATTTCTAGGTTTAGCGATTTCGGCTCCACGTTGATGAGTCAGTCAGTCCGTCAGAAAAAATCTCTTTAAATGTACCTATAGATAAAGGTGTGACGGTGTTGACCAGCTATAGAATGCTACCACCGTCTTCCCGTCTCTTCTCATTGGTGTTGTGACTAAAAGGCGACTAAGGGATAACAGTGGCTGCTGCCTGCGGGCCCTGATGAACTGCACTACCTCTAAAAGAGTGGACTCGCCAACTTGCTTGGCCAGCATGACGTTTTAAGGCCATTCATCCCTCATGTGCACGAGGAGGCCTATGTCTAGCAGTGGATACTGAAAGGGCTGATTGCATTGCCTTGCATGTATAGATAGATGGCCCCAGTCATTGCCTTCAAATCATCCTTCCATTGTCATTGATAAACCTGTGAAAGAACAGAAACCTTTACAAAAAAAAGGTGAAACACATTTTATAGAACATAAATTTTCACAAAATGCCTTTTATTACAGGTACGTACCTTCCCCCTATGCTTCGATGACACAGATATGACAGCGATGCTGGAAAATGCATCGCAAAAGCAGATCCTCGTCCCCATCAGACTTGACATGGAAATTGAGGGACAAAAACTGAGGGACACCTTTACTTGGAACAAAAATGGTAAGGATTTAATAGATTTAAATTTTTAAATCCCATTTTATCCCATTTTTAAATATATTTTAGAAGTTATTAGCACAACAGTGGTATGCCTCTATACATAATGTGTAATGCATCCTAATTCTCTTTTCATATCAATTGATTAATTACTTATTTTTGTGAACATTGTGATTCAGTCGTGAGCCACGTGTTTCATTCGCTTTTAAAATTATTGTAATTAAACCTAGTTCACTGTCATCAGTTCTTTTATCGTTCACTGCAGGACCATGAGTTCCCTCGTGCACATTGTCTTGTGCATGAGGAATGTATCTCTCCCCCTACATACAACTAAAGCTTTTCTGTGCCTACATCGAGAAAAACGATCTTTCACACTGAAAGGTTGAATAAGAACACAAGTTAAAACAGAAAAGACAAAGGAGTTTGTCACTTTCTTGAAGAGACTTCATGAGTAATTTGATACTAGATTTGAAGATTTCAAAGGACGAAATATTTCTGGAATTTTTTTCTATGCCGTTTAATGTGAATCCTGAACGGATACCTCTGGAAATGCAATTAGAATTAATTGAATTGTAGCGCAGCAATGATCTACAGCTTTTTCAATAAAAAATAAGCTTGATTTTTATAAATCACTACAGAAGGATAAAACATCCAAACATCGTGCAAAAGGGCCCAAAAACTCATGTTAATGTTCGCGTCATCGTACATTTGCGAGCAAGCATTTTCTCAAATGAAATTTAAAAAAAGAATAATATTCGAAGCAGACTCACAGACCAACACCTATCAGCGACATTAAAAATAACTTGTTCACAAATGAGTCCAGTATACGAAGAAATGATTAAATCTCGTAGCCAGTTTCATAGTTTACATACTCCCACTTCCAGCAAGAAATGATCGCATGAAATCCAATTCATTAGTTAGAAGTTTAAAGACCAATTTGAAAAATTAATAGATTTATAAATAACTTATTATAAATCGGCCAGCCACTGAAAAAGTTTGCCCATTCCTGGTCCAGAATGGCCAATGTTGGTATGTCCCCGGATGCATTGCCTACCTTTGGAGATTTCGGAATGTATTTGTAAAAAGGGTTGGGAAAATGGACAGGGATAGGGTAAGATGGGATCAGAATGGGCTCTGGCATACTTACGATTTCGGATATAAGATAAAATGGGAAATGCATTGCATTTCAAGGTAGTCTTCTGTGAGAGAAGGGTAACGAGGCCAATCGAGTGCGCCCAACGACTGGAGATTGCAGCGTGCACCCTCTCCTCAAATATATATATAAAAGTTGAATTTCTTTTTCGGGATTATATTTTTGCCAAATGCGAAATGTCGCATTATTGGTAGATTTCTTTGAAATGAAATATTAATTTTACCTTACAGAATCAATAATAACACCAGAACAATTCGCCGAAGTCCTTTGCGATGATCTAGAACTGAATCCAAGTACATTTATACCGGCAATAGCGTCCGTAATTCGTCAACAAATAGACGCGTTCCCGAGCGAACCACCCGCCATATTGGAGGAGCAAAGTGACCAGAGGGTCGTTATAAAACTTAATATACACGTTGGGAACACATCTTTAGTTGATCAGGTATGAAAAAATCTGGGCATTCGTCTGTTGGAAGCGAGATTTCGCTATTTCCGCACCTACGTTTTAGGAAAAAATTGTTTAGATAATAGTTGTAATTTTAAGAGTTTAAATCGAACAAAATATCTTTAATGTATATTGGCGATGAATTTTTATTTTTGGGATTTGAAAAGTTTACAGGTGTAAACTTTACACCATCTTAATTTTGGAACTATTCAACCGATTTGGCTCATCTACGAACTTCCGAGATATAGAACCAAACTATTTTTGTGCCAAATTTCATATCACTTATTTAATTTCATTTTAAACAAAGTACAAAGCATCAAAAATATGCGCTGCGCAAGTTTTTCGAATGTCTTTGTAACCACTTTTTAAGTAAAATTTTGAATAAAAAATAAATGGTTCTGTTCACAATGAGATATTGTATATATATTTTTTATATAAAGTAGGCGGCAGACGAGCATATAGTCCACCTGGTGGTAAGTGGATATTATCGCCCTGCGACATGCCAACATCAGTCCTCAATGACAAACACTGCCATGTCCCCGGATGCACTGCATACCTTCTTTTAGATTTGGAGAATTTAGAATTGGATGGTGTTCTGTAAGAGAGATAAGCTAGTCAACACTGCTAGTCAAGTGCTCTCGGCGGCTGTGGGATTGCAGCGTGCAACCTCCATGTATCCACTAGTATATCCACGTGTATCCACTAGGGCTCTGCATTGTAAGCAATTTAAAAAAAATACATGTTTTACTCCAGGCATTACAACTATAGTAAATCACCACAGACTGGTGACTGATTTTTGTTAGATTTCGGTCATTATGAAGTGTTCAAATCCAATCATTTATGTTGCTGACCATTTTGTTCTGCCTCAACAGGCGTGAAAAAAAAAAAATTCAGGTACAGAATTTTCTCTTGTTAGTAACATTCAGTCTATTTCAGGTGGAATGGGACATGTCAGAGAAAGGGAACAATCCTGAACAGTTTGCGATGAAACTTTGCTCAGAATTGGGTTTGGGTGGTGAATTTGTGACTGGCATCGCTTACAGTGTAAGAGGACAACTCGGCTGGCATCAACGGACTTACGCATTTAGCGAGGCACCTTTACCCATTGTTGAGGTAATGTATACTGATAGAGCGATGATAGCCTAGGGGTATCTATACACGACTCACATTCGTGTATAAGATACTCATGAACTCACGATAGTTCAAATCCTCGGCCCGTACCACTTACCATAAAAACGGATTTAAAAAAAAAGTTTCTAGTTCGGCGGTGAGAGGAAAACATCGTGAAGGAATCCGCATGCTACAGAAATAGTAAAAAAAAAAATCTGGAGTATGTGATCTACCAATACGCACTGGGTCCGGTGGATTACGGTCCGAAACCTCCCCAGTGATTTACTAGTGATTTATTTAGCTGTGCCCTGCAGTGGGATGTTATATGCTGATACCAGTATGTACATACTGATATTATTTATTTTGTCGAGCAGGTGGTAAATTTCTTGTGGTAAATGGATACTTTCGCTCATGGACGATGTTATATCATAATCACCAATTATTTATTTTTAATGTAATAAAAAAATCCTGATACTCATGTTAATTTTTAGTTAGTTTCAGTGTATTGATTGACATATTAAAATATTTTACACTATTTTTGTAGGACTATAATACGTGTTAGCGAAATAACGCAAAACATGAAACACGTCAACTAATTTAAAATGTATCAGAACCGTTCTAGTGAAAAATAAAATTATTTTAATTATTTTAAGGAATAAATCAATAGCTACAAACGTGCAAGGTTTTGTTGTCCTTTCTAAATGTTCGTAATGCTCATTACTCAGACCGGGCGAATAGGTGGCGCGCGCTCGCGGCTCGGGCTGCGCGCGTATACTAAAAGACATACTTAGAGTTGTACTATAAATCATGAAAAAAACAACGTATTGTGAAAACTGGCAGAATTGATTTAACTCTCGATACTGAACGACCTATACAGCTATTGCGTTGTTTTAGTGACACGTATAATTCTTAAGTGTTTACAATGTCGTTTCTAGACTCCTTACCGTCAACCATCGGAGGCTGAACAATGGGCTCCGTATTTAGAAACTCTCACAGATGCAGAAATGGAGAAGAAAATTCGCGATCAAGATAGAAATACGCGTCGTATGCGTCGACTAGCCAATACTACTCCCGGTTGGTAAATATACATATTTGTATACACGCTGAATTTTCAATGGTTTTGGAGCCGCGGCCCTTTTATTATTAAGCATATTAGTAGGTAGTATCAATACATACGCTTGAAATAAAAATATAAGCCTAAACAATTACCAAAGCTAATACTACTGCAGCAGCAAAATACTACTGCAGAAATAATACTACTGCAATGAGAGCTCATAGTAACGCGCACGTACCACGTGGCGTGGATTATTCCCAACGGCCATTACCAGAACCGCCGTCGCCACTGATGGCCGTTAGCACGGGATCATACTTTTAACATTTGAGATTTTCGCGTTTTCCATACATATTTATCTATTTAAACGGCTCTCAAACCGTATGTCGTCCTCGACATGGAGTCTAGTGATTACCCACCTTTAATTTTATCTTGTATATCTTTCTTGACGTCTATATCGTCTATAGACTTTTCCTTACCACCCAAAGGTTGCCAGGAAGAATAGCTTTATCGATAAGGAGGCCGTGTACTTTATTCTAATTACGTGTACTTTGTATTTCTCAGTATGTTTTTGGTGTACAATAAAGTCTATCTATCTTCCTCAATAAAGTAATTAAATTAGGCCACAGTTCTAAAACCATTAAAATTTCAGCGTGTATTGTCGATAAAGTATCAATACTTCCTAACCTAACTAGCGAAATGATATTTATGGAATGCACTATACCATAAAAAAGTGGTATAGCCATTTTATTACAAAAATACATTATAGTACTGCAGCAACAATTTTGAGTTATGATGCAATTATAGGACTGAATTATTATTATTTATTACATATGGGTCAGATGTTTAACTGCTCCTTTTTATAAGTACGATCTTATACTGTTGTGCATTAAATATCAAGTTTGAAAGCAAGTAACTTTGACCGTTATGAATATTGTTTTTCTTTGAAAGTAAATGGGTAGGATCTATTGACACTTCATGGACAATATTGGGTTTCAGGAAATAAGAGGACATCCTCATAAATTAAAATGGAATGGCTTGATGTATCCGGATTGAAACTAAAATGTTTTATAATTTTTGTTTATACCAAGACTCGGGGATGGCGTGATTAACGTTAAATTTTTAATATTGAATATTTTTGAGGTTTTCACATATTTATTAAACGGGTTTAAAACTTTTACGGGTTAGAACAATGGTTGATGAAACCCGCATAGTAAAATAAAAATGGTAAATCATTCGTCTATGGCCAGTTTAATAGACAAATATGTCTAAAACACAATCGGAATAAAACATGTTGCGAATAAATGACTTAGCAAACCGTTTTTTTTTAAAGATGGCTCCTAGGTTATGACCCGTCGGTTTTTTTTTTACATTTTAAATTCAATGCTTGCACTGCATAGCTGAATTTCCTATAGAGGAATTTCCGGAATTTTTGGCTATAGTATTATTTTAATCAGTTTAAAACAGGTGTTCAAAATTCACAAAGGAAAACTTGTTTTGAACGCATCTTAAAAAAATAAATAAAACAATTTAAACGAAAACTCTTTAATTCGTAAAGAAAACTCTTTGTGAATTAAAGAAAACAATCTCTTTTCACTCCCGACGGGTGTATCGAAACTAAACTATATGCAGACTGCATAAGTTCCATAAACAACAATTTATTTGGTCTATGACAGTCATCTATATTTTATAAGCTAGATAAAATTTTTTCTAATCGAAAAGTGTTACGAAAAAAATCATTTTTTAGTAAAATGTCCAGAGGTAATAAGGTACTCATGAAATTATATAATACTGATTGAACGCAAATCAATGTGGAGGACGCCTTACATGTCGCCTTACATTGGTGGGCACAATAAATAAATTTATAGGCAATAATTTAAAACATAGATATTCCGCATACAAGGATATAACGCCCAAATTAAGTGAATTATCGTATTGGGCAATGGAGCGTTCAATCAATACCTTTGCAGCTTATTATTAACTTATTCAATACACGTCTAGGTGGTGCCAACCGCAAATACAACATTGTAAAACAAACTTGTTCATTCAGTTATAGCAATGAATATGAACTTTCAAGTCATTAGATATAATAAATTATTGCACGCTTGGTCGCTAAATGCTATATGCGCTAATACGCTAAATAGTCGCCAAAGTTTGCTTTACTTTTTAATTTTAATTTTTCCCTTATAGTTTAGTTTTATCTAAAACATTGGCCAACCGACCGTTCGCTCTTTGTTGCGTTCATAAACAAGTTATTACTGTGCTTTTTATGTTCATTTTCGTTGCTCTAACTGAATGAATTGGTTGTTCTACAATGTTATATTTGCGGTTGGCGCTACCTAACCGCTAATTGAATAAATTGATAATGAACAGCAAAAAGAGTTTACATTACAAATGTAATGTACGCTAGCAATATATGCTAGATTGGTCATTTAAACATTTAAAATGTATAGATACTTGCATGAGTGACGTCACACTAAGTCAAATAGGGTTCCCATCGTGACTGTGTTGTTTATTAAAAATGATTTATCACAATTTTTCACTAAGTAATAAGTAAGTATTTAATTATATTAAAAGTACTTAACATTCATCTAATTTAAATTTTTATTAGGTTTTATGGTATTTTAGTAATAGAGAAATTTTACAACTATTTATAGAGAATTAATTAATTTATGACGCCTTTATAAGTACAATTGAATGCAATTTTGAATAAGACTAAGTAGAAACTGCATGCGAATAATGTTGAATTATTTATATACTGTGGCAGGTAAGCGAACACAAAATGTCGTCTGTCTCTTCAGCAAAATATTCATTTTTATTAAAAAGTCACGTGGTTTATATTACTAATCATGATTCGACTGCATTATCATAGTAAATGTCATCTAAAAAATATATATTAATGAAAATGTACAACCGTTTACCCGTGTGGCGTCGGCAGTTCCCGCCCCATACCGCAGGTGTCGTAAGAGGCGGCTTAGGGATAACAAAGCCGCTACCACAAGCGCTGATGAACTATACCACTTCCGAAAGACTGGACTCGCCAGACCGCTTGGCCTGCGTGGCGTTTAAAGGCCATGCACAAGACAATGTGCATGAGGAGGCCCATGTCCTGCAGTGGATACTGAAAGGGCTGATTGCATGTTTGCTTTGCATTTTTGGAGGTGTCTTATCAGCTCTTGTTGATAGATATCTGTAATCTCGTTGCAGCTATGATTCAAATCTTGGATGCGCGTAGTGTTCAAATGTCTTCTAGTTAGTATTGTTTAAACGAGCGCTGGCGTGCTATGTTAGTATCATTGAACCTTAATCTTAACCGTTTTAGACTCGAGTTTTCTAACTACAAGGGTTTAAGACCATCAAACATTAAAAACCGGACTATAGCGCTCACTAGCCTTCAACATTAATCTTAGAAGTTCATTGGCGGTCACTCAGCGCTCAACGCTCGTTTTTACAACACTACTTCTAGTTCTATATATCTATTAAATGGGTGTTAAACGCCTGTATTTATTATTTATTTTACTCTACGTTTAGCTTAAATCAAGAGCACTTTAGTTCAAGACTCAACGCTTTTAGTTTAGGACAAAGTATTGTACATACTGTACAGTCAGTAACAAGGTAATGTCTACCCATCTGTACTTTAATGCGCTTGTAATTTATTTATGTTATTTATTTTTATGGAAGTATTTGAAATATAAATCTAAGTACAATGACAAATACAAATGTTATAATACGTAACAAATGCTGTTAATTAAATCTTCACATTTGACTACTATATAAACATGTAGGTCTAATGAAATATAAAAACACTTAAATAAAGTATATAAATTTTAAACATAAAACACTTATTTATATATTATATATTATTTATATATATATATTAAACAATTGGACAATTAGTGCAATTAAATGTTTTCGGAGAAAAAGTTCCCTGCTGGGGCTCGCCTTACTAATGCTGTGCTGGTGTAAAATAAGTATATTTCTGGGCAACTTATTCAAAATATTAATAGTCCTCGTAAAAAATGAGTTTTGTCTGTACTTCATTTATTTTAGTGAAGTAACAAGGGCTTTTTAAGGTTCTTTTTGTGTGTACGCCGTTGTATTTTGGAACGTAATTCGGGACAATTAATTGTTCCAATGGCTACAAACATACAGGATTCAGCTGAAAGAAAATATAGTTCCAATAATTCATGCTCCCAAAAAAATACTATTCGATACAGGACGTTAATTTTTTTTATCAGAGATGGAATCTCAGAAAATTATTACAAAGGTGGAGGGTCCATCAGATTGGGCGAACAGTATTATAGTGGTTATGAAGGCTGATGGAGAGTTACGCATTTGTTTGGATCCAAAATAACTAAACAGTTGACTAAGTGCTCGACTACTAAACACTTGACGAGATAATGTCAAAACTATGTAAATAAAAAATAGGATTAGAATCGAAAGGTTTTGGGTACATTAGCGTGTTGCTGACTGTACGTCTTTGGAGACGATGTGTCATTTTGTGTCCGCTTATTTGATGTTTACTATAACTCTTTCGTCCAAGCCTTAAGATTCTATAGCTCATTGCTCACAAAAAGTTAAGAAAGTAAAAAATTTCGTGCAGTTTCTTAGAAAATATGAAATGTTTTTTGTAAAGATGTAAGTGGACTGTTAAATTTATATCACTATTAAAGATTTTATCCAAATTTTTTGTTTCATTTTAACCAGTCATAACCGGTTCTAACCAGTAACACATTTGGTTTTCATTGGGTGATTAAAATTACACAATCTGCTTACCATCCTTCACTTGTTTTGGTGTTATAGCAATAAAAGTATTGTAAATAAAAGTGAATTCAGTGTCGAGTGTCATAGTTTGAGGAAATTTTCGACTATGTTTAATATTGTAAAAGTTTCCTATGTTTTAAAGGAATGCTGTCGGTATTTGTATCGTTTCTTGACATGCTGATTGTGTAACAATATTATTTTGATTATTCTCTCTTAGAGGCCTGTTAAACAATCAATTACATTGAGTAATTTTATGCAGTCCGCAATGTTTTATGACCGTTTAGTGAGTGTGTTGAAACTCGCGCAACGATTGAACAAATTTTGAGCTAGTTTAAAATTGATTATATAATATTATGATTTAATTGTTCATTGCGCTGTGTGGGACAAATATTGTGCATTATTGAAATTTTACTGTTTTATCTCCGCTTCAATTACTGGGTGTTTATTGTCAGGTCAGCTCGTTAATTGCATACTTTTACGTACAGAGTTACAATGAAATCAACGAGACATGAGCTTTGCGTTTGTGTGAGTGCACACTGATAGTGTACAGTGTGAACCATTTCGACAATCGAATTGGACAATTCGGCACTCTAGTCACACAGATGCAAAGCTCATGTCTCGTTGCGACAATCGGATTGGACAATTCGGCACCCACTCACACGGATGCAAAGCTCATGTTTCGTTGATTTCACTGTAACGCTGCAATCGGCAATACAAATAAACAGCACTTCATTAACATTAACTTTTATTTATGTGTTTCATGTAATGAGTGCTATAACATCAAAACAAGCTCCGTAACCTGGAAATTGAAAACTACAATAACATCGACAAACCGAGCGATCGATTACAAACTCTTTACGTTCTTCGCTGTTCGAACTGAAAGTACAAGTTTGTTTTACAACGCTGTATTTGCAGATGACACTATCTAGTTACCTATTGAATAAGTTCATAATGAGCTGCAAAGGATTTTGTATTTGATCAAACGCTCTACTGGCCCGTTCTATACTTCAAAGTTTTAGAGTCATGCAGTTTATGCAGGCTTAAATAAAAAATGACGTACACCCTCTTAACAATGAATTTCTTTCGTAAAAAGTAACAAAGAATAATGGTCATTTTGGTCAATATATCCACATGTATACCAAATTAGATTTGGTTATATTATGGCAACATGACAATAAAGTACCCCGGGAATCAGCTATCTGCCTTACAAGTATCTCAAAAACGTAGGTAGGGACAATATAACCACAGGCGGAAGCACAGTCGGCCGAGGCTTAGGCCCCTAGACCGAAATTTTTGGTGGTGCACTCCGTGAAGACAAATGATTGAGCGAATTTTTCCATCCAGAGTGGTCTGCGACCATCCGAGCACGCAAAAGGTGTACCTACACGAGAGCGAGCATGACCTTGCCATTATCGGCTCGGATCTTATTTTTACCATTAAGTTTTTTATTTACCAATCACTTCTTTTATAGATACCCCATTAATCTGGGAAACAAAATATTTGTTTATGGTACTGTAGATTATAGTCAATATATATTGGTGGTCAGGCCAAATTTCATACAAAAGTGCCAATCATTCTTTGTTCTACACAACGGGAGAATATGAAAAAGCCATCGTGTAATGAGATGTAATCGTGTATGTGTAATCAGTCTCATCGTTTATTCATGAACACATACTAAATTAATGAAAAATCTTAAAAGCCTGTTTATATTATCAAATAAATACTTTGTGATAACAGCAATAAAGTTCAGAATTGTTGTGTCACATGGTGTCGCTTATTATCGTTGATTATAAATAAGATTTTTTTTTTAAATTCATAGAACATTATTTGAATCGATATATATTTTTTTATTGTTTAAAGTTATTGTTTATTCTAAATTTAAACTAAACATGAATTTGCGTTGATTTATATAGACCAATTACCAAATGTGATTTTCATCAACAGTGACAATACCCTCTAATAAGAGTACTACTTAATAGTAAATCATTTATAGGGTAAATTTCCATTCTTTATGTGTTAATGAAAGATATATAGATGGATTTTTGGAACAGATTTCTTTATTAAATGATTTTTTTTATTCTAAGGTTTATTGAAAATAATATAATTTCTTTTTTTATTTTAAGAATAGCTTCTTTAAATTATAATAAAATAATTTTCATAGTTTAATTAATTTTAAATAAGGACAATATCTATACATATAAAAAGATATGTTTTGACTGGCTGATATTAAAATTGAATGATATCAGCCGAATCATCGGCGAGCCGAAACCGCTGAAGATAGAAACATGAAATTTGCACGGTAGGATAGATTTTATGTCATCCATTTAGGAAGGATTTTTAGAAATTTTAAAAGGATGGGGGCAAAAGGGTGAGAATATTTTTTATGCAATGCGTGTATCTCAAGAACTATTTAAAGACATGAAATTTAGCATAATAAACTTCTAATTTAAAATAATTAAACAGAGATGTTAAAATTTGTATGGAAAAATATTAATGGACCGTCAATATTTCAATATTAACTTGAAACTAAATTATAAAAACTTGTAAACTTGTCGACTTCAAATGAAATATGGTGTTTGTTAAGCCAATTTATCGTCGTTTGATTGGTGCCGTTGGAATTCGGATTTCAACAAATTTATTGTGATATGGAGCTTTGTCTATTACTAAAACTAGCTTTTTTCCCAAATTGGGTATTAATTGATTGCGAAGCCATATTTCATAATTCATACCATTCATCTCAGCATGATAGTCATTCATTTTGTCGGAAGATTTATACATTAAAAAGGCTCCACACACAAACCTTTTCTCAGTACCAGCATGTAGGTACTATAATTAAACGCTGGCCCTCTGATATTTGTATTTGTATTCCCCTTTTAAAGGACCTGTCCATTGTTTGGCTACTGTGTATATACGATTCATCCATGTATATAATATTTTTTCCTCCTCTCTATATTTGATCTAAATATTTAATTGATCTAAAAATGCTTCGATTATCTTCAACCTTAGTGAACTTACACCCTATTTGCCGAATAATTTTTCGTTATGTAAATACAGAATCTTTAAAATATTACAAACGGTTTCAGATTCGTTTTTTTAATTCTAACGTTTTTTTAATTCTTCGTATTTTGTTTTTCTACACTGGTTTACTCAAAATTTACTGTCGTCTTATTTCCCTTTACTTCGACAGTCTTTCCATAAATAATAGGGTATTTGATATTATATAACATATATTGCGAAATTATAAACATGTGTACAATCGATATAAGCCTTTAACGTCCCTCCGCAGGGCACAGGCCTCCCCCCAGTAAATCACTACAGGATTTCGCGCCAAATTTATTTGCGCAGATCCAGTGCTTTAAATTCTCTAGCATGTGGGTTTCCTCGCGGTGTTTTCTTAAATCGTCGAGCTAGCGTAATTTTTTTTCAGTTTATATATATATATTTTTTTAATTGTAATGCAATGCAAACAGCCCGTTCAGTATCCACCGCTGAACACGGGCCTCCTCATGCACATTGTTTTGTGCATGAGGTATGTATGGACTTAAAATGCCACGCTGGCCAAGCGGGTTAGCGAGTTCACACTTTTAGATGTCCACGACCGGTGACTCTTAAAAGGCCACAAGGCCATAAGAATTTAGACCTACACGATGTTGAGGCAATCAAGATTTTTATCCGGTAGGAGTCCGGCACTACCTGGTACCACCTAGACTAGCCTAGCTAGAGTAGATGGTACCAGGTGACCATGCAGGGTTTTCCTTGATTGTCTTTCCTAACATAAAAAAAAAAAAAAACTTAGATGTGGTGTAATTTTTCAGCGCTTATGGTAGCGGCTTTGTTATGCCTTAGTCGCCTTTTACAACGCCCACGACCGACGGGACGATCAGGTGGTACTTACCATTGTAAAGGCGGTCGATACCACCCTATTTATTGAAGATTATATGTATTATATTTTTTATAATTCATTATAAGTCATATATTTTCTAACAGATGTTTCCTTGGGTCGGGCGGTCAACAGGATGATCAGGGCCGATGAAGCACTCTTCCAGAACACACCAGAAAAAAGGAGGAAAAAGATATAAGTATCTATCTCAAGATTGTCACAAGAGGTTAATAATCTCATAATGATGACTAAAATGTCAAATGTATATTTTTAAGCTTGTTTATAAGCTACTATAGCCTGACTTTAAAAATAAACAAAATGTATTACATATAAAAATCACTTAGAATAATTATCATCAGTAATTATCATAATTTTATCATCATATACCTAAAATATAATTTTTTGTTACATAAGGTTTTAATTTTTTTAAATTCTCTGAACGTTGTTTTACAAAATACAATATTTTATGCCAATTTTAAAATAGATGTAATTGACAATATTTTGCTAGTCTTAGAAATCATTTGCACTATTGAACAACGATTTTTTCTTTTATTCTGACCGATACGTTACAATTTAATCGTAACTGTGTGATACAGTCTGACCCAGTAAATATCGTATCGAATCAAGGGACATTTTAATTTAATTTTATTAAATTCCGAAAAGGCTACTTTGTCGTAATGTAACTTTCCTTAAAGTGTTTCTAGTAAAGCTTCAAGGGTTCAAGTTTTTTTTATATGGACGAAGGCGGCAGACGAGCGTACAGTCCACCTGATGGTAAGTGGATACTGTCGCCCATAGACATCCGCGATACATGCCAACATTAGTCCAAAATGACAAACGTTGACACGCCCTCGTATGCGTATGCGCTTTGGAGATATAGGAATGGATTTAGAGAAAGGGTTGGGAAAATGGGGAGGAATAGGATGGGAATGGGCTCTAGCACATCTCACTCACTTCCGAAACACGTACGTACATTAGGGAAATAAGATAAAGTGGGAAATGCAGTACATTTCAAGGTAGTCTTCTGTGAGAGAGGGGTAACGTGGCCAGTCGAGCGCGCCCAACAGCTGTTGGATTACAGCGTGCACTCTCACCCTCAAATACGTAAGTCAATAATTCAAGTAAGAAATAATCCTTAGTAATCATTTTAAAGTGCAAACTGCCTTTTTAAAAATTGTTATGATTAAGTTGAAATGATTTAAACTGTATGTATTCATTTATTTTTTATAGATAATTTAGAAATATCAGTGATTCCATAATAACAGGATGCCTCTTGGTTGTTAATGGTACATTATAAAAGCTTTTCTTTCATTTTTTTATTGTCAGTCTTTGTTTTCACGTGAAATATAATATTATAAAAATAGATATAAGTATATTTACTGGTAAAACAACCATAAAACAAACATACAGGTTTGTTAGCAATGATTAAAGCTGAAATAATAAGCGCTCTACCAATTAGACACATTACACATATACGAGGGCCACGCTGAACGTTCCCGGAATTAATAAGAAAAAATTACAATAAATGGTCAAAAATCAAAATTGATTTTTGACCATTCATTGTAATTTTTTCTTACAATTAAATAATGTTTCTCAACATATGTATTATAGTGGAGTGTAGGCTTTCTCGGCCGGTGTCCATATTAATGGAATCTTCCGGGCTACTTGGCCGAGGTCTTCTGGAATCTCTTCTCTTTCTTCCAAACGTTTCGTCAACAACTGCGGTTGACATCTTCAGTGGCGACTGCGTTCACTTTCGGAGAGATATTATCTCTTCGGCTTCTCGAGCGCAACTGTTGCGCTCAACATATTCTCTGTGAGCGTCAATACACTTTTTTCATACGAATAAACCAATTTCCATAACATTTATTCCACTCTTCCGTGGTGACCTTGGGAACATATTTTTCATACTCTTCAACAGCCTCTTCTGGCGATGAAAATCGTTGACCGCGTAATGGGTACTTAATTTTTGACAACAAGAAGAAGTCACAAGATGCCAAGTCGGGACTGTAAGGAGGGTGGCTCTTGAGTTCTGCGTGTTTCGCCTTCAAAATGTCGTATGTCTGTTTGGCCGTGTGAGAGCTGGCTTTGTCATTGTGCAAGACTATGCGGCGTTTTCGGTTGCTTTTACGGAGTTTGTCAATAACTTCCGGCAAGCAAATGGTCGTGTACCAATTAGCAGTACAACAATTCTCCAAAGCAACAGTAGCCACGTGTCCAGTTTTTCTAAAAAAGAAGCTATCATCTGCTTCCCGGCACTTTGCGCACGCGCCACTTTGGTGGGGTTCGGCTCATCTTGAAAGACCCAAATGGTCGATAGCTGCTTTGTTTCGAGTTCATAGTAAATCCATGCATGTTTCGTCACCTGTTACTATGTTCCACATCAAATTTGACGCCCCTTCGTTGAATCTTGTAAGCATGGCATTGCACCAAATGACGTGTTCCGTTTTTGAGCCTCAGTCGAATTGTGTGGGATCCACCGCGAGCACAGCTTTCGCACAACCAAATGTTTGTGTAGGATTGATTGTATCTGACTCATGCCTATGCCTAAGGATGCCCGAATCTCATGGTACGTCCATGCCTCTCTGTTTCGATCATATAGCGCACAGCATCGATGTTTTTGTTGTCGATTGCGGTGGACGGGCGACTGTCACGAAATTCGTCATTCGAGATTGATACGACCGCGCTTAAATTCTGCAAAACCAGGTATAAATTGTCGTCTTGCTTGGTGATTAATTGCCAAAAGCAGTTTGAAGCTGAGCGAGGCTCAGCTGAGCTGTCAAATTACACTTAAAATCGTAGAAAATCATACAGCGAAAATTTTCACGAGTTAAATCCATCGTAATGCATATACGCAATTTTTAAAATAACGCCACAAAGAAGAAACAAATGTCTGTTAGACGAAACAAACTTTATACTACATACAGTCAAAGAGTTCCATTTTCAAATTAGTTTTTAAATATTATTTATGTAAGTGGCCAGTTCCGGAAATTTTCAGTGTGACCTATCTAACATATATTAACTAATATATATTATATATACGAGTACATACACACAAATAATATATGCCATATATACATAGCATGTACACAGAATATATTGACATATGGCCTGTCCATTCAGCATGTCAGCATTCAGCATTCATTCAGCATTTCAGCATGTCGATTCTGTGAGTTACATTGGTGACTTCTTTGACAAACTTTTTAGTTTCTGATCTATTCCATAAATAAACGCCTTGAAAGATTTCTCTCGCTATTTTCCTATCTGTGGAGATATTTAGACTGATGGTATGATATGATTGTTGGTCTTTAAAACATTTATCCACGAAAAAGCTGCTGGATTTTGACGAACCTCATTGGGATACAGCCACAAGTTCCAATTGGCATTTAATCTACTTATTATCTGTTAATTAAGCATTCCATGACATAAAATTGAAATATGTTCTAACAACTAGACATGTGTGGTTCTAAATTTGACATATTATTATGTATCAATTCGTCGGACGATTAATTGATGATATATGTGTAAATATGCCGAACGGTTAGTTGATGATATGTGTTGACATGTGTATAGTTTAAATTTGACATATTAGATGCTTACTTATGAAATGACCGATTTATATGAAAAACTGAAAAGAAATATTTTTGCTATATAAATATTTATTGTTAGTCGAAATATTGAGCCATATTATGTACACACTTTCGTCACCTCACGGGCAGTTGGTTGATGCCGCTCGTGTAAACTTCTCGTGGACGGCAGTATTAATTAATTCTTCAAAAGTTCTAATCACAGTTGCTTCAGAATTAAATTTTTTTCCTTGCAAGAAGTCGTGCAAATTTCGAAAGAAATGGAAATCTGTCGGGGCAAGGCCCGGTGAGTATGGTGAGTGAGGGACAGTCTGCAGGTGTCCAGTTTTAAAACTGTCGTAACTGTTTTAAAACCTCTTGAAGTTTTAAAACTGTCGTATGACAAGTGTGAGGGCGGGCGTTGTCATGAAGAAGTGGAGATGAGCGATTGACCATGATGGTTGGTATACGATTGCGAACTTGGTTTCTTTGTTGCCAGCTTTTCCATCATCGTCTGCAGCTCCTTACAGTATGCATCTGCATCAATCGTTTGACCGGCTCGCAAGAAACTAGTGGACAATACCGGCACAGGACCACCAAACTGTAGCTTTTTCTTAGTTGTGTTTTGGACATTGTTCGGCTGCAACTCCTGGATCCAGCCACTGATATGAACGTTTGCGGTTATCGTGCAGGATCCATTTCTCTTCACAAGTCACGATGCGATTCAAAATTCTTTCATTTTTGTAAAGCGGTTCAATAACGCAGTGCACACTTCGACGCGCTATTGTCGCTAACGTTCATTCAGTTCATACGGTACCAACTTTCGAGGTTCCTTATTTAGCGGATTTGACGCAGGTGAATTGTTATACCACTAACATCGAACCCTGTTGTTAACTCAGCTGTACTTTGAGATGGGTCTGCTTCCACTATAGTCTTTAATTCATCGATATAAACCTTGGTCTTAGGTCGTCCGTGTGGCTCATCCTTTGGATCGAAATTTCCAGAACGGAAGCGTTCAAACCATCGACGCACTGTGCAATCGTTGTTGTGTTTGGCCCATACACACCATTGATATTGTGAGCTGTTTGACTTATGTTGGTGCCGCGACGAAACTCATATTAAAAAATAGCACGAATTTTCAATTTATCCGTTTTATTTTCAAGACATGAACAAATTTTAGGTACAAAAAAAGAAATGAATACTGAAAAGATTTTGTTGATAAAAAAGTTTCTCAAAATTTTAACTCTGAATTAACTTAAAATTTAAATTACTTAATTAAGAATCTTGACGAATTCATGGTTTCAGGTTTTAAGAACGGTCTTATATTATACGTACATAGCTGCTACAAAATGTAGTTAATAATTTACATAATTATAAGTAGGTTTAACTGTTTTTGTGTAATCTCATTGTAGTTTCAAGAGTAAATGTAATGGAAAATAGTAATTGTGTTTTATTATATGCATACATGTTTATTGTACATTTTTTATAGAAAGGAGGTAAAGCATTGGTCAACCGAGCGTTCGTACAATTACAAACTTTTTGCGTTCGTAAATGAGTTGTTACTGTGATTTTAAAGATATATTCGTTACTCTAACTGAATGAATACGTTTGTTCTACAATGTTATATTTACGGTTGGCGCTATCTAACCACTTATCGAATAAGTTTATCATGAACTGCAAAGGAGTTTGTATTTGTGTGAACGCTCGATTGGCCATTACTGTAGTTCATCAACAGAGAGTCCAATTGGTGGCAAATGGATACTGTCGCTTATGGACATCCGGAATACACGTCTAAACGGTGCCAACCTCAGTCGATTGCCCACTTGAGGTTGGGCAAAATTCCCAAAGAAATGATGGTCATCTATATCGCTTACTACTGACAGGACAGTGTCAAAATTACATCCTAGTAAAAGCAGTCAAAGTCCGCCGATTATCTCTGCGGAGTTTCTCTAGCAGCCCTCCGTCCACTTGGATCCCTCAGTAAATTCGACGTGGCCGAAGTGAATCAATGCCGGCATTGCAGGCCAACGCTGCACCCAAGTGAACTTTGTCCTTAACATATACATGCAGATATCGAGTAATATCTAAGTAACCTTTATTTGTTAGTATGTAATACGTATGGTTTCAAAATATCGATAAGATACAAGTTTTTCATAATTTTGAAATTGACGACACATATGTCGTGAAACACTTCATCAACCATTTTCTTAATTTTGCTATTTAAAAATTTTTGAACCTTAAAATATTCAAAAATTTCTTAAGATTAAAAGTTATAGTATCATAGGACTTAAAAACGACTGCAGCTGTTTTAAGTACTACGAAATGCATCTTTAACCACTATTGAAGCACGGCCGCGGAACGAGGAATTACGTACAATGGCACGTCATTACTTGTCTCTGTCGCTCGCGCACAAATATATTGCCGTCGCACTCGCACAGATGCGGTGACCGCCGTCATCACAGATTGCAAACCTTTTCTCATAATAATACGGCGTGTTCTTGTGCACCTGTCCTTTTGTTTCTCTTGTCATTGTCCTAAATAGTTAAATAGTTTTTGAAGTTAAGTTTGTTGTGTTCGTTGTTTTGTTAACTTGTTTCGTTACTCATTGTTAAGTTTTTTTGCTCATTCTTAGGGTAACAAGTCATCAGATTGACTTATTTCTATTGATTTGCAACGTGTATTGATATCTACCCGTAATCCCATAAAAAACAAACCAGCGAATCCCCGGGTGGCTGCCGAGAATAGATGACAGACAAACGGCATAGCCAGTTACTTTGGTATTACTGATACAAAATGAAACCAACTCGGTCTACCTCACGTCCATTCAAGGAGTTTGTGTCTCCGCGGAAGAAACGTAAAATGTCTCATTTTAGTGAAAGTGACAAGCTAATGATAATTAACGTATTTAAATAGGTACTTAAAGGAAACCTGGTCTGCTGATAAATATCCTTCAAAATAAGATATGAAGGTGAAAACCGATCTGTCATCGAGAAAATAACATAGTGGACAAATACGTAAATTTGTATTGTAGGATCCTTGACAGCAGGTGGGTCATCCGTTAGCATGGCCCGTAAGTCCGTGACACAATAGACGTGTCATCGAAAGTGTATTACTAGTATTAGCCTTTCACGAAGGTGATTAAGCAGGTCTAGTGACAATGAATTGGTTCAAAAAAGGACCGTACTAATATTTTCACCCTCTTGTCGGAACAGGTTTGTAGCGCATTTAATTAATTACATGGACGGAGGCTACTATCCTCGGTTGAGCGAGGTGTTACCATCGAAAATAAAACTACCAATAAAAATATCACATGTGACATTATCTGAGCAAAGGGACTTATTGTCGGATATGAATTTATTGATTTTGGTTGCGATTTTCTAACTTAACATTTCGTTCTATCAAGATTTTCTTTATATAGAAACTTGTTTTAACATTTTATTTTTAAGTTAAAGCAAAAATTGTTACTATCACAACAGTTTTAATATCAAGTCTAGAATCGACAATAAGGTTCCTTTTCTCAGATAATGTCACGTAATTATTACTTTTAGGGTACCTATCTAACGTAAAAAAACTTGAGATATTTCGTAACAGAATACAAATTCCGTAGCGATTGCTACGCAGCGTAGCGCTATGTCTACGTGCTACGAAATGAGCTACGAAAACGAGACTAAGATTGCACGTACGTTTAAAATTGTAATAAAGTACAAAAATAAATTAATAAACCGTAACCGTACCGTAACTAGTCCTTCTATCGTCCGCTGGACATGGGACTTCTCATGCACATCGTCTTGTGCTTGAGGGATGTATGACATGTAGGGATCGGAACTAGGTGACGGCCCGTCTTCAGCTCTAATGAAGTCGGGAATATTCATTTCTGGCCACGCCTGTCTTGCTGAAAGGATCATTCTTGGATATGGAAGAGGGTGTTGTTAAGAGGCTTTACGACCTTCTCAAGAATCGTATCTTGATACACTTGAACCGACGTTTTAGGTAATATCCTTTTCACTAAACATGATTCAGTCATTCCTGGATAGCTAACACCCCACCAAACCACCACTGAAGCCGGATAATGGCCACGGGACCTATTGACCAATTGAGCAGCTTTTCGAGAGTTATGACCATAAACTCGATCATTCTGCCGGTTAAAATTTTCCTCAATGGTGAACATTTTCTCGTCTATAAATAAAAATTGTCTTTGTGTACCGCCGAAGAAGTTGTTTCGATTTGTTAACCCTATATTTCTTTCAATTATCAGTTAAGAAATGTCCAGTACGTCTTTTATAAGCAGTAAGTCCTAAATCATCTTTTATAAATCGTGGCATGGTTCTGAGTGCTATACGAGTATTCATCTCTCTGCATAAATCTTTTGCTTCTGGAGGGGATTTCTTCGGATCCTCTCCTTCACAGCTTTAATCGTCTGTATAGTACGAATAGTGCGTGAATAGACGTTTTTTGTCACAAACAGAGGACGTTTCAATGTACCTACCTACCAATAGTCCGGTACACCAACATTCGGCTAATACCAATTCGATAGAGTTTTAAAAATTGCATTTGGATCCATGCCTACTTTGTGTAATGCAATTACAGCAATACGGTTTTCGTTATCACCCACCTCCATTTCAATATTTAATAATGATTGGCGCAAAAATAAGAAAAAACGTTTATTTTTCACGTGAGAATGACAGATTCCAAATTCAAATGTATTTTTTTTTATTTTAATGGTATTTATAACCAGACTATGTTATGGTATAGATGGATGTCTCCAATAAAATAAGCGTCTTAGAGTTCTTGTAACTCACAAGTGCACGGCAACACAGTTTGTAGTGCCGCTTGAAAGAGGCGTCTATTAAAGAGATATTATGTTCTTTGCAATAGAGCTGAAAATAGACTAACCCGAGACTTATATTCCGCGTATATGCTTATTTACTGTACCTACCACAAGTACTTTAGTAGGTAGGTACTATTACGGGTTTTCTACCACAAACTCCACCACAATAGGTTGACGAGTGCTACAAGTGCTACAAGAACTAAATAAATTTGTCGTGTCGTTTGACTTGTACAAGAATTGCGATGGTAACAACCGTAAGTTTCGTATGTTGTCAACGACATTACTGGTGGTGTTGTTTGGAATTGTTTTTTTTATCACCGATACCACTAAACCACATCGTTGTACCCTGATGGTGTCGTTAGGATTTTGCTTTTCCAGCGACACCAATAACGAAACCATGAAGTTGGTAACAAATTTTTGTTAAATGTTTTTTTACCAATGACACCACAGAACCGCCTCACCAGTGGTGTGGTTCAGTGGTGTCGATGAAAAAATACAACTATCCACGACAACATCAGCGGCGTCGTTAGTGGTGTCGTTGGAAACAAACGAAAAGAATCCCTTTGAAACTAGTTGTATTACTGACATCAGAATGTATGTTTTATCTAGAAACAAAAAGATTATTAAATCAAACACACTTTTACTAAAACTTGAGCACATTCGTCCCATTCGCTCAATTTTGCATTTAACTTGAATACTACCGCTTTTCAATGGACCTTTTCAACTTTGCCGAAGTACAAGCTAAGTACCTAGATACATGAATGTTGTGACAAAACTGCCGAGTCTCACACAAATAGGCTTCTCCCTTCTATAAGATTTATAGGCATTCAGACGTTAAGATGTGAACAAGAAATTCAAGTTTGGTATCGTGGAAAACACGTCGGGCGCATGCGCGGTTCTCGACCAATATCTGCCTCGGTGCGTGGATGTCTCATTGGGGAAGAAATAGTGATGCAGTCACAGTAAGTTATCGACAGTCGATATTTGCAGTTTATCGCAACGTTTTTTGTAGGAAATTAATTATGTTGTTGTAACGGCAATGCGCGCAATGTAATCAAGCCACGAGTAGGTATTTGTAAAAAAATACATTTAAATACCCATTGCCTTATTGTATTGTAGGCACTTAGAAAATTATAATTATTTTATTAAGTCTATATTTTAAATATTCATATAAAATCCTATATCAATACTCAGTTGTGTGCGAATACGTGCTCAAATATTGATGATGATAGGAATGGTGTGAAAATCCCTAATTCCATTCTGACTAATTAAACTGATCAATTAGAACGGATCAACCATTTTTCTTTTCCAACGATACAGTTGTACCATTGTATTCTATCCGGTCAAACAAGTAGTTATTTTTTATTGTTATTGTCGTACAGAATCATGTTCAGTACTCCAAAGTGATAAAAATGTCGATATGTTTGTACTGCACTAATAGGATTTTCACGAATGTTCAGTGCGATAAAATGTTTGGAACAAGCGGAGGGAAGCGCGCGGTCCCGCGCCCAACTCCCGCCATCGCAAAATTCAAATTTGGAATCATAAACGCCAAGTTAAAAAATTAAAAACCGTATTTTACCGTCAAATAAACAATAAGATGTAATTAAATTACTGTTCTATACTGTTACTTTTACAGAACTAGGAAAACTAGTAAATAAATACTTTGTAGTTTTTTTGTAAGGCTGTGGAAGTTTTCAAACTTAAAACTGTTACCGATTGTGAAAAGTTTAATAAAAATTACGATGTGAAAGTTAAAACTTAAAGTGTGTGTCTTCGAAGGCAACTGTTCTGGAAGTTTTTCATCATAAGGTAAGTTTTGTAGCTAACGTTAAAGATTTAAAAACGCAGACAGAAGTACCTAAATGATTGTTTAAAAGATTCAAAAGCTTGATGCAGTTTTAATATTATGTATTCTATTTTATAATTATATCATTTAATTGTTAAAATGGAAGTTATATAAATATATAGATACATCTATTTTAGCTCATAAGGTTAAAGAACCCACGTTTTTGTATCTAAGTCAATTAAATTAAACAAAAAACTAATTGACGTGACACTGGCTGAAATATCTATCACGAACGACAGTCAATTAAAAACAAAAAATAATTATCCAAAAGATATGTACTTATATATAAAATGATTACATCAAACGTAAGTATTATGTACCCAAGTTATTTCTATACGTACTTAAATTTATTACTACTGGTTTCTAAACAGATTTAAACAAAACTTTCATAAATCAATATTTTATAACTTCACAAATACATATTCATATATCATCACGACCTTCAAGATTTCCACCTGGGTTGTATATCAAAATATACCTAATAAAATACTTAACAGGGCATTAGTCATTTATGTAATAACACGGTACATTGAGCGCCAATGAAAAAACTCGTAAACATTTAATATCCTGATAAAAATTGCAGGATCTGATGGATGGAAGTGAAACGTTAGAGTTATTGTATAAGTACTGGAAGGCAAGTTGCGACTACGAGATTTGGTGATATTTCAAAGGAATCGTTATGAATATGACTTTTAATGACGTCAAAAATCTTTTAATGATTGTTAGTCTAATAATCTAGTACTACTAGGTCGAAAACTCTCATATCATCTCTGAAGAGCTGTTCAATCTGATGCCAATTTCGGGTTTTTATCATTACACCTATCGTCATCCAAGGGCGGTATATCCGCACTTCCTTGACAGAGAGCCACCGCGTAAAGTGCGGTATTCAAGATACTACACCGCGAATCCGAAACTGAACTACCAATTGAGGTTTTTCCACTAAGCTTCGACACGCTGCTTTCAATAGGATAGCTGTCAATAGGATTTTGCAAAGCGTACGTACACTTGGTGTACGTCTGCCACTGCTTCTATATAAAATAATAAAATAACTTAATAACTGTTACCTCAAAAACTGTTAATGACGTCAAAATTATCAATTAGTAAGGGCACTGCTAAGACGTGTCTAAACATGGTTCCTTTGAAATAGAGTTATATCTATAGATATAACTCTTATTATAGTTATCTTATTATACTCTTATATCTATATTTATATCTGATCACCCCGTGACCACGTCCACTGCAAAGTGTTCGAAACGTCGGGATATAAATAATGTTAAATATACGCGATTTAAACCGTTCAAAGTTGCTTAATTGCTATGTATAGTAATCGCGAAAACCTAAGAAAATATTAGAGTTATATCTAGTTGGTTTGATTCGATTTTTTGGTATAGTTCTTTCATCCCACTGAGGCGGGTTACGCTTAGTAGTGGTTATGCTCGTACATGTACATTGTTTTAGTGTGCGCCGCGGGCGCGAGAATCCAACTGTTTACGCTTACTAAAACAATGTACATATACGAACACAACCTAAGCGTAACCCGCCTTAGTGGGATAAAAGAACTATAGCAAGGATTATTTGGTCTGATTTGTAAGGCCAAGTTTGATTAGAAACCGGCGTAGTTTTTGCGTAATGCGCGTTCCAACTGACAGATATACAGAAAAATAGATGCACAAAAATTCCAAAAATGTTGTTTTGGATTCTGTATCATTCGTAGTTGTATATTGTAACAAATTAAAAAAAATACATCTACAGATACGGCTTTGTTACGATTTTATTTCTGTGTAGGTAGGTACTTAAACATGTACCTAGGTATAGATTTTATAAAGGCAAAGACAGCCTCTGGACGCACTCGACTGGCCACATTACCCCTGTTTCAGAGGAGACTGCGTATCCTTCAAATATACTGCGTATCCTACTTTATCCCATACCGTCGATATACGTAAGTGTATCGGTAGTGAGTGAGATATGCCAGAGCCCATTCCTATTCTATCGTATCCCTCCTCTTATTCCCCCGCCTTTGTCAAAATTTAATTCCTAAATCTCCAAGGATAGGCAGAGAATTGAGGGTGTGGCAACGTTTGTCATTCTGAACTGGTGTTGGCATGTGTTTACTAACGACAGTATCCAGTTACCACTGGGTGGACTGTCTGCCCGTCTCAGCCTTCTTAGGTACTGCAACGTGTCACCGAAATGACGAGAAACCTAAAACATATCCACCAATTTAAAATATATACAACCGGTCTAGCCAAAAAATTAAATTGTTTAAAGGAATAACTCAAAGTTACAAACATGTAAGATTTTTATATTGTAAAATCGGGTCTCAACGCATAAAATTAAAGGTTTTTATTTACCATTTGTTTCCACTCGAATACAATATACAATTGACCCGTTTTACAATATAAAACGTATACAAAACGCGAAAGTTTAAAGAGTTATGTAAGGTTTTGTTGTCCTCTCTAATACGTTCGTAGCCTTCATTACTCCGACCGGCTCTGGCGGCTCAGCGCACGACGCGCGTACAATAAGTGATATTTATGTTGTACTAGAATTCTTCTATAAATTATGAAAAAAAAAACCTATTGTAAAACCGTTAGAATCGATTCTACTCTCGATACCGGTTTTCAGTTTTTGGGTTATTTCAATGACAAGTATAAAAAAGACAGCACTAATAAAACTGATTTTGTAATGGTATTTTAATCGATGTTCCGCGGTTGCACCCCTGCCTTTATAAGGAAATACAGGCACGTTCACAGGAACCGTTCCAGTATGTGAGCTGCGTTCGTCTTAATTAAATATTTTCCTTCCCCCAGGTAGCCTGTATATGTGTTTGTTTATTGTTTACGTCAACGGGAAACCATTGCACTTATGATGGTAGCTAATCGAAGTTAATCGCCGTCTGTACAAGTGATTAATAGAAGTACGACTACTATTACAGAATATCTATTTATTTATTCATTAAATTGAAAATCAGACAACATATATATACCTAATTTTACATTTTACTACATATATAATGCTTAGTCCAATAATAATGCCACATAAAAGTTTCCACATTTATACCCACAACAAGTATTAAGTTGTTTTCAGAAATTTAAATCATATATTCATATTAGAACAGGCAAACTATAGGTACATATAATAAAATCGTAACAAAATCGTGTCTGTAAAAGAAATATTTTTTGTGTAAAAAGTACGAAAGATATAGAACCGTTGACAACGTTTTTTTGTCTGTTGGAATGCGTATCACGCAATAATCATTAGACGGATTGTAATGAATTTTGGCACAGCTATAGCTCATGTGATGGGTCAACATTTAGGGTACTTTTTATCTAGGTCCATTACAGATTTCCCACGGGAATATTTTTGAGCGTCAAATATTAAAAACTTAAATGTATTCCCGCTATCAGATGGGGCAAGAATATTTTCTTTTTTTAAATGGATCCGAGCATGCGCTCGAACGGGAGACTTGCGCCGTGATCAGGTGCAACAAGAAAATGATTGCCCGATCAGATGGGAACATCCCGTCTGCGCCGTAGGAGGATTTCATTGTTTGTTAGCGTAATGTCCTTTTTATTTGCCAGAAAAACTAGAACATACTGTCTAAAGGCTATGTTTTTGTAATAACCTCTAGCCAATGACTGTGCTGTTCCTCATTTCGGATAGACATGATGTATTCAGTGAGATTTTCTTCGACTGACTTCACATTTAGCGTATTTTTTTTTTGAGAAAATGGGTTTTTGTGTCGAATGTAATGTGATGTGTTCAGACAGCAGTTAGATATAATTATTGTTTAGATATGAACTGTTGCGATTTTTTATGAATACCTAATTGGTCGTAACATCGGATTCGTTACTCTGACATCTGTACTGTGATTTCCTTTATCTATGTATGTATATCATCTTATCTTCTATTACATCTATCTGATTTAAGGGGGGGAGTGCACGCTGCAATCCAACAGGCGCTGGGCGCGCTCGCCTGGCCACGTTACCCCTCTCTCACAGAAGACTACCTGGAAATGTACTGCATTTCCCACTTTATCTTATTTCCCTAATGTACGTACGTGTTTCGGTAGTGAGTTGTCATTTTTGACTAATGTTGGCATGTATCGCGGATGTCTATGGGCGACAGTATCCACTTACCATCAGGTGTACTGTATGCTCGTCTGCAATCTTTGTCCATAAAAAAAAATCTATATATACCTATAATAAAATTTTAACAGAACCATGTCTGTATATGAAATTATGTTTGAAAAGTTATTGTAGGTTTTTGACATTTTTGCCCGTCTGTGTAAACGCGTATTACGCAATAAGTCACTTCACGGATTTTAATGAAGCTTGGTATTAGTCATAACGTATGTTCCGGGTTAACATTTAGGATACTTTATATCTAGATTAATTATAAAGTTCCCATGGGAATCAAGTTAATCGCACATACTCCAACGCCTCCCCGCACTGACATGCTTCAATATTTTGATAATAAAACAGGTCAAGTTCCTGAGACTCGGGTGTAATGACCCGCAAACCAAGCTCGTATTTCTAGTGATTCATCTTTCCCATATGGGCGTCTATCCCGGATCGCTGCTAATAAATGTAGTGAAAAGAATGAGAAATGATTTATCGATATCGACATATATAATACACCAATACCATTAATATAATTTCATACCATTTAATCAACCTATTTCTGCTCCATTTAACTATCCAGCAGTGCACTGTTGGATAGTCTATCCCAAGACTCGCCATCATACGCGGGCTTCCATTCTTCACTAGTCACTTCCGACAAACTTCTTCAACATACAATGTCAACAACATAAAACCGTAACCAGCTCTTTTCTCGTCCAGTGCTGGATATTGGTCTCCCATCCCCATTGTCTTGTGCACCTTGAAACGCCACGTTGGCCACGCCAAGCAGCTTGGCGTTTAGACTCTTTTAGAGGCGGTATAGTTCCTCAGGGAGTGTGGTAGTCCCCTGTCACTACTCGCACGGGAAGAGACGGGCTAGTGTTATACGAAAGCTTCTCAACACTACAAGTAATAGATAGACCTTAATGGGCTTGATAATAAAATCAGATAATTTCAGAAAAAGCATATACATAAAATGGAGTGGATGTAAATGGAGAAAGATGGAGGGAAAAATGTTCACTCGTAGTTTCCATCGCTCCCTTTATCCAACGCCCTCAGGATCGGTAACGCCACCGTTAGGAATCTCCGGAATAGATAATAATAATAAGTAATACTAGCTTTTACCCGTGGCTTCGTTCGCGCGCATCTAGATTTGGAAAATATCTTTTGTATTAATCTGTCTTACCAATCTAGATGTATGTCAAATCTGGTAGCGACTAATTTTGTTGTATTATTAGGTAACAATTAAATCTACTTCTCATTTATTATATCTTCCGTGGCTTTTCCCGTTTTTAGAGGAATATGAGGTATCTTGTTCGCATTATAATATTCGTATCATTTCCTACTATATACCATTAGTCACTCTATTGTTGGATATAGAAATCTTTCCGAAGCTCGTTGTCGTTTTCGGCCCATCTCATCCAGCCACCACTGGTGAACTTTTTCAAGTCGGCGGTCCACCTGGCAGAGGGTGTCTCCATTGCATCTTGGGCCATGTGGTGTTGGCTGGCTATAGAACAGCACCACCCCATCTCCTTCCGTGAGTGTCTTAAGAGGCGACTAAGGGATAACAAAGCCGCTACCAGAAGCGTTGAGGAACTACACCACTTCGGAAAGAGTGGACTCGCGAGACCGCTTCGCTAGCGTGGGGTTTTAAGGCCACACATCCCTCGTGCACAAGACGATATGCATGAGGAAACCCATATCCTCTAGTGGATACTCAAATAGCCGATTGCATTGCATTGCATTGGAATTTATGTATCGAAAGTCAGTGCCTTCCTTACATTTGTAAAGAAAACAAATTATGAATTTAAACAAAATAATAATAATAATAATAAATAGGGTAGAGTATCTTTTGTAGGGGGAGAGTGCATGCTGCATTCCCACAGCCGCTAGGCGCACTCGACTGGCCACGTTACCCCTCTCTCACATAAGACTACCTTGAAATGTACTGCATTTCCTACTTTTTCGTATTTCCCCAATGTACGTACGTATTTCGGTAGTGAGTGAGATATGCCAGAGCCCATTCCCATACCTCCCTATTTTCCCACTCCATATCTTAATCTGCACAGGTAGGCAGAGCATCTGGGAGCGTGCCAACGTTTGTCATTCTGGACTGATGTTGTGTTGGCATATATCGCGGATGTCTATGGACGACAGTATCCACTTACCATCAGGGGGACTGTATGCTCGTCTGCCGCCTTTTTCTTTATTAAATAAATAATAAATACAGCCTCATTTTATTATTAGTAGAGATAGATTTGCTGGCTAACGTGTTGGCGTTTGTCCAAAATAGTTCCCCAAGTCCGAATACCCTGACAAATTATTTTACGACACAAATAAGTTGATTGGTAGTGTATGCACAGAAATACGTTTCTTTAACATTTAGATTAATATCTAGATTAGCTTTTGTTTTGTGAGTATTAAGCAAATTTTACAGTAATAAACTTGCTCCAGTATCCAGTTTTGATATACGAGTAAGTCGAGTGATATACAATGATACGAGTGATATACAATGATACGAGTGATATACAATGATACGAGTGATATACAATGATACGAGTGATATACAATGATACAAGTGATATACAATGATACGAGTGATATAATGATATACGAGTGATATACAAAAGTCACGAAATGCGGCATTTAACGAAAACTCGGTTTCTATGTTCGGAATGAATGTTACAACAAAAATTGGAAAGGTGTGTGCTAAAATTCAAGTGACTGAGATTTTTTGGGAAAATGAAATTACTGAAATGATCGGCATTGATTGATGACTGAAATTATTGAGATCGAAATATTTTTTACTGACATGACTGAAGGGTATCTCATCTCTCGCAGAATATGTAAAATCCGTGAATGTAGACCACGTACTGCGAACTTACGTGCGGGACACTTTTCGGCCAGACCGACTGACGACTTGAAGAAAGTCACCAGTAGTAGGTGGATGGGAACAGCGGAAGACTGAGTGTGGTAGTGTGCCTTGGAAGAAGTCTACTCAGCTGTCGTGTGGTATTTTATCTTTTAATGCAAACGTAGAGTGGCGATAGCCTAAGGATATCTATTTTCGATTCTTATTAGTAACGTCGTGAATACAAATCTTCGGCCCGTTTATTTTTTAAAACTTTATTGCACATAGTGATACAAAAGGCGAGTTTGATGCCTTCTCTATTAGCTAACTTTTGGGCTATACAGAGAGATACATTGGGTGGTACGGTAAAAGGTATCAAGTGATGATTTTGAATTTAAGTATCAATTTTTAAAATCATTACCAACTCAGCGGTGAAGGAAAACATCGTGAGGAAACCAGCATGCTTGAAAATTAACTCAATCATTAGTATTCATCAATCCACATTGGCACAGTGTGGATGAATATGGCACAAAACTGCCTCGTGACTGTTAGGGGAAGCGTGTGCCCCGTAGTGGGACGTCATAGGCCCGCCAGACCACTTGTGTCAGCTGATTTATTATGCATAACTTTCCTTATACTCTACACTCTTGTTAGCGTTCGGGTTTTAGATACAACATTATTTGTCTTAAGGGACTTATAATGAATATATTTATTAAGAAATAATAGATGTTACCATGAAAGAATGAAAGTGTGAAAGAAAAAAGTGGTATATTTCATATATTTCCATACAACTGACAAAGTTATCCCACTCTAACAGAAAACTAAGTACCGTGAAACGTACCAACATGTTTCGGTGGATGCTTGAACCCTACCCCATTATACGCTCAATTGCCTATCCCTCTCAATCCTTTTTTAAATCCAGTATAATAGATTCCTAGATTTTACCCTTCTGGCATCCAAAGATAGGCGACGATTATTTTTGATAGAAGTAGGCACATGTCTATGGGCGAAGTAAATTCTCTGATCTGTAAGAGGATTGTATGCCATTTTCTCTATTGAGTTTTTACATATGAAATTGTTAATCATATAAACTAATTGGTATGAACTTATATAATGCAACCAGTCAAAGTATTGATCACACTATCGACTAATTTTTGTTGGTACCTACTTGATTTTTTTTTATAGACTAGTGGGCGGACGAGCAAGCGGTCCCACGTGATGGTAAATATTACCGCCGCCCATGGACACCTGCAACACCAGGGGGTATGCGGGCGCGCCGCCGACCTTGCAAAATCCTATTCACAGCTCTCTCGAAGAAAACACTTGATTAATGACAGTATTATAAAAAGTTTCTTGAGCGAGAGTCAACGAATTTGTGGATGGCATGTTATATTGTAGCTTAAAATTGGAATATATTTTCTCGTAAATATAGTTATTTATATTTAAACATATATTAAATTAACCAATTATTAGCCTTTATTTGTAAAAGGTCCTGAGTCCCATGCCCGGTCGGACGTTTATTTGTTTAAAGTCAAATGTTTGTTCGAGTCTGAGTGGTGTGTTCCTTACATAGAATTTCTTTAAAATATTTATTAGCAAAAGCCCGTTAATACAACACTCTCGTACTGCAAGCTCCTTTATATGAAAGCTTTACAGTAGGCATCATGATAGGTATTCGAAACCGTTGGCGTACATCCCCTTTACTCCCATTAGCACATTTCGTTTGTTTTCATATTTTAGGTATACAAATGATAATTAAAAAAAACTGAATTAGGTTTGTCCTAATGCCATTTTCGCGGAGTATCATCGATTAACCATATTAACCATAACGATTAATTAAAATACATTGATCGATTTATTGGTTATATTTGATTCCTTATACCTATCTACTACTTACATCTGCTGAAAATCATTCGGTACACAACTTGTACCGAGACCATATTCAGACGAATGCTCTTTCGGCACACATGGGACCGCACAGTTCTATTAGGCTGTTATTAAAGTTATTAAATATTAAAGTTTATTAAATTTTTAGCTGTTTAAGGTAATCTTAACTGGTTTACTGTTTGATAAACTTAGATTTTTATGTACGTAGACGACATAAAATATATATCTATTTATTAGTCACGTGGACCTTTTTAGTAGTGAATAAAGATGTGCATCAGTACTTAAGAAAATACCTTGTGTCGATTATCGGGTTCTATTAAAGGAAAGTTACGATATTGCATCATATTTCTGGTGTAAGCGCTCGCTTTAATCCGAGACACGATCTCGTAAACATAGAGTTGTTCCCTTTTTATTGCTTGGTCATAAAGGCGCAAACTAATTGCATGCTGGCCAATTACAACGTTGGATTGCAGAGGATTGTCTCGGGATGATTTTCTTAAGTGTTTAGATTCAACGTCTGCGGAACTACTCGTATATGTAAGTCTCATCCTGAAAAGGTGATCGTTGTGAGATGGTGTGTTGCCCACCCCGTTGCCGTCGTCGTCATCGTCCTGGGCACGTCTCAGACGACTCCGACGACCTAATTACTGCTGCTAATACGGTTCTTACACTACGCTCACAGACTACACATATACACCGCTCCGCAGGTAGAGACGAGGACGTTACCCTCGCTACACCGTGAGCACACAGCGGCCTTCTGCCAACACTTTTACCAGGTATCGGCACGTGCCTGGGCGCTTCTCACCGACTCACGATCCCGCGGTACCCTCCCAAAGCAACGTCCTAAGCCGAGGTCCGTTCCTTCCGCCGGTTTACCGCAGGGGGAGCCCTTAGGCTCGTTGCTGCACACACTCTTTGCTCCTGGCTGAGCGCCTTCTGCGTTCGCCTTAATCTATACATGTCCGGTGACTCTTGACAGACCGTTTGGGACATTTAATTCAAGAATTTAGCCAATACGAAAAAAGCGATGGTGCGTGCTTGAGATGTGGCAAATTTATTAGTTTTTCTATAAAACTAATAAATTTAGCTGTTCTTTGGCATTTGGCTTAGTTAATAAGTAATGTGTTTTAATTTAGTATGTTGTATTGTATAAATCCGGTGTGCTTAAAAGGTCTAGATTGATGGTAGGGTATGGTATGATTCAAATGATCAGGGATATAGTTCCATATTACCTGCATGTAAGTATATATGAATTATATATAACTGTACTGGTACAACATTCACCTGTGATTAAAATATTTATTTCCGCTTTATCAAAAGGTTATCTGGCAGAGGATGCTGCTTACGTTATGACCGCCTTTTGTGCATTTTATGAGCTATGTTATAACGCCCGTTAATGTCTAACTTGGTATTGGTGTGCAATAAACAGTTTTATTTATCTATCTATGTATCTATCTACAATGTGAACTACTTCACGAATAACATATTTGCTGCGCTCTATCTCCTTTTGGCACGACACCGCGAACGCGACCGATAATTTACTTACCTTTCACTATTTCACACCTCCACCATTTTTTTTTATTTTTAACCAATTATTTCATTGGAAATGCGATTTCTAACTTAGTTATCGCGTAGTGACTGTCCATAGTACCAAGGGACAATTTGTATAACTTGTATTGCACATTCAAGTTATACAAATGGTCTTGAATGAAAGAAAGAAAATATTTTATTGACAACAACGTACCCAATGAAATGGCAATTAAAAAATACAAAAAGAAAATTGATCGTTGTGCCAATCGGCGCCAACTCAGCATAAGTCGCAGCGTGAATTGCAACTCTGAGTTTCAATTGGAGCCGCATCAGTGACCACGGATTGTTCACAATAGAAACCGTGTCATTTTTAATGAAGTTGTCTTTATTCCCCCCTAGCCTAGTCGATCGCTTGTCGGTCAATTTATTTGCTGTAGATAGCCAATAGAATAAGTTTGAGCATCGTTAGTATAGTTTATTAATTATTATAAATGGTCAGAGAGTTACAACAGTAAACATTAATTATTATAAACGGTCAGAGAGTTACAGTAAACATTAATTATTATGAATGGTCAGAGAGTTACAGTATACATTAATTATTATAAATAGTCAGAGAGTTACAGTAAACGTTAATTATTATAAATGGTCAGAGTTACAGTAAACATTAATTATTACAAATGGTCAGGGAGTTACAGTAAACATTAATTATTATCAATGGTCAGAGAGGTACAGTAAACATTAATTATTATCAATGCTCAGAGAGTTACAGTAAACATTAATTATTATAAATGCTCAGAGAGTTACAGTAAACATTAATTATTATAAATGGTCAGAGAGTTACAGTAAACATTAATTATTATAAATGCTCAGAGAGTTAAAGTAAACATTAATTATTATAAATGGTCAGAGAGTTACAGTGAACATTAATTATTATTATAAATGGTCAGAGAGTTACAGTAAACGTTAATTATTATAAATGGTGAGAGAGTTACAGTAAACATTAATTATTATTATAAATGGTCAGAGAGTTACAGCAAACATTAATTATTATCAATGCTCAGAGAGTTACAGTAAACATTAATTATTATAAATGCTCAGAGAGTTACAGTAAACATTAATTATTATAAATGCTCAGAGAGTTACAGTAAACATTAATTATTATAAATGGTCAGAGAGGTAAAGTAAACATTAATTATTATAAATGGTCAGAGTTACAGTGAACATTAATTATTATTATAAATGGTCAGAGAGTTACAGTAAACGTTAATTATTATAAATGGTCAGAGAGTTACAGTAAACATTTTTTTACGGAATGAAATCCGAAGCGAAGATTAAAAAGTAAAAACACCGACATAGCGTACAGAATTACACCCTAAGCGGAAGTGATAGTGGGAAGGCGATATCTACCGCAGGATCGACAACCGATACGAGTCCTCGATCATGTCCCGGGAAACGCAGTGTATGCCGCGCTCAAGACGTGGAACGACTACATGAATAATAGGCCGGTAGTGACTGGATGAGAAGAACGAAAGATTGTCTTTGGTGGCGAACCTTATATCCGAGCCTTATGGGAGAGGCTTATATCCCGCTCCTGTTATGGGTAACTATCTTGAATTTCTTTTTAATTGCTCAGTTGAATATGTTTTTGTTTCGAAAGGTCACTGCCATCAGAGATAGATATCAGAGATAGATATAGAGACAGGATTGATTATAGAAAGATTTTATTCGCTTCGTATTTTAGACGCGAAAATCTTCAGAAATTAGTTCGGCCGCTGAGCCTTTTTATGCTCCCAGCAACAGACTGGTTTTAATGATTTTACCGATGTTCAATTTAATATAAGTGCTCTCCACTGACTTATAGATTTAATTTAAATCACGCAGAATTGCTGTATCCATCAAATTGCTATATTCCAAAAACGTTTCATTATTATTTTTATTTTACTTAACAATATTAAAACAAAACTAAAGAAGAAAATGAAATTTTTGAAATGTCATAAAAATGATTACGCACTTAATATTTACAAAACTCATCGATTTCAGTATACATACTGGGTATATACATACATACTACATACGTTAGAGGCTAATAGAGTTCTATGTTCAGTTGCTCTCGAATTATTTAATTTATTTTTACTTATTTACACTTTATTGTTTTAACAAAAGGCGGACTTAATGCTAAAAACATATTCTCGCAGCCAACCTTGGGGGTATATAGTGATGGTATGGTAAATGCAAAAGAACAAAAATGTATCAAATAAAATTTGGAATTAATAAAATATACAAACATAATAAATAATAATAAACACTTAAAATATACAGATATACATACATATCCATACACATATACATATCAAATAACTTGAAATATTATATTATATATTAGAATAAATAATTAATACAAACAATCAGATGCAAAGACTATACATACTATTGCACACTATGCAAAGAAAAAAACTAAATGGTGTCTATTTGGAGGAGGTGATCTTCCAATCTCCTCTTAAAACTATCCCGAGATGGAGTCTTTCTGATTGACGGTAAGTTCGTTCCAGAGTCTTGTGGCCTGCACGGCGAAAGATTTTGAGAGGAAACCTGTACGGTGCAGTAGCAGATTATCTCCAGAATTAAGATTTTTTGCAAAGAAAGCGAGAAGCACCTTTAAGGAGTGGTAGGTTCCATAAGAATAGAGAAAATGTAGTTAAGTAAACTGAAATATCTATTGGGATATTGGGAGATATGATCGTACTTGCGAAGTCTTTATTGTACTTTATATGCGTTTTGGAAATGGAACATTCTTATTACGTTGTTCTTAAGTTCCAAATTTCGTTTTTTTTAATGCACCCCTCCCCATCTGCTTCACCCCCCTAGAAGTTGACAATCAGATTTCTTTGATAAGAACGTATGATGTGACATCTAGTCTATTTTCCATATCGATGACAAAACTGCTTCTGGTTGTATGAAAATGATTGCAAACATTTTTTGCGAATTGCAGATTAAGCGCCTAAATGTACCAAACACGGCAATAATAATAGCGGTGCACTCGGTCCGTATCACTGTTTAAATTTACGTTCGGGTTTTTTTAAATTATCCATTACTCGGCGGTTAAGGAAAACATCTGGGGAAACGCACACATTCCTGGATTAAAAAAACATCTGGAGCATGTGTATTCACCGATCCGCACTGGGCCTGCTCGATGGATTAAAACCCCAAACCCTCTTTCTAGTGATAATAATTCACAACTAATTTTAATTCAAAGTTTAATTCCAATAAATTTAAAACTGGTTAAACTAATTTGAAACTAAAATTATTTGGTCCACAAATTCTAACGTTATCACGAACTATAACGTGGATCTGACTCCGGCGTCGGTTCAGTCAATCGGAAAATTAGATTCAACAGGGAGATCCCGAGTTGATGTCTAGACGTGGATATTACTCGTCGGTACCTACTATTAGTATTGATTGTGGATTAGGAACTTTGAAATTTTAGGGCGTGAGTTCATTTACTACCTTTAAGGACTTTGTCTTTAAGATGGGAGGTTGGCCGGAAGCGGTATTTAAAAATAGGAATTTTGTCTATTTGTTGTGGCAGCGAGCAATGCAAGGTCTTTGAGATAATGGGACAGTTGCATTTTGAGCGGATAATACTTATAGTAATTCCAAAAATCGATCGATTTTCTTTTTTTGATTAGCATTAAATAAGTTTCTCTGTGTCGGTACGTTTCGTTTTTATATAAGAGTTGTCAAATTTCTCTTTTCGCAGCGTTTTAATGGGTATTTTTTTATTTTTCAGGGTGCTAGCGCGTATAAGAAACAGCTAGTCAACAAAATCAAAACGTAGGGACATGTTCATGGTAGATATCTGTAACATACATATTAAGAAAATAATTGCCCTATTGCCACAATTCAGCGGAATACCTTTGTATGGACAAGACGCTGCTGTCGTCATCCCGCGAATATGGCTGCGAGATATTCTTAAAGAAATTTATTGCATTTGCTATCTGCAACAAAAGATTCTCCCTAGAGTCCCTAGCGCGGGTGTCAACGAATCTCTCCTATATTATTGTAAATTATTAATTACTTCTCATAATTACTCGCTAATTAAAAATAGTGTTAATACTTGGGGGATTCTCCATGGATCTGAAACGAGAATCTATTATTTATCAATAAATGTTCTGTTCCAGAACAGAACATATATTATAGAACAAATGTACAGTCAGGAACAAGGTAATGTATAACCATTGGTACCTTAACGCGCTTGTAATGAGGACTGGAATCGACCGGTTTTGGCTACATTAGCGTGATGCTGACTGTACCTATGTTTTTTATAGTTTTTATTGCTCAATAATTGTGAGTGGATACTGTCGTCCATGGACATTTGCTATACATGCCAATATCAGTTCAGAATGATAAACGTCGGCATGCCTCCCGATGAGGTGCCTACTTTTGAAATTTTAGGAATTAGGAGGAAGTAAGGGATAAGAGAGGCTTGAATAGGAATGGGTTCTGGCATATCTCACTCACTACTGAAACACGTACGAAATATTGGGAGAATGGGATAAAGTCGAAATTGCAGTACATTTTACGATAGCTTTCTGTGAGAGAGGGGTAACTTGGCCAGTGCGCACGGTGGTTGTGAGATGTCAGCGTGCACTCTGTCCGCCCAAAACATAGATTTCCAAACTTAGGAGATTTCTTTGAATTCTCACCAAGGAGTTCTCTCCTTACGCTATTAGCAGCGTTGTACTAAAAAATATTACGTGAACTTGAGCTTCAAAGTGTTTAGCGAGTTACTGAGCGTAATGTTCCCTTAATCAGTTTCACTAAGGGTTTATACCTAATTAGCAAATTCTAGTGCAGGAGCTTTATAAATAGACTCTTCTTCAAACGTTTAGTGGATAATGATCCTTTTAAAGATAATTATGTAAGGTCTTAAGCCGGTTAAGACCGCTGACGTAATATATAGAGGTATAACTGTTTGATTTTAGGGAGAAATCTATTGCGGAGTTTACAACTTTTAAATTTCGGAAAAGTTTCAATACATCTCGACTAAGGGTGATCAGCTGATAGTTAAGTTTGTAGATGATAATCAATCAGTTCAGTTGTTAAAAAATTGCGACGAGGTAACCGTAACCGCGGGCCGCGTGGTGTCGGCGCTGTCGGCGCTGTCGGCTATAGACTAAACACAATGCAAGATTGTTACGAACCTTTTGCCTACTTTACCTTTTTTAGGGTTTATACCCTAAAAGATAAATGGACTTCATTCATTATATACGGCTGTCACTGTTCGTGAATACCAGTGCAATTTTGCCACAGATAGCTGAGTACTGCCTTCTTGACGAAACGTCAAGATTCAAATATACATCGATCTCGATCTGCAAAAATGTATTACAATTCGTCTATGCACTTTGCAAAGAACGTATTCACGCCATGGTTGATGTCTGCCCGGTAAAATAGTTACAAGGCTAAGTATTTATTTGTACGGTGTCATCATCTCTTATTAAAGTAATTATGCTTTTATCTATATTATAAAGAGATATTGTTTTCTTTATGTTTTCATGTAAAAGTTAAAGTCAAAAACTATTGGATAGATTTTGAAAATTCTTCAGTTTTATAAATGAAATCGACACAAAGCATTGTCCAACCGAGCATTCGCACGATTACAAACTCCTTTTGCGTTCGTAAACGAGTTATTATGGTTATTTTAAGGGTCATAAGGTTGCTTTTTAAATGCATGGATACCATATGTTTGTTCTACAACGTTATATTTGCGGTTGGCTTTACCGAATAAATTGATAATAAACTGCAAAGGAGTTTGTATTTGTGCGAACGCTCGATTGACCTAAATAGTTTCATCTATCTCTGTAATTAGCAAAATGTGCGATTTTCAAAATATCAAGTTCTCAAAATGGCGATGAGACATTTGACGAGACATAAAGCCATTCGAAGTGATTTCAGTACGGATACACCAAAAATACACATGAATTTTTGTATATTCACTATCAAAATCTCTACTAAATACCTCTTCTTATTCCTTTGTGTATATTTTTATACTAGACTTGGTTTATAATTATCTCACATAGAAAACATTAGCCAACTTAAAACCAAATCACTTGAGTGAAGTCAGGGCGGATCGCTAGTTTGTTATAAAAAAAGAATAAGAAATCGTTTTCCACATCCAGTTCATTCAGCTGTAGAAAAATAATAAGGACTGGATTGTACGACTGTTTAATTGAACAATACACAGCTTGCCAAGTTCAGTTCTGATTCTTTTTGCAATTAGTCCGCCTGATCGAGTCAAAAAACTTTTTAAAATCGTTATTGTTACGGAAAGTTGCTTCTGGTTATACGAAGTAGGACAGGTAGTGAGTGAGATATGCCAGAGACCATTCCCATCCCATCCTATCCGTTCTCATTTTCCCAACCCTTTCTCCAAATCCATTCTTATATGCCCAAAGGTCATCTGAGGGCGTGCCAATGTTTGTCAGTTTGAACTAATGTTGGCACGTATCGCGAATGTCCATGGGCTACAGTACCACGCCTTATTATTAAAATGAGGTATCTAAACTGCGGACCTGATTATTTTTTTGAATAGTCCTATTTTATTAGAAAAAATGTCCAGCTCACATCTATAATATATTTCTTTATATTTACGCAGGACCACTTATCATTGAGGTGTTTCTACCATAATTATTTTTACGATATCTATTACAAAATGGTTTAAAATTGAGTCATCCACGTCTTTGAATTACCATACCTCTAATTGTATACTTTATTACGAGATACTTTATTGCATACTTCATTATTTTATTGCATAGACGTGGATGATGCGTGTTTCCGGATTAGCCGATGGCCAATGTTTTCGTAATATATATGTACATATGTTATGTAAGAGTGAAATCTATACAAAACGTAAATATGTACTTAAACCGAAACTTATTTGAAAATGTAGCCGGTTTCCGCACGTTGGTCAATAAAATCCTATTTCACATTTGACATTACATCCCACGAACGTACCGCACGTAGCGTGATCGTAACTACATCTGGCCGAACGCAAATGAAATTACGTCCGCAGCCTACCAATTTGACGTGTTTCGCCAATATTATCGAAGCCCTCGTAGGCCTATTTCGCATACATTTAGATTTTTTTGTTAATGTGTGCGTAAATTCATACCGTTAGCAAGATTACTATAAGCGAGAATAGTTAGAATATTTTCTTAGGTTTTCGCGATTACTATACATAGCAATTAAACAACTTTGAACGGTTTAAATCGCGTATATTTAACATTATTTATATCCCGACGTTTCGAACACTTTGCAGTGGACGTGGTCACGGGGTGACTAATTGATTTTATTTGTCACTTGAGTTATTAAGAAATTATTTGAACTACCGTCTGAAATTTTCATGGTTCATGGTTTTCATGAAATAAATGGCGGACAATGGGGGAGGCCTATGTCCAGCAGTGGACGTCCAAGGGCTGAGATGATGATGATGATGACCGTCTGAAATTTTCAAAAAATCTTTTGAACTACCGTCTGAAACTAAAAAATTTCAGACGGTAGTTCAAAAAATTTCAGACGGTAGTTCAAATAATTTCTTAATAACTCAAGTGACAAATAAAATCAATTAGTCACCCCGTGACCACGTCCACTGCAAAGTGTTCGAAACGTCGGGATATAAATAATGTTAAATATACGCGATTTAAACCGTTCAAAGTTGTTTAATTGCCGAGAATAGTTAGAATTGTTAATTGGCACACGTTTTCGACTTCGTGGAGGGTTCAATAGACTCACGCATTGTACCAGTTTATACTAATAATATAATAAAGAGAGAGTTCGAGTTTTGTGAATTTGTGTGTATGTGGAGGGATTATCCTCCACACACAAACTCACAAAATTCGAACGACTGCACCTATTTGACCTTTCTTTCACCATTTGAAAGGTACATTATTCCAGATAGACATACGCTATATATTATGTGCAAAAAATGCCGGGCATGCAACGCATGGCGGGCTCGGCTAGTAGTTCATAATAAGGAGCCGTTTTTATTTGGCCTCAGATATTATTTGCAATATCTTTATATTTAAAGTTTCACGCTTTGTAAACATTTTATACTCTAAATTGGGTCTAATCGCGTATAATAAAGGTATTTGTTTCCTTTTTATTCTTACTCGAGATTTCGTCACGGGTTACACCAGCTGTGGTCACGAGTTGACTGAAGAGGCGGGTAGTCCAGGATGGGAGCTGTCCGCGGACGTATTCGATGATAAATCGCAAGGTTTAAATTTGTCAATCACTGGTTGAACGGAATACCCAATAACTACCAAACTACCCAATTCAAATTTATATATTTCTTAATTTCAATCGCTTCACGTACTATCATGGGATATAGTGATGTTCAGTGGTGAGGATTTTGGGAGTGCAGAGTTCTATCCGGTGGTTAATTGCAGCATTGAGAATGTGTTCGGCTATTACTGATTTACTAGTTTGGCGGTTTCTTAGACCTGCGACGTGTTGATCCTACCACATAGGAAATACCACAGCTGCAGTCTATCTTATAGACACCGGGCGTCACCATATAGACACCTCTTATAGACAGTCTGTTAAAGTGTTAAAGATGTATTTAACTGACTGGAGAATGTCCAGTCAGTACCAACAATAGCACTAGTGGTTGTCGACGGTTCTCTCACGTCAGCGTAGGTTTATCGTAGATAGTATTAGTTAAATTTGAGTTAGTTAATAGTTTGTTAATAGTTGTAGTACTTACATACGTACCAATTTGAACATTGACTAATGACATCTTAGCTGCAAATTAAATCATTCGGTATCATCGAAGCTCAGATCTAAGTAGGTTTCCACCACTCGTGTACACTCTAGCACATTTGTGTAACTCAGTTAACTATAAAATTGCGTTTGGCCAGTGTACAAATGTGATAGAATTGACAGGAGGGTTGAGAGGGACCGAAAACTTTTTGAGACCTTCTAAATTTATTCGGATTATATAAATAATGTATGTATGAAAATACGTAACTTAATATAACTTTTTATTACTGATCCGATTATGTGGCTTTTACGGAATTAGCACGTAGCACTCAGCCACATAAGAATGGCCTTAGAATACAATAAGATTATATCTTACCATACCATCAGCCTATATATATGTCCGTCCGTTGCTGGATATACACCTCACCTGCGGCTCTTCACACACGATCTTCGGTTCTTCTCTCCCATCCACCACCAAGTGGTCGCGGTCCTCGTGGCCGGCGCGCGTCCCGCGCTGCAGTTTCGTGCTCTATTCAAGGACTCGTCTACGCCATCGGATATTGGTTCTGTGGCAAATATATCGGCCCATCACTCAGTATGGACTCAGTATGCTAAAGTGATAACTTTAGCATACTGAGTCCAGTTATGTCGGTGACAAGCTAAGAAGTACAATAAGGATATATTTATTGTAAAATCTATAAATGTACCTACTTAAATGTTTTAATTTAATTTTTAATTTCGGGCATGATAATAATATGAATTTTTTTTCATAAAAATTAAGGGCTGCCTTTGTTATAATTATGAATATACCTGTAGCACATTTGTAGATGACATATCGTAGGCGTTTCACGCTGCACTTCCTACGCTTCACTGTAAAATATACAGTGTATGATCACAGTGTACAGATCTAGTATGGAATAGGTAGCTTTAAGCCACTTATATACAGATGAACCTGTGCTACGCTATACAAAGAGTATATCTATATTATATGTACAAAGATGTGTATATGTGTAATGTGTATATCTATGTCCTATATATGAGTGAAACTCGTAAAAGTCGCATCCCACTCTCATTTTCGTATACAAGCATATACATGAATACACCGAGAAGTACGTACGCGGGCACACATACACAAACATACAAGGTTGGAAAACCAGCACTAGCATTGCATTATTATCATGAATATTAAGTTTTAAGAATATTTTTTATATAAGTGTATAAAATTTTGCACCGGGGTCATTTGTGTAATTGTGTTAATTGTGACCCTAATTGTGTTAAAATCTTTATTACTATACTTACTTGTATTAAGATCACAATAAATACTCGTATTTAGGTTTGTGTTAGAAATAAATGTTCTTTCTTTCTTTCGCTCTTTTTTTATTTTTGTTATTTTCTTTCTTTATATTCATCTCTCTTTTCTTTCATCAACTTTGTGATCATAACGAGGCCAATTTTCGAATGCTTAGTTTCGTACCTAAAGTGTCATGTGAACCTGATTCCTCACCACGTATTCTTCGCGGGTGTGTGTGTGTGTTGTAATATACTTGTAATAAACGCATGTAAATAAACAGGCGAGTTGATTGAACGTAAAAGTGTCGTAAACAATATCGCGTTTACGATTGCGCTCGTTCTAGCCTGTTTACGAGCAAACTCATGTCAGATTGTAGCGTTTAATTGTTGATTGCAATTTAACTTTTCAAGTTTCCTTAATTTAACTGTTTTAAATTTCCATATCAGTCTCGTGATCACATCATTTTATCATATCGGTGTGAATATGAATAATAGGTGTTATGCTGTAGTCAAATCGGTGTGATAAAATGGCGTGACCATGAGTTCGAAATGAAAATTTCATTATAATAATACTATATTCTGATCTATTGAGCAAAAGGTTTTGGGTTATCTATAATCATATACCATGCCATCAGCCTATGTCTCATAACTGCTGGATAAAGACCTCTTCTAAGACTAGGGCTAGCCACCACACACTCATATAACACTGTCTAATCCAAAAGTTCTTGCAAACTTGGCACCACATCTTTGAAATTAATAGTGTTTGTTATTTTGTTACCTAATGGTTTTTCTCTATTAGTTTTTCAGTCTGATTCATGGTAAAAGGCGAAGAAAACTTTCCTCCAATACAACGAATCAATTGTTGCAATAATACGGCTTCATTTACGAGCGACGTCTAATCGGATTAGTACAAGACCGCGTCTGCTATAGGTTTTACTCGTATATACGAGTATTTTGCAATCGTTTATAAACGTATTTATTTATATTTTTGATTTGCATCCAGAAGAGACTATCAATCAAACGGATCATTTATTTGTCACATATGGGTACATAAATAATTGTCCATGGTATAGTTCCTTTTCATTGCATATTGAGGTCAACGATGTAAGGGGCATATCAACGAGTAGGCCTATATCCAGTAGTGGAGAGAGATAGGCCGATGGCACGGTATGGTATGATAATGGAGTGGATACTGAGGAACGATATGGGATGGGAGTTGGGACATCGACTTTGCAAATTTTCACTCGTTGTCGAAAACCGTTGGTCTAATTTACGACTGTTTTCTGTGTGAGAGTATATCTCGGCTAGTTGGACGCATCTATTCGGCTGTGATATACAGCATTTCTGTTGCCGTTTTTTATATAATATGATTAAATATTGAATGATTTTTTTATTCAATACTGCATTATATTCTATTAAAAGGGGGTTCAATTGGTATATTTAACTTTTTTATTTATTTAACTTGATTTAATCGGGTTACACCAACCATGGTCACGATCTGACTCAGCTGACTAAAGCAGCCGAAATGTGGAGTAAAATAAATAAGTTAAACATTTTTATTTTATTCGAGATAAACATTTGAGACCTGTTTAATCTATACATAAATAAAATAATAACAAAGCATTGTCTGTACATAACATACTTTTTGAAAAGGTATATTAAGTACGCATGATGTGGAGTCCAAAACATCAATTTCTGTCATTCTTGTCTGTCTGAACACAGATTACTCCAAGAGACACAAAAATAATATATTTTTAGATTAGTCGTACGTGGCCACAACCTGAAATATCAGCGGCCCCGTACCACACCGAAGCCGCAAAAACCCCTCGTGTTCCCTCGTTTTTTTTGGGTAATGGTTTTCTGAATAATGTACGTTCAGACAGATAAAGAAAAATTCCAATAGTTATGGTTTTGGGCTCTGTATCACTCGTACTTTACACTGCAATGAGCCATGTCAGTATATTAAAAACAATGTACTCGTAGATTATAAAAACCCTAAAGCATCTAGGTCGAATTTAATTCAGTTAACCGGATTTCACGTTACCTACATCGAAGGGGTTTACTCAAGTTAAGACGGGCTCAGAAAAGATTAAGTTGAATTTAATTCGCCGAGGAAATCTTGTTATTGCCTTGAAATCCGAATACTTAGTAAGGCTAGATTTTGAAATTAATGCCATTGTTAGGGTTTCATCTGTGTCTAAAGAAGAGTGTAAATTCTTATCGCCACTCACATTTCCGAACAAAGCTGGCGCGTGAATGTTATTTTACCAATGGGATTGTTTATTTGCTGTGGTTATTGGGGACTAGTGGTGGGAATACTATTATGGATCTGGATAAAAAGTGCCATAAATGTTTACTCGGCATATGAGCTATAGCTATGCTAAGTTATATTAAAATCCGTTCCGTGGATTTTGCGTAATAATTTAGACACACAGACTTCCTCAATTCGGTAGTAGTACGTGTTTCGGTAGTAAGTGAGATATGCCAGAGCCCATTCCCATCCCATCCTATCCCATCCCTCCCCATTTTCCCAACTCTTTCTTCCAATCCATTCCTTAATCTGCAAATGTACCCAGCCCATCCGGGAGCGTGCCAACGTTTGTCATTCTGGACTGATGTAAGGCATGTGCCGCGGGTGTCTATGGACGACAGTATTTACTTACCATCAGGTGGGTTGTATGCTCGTCAGATGTCTTTTTTCTATAAAAAAAGACAAAAATTTCAAAAAGTGTTGTTTTGAGCTCATTTTCATTCCTACCTTTTAAATCGCAATCACCTTTTAAAAGAAAGATTGCATGTACAGAAACGGCTTTGTTACGATTATATTATATGTATGTATAAAGTATATATAAAAGAAGATATAATCAGATATACTGACTCTGCGAGTTAGTAAATTTTCGTATCATTTTGACCAATGCAGATCTATTGTGTTCGCCACCTTTCTCATAGTTCGCTGCCTGCGGCCTTGGACATTAGTCCAAGGCCGCAGATATCGCAGGATAATTTTAGCAACGAATTTTTGAGCGTCCATATACGTGTAGGTATCTTTTGTACATCAAAGGGCCACATTCGCTTTCTACACTAAGGCTTAAAGATATAGTTGAAGTAGGTTTACTTTCCAATTCCTTTTTGTTGTAAAGGAATCGCGAAATAATGTGATAAAATCTCTATCACTTTCGAGGGCTTACTGAATACCAAATTTATTAGACCATGAGAAACGTCACGAGCTAATAGCATTTTATTAACACGCGCATCACATACATATGTGCCGCAGGAAGATTGTACAATTTGTAACACTATACAGATTTAAAATTTAAATTTAAAATTTAAGTTACAGAAAGAAAAAGAGTCTTCAATTTGCATTAATAGACAGTCTGCAGAGCATTTTAAATAATATCTTTGTGCAGAATTAAGTTTCAAGTGGACTCGTTAAAGAGTTAGCGATAGTTTTCACTTTGAAACAATCTTCCATAAATCATTAGCGGAGAACATTCCAAGGGAACTGAAATACTAACTTAGTATATTAAATAAAACGGTTGCTATTTCTCAGCGATCTGTTTAATATGTAAACGGAATTTCATATATTTATGTAAAGAGCAGAAGACCGTGTGTGGTGGGGGGGTCCTCGAGAGAGGCCTATAACCAGCAGTCGAGAGGCACAGATTGATGATATTGTATGCTATGAAGGAAGACGATGCTACATCCAACAGGACTGGGCGGCGTCCAATTGGCTGTGTCATACCACTCTGGTAGAATACTGCCATGAAACGTACCATCGCGCTTCAGAAGGTAATTGCTACCATCACGTTTAATGCAGTTTACTTTAAAAGTTTACTTTATCATCTACTGTGACAGTATATTTCACAATATATTTCGTTTATATAGTAGTAGCGACCCGCCCTCGCTTCGCTTCGGTTTAATTTTTTTTTTAAATTTCAAAATAAAATATAGCCTAAATTAGACACGGATAATGTAGCTTCCTATTTGTGAAAGAATTTTTGAAATTGGTTCAGTAGTTCCAGAGATTACCCCCAACATATCCACAAACACACAATTGTACCTCTTTATATATTATAGCTGTGCCCGGCAATTTTTTTGCACATAATATATAGCCTATGTCCATCTGGAATAATGTATCTTTCAAATGGTGAAATAATTTTTCAAATAGGTGCAGTGCTTCCGGAGATTACCCTCCACATACACACAAACTCACAAAATTTGCACTCTCTCTTTATTATATTAGTATAGATATAGTCACAATATATATTCTTTTATTGTCAATTCTCGTGTGGACGAGCCACACATGTGGATTGTGCAATCATACGCAGCTTGGCCAAATACATGTAATCAAATCGTAACAGGGCCAAATCAAAATCAAATGTAATAAAATACATGTGATACAGACTACAAAAGAATATTTTTTGGAATTTTTATCTGTCTGTCTGTTTCGACGCGCATCACGCAAAAACCGCTAAACGGATTTCAATGAAACATGGCACAATTATAACTTATATACTGGGTTAACATTTAGCGTACTTTTTATCCAGATTAATTATGAAGTTCTCACGGGAATCACAAGTTTCGGCGAACGAAATGCTGTCACAGCTAGCAAGACAATTAAGTGTACGTAGGTCATTACCTTGATAGGATAGATAATGATGATATCGATAATTCATTCTTGAAGTATTAAATCTGTAAATAAATCTTTTAAAACAGTTTAAATAAAAACATTAAAGAGTATTTGCTGTAAGGGAATTTTTATTCGAGCACATTAGGTATGTTAAATTTGGTGAAAGTAAAGTGCAAAGGTATACTTACATAATTTATGAAATCGTACGATTCGTTGAGCGAAAATATCTGTAGGTAAGTAGGTTTTTTTTTGCGTCAATTTTTAACATACCTAATTTAACGTAAAGCTATCTAATACCTAATGCGACTTAAAGAAAGTCGCCGTAAAGTATTGAATAGCACAAGACCGTAGGGATCGTGTCAGAATAATTGGATAACCGATCGGCAAGACGAGTTCTCGAATGAAGACCACGTACTGGGAAATGAAGCGTGGGTCGCACTTCGGCCAGGTGAACTGACCACTTGAAGAAACTCGCTAGTAATGGCTGCATGAGTAGAACTGAAGATCGTGTGTGGTAGCGGTATTTGGGAGAGGTCTATATCCAGCAGTGGTGAGACACAGGCTGATGGAATGGTATCGTATCGTACGGTATAGCTATCTCTATCGGGCATGGCAGGTTATAATTAATGGTACTGTAATGTATGCATTCTATTGTATTGCTATAGTTCTTTTCTCACTTGCGGCTTCTAACTTCTAATCAAAGTCCTGAGTAAATTTTGACTACAAAGAAAGAAAAAATCTAACTTGAAGTAAAATATTCAATTATAAAAATTAAAGTAATATGCATTCTAAATTTAGAAAGAATCTAATTACTAAAAGGAAATCTCAAGATACTGTTACTTAATTATATTCCAAAAATAGTCTATTTTCTAATATGACTCTTTGGTTCGAATATGGTTTTGTAATGAATAAAATTTACTTAATTATTTTTATTTGTTTTAAGTAAATGAAAGCGGAAAATATTGACTAGCTTTAACTGGTAATCAAATATAAATTACCAGGGGAGCATGTCTCTCAGCAGTCCTCGCGAACACGCTCGGTAGAATTTTCTCATTTTCCACCGTCCCTCGAGATTGCGTCCGTCGCATCGGCTGCACACGGAAATAGATTATTTGCTATTGATTGAAACGTCGACTAAGTAGTTTTGCCGCATAAACAACTAACTATAATTCCTTCATGTGTTCACCGCCCACGGTTCAACAATTTATCACGTTATCTGAGCAAAGGGACTTTATTTTCTATATGTGCTTATTGACTTGGAGTAAGAAGTCTGACTTGAAATTATTTTTTACATTTAATTTAAAATCATTTCTCCAAACCAATTCTTAAATTTTTAAATTCATAGCATCCGCGGGCGTGTTAACGTTTGCCATTCAAATGACTGATGTCATTGAACCCTCTGCATATGTCTCTGCATAGAGTAGAGCAGGGGTGCTCAAACTTGAACTGCTGGCGATCTACCTCAATATTGTTAGACTACGATCGATCGACTCTGAGAGGCTGCAAGTATGTGTGATGCAGGATTGTCGTCTAGGTAGGGTGTATCGTGGCATAGATATTAGTTTTCCGCACAATATGCATTTTTTTTAGTCAAAGTAAGACCGTTTGAACACCCCTGGAGTAGAGTATACGGCTTGTCATTATGGTACTATGGAGTATGCAAATGAATAGCTGTATATTTCCCCTGTGATTTACAACGAAAACGGAAAATGTATCTATTATCTTTTTGGTAGGAAATTTTCCAACTATGTATTTTTTTATAGAAAAAAGGCGGCAGACGAGTACACAGTCCACCTGATGGTAAGTGGATACTATCGTCCATAGACATCCGTGATACATGCCAACATCAGTCCAGAATGATAAATGATAACGGATGATACATTCGTTGCAGTTGCAGTTGGATTTGCAGATTAAGGAATGGATTGGGAGAATGGGTTGGGGGAAAATGGGGAGGGATAGGATAGGAATGGGTTCTGGCATATTTCACTCACAACCGAAACACGTACGTACATTGGGGAAATATGATAAAGTAATAAATGCAGTACATTTCAAGGTAGTCTTCTGTGAGAGGGGTAACGTGGCCAGTCGAGTGCGCCCAGCGGCTGTGGGAATGACAGCGTGCACTGTCCCACTACAAAAAGTAAAAAAAGTGTTTAGTGACTTTGAATATCTCAAAACGCACACGCGATATCAATGTCCGTTTCTGATATGTTGTTTAGTACAATGACTATGACAAATGACTATGCCAAAATACAGCTAACTAGGATTTTTTGGGAAGTTTGCATGATTTTTATTTACAATGACTGGATTATATTGTTAGTTAAGATTACTTAAAATTAGAATATAATTATTTCAGTTAGAAATAAGTTTTTATGGACAGAATATCTAGTCCAAAATTATCACCAATTCAGCGGTGACGAAAAACATAATAATATCAACATGCTCAGTTATTATAAAAAAATCTGGAGCATGTGTATCTAGTGCAGGGAAATGAGAAAATCAGTCAATTATTTTCTATCGCGAACCCGTAGGCTGTGGAACGAACTGTCTCAAGAGGTCTTTCCATTAAGCTACGAGATGGGGTTCTTCATGAGAGCTGTGAATAGGATTTTGCAAGGTCGGTGTTGCATACCCCCTGGTGTTGCAGGTGTCCATGGGCGGCGGTAACACTTACCATCACGTGGGACCGCTTGCTCGTCCGCCCACTAATCTATAAAAAAAAAATCAAAATTTAATTGATCACCTCATCTTACGTGGACAACCAGTTTAGCCTAGGATAAACTAGCTTATCCCGATAAGAAAATATATAATAAGCATATGGATTAGTTTAAACAAATGGTTTCCGGATAGAAAATACATTCGCACAATCACACTAAATGGAAAAAATGAATATTAGGATAGACATCGAAGTAGGTATTCGACATTATCTCTAGGGATTTCGCGAAATCCCTGATTTTATCATTTACCTCCGATATGTCCAATGCGCACTGGGCCCGGGTGGTGGATTATGGCCCGAAACCCCCCTAGTGATTTACTAGGTTCTATAGTGGGATGTTATATAATAGCATGATATCTAATCTAATCTAAACCTGTTTTAGATGTAACAGTTAAGGTTTTTTTTATTACTCAAACAAAGTTACAGGCAATTCCCATAACCTTTGAAGGATCTATAAAATTTATACCTACGTGTGAGGTTAACCGTCCCTTTATCCCAAAACCAAATTATGTAATGGGATTTGTTGGGCGTGCTTACTCACAATTATATCTGTGAATCTCTGTGTTAGATTAATTACGTTAGTTAAATGGCGTTTAATGACGTTGCCGGTCAAATCCACAACTGTATAAAGTGAAATTATAAAAAATAGTATTAGACTGGCTTCAGACATTCACCTACGAAGATACGGAGGATTTCATGTACATTACCAGACACGGACACGTTGATGCGCGCGCTCACCAACACACAGACATACCCTTACATACATAAGATGTGTGTAAAGAAATTTATAGACAAACTACAAATTAAAATGATATTAGGTAGACAAATAGTTTAGGTTATATCTTTAAATCGTCATGACGGTGTAAACTTTCTCAAAAATTTCAAAGGAACGATTTCGATGTGTATATTGTACATACTGGTACAAACTAAAATGTCGTTGGATAGCGTTCGCAAAGCTCTACTATAAGTTTTGTTTGATCATTTGGTTTCTAAAACGTTCGGAAAATAGTGCAATGTCTCTTTCGACTAGCGCTTTATATGCATCGGACTTTTATATGTTTTGTTACCTTTGAAATACATATATGAGAACTTTTTAACCGTAGTCATTCGCCATGCATGCCGCTCGACTCTGGAACGCGGTGCCTGACAATTTAAAAAAAACATCTTCCTGAGGTATTTTGAAAAGACGGCTTAAAGAACCCCTTCTTGGAAAAGACACTGTTTAATAATCTTTTGTGTGGTATATTTCTTTATACATAAGAGATATATTTTTAAATGTATATATATATTTATCTAAATATTAGTATGTATATATGTATTATAATGCTCAAATTTAGATATAAATTTACGTTTATACTTTAGTATTCACTTACACGCTGTAACGTATTATGCTCACCTTTTGAAATAATTTACAAAACAGAGTAAATAAATAAATATACACTCAAGAGTACCTATATATTTACCCGTTGAATGTTTATGTTATTTGACTCAGTGAAAGGTAGATCTAGGATTACACCGGCGATATAATCCGGGACATGTTTACACGAAATGCTTGAATACACAATGGTGCAGAGATTGCAGGCAAATATTGAGAGCAAATTTTTGTAGAGTATTTGCAAACATAAGCAATGGAGCACCTATGGATCTGTGTACGTGTGAACATCTTTCTAGTTGTTGATAGTTCAAGTAAGCTAAACAGGTTTTAATAGAGGTTTCAATGAGTAAATTACGGAAAAAATGTTTAAGTAACATAAACGCGCATTTTTGTCTTTTTTACTTTAACGGGTCAAGGCACAGCTATCTGAAGATCCGAATACCACCGACTTGAGGAAGAACTTAAACGCTGCCTCAGAATTGGTGATCAACTAGCAAGCTATTTTTCTGGATGCCGAGCTTGCTAGTCACTCGCCAAGGCTGCTGAAGATAACTTCTGTCAGTTGTTACTTCCACCACTGCGGAAACCCGATGGCTCACTGGCCCATGGGGCGAAGGAGAAAGCCGATCTCGTGGTCTATCTCTTTGCCTCAAACTCGACCCTGGACGATAGAGGTACCACACTGCCGTCTATCACCGCGGTGCACAAGCTCCAAGCCGGAAATCTGTTTCACACAGCGTGAAGTCCGGCGAAAGTGAAGTCGCTGCTGATGTCCGAAAGTCGAGTGGGCCAGATGGTATTCCTGCAGTGATGCTCAAATTTTGCGCTCCCGAGTTATCTCCGATGCTTACGCGACTCTTTAGGCTCTCATACTCCACAAAAAGCATCCCGTCAGCATGGAATGTAGCTCATGTTTACCCTTTGGGTGAAAAGGGTGATCGTACCGACCCGCCCAACTACAGGCCAATAGCGATCACCTCCCTCCTCTCCAAGGTGATGGAGCGTGTCATAAACACACAGCTCCTTGGGTACCTGGAAGATCACCAGCTGATTAGCGACTGTGAATATAGATTTCGCCATAATCACTCGGCTGGTGATCTTTTATCATATTTAACACACCGCTGGGCTTGAGAGTAGAGACGAGGCTCTAGCTGTGAGCCTACACATGCAGGTGTGGGCGAAAGCTTTTGACCGGGTATGGCACAAATCGCTGCTTTCTAAGCTACATCTTTCGGGACACCCGAGGGATTATGCAAATGGATGGGTTGCCAGTTTCCTGACTGAACGGAGCATTAGAGTCGTGCTGATCGAATTGTTGACGATTCCACTCTCACGGTCGGTTTAGAACCCCTCAGCATTCGGAGAGACCTTGCGTCCTTTGTGTGTTCTACCGCTTGTACATTGAGGAACGCTCTGAAGAACTGTTCAATATAATTCCCACCTCGGGTTTCTACAACCGCACCTCCCGTCACAGAAGTTCTGTCCATCCGCATTTCCTCGATACGGAGATATCACCTACTGTTCGATCCAAAAACCATTTTATACCGCGTAGCTACCGAACTAACTCAACGATTTTATACGAACTACCTCAAGAGGTCTTTCCATTAAGTTACGATATGGGGTTCTTCAAGAAAGTTGTGAATAGGATTTTGCAAGGTCGGCGGCGCACCCGCATACCCCCTGGTGTTGCAGGTGTCCATGAGTGGCGGTAACACTTACCATCACGTGGGACCGCTTGCTCCTCTGCCTACTTCACTGTATGAAAAACCACCCATCGTCTCGGCTGCCTTACATAAACTGTAATCACGAGTTGACTCAAGCGATTAGTCCACATGACTCTTAACTGGAAAACCACCTCAAAATTATGTAGATGTCAAAAGTTGACTTTATGATGTAATTACAAGTTGGATACATATCAATTTGTGAGTTATATGGATTGGAATGAGCTTCAGCACATTTCACTCACTACCGAAACACGTATTTATATTGGGGGATATGATAAAGTGGGAAATTCACTATATTTGACGGTAGTGTTCAGTGAGAGTGGGGTGGGGTGGGGTGGGGTTACTTGATCAGTCGAGCGAGAGCATTTTAAATTGCAATGCCAAGTCAAATTGTAAATTGACTGACTCACTGACATAATACGTTAAATAAAATACATTATAATACATTGACAATGATACATTAAAAGTTGTCAACTATCGGCGCATCCCATTAATTGAGCTCAATCAGTGTACTGAAGTCAATACAAGAGATTACAACGATTATAGAATCATCTATAAGACACATTATCAAAATGTCAATGGACATTTTTCTTGTCATATACCTATGGCAATGGTGCAATTAGCCACATTCTGCCAGTGTCGAGTTTTCATCGTAATAAACAATTTCAAAGTTTAAACGTATCTCGTCAATGTCCAGGCTCATCGAATTACTGAGGTACTGAGGACAGAGAGGACTCCTTTGGAAGCACACGAAAATTGCAGTCCTGGGCTTTTATTTGATTACAAACATTACGTACAAAAAACACTTTGAAGTTTAAAAAACTATCATTTTAGACCACCAAAATAATAATATTTTTTTTATAATAATCAAACAAAAACTCAACTTCACTTCTCGAGTTTCCACCAAAAAGTCTAGCTAGCATCATCAATAAGACACATTATTAAAATGTCAGTAGACTTGACTTAAAGAACGAGGTGAATTATTTCACAGTGAGTTCTAATCTTAAGGTATCCACAAGACAAAGATATTTATGTTTCTGTGGATTTGGCGTGTGGAAAGGACTCGAAGTCTCGCGGCACAGTTGAGATAAATAGGCAGTAGTAAATCTCGGAGTTATTCTCAAAAGTGCTTAATTTACCAAATGGAACATGAACTCGGCTGCAGGCAGACTTCCATTCGTACAACAGATAAGTAAGTACGTGTCATAATCTGAGTGTAGCGTTAGTTTGTTTAGAGTTTGAAGACTGATTGGCGCAATTGGTTGCGACCTTGGTTGCTGTGCAAAAGGTCTCGGGTTCAATTCCTAGTCGGACGTTCATTTGTTTAGAGACAAATGTTTGTTCAGGTATGAGTGTGTATTAGTCTTTGTATGTGTTTATGAACCCACGACACGAAAGATTCTAGTATGCGCAATGGCAATGGCTCAATGGAGTATGGTGTTATTTATTAATTTCATGTTTTTTTTTCAGTAATTCTTGTGGAAACCCTTTGTATTATAAATATATACACAATATGTATTATTATGTATTATATAAGTATGTATTATAACATTTCTTACCGGACTTTAATTGTATGTGGCGGGTATTTCCGCACTGTTCAACCTAAAATGTTCTGTGAACAATTGCAAGTTTATTTTGTTATAAATTGGGAGTAATTTACAATATTTGACTAATCCTTCGTGATTATTTAAACGTGCTTCCTTACGAGATTATCGATTCCGTTAGTGCATTATTCATACATATTTAGCAGAATTGTGTATAGCACTTTATGTTTTAATATATAAAATTTTAGTATATTTCAATTTATATAGGAGTTGGATGCAGTGGGTTTTTTATTATTTAAATAATTTATTTAACACTATTCTTGTATTTTCTCAGACAGAACTGATGACCTCGCGCAATCGCGCAATGTATTGTCCAGAACAGAAGATCTATGGATCTGTTCTATGGATCTATTCATTTTGAGCGCTTGTATAAAGAAGCCATACTGTTCTTTGTTTAAATTATGCTTAAAGGTTGTTACCGGGAGCCATTAGGGCGGAACCTTTGCCGTAAAGTGCTCGATTTGCATAAAATCTTTATTTATAACCTCTAATTATATGACCGGTGTTATTCTCTATTACGTTGTTTTAATGGTTGTAGTTGACATTTAATCCGTTTAGTGTTTATGGTACCGTTTACCGAATACTTACTTGTTTCAGCCATAGATTAAAGATTTATTGGCAACTGCAGGGGTTAACACGGCGTGTGAGCGAGAATTCAAACTATAACACGTTTATTATGAGAAGCAAGTAGGAGTAAGAACCAAATGACACCGTTTTTTAATTCGTAAGAGAGGTCCGGAGTCCTGTGAAACATATATATTTCGATGTCACTTTTGTAACAAATCACGTACAATCAAGTGAGATAATCCTGTGCCACATTAAACTTGACATTGCGCGTTTTGTCTAATTTGACATTGTAGTGTGTTAAAGTTTCAGTTTTTATTAATATTTACGTAATGAAATATGACATCTTAATGTGTATTCGTGTATGTGTAGACCATACAAAATGTTGTAAAACAATTAATTGTCAACATTGTGTATACTGTTTATCCCGGAATATTAACTATATCATACTGTCAGCCTATGTCTCTCCACTGTTGGATTTAGATATAGCCTCTCCCGCGGCTTGTCACCACACTCGATCTTCGGCTCTTCTCATCTAACCATCCCCGGTGAACTTCTTCAAGTCGTCGGTGCGTCTGGCGATGGGCGCCCCACACTGCGCTTCGTGGTACGTGATCTCCATTCGACGGCTCCTCTACCCCATCGGCTATCGGTCCTGTGGCAAATATGACCTGTCCACTGTCATGCTGATTCTCAGAGCTACTTAAGTGACTTTAGTCCTTTGGGAAATCTCTTCGTTTTGGATCTTACTCAGCAAAGGAACTCCGAGCAGTTCAGTATTGAAAATAACATGTTCACACGGCTAAACACGCGGCTAATCACACGGCCAAACGGCACTGTGTGCACAACACTTTAAACAAATATTCTTGTTTGAACAAATATTTTGTCGTCTGCCGACAACATTAGCTCCAGATTATACCCCCTCCAGATAAAACGGAAAGAATGCGAGCAACTCACGCCTCTCCTATAAATTAAAGAAGTTTTTACATCATTAATCATTGGAACGCTCCGGTCCCCGCATACCTTTTTATCGGCTTAATTATTACGTGTACTCGTACTGTAACATTTAATTAATTTTGGAGTGCTGAAGTCACGGAGATGTAATTAGTTTTGTATGTCAACAGGAAGTACGGAATACTTAACATCGTAAATAATATTAATAACGTCATTAATATTTAATAATTGATAGTAAATATAATCGTAGCTAGCAGTTTTATCGTCCAGTGCTGGATATGTGCGTTGTCATGTACATTGTCTTATGCATGAGGATAAAAAAGGATACCCTAAAAAGGCACGCTGGCCAAGCAGGTTCGCGAGTCCACTCTTTTAGAGGTTGTTATCCGTAAGTCGCCTTTTACGACATCCAGTACGATGGGGGCGTGCGTTTTTGCCTCGTGCGTGCACTTCGAGTAGGAGGACTTGACATCTGAAGAGGAACGCATTCACTGGTGGTGAACTCACTGACGCCGCGACACGCTGCCGACGGATATCGCGTCTGCCTTGATTTTTATCATTGGTCTCTAATCAGGGAAGATCACCCGCCGAATTTATGCATATTTAAGCACAATTCAAGCATAGGTGTTCTAGTTTTTAATCAGTATTTTATGAGAGGTCGTATCGAACGCTTTCGCTAGATCTATGAAAACTGAAACAGTTTTGTTTTCTGCATCTATGTTGTTAGTTACATACTCCGTTAGATTTGCAATAGCGTCACTATTTCCATTACCTTCTTGAAAACCATACTGATTCTTTAAAAATATGTCCCTACAGAATGGGTATAGCCGCGCTTTCGCGACTTTTTCAATTATTTTTGATGCAGCGTAATTGGTCTATAATTAGAAGGCAGATAATGTTCAACCTTTTTGTAAAGTGGTATAATTACTGCTCAAAAACTCAAATTTATAATAAAAGTAAGGTTTTTTTTGTTTGTCTTAAATATTTTAGAAGTGAGACCATCAAGTCCAGACAAATTCGAATTCTTAAAACTATCGATGATTTTACTAATTTCATTATTATTAGTTGGTCTCATATATCGAAATATGTGACTATTATATCGAATATACATACAAATATCTACAAAAACTACATACAGCGAAATATATATTTTGCTTATATTTGCTATATGTCATTATAACTCATTTTCTATAAAGCAATAAGTCCGCCTTTTATTTGTCACAATGTAACAATTATATAATAAAGAGTTTTAGCTATTTATCTCTTATTTTTATATCAATTAAATAACATAGGTCTTGAAATAATATCTCTAAGTCCGCGTGAACGGAACCGCGAGAACAAAGCGAGACAGATATACACGGACAAGTTTTAATTAAGAAAGGCTTGTTGGACTTAAATTCAAGTTCTGTAGTCTTCACAAACGAGACTGTCTAGTCTGACTTGTAAAGATGTCTATCTTTTGTGTCTCTAAAGAACCGCTTTGACGTGACAAATTCAGCGCACTTACTATTAAGTATGTTGCAAAAGGAACTGCCTTAGCACACTTTCAGTTTTTTGAAAAATATATCTAGAATTTAGAACAAAATCTATCTAACCTATAATACAGGTATCTAAAAGAGTGAACCCGTCACTCTACATCCCTCATTCCACAGAAAACTACCTTAAAATGTATTGCATTTACCACTTTATCCAATGTCCCCAATGTACGTACATGTTTCGGCGGTGGCACATTGTAAACGTGTCAGTTTCCGTGTTAATGGGGAAATGTAATATTTGTTACAATAGCTCACCTTTTTTTTAAAAAACACTCTGTATATTTTTTATATATTCTGTGACACATTGCCCATCTATATAAAATAATAGCACTGGCTGGCGACTGCTTTTAAATCAAAATTTAAAATTGTGAGGAACGAAAAGCGGAAAATCTAAGGCGCACGACAGACGAGTTTTTGCTTCGGGAGCGATCTGGGGAAGACGTTTTCAAAAAAGTCACACGCATGTTCCCGGTCTCACCTGTCCTGGAGACGAGATCTGGCCGCTACTCTCGCCGGCCGCCGGAACTCAGGTCCGATGCTCTTTGGGCGCTGGTACCAGCGCCGGGCGCCGCCTGTTGCGCCTGGTCTCCATCGCCCGTCTGACCGCTGATTCCGGCTGGTGATAGTGCCGCTCTTCATCACCCCTGGGCGTGCGCCTTGCTAGGCCCCGCCACTCCTGCAGCTATGACGTCAGTTTTTGTGCTTCGTGAATTTGAAAATAGACAGATTATTCTATAGACTTTACATCACATGTGTTTCCGAACTATTTTTATAAATTGATCTTGATTTATCTTTTTATATTAGGTTTACTGGCTAATAATAATAATAATAAATACTCTTTATTGCATATAAATAGTTATTACATGTGCACAAATAATAAATGACAGAATACAATAGGCGACCTTATCGCTAAGGCGATCTCTTCCAGGCAACCTTAGGATAGAGAAAAATAAAAAGGGATATAGATAGTGCAAAAGGATCGAAATCCACAGATGGATCATGTTCAATATATACTTATCGACAATATCGACAATAAATATAGTATAATAAATACATATAATAATAAATAACTTAATAATATATAAATACATACATACATATCTACATGTACACTGCACACAATATCAGTTCGCAAATAAGATAAAGTTGACAAGGTAAGAAAAATAAGAGGGAATTGAGGTTAGAAGTTAGAACAAGTTCGAAACAAAAACGTAGCGAGAGGATATAATTAAGTAAAGGGAGAAAGTAGAAATCCAAAGGAACTAACTAATAGAATAATGATTTCTAACTTGCCTTTTAAAACTAGACAGCGACTGAGCACGTCTAATGAGAACTGGTAAGGAGTTCCAAAGCCTAGCAGTCTGCGCTGTGAAAGAGTTGGTAAAGAAATTTGAAGAATGGGTATGAAATTTTCAGAAGAACGTAAGTACGTGGATTGTGAAGCAAAGAATTCAAAATGCTCCTTCAAATATTGTGGGGTCATGGGATTAAAAAGTACAGAGTAGAGAAGTGAATGTATATGCGTATTTCTGCGAAGTTGGATTGGAAGCCACTTGAACTTATTACGAAACTCGGAAACATGGTCATATTTACGCAGTCCAAATATGAACCGGATGCAAAGATTTTGGAGGCGCTCAAGTTTGTTGAGTTGGTCTTCCGTTAAGTCGAGATAACAGGTCGAGATTGAACTAGCGCAATTTTAGTGTTTGTCGGAAGGAATTCCCGTAAACGCTTCAAAGAGCATGTCGTAGCAAACATCCTCCTGCTCACTGCGTCGATTTGAGGTCCCCAAGATAGGGTTCGATCTATAAATATACCCAGATTTTTTACTTTTTCGCTATACGGAATACATAGGCCATCAAAATATACGGCAGGGAGGTGTTGCCAATTAATTTTACTAATGAACTTAGAACTACCTGACTCTTTGCAGGATTGACCCGCAATCCATGTGATTTGCTCCATTCAAGGATGCGAATCAAGTCAGTGTTAATTACGTCTACTGCATTGTTGAGGTTATCCAACGTGGCTTATGTATAAATTTGTAAGTCGTCTGCATAGAGATGGTAGGAGGAAGTAAGCTGATGGGTAATAGTTTATGAAAATTGCAAATAGGAAAGGGGACAACACTCCACCATTATACAAGCTATTGAAACAAATCGTACCCCCATAATTTAGCTCTCCCACTGGGGTAACGCGACAGTAATGAGTGACATATGACCCTTCCCATTTTTCTTACTCTTTCTGCAAATAAAATCCTATATTTCCAAAGGTAGGCAGCGTATCTGGGGGATGTGCCAACGTCATTGTGGACGAATGTTGGCATGTATCGCGGTTGTCTATGGGCGACAGTATCCGCTTACTAGCAGGTGGACTGTATGCTCGTGCTGTCAACTATTTCCCATATATATCTTTAAAAAAGTGGATTCGCCAACCCGCTTGGCCAACGTGGCGTTTTAAAGCCACACAATCCCTCCTGCAGAAGACAATGTGCATGAAGTGACCAATATCCAAAAGTGTATGTTAAAAGAGCTGATGACGGTGACTCAAGTAGAAACTCGGTAATACGGGTCCGGAGTTTGAACTCACCATTACACGAATGTGATTCAATAATAGAATATCAAAGCCTTTATATCCATAGAGCAACGATACAGAATATTATTGAATAAGGTTTACCAATGGGTTAAATTATTCATCTTAAATATTAATTCACTCACGACAATAGGAATTCCTGGGCTTTCATAGCTCTCTAACATACCTCTGTAATAGGATGACATAGCGGCAGACGAAACATAGAAGTGTACTGTCACTATCATCTTTCATCGTCCACAGCTGGACATGGGCCTCCTGATACAGATTGTCTTGTGCATGAAGGATGTATAGTTTTAAAATGCCAGGCTGACTAAGCGGATTGGCGAGTGCATTCTTTTAAGGTGGTGTAGTTCCACGGGGCTTGTGGTTCAATCCGTTAAGAACAGCTTTAAACGAGCCACAAAAAACACTAAATTAGTAGCAAATTGTAATACTTCTAAATAATTAAAAATTATTAAGAATGTCCCATTATTTGCTGTCACCCAGAGAGCCTAAATCTAACCCACTTTTAAATTTGCTGCCATCGATTATTTCTCGTTAACAAATACTACGGTCTGTGTTTTGCCTATAAATTTGGTGATAAGTATTTTTAATTGATCTGGTGAACTTTAAGATTCGGGCAGATTTTCTTCGAAATTTTTCTAGTATTCAAGTAAGATATTTTTTGTGCCGCGCTAAATGTAACTTTGGCAATCTTTCTAAGTTTACGCTAAGAATAAATTTGACGCCATTTCGGATAAATTTCAGATAGTGGAACTTAGGGGGAAACTTGAAAACTATTTTCAGAGTATCATCTCGCGGTTGGAGAAGTATAAATATACGTATAACTAGGTATAAATATACGTATACGCGCACGGAGGGCGCCGCCGAGACGTGCGCCGCGCAACGTAGGCCTCGCGTACGTTACACGGTGGAGCGGTTACTGCTGTCGTGGTAGTTTGGTAGCTGCGCGCTTCGTCCTACTCAGAGCTCGGCCTGCGGCTTCATGACAAAATATTCATTCATGACTTGTTTCGGTAAAATGGGTAAAATAAAATTTCATGGCGGCCATCTTGAATTCGTTATTTTGCATTTTTTTGCTACCTTGTCAAACTGCTTGAGGTTGTCTATGATATGCGATCGAGCACCATATAGCTATCGTAGAGTCAATTTAATAGGCCACATTTGACATTTCATTGACTTTGTGACGATACAACTTTGCATCGGTCCCATAAATCAATTTAAGTTTATAAATGCATTACTGAACACTAAAAATATGTAACATTTTCAATAAAAAAATATAAACTTGTCTTTTCATATCAAATTTAATAAGTGCGAAGGTTAATTTGGTTGTTAAACATCATTATCAATTTATATTTCAAGAAATTCGAACTCCACTACAAGATATACATTTTTTCTTTTTTAATAATAGGGATGTGATCTTTATAATCGAAGTAACTTGTAGAGAGAAAGGAATATCGAAGAAAATTACCGTTACGATAAATAAACAAATTAAGAGAATAATAAAATTATTAAATAATTGACATAATTTAAATAAATACAATTATTAATTAGTAAATACATTAAAAAGATATATGTAATTAAATTAATATATTTATACCTCATTTAATATATTAAAACTATATCTGAAATTAAAAAGAAAAAGATAGAAAAGGAAAAGAATTATGCCAGTTGTCTATGTCGATAGTTTTAATGCCGATGCAATTCGCAACCACATTTATGGTTATTTATTATTGTGAAAAGAGTATCCATCTAGAAAAAAACATTTATGTTCATTAAAAACAGCAGGCTTATTTTCTGGTGGAATATCATTTTTAATAAAAACTGCGTGTACAAATGTTTCCAAAGATGATTGGAAGAAAGTAGTAGAAAAAACAAAAAAAATATAATGGAAGATTTTTAATGTGATTTAAGAATTGATAATAATAGCAACGATAGCAGTTTCATCGAATCTGATGGTTCCAACTAATAAATAATAATTGATTACATAATATATAAACTGGTTTCATTATATTTCCCATAATTACACTTAACTTTGAGGTCATGTGGAATGTGTATAAGGTTTCTAATGCTGTATATACTCTAAAAATATTAGTGGAGAATTATTTTTTTATGAACACTAAAATCGATTCACTAATATTACGACTTATATATCGATTTTTGTCTTTAATCGATAATTTCTCTTAGATTACCTTACTATGACAACCAGTTTGACACTTGTCAAAAGTGACCTATTAAATTAACTCTACTTTAAATGCCACCATTTAGGCAGGCCGTTGACTGCCGAGCTGACGGTCTACCGGATCCACACGGGAGTGCTCGTGGTGTAACATCTCAGTCTGGTACTCAATCATTGGATTACAAAATGGGAAAAAGTCAATGTATGGCGGTCATCTAGAAAAATAGCGGAATAAAAAAACCGACCCCATATTCTTAATTGACGTGGATGACGCGTTCGGGTGATTCTGGATTAAACCATGGCCAATGTTTTTGTAAGTTATCTGTAACAGGATTTAACAAATCAATTCACAAAGATTGGAACCCCGAAGTCAGTTCATAATTCTAAGTTAATTAACATGAAAATTGTATAAATATTTATTAGTTGTTGCTAAATTCTATATGGACTTTTTTGTTAAATTCTTCATACATTTTTATTGCACACCAAAACAAAACAATAACAGACATTGTAAATACACGAAATTCACAAAAGGCGTTCTTATCGCCAAAAGTGATCTAAGCCAGCCAACTTTGGGTAAAGGTGAAATAAATACATTTATCGCAGATAGATACATAATTGCGTAATATAATAATACGCATATACATATAATAAATCTATATACAATATAAATAAACCAGTTAAATGTAGTAAAATAGTTTCGCCTAATTATTTATTGATGGATTAAATTGATCTAATATTATTTACAGCGGTCAGTCTGTCAATGGATTACCTAAGTAGCTAGTAGGTAATCGATATCACCACGAAGAATATCACCTTAATTTTATTACAGACTGGAAAATAGGTATAAAAGGTTCGAAAGGGTTGTAAGAAATCCAGAGATCTCCCAGGCGTATCTTTTGTTGCGGCCGACGACCGCGGCATTGTGCAGACACAAAGCACTTCTGTCTCGCGGTCATTTAATGAAATAGTTCTTGGTAACTTTTATTTATTACTCACGATTTTCACGTGACGTGACCGCTGATTTGTCGATTTAAAAAAAAAAACGATTCGTATCGGTGGCTACATATTATAATAGTAAAATAACTTTCAGCATCCACTGCCGGACATGCGGTCGCTTGTGGTTGTGTGTGTGTGGCTTGTGGTAGACGCTTATACCTTAGTCGCCTTTTACGGCACACACAGGAAGAGATTCAGTGGTACTATTCTAGAGCCGGCCGTCACCACGGTCAATTATTTCATGTATTTTATATTTATTTATATAAATTATTTTATATAAATAAAATAAATTTATAACTTCATATAAGTAATAAGATTTTTTAGCCATATTTAGAATGAGCTGCCGTCAGGACGAACGGTTTAGTATTAGCGTATGCATAGTCCAATCGTATTAATTAATTAATATAAGCAATTTACGAAAAAAAAAATGAATATTAATCGGTAAGAGACAATGATATTGGTAACGATACTGGAAGATCGGTGATAGCCTAGGGGTATCTATACTCGACTCACATTCGAGTGATTGTGAGTTCAAATCCTTGGCCCCCCCCAGCAGCGTTTCTATTTAAGTACGGATATTTAAAAATTGTCACCAGCTCAGCGGGGTAACACGGGAAAAAAAAAAACGGGAAAAACGTGAAGAATCGCGGCATGCTCGAGAAATGAGAAAAAAAAGAATCTGTACGTATGTGTATCTACTAATCCGCACTCGCGTTGTGTATTTACGGCCCAAAACTGCCCAATGATTCCTGTGCCCTGCACTGGGACATTAAAAAGGCTGATTGATACCCACAACGCACGCTGACAACATAATGTACAATCGTACAAACAGAAGTTTTGTATATAATGGTCCTTCTTTAATAATTTAATTAATTGCTTATACAGACCAAAGGTTTGCCAACGGTACTAATTACACCTCATCATTATTCCTTCTGACACTATACACATATCCGGCTCAAAATTAATACAATGTAACATCAAAGGGAATGTAAAGCAGAATCAATTTCTGCCCTCAAACGGTGTTGACTTTGCCGCTGTATTTTTACTAGGGCTCCGCCGTTTATGTGGCCTGTGAAGGGTTGAAGATATAAATGGGGATAGAACGGGCACGGGTATTTAAAGTTCCCTCTAAATATATGAGAGGAACTATTAGTTTCACATATTATGTATTTATTAGTTTATATACATCGGTAAATTACTGATCGTTGCCTTGCGTAATTCTAAAATCATTAAAATAGTGTTAAGTTTTAAGGTGTGACGTTTTAAAAAACAGGTAATAATAGTATATCTTTGAAATTTACGTATATGCATGATCCTTTGGAAGGCTTGTTTCAGTTTTATTATTTCTATTATTTTATTACTCTATTATTCGGAGAGGCTTTATTATAAACTGGCGGTGCTAGCAATTTCGTTCGCATGAACTTGTGATTCCCGTGCGAACTTCATAATTAATCTGGATAAAAACTACCCTAAATTAACAATTGGAATACTTTTAAATTAACATTTGGCGTACTTTTAAATTAACAATTGGGGTACTTTTAAATTAACATTTAGGTACCCGGCATATAAGTTGTAACTGTGTCAAGTTTCATTAAAATCCGTCCAGCGGTTTTTGCGCGATCAGACAGACAAAGACTTTGTTCAGGCAAAGACAAAATTTCTTAAAATTGTTGTTACGTTCTCTGTATCGTTCGTAGAGTGCACTGCAAAGATTTTTTCAAAAATATGTCATATACCGACACGGCTTTGACATGATGTTATTATATCTATGTATGTATGTATTATTAGATGTGTATTGGAATGCACATATCCGAACTTATCTCTAAATGCACTAAAAGAGTACATTCACAAATAATTTCGACTATGTACTAGTACATTATCATTATAGTATCTTTGTTATATGTATTAAATATCTATTTTTAGTATACATATTTATATATCGTATAAGTAAATTATCAATGTATTATTATTAAAGGGTGTCCCAGATTGAGCGCCGGATTTAATTGAGAAAAAAATACATAAGTTTTTGCATTTAATTGAAACATATATTCTTAAATATTAAAGTAGACAATATGCGGTTAAACATGGAAAATTATGTCGGTTAAATGATTATTTATACAGATTTTTTACAGTCAATTATATTATTTATACAGATAAATTAAGCTTTACTGTTTAATTTCTTCTGCACCAGCTTTAATTTTTCACGTTTAACCAACGGTCCACTGGTAAAGAATGCCTCAAGGCACTAAGTCCGCCTCTGTACAATATAGTGCAAAAAGAGTAATACAAAATAAATGAATTAAATTCCGTTTAAATTATGAATATGTTTTAATTATGCAATTTAATTACTGATCAAAGAGCAATCAGAAATGGATAGGTATACTCAAGCTTATGTAAAACAATCACTGTATTTCCATTCTAGCTCAATTTATATCTCTGTTTAATCCAGCCAGACGCTTATGTCCAACGACCTATGTAAATATCGTGACGTTCAGGAAATCGGAGGGGTAGTAACCCTAGTGCGCCCCTGTAGCTTCGTCAAACAGGGGGTTGCGACGGGTCGAGGGCTAAATTAGCGTCATTTGAGTGCTGCCCATTGATGGATCACTGCAATACGTCAATTCAATCCTATTAATCTCAACATGTCACTTGACATACGAAGTATAATATAGTCAAACGAAAATTATCTAATTATGTATTAGTGTTGTGGTCGAGTGTTGCCATATTTATTAGATATTAAAATATAATTATCAAGCAAGATTTTTTTTTGTGTGGTGGAAACCCTAGACATAATAATAGTCAAACGAAAATTTTAATGAAACTCCTGAAGTGTCTTAATCAATCGTTCACTCAGATGTTCATTCGTTCAGTAATTGGTTCTTTTTACGTCCACTTTATCCTTAATTTTGTTAATAGTCATTCTATTTCGTTAGTTAAATTGGTATTTTTTAAATTTTTGCTCGTATAAAGCATTTTTTTCAATTTTATTATATTTTAATGAATAACACCACACTCAATGACCCACACTGGAATTCCGTGTGTAGTGGGGCCAGAGACACATGCAAAGATAAACACATCACCCATACCCATACAATACTCATACCCATATCCGAACCGCGAATCGAACCCCAGACCTTTTACACAGCACGTACCTTTTGCCACCTACACTACCAACTGGGTTGTCTAGCACTAGAACTCAGTACTAGTACGTAGTACCAGTACCCAGTAATAGTAGGTACTCAGTACGAGCACTGGGTAATGGCACCCAGTACCAATAGACAGTACCGATACTGGGTAATAGTACCCAGTACCAGTACTGGGAAACGGTTCCCAGTACCAATAGCCAGTACCGGTACTGGGCAATAGTACTCGGTACTGGTACGTCAGTAATAGAAAATATTCCACGGTGATAGAAAAAGAACCCGCGTTTTTGAGAATTAAAACTAATTTTGAGAATATTAAACCTATCGCAATTACAATTGTAATTATACCCTGCATTCATGAATACAGACATGCATTCATTCATGAATTCAGACCCTGCATTAAATGCGTACATCAATTCAGACATCATTGGTCCAAACATTTTTTTATTTAGAATAGATGGCAGACGAGCGCGCGAGCCACATGATGGTAAGTGCTCACCGCCGTCTATGGACACCCGTGGTCAACATACTCCTAGGCAGGCCCGACTTTTCTAATTGTACTGAAACGACTTTCTTGATCAGATCACACAGTGATCAATTTTCCGCACAGTGACTTTTGTGGTGTATTTTTTATTGTATTTTCCATTTTCATTTTGTAAATTAATATTAATAAAGTAAACAAGAGTAAATTAATAATACTCAGCACTTCGTCTCTTAATTAAATGACAATGAGTTACAGTGTTTTAACTTTCTTTTCATCTCTCTATTTGTAAAATCAACTTGAGAAGAATCTTATTGAGAGAATCTTATTTTTACATTATTATAATTTTTGCTATGCAACACTTAATTTCTTTTATTTTTTAAGTATCCATTCACACATAATCACATTTTATATTATAGTTACGATTGACATTAAAAAACCTAATCATCTTTGTCCTAATGCCATTTCCACTGTTACCAACAATACATTAATAGATGTTTAGCATGCATATTACATTACAGACAAAATACGAACAAAACAACAATATAGGAAGAAAAAGAATTATAATTGAGTATAACGCAATCACATAACCAAATTTATACAAGCAAACGAAAAGAGAGTTGAACAATTCAATTATTATGAACAATAATAGCGCATGAACGCAGCGATCGCACCGATGAGCATGACCGTGTCCTGTCACTTTCTCCACGCCACCTTTCTCGCTATCGGTCACCACGGTTGGTCGCCCGCGCATCTCACCGTGTTCAAACCATTTGCACTAAATTGTTCCGCCCCCCAACATACAGGCTGATTTTGAGGAATTCTTAAATGATTAGTTTAATTTTTTTAAACGTTAAAATTTTGAAAGAAGTGTTTGTTTTTATAGGTGTTTAATATTATGAAGTTTTATCTTAGCCTTTCTATAAGATGGTAAGCAATTTATGAGTTCAAAAATTATAAATTGCGACACCGTTTTTCCATAGAAGTTCTTTAAATTACATTTCAGCAACTCTTTCCATTGTAACGTTTCTTGTGACTATTGGGTGATCAACTACGCTTTGTAATTCTGTTGTAAAAATTGTTCCATCAATAAACTTAGTTCAACTTTATCATAGACTGGAATAACACCGCAATATTTGAACAATCCAACTGTACTTTTTAAAATTTTGTTTAGATGTATTTTTCCCGGAATTATTTTATTAAGAAATTTCCTTTGTAGTTATGAAATCAGTATCAATATCAATCAATAGGCGGGCTGCCGACTGCCGGTATTGGCTGGATAAGAAGACGAGGTCGTTTGTGTTGGCGGACATTTCTGCTCTGCTGAGGATAAAAGGCATAAATGTATTTCGATGGCATTCGAGTAAAATGCAAAAAACTCGAAACTTGTAGTTTTGGAATTTTATCCAAAATTACACTTATGCTTTCTAGGTATACCTTTTCTTCTTAGGATGGCATATTAACAGAGGGCTTATTTGAACAGTTATAAAACAGTGAAGAGAGACGGGTTGTTGTTATGATATGGTATCGTATGTTAAGTCAGGTTATATAAACTATATGCTAAATATACATAGTTTATATGCTAAATTTGATTTTTTACACGATACGTACATTAAGGAATAGAAAAACAACTGAAACAATGAATATTGTCTAAAAATACTCCGTGTAAACATTGTCTTCATTACGCACTTTATGCATAGATGTTTGAAAAATTTTCATTCACAGGGGTTGAACATTTTATTGGGGAGGTTGGCGTAGTCCCGAGCCGTCATTTTGATATTTTTTTAAAACTGCGTTGCAGTATGGGACCTACATATATGCATAGACAAACAAAAAATGCTATTGAATAATATTATGTTCTAGGGTCATGTTACCGAGATAATAGGGGTTAAAGTATGAAATTGCCGTTTTATAGTAATAGATACTTTGAATTGACATAAAACCTTCATGGTGTGAGGTTTTCGAGTGAAACTTTTTTCACATGATACCTATGTTTAAAAAATGTGCAACATTCGATTTTCGACTTTCAATTGTATTTTTTATTCAGCTTAGACGGGAAAGATGGATACTTCGAAAATCCGAGTAATCTTTAAATACGAGTTCCGACGCGGAAGTAATGCGGCAGAAACGGCTCGCAATATCAATGCTGCGTTTGGAGAGGAGACTGCTAATGAACGAACCGTGCGTTTTTGGTTTAAACGCTTTCGTAATGGAAACTTCGACTTGAAGAACGAACCACGTGGAAGACCGCCCACACAGGTGAATAACGCTGAATTGAAGGAGATGGTGGAAGCCGATCCGAGTCAAACTACCCAGGAATTAGCGGCATGGTTTAACGTTACCTTACCTACAATATTGACTCATTTGCATCAAATCAATAAGATAAAAAGATATGAAAAATGGGTGCCTCATGATTTGACTGATCTGCAGAAAGAAACGCGTGTTGAAACTTGCGTTGTCTTGTTGAATCGGTACAGAAATGAAGGAATATTGGATCGAATTGTGACGAAAAGTGGATTCTTTACGATAACCGAAACGAAAAATGCAATGGCTGACCCCAGGTCAAACGCCGCAACAGTGCCCTAAGGCAAAGCTTACCAATAAAAAGGTAATGGTAACTGTTTGGTGGTCTATTCATGGTGTTATTCACTATAGCTTTCTCAGGTCTGGTCAAGCAATAACAGCAGATGTTTACTGTGCCGAACTTCGAACAATGATGGCGAAACTAGCAGTGAAACAGCCCCGACTCGTGAATCGATCTTCACCATTATTGCTCCATGATAACGCAAGACCTCACACTGCACGAGAAACCGTTGTAACTCTACAGGAGCTGTAGTTAGAAACCATACGTCATCCTCCGTACTCGCCAGACCTTGCTCCAACGGACTACCATTTTTTTCGTGATTTGGACAATTTTCTACGTGTTAAAAAATTTTCTTCCCAAGAGGCAGTACGAAATGATTTCACACAGTTTGTCGAATCTACATCCCCAGAGTTCTATCGCAAAGGCATAAATGAACTTCCGATTAGATGGCAACAATGTATAGATAATGAGGGTAAATATTTTGATTAAATAAATATGTTACATTTTAGAAAAAAACGAGTTTTAATTTTTCAGTACAAATCGGCAATTTCATACTTTAACCCCTAATATAACGATTGAAAGATCGCTAAATTATGAGCATCTAAATATTTGTTTTATTTTTACCAACATATATAGAAGCAACCAAAAATAGTAATTTGATAACAATTTAATTAGTAGAAGCATGTGATTTGTACATTTTGTTTATACACCGAGGTAAGATTTGCTGAGGTCATACGATTATATAGCGATCATTCGATCGTAATATCTCGTAACGTGACACTTTAGGACATAATATTACATAACATTTTTTGTTTGTCTATGCATCGATATATGTCGATATATCGATATATTATGTAGGTCATCACGTGCGACGCAGGTTTGAAAAAATATCAAAATGGCGGCTCGGGCCATGGCACGAAATTCTGAACGTTACTTTTACGTTTCGTTTTTAACGAAACTGTTGTATTTTGTTCACTAGTTGGATTATGTGGCTCGGCCCTAGAAGTGAGTGTGTGAAGAAATGAAGTCAGTTTTTGTTTGATTATTGTAAAAATATGTTGTGGGATTTGTGATTTAATTGCGATAGTTTGTTTATTAAATTGTAAAGGGCGTAATGTCAGTGCATAATGTTTGTGATAATTAAATAAAAGCATGAGACCGCATTTTTCGTGTTCTTCTAAGGAGTCCAACTCTGTCCCCAGTAAACTTACAACGGACTGGAAAATGACGTGATAAAAACAATTCTGTGTTATTATTTGCTATGTGTGTGGACCAATGACTACGCCAGTGTCCAAATAAATTACACATAAAGAAAATTGTTAGCTTCCATTTTCCTTAAGAATACGTATATTTTACATAATTGTATTTTCTGGAGGGATTAAGACGCCTTATCGGCGGGGTATAGGGGTTATATTATGAATTTGTTTCTGAATATATCGATATAGAAATAAGAACCGTTATATTTGAACAAAGAACTTTATCTAGGGGTTTGCAAGTTTTGGGAGGAAGGATGGATACTTAATACGAGTACGTGCTTTGTGTGCACTGATCTATCGATAGGTTAGGTTACACAGCGAATTTAATTATATATTCCATTCCAATTAAATTTGTCTAAAATCTAACCAAATATGGCGGTCTGTGTGAAACTGACACGGCCTTAAATAATTGCATAGGGGATTTAGCGGCCTTAGGTGATAATTGCTTACTATTCATAATTTGATTCATTGAGACTGCAAGTTTGCTCTAGATTTAAAGCTAAATGTTGAGATATTCTATTAATTTGGTTTTCATATGGGAAAATCGGTTTGGAACGGACTTTAGATGAAATCGCCACTTGTTTATATACTTCTATTCAAGGTCGAAAACTTCATCTCTTCTTGTACACTAAAGAAAAAGAATCATTCTCTACGCGGTAAAATTCACTTAGAAAAAACTTTATTTAGTCTAACATTATTTACGCTACACAACACTGTCTGGAGTTAGAGGTAGTTTCAGTTTTCAAAAAACCTTTAGAGTCAGCACTTTTGTTATCTTCCAGAAGATCAAGTACCTAATAAAGTAGATCGATACAAAGGTAAACAATTGTAAGATATGCTTCAAATTAATTACGCTCATAGTTGGCTGAACGGTATTGTACCACATTTATCTTTTATTTATTTACACTTTATTGTTTTAAGGAAAAGCGGACTTAATGCTTTAAAGCATTTTATCTCAGTCGACTTTCGGGCTATTTAATGAAGGTACGGTGAATGTAAGTGAATAGTAGAGGAGGAGGTGCAAATATGGGCAGTGGTCCAATTATGGGCTAGTAGGACTTTAAGTTAATATAATAACTGCCATCTCGTAGACAACACTTAAAACTCGTTCTCACGAAGGTAGCTAATAGCCATGAGCGAGACAGACTGCTAAACCGACGTTTGCGTGTTCAGTGTTGAGAAATACTTTGTGTGGTGACAATTGCGCCGTCTAAACTTTTGTAGAGGTATGTAAATTATGTTATTTATTCCAACTTAAAACATGTTAAACCTGGTAACTATCATTACTAAGTAATGAGTGAATGTAAATACAACATCCTTTTGATGGGTATTGAGGTTTATTCTGTTTTGAAATATTATTGTTTATCATTCAAAGTTCTCATGGCGGTTGGTCTAAATATGGGCTACTAAGTGCGGTCTAAATATGAGCTAGCCCATATTTAGACCTACTTTTAATAACATGACATTTGTCTTTACTGCATCTCATAGCTTATAGCGTTTTCTTAATTACAGAATGCCTAGAACTACTCCAAAATATATAAAACAAGGTAAAAGGAAGTGCTGGAAGTCTGATGACATGGAGCAAGCAATCACAGCTGTACGAGAAAAGAAAATGGGAACTCTGAAAGCGGCAATGACTTTTAAGGTGCCTCGCAGTACATTGCAACGATTATGCCGAAAAGAGGATGTGTCTCCAACTCAAGCTCTTTGTACCAAACTAGGTAGAAAACCAATTTTAGGGACAAAAATCGAAGAGGATCTGGTTGATTATCTACTAGTAATGGAACAAAATTTTTTTGGTTGTACTATGGGTGACTTGCGAAGAATGGCATTTTTGTTGACAGAACGTAATGGCATCAAGACTCCTTTTAAATCAAATGAAGCTGGCAGAGCTTGGTGTGATCTTTTTCTGAATCGTCACAAACAGCGTTTATCTATCCGAAAACCACGTGGAACTTCATTTGCAAGAGCTCTTGGGTTCAACAAGGAAAATGTTTCAATTTTTTTCAAATTGTTGGAAGAAGCCTATGAGAAACACAAATTCGGCGCTGAACGCATTTACAACGTAGATAAGACAGGACTTTCCATTGTCCAGAGTAAAATCCCACATGTTATAGGACAAAAAGGAAAGCGACAAATAGCAGCGCTAACCTCTGCAGAGCGGGGCTCTACCATCACAATTATTGCGTGCATGAGTGCCTCTGGTCACTATGTCCCTCCGCTCGTCATCTTTCCAAGAACGAATATGACAGAAATTTTGATGAAAGGCAGTCCGCCAGGATCCATTGGACGAGCTCACCCATCTGGTTGGGTTCAGGCCAATCTTTTTAGAGACTGGTTAAGACATTTCATTGAAAAAGTTTTTCCAACAAAGGATTCATCAGTCTTGCTAATATTAGATGGCCATTACAGTCATGTTCATAATCCTGATGTTATTGACATTTCCAGGGAAAATTACATCACCATTATTTGCCTTCCACCTCACTCAACCCACAAACTGCAGCCTCTCGATAAAACTTTTATGGGCCCTTTAAAAGCAATGTACAGTGAAGAAGTAAGGCAGTGGCTCAGACATTCAGAGCGACCTTTGACACCATACGACATCATGGATTTGTTTGGAAAAGCTTATCTTAAAGTACAAACTGGAGAAATTGCAATAAATGGCTTTAAGTGTACAGGAATATATCCGCTAAATAAGAACATATTTTCCGAAAGTGACTTCATAGCGTCTGAAATAGAGGCGCAAAAGACTTGCAGCATAACTAGACCTGTGACAACCACTTCAATGCTGTCGACTTCAGCGACAACCACCTCGGTGGCATCAACTCCAGCCCCATCTAAGGTAGTCAGTCCATTTGATATTTTACCTTTACCATCTATTAAAAAAAAATGCAGCAATCGCGGTCGAAAGTCATCAGGAGCCTGTGTGATTACTAGTTCCCCATATAAAAATAAACTAATCCAGTCTTTGGAGAAGTCTACAGCTAACAAGGGCAAAATGCCTCTCCTCCAACTCAACGAACCTGAGGAGTCGAGGCCTAAGAGAATAAGCGGTAAGAACAAAAATAGGGGTATGAGTTCTAGTAAACGGCAGCGGCCACAGCGGACTAAGAGCATAAGCTCAGACTCTGAAAACGAAGTCATTCCCCCACTTCTGGATGACGATGACGACTGTGATTCTGGTTTATCTCACGATAAGCAACCAAGTGACAAAGATGCCGAATGTATGTTCTGCCAAGCACTATTTTCACAAGACACCAGAGGGGAACTTTGGGTTCAATGTTTTCAATGTTCGATGTGGGCACACAATGATTGTGCTGGTGTCGAAAAAGACGTGTATATTTGTGACTTTTGTAAATAAATTATTTTTCCTTCTTCTGTGTATTTCAGTAATAATTTTTTTATGAATATGTACTAATATGTAGCGTAATATATGTCATAAAATAAGTAAACTTTTATCAAAAAAGTTCTAGCCCATATTTAGACCACAATAAAAAAAAATAGTTTTTAGTAGTGTTTTTATTTTAGTTTGTCTTAAAAAAACCCAAAGCCCTACATTCTAATAAAAGTTCAGATATCATTTTCAAAATACTAAATTATCAAATAAGAATCAAATAGTGTTGATTTCTCTATATTTGAAGGAATAAACCCAATATTAAAAGTGGTAGCTCATATTTGGACCTTCTCCTCTATAGCAGAAAACAAAAATTGGAATAAATTAAAACATACAAAAATAAGTGGTAATGAATATTTAAAATATACATTATTGAAGATTTCAGGGAAACAAATTGGTTCTCTTTGATGGCATTATACCGATACCACATAAAATTATCCAATGCTGTTATAGGCAGTTCAAGGACCTCTATAACACATGGTCTTCTGTTATTCTCATCCAGCCACCGGTGAACTTGTTAGAGGCGTCATCTGACTGGAGTGCGTCCCACATTGCAATTGATCGCATTACGATTTACGTTGGATCAATAAAAAAAAAAATATTTTTCAGATTTGTAGATGATCCCTTCAAATAATAATTCTATGCGAGTGGAAGTGGAACTTTCTAAACGTGCTGGGTAACAGTGTAACTTTCAAGCCAGGCCCTAATGATCACGTACAAATAAATGTATATGTTTCGTATACACAAACACTGGTAGGACGCTCGGTATATGAGTAAGTTGAGCCTAAGACAAGCCTAAGACATGTCCAACACGCGAACATTGATTACATAATCCCGTTGCCCTGTGACGTATCTGTATTCGACATTCGATGTGAGTTGAGACGTGACATATCCAGCAATGTTTCGATTACAACACCTGTATGAACACGGTGGTATTTGTAGCCGTACATTTACAAGTATAACATACATACTCGTTATCTTGTCACATTGTTATACCTACAGTGTGTAACAAATTACATGGGTATATTACTAAAAATTGAAAGAAACCATGGATTGTGATTGTGAGTGAATCGAAGTTATTTACAAAAATACTAGACCGATTTCGATAGAAAATACCCCTTAAGCTTTGGGATAAATATTTTATACAGCTGTGATAATTGCACCAATATTGGTCCAATAGTTCCCAATATTAGTGTAATAGATAGTTTTTTTGTCCTGTAGCGAAATATTAAAGGTGACGATATATCTCATAGTCGACTGCGCGCCTTCAATTTCTTCTAAGTTTTATGTTTATGGTTTTACGAGTGTTATAAAAGAGTACCTAAATTTATCAGAAATTCCAATAAAAAATAAGTTATTTACAGTTTATCTTTTAAAACCAAAGAATACATTAGATGTCTCTATGTCTCCACGTTCACCAGAGTTAATTCAAAATTAATATAAAATCTGATTTATTACATCTTAAGTTCGTATCGAGTGGAGTCTTAGAGCCCGGCATCAAACTTTTCCAATCACTGCTGGCTAACTTTGGGAGTTTATCCTCTTATCTCTCTGTACTCAGATCTTGAGTTACGTAACAAAAATATTTTCTATTTATCATTAGTTTATTTAGTCAAATATTGATTGAATATTTGAGTGAACAACTCGAGTGCAAGTTAATTATGAAGGTCAAATTAAAATCGGACACCGAGATCTACGAGTTGGCGGCTGACTTTTGGAACCTTCTTATTTCAGACAACACTTATACATCAATACATAAGACAAAGACATGGGGTCCAGCTGTCCAGCAGTGGAACCACAATAGAAGGTTATGGTTTGCATGAATTATACAATCAAATAGTGACTATATGAATATTGAATTTATACGAATATATGAGACACGACTGGCCATTGGCTGACTCGAGTGGCCGAATACAGGATGCACAAGAAAGCTCCATTATGAAAAGGCTAAATCATAAATGCTTTACAAAGCTCAGGTGAGGCCCCATGTTGGAGTATTGCTCTCATCTCTGGGCCGGCGCACCGAAATACCAATTGGACCCATTTGACTCCATCCAACGACGTGCTGTTCGTATTGTCGACGATCCCACTCTCACGGGCGGTTTAGAAACCCTCAGCATTCGGAGAGACGTTGCGTCTCTCTGTGTGTTCCACCGCCTGTACAATGTGGAATGCTCTGAAGAACTGTTTAATATAATTCCCATCTCCGGTTTCTACAACCGCACCTCCCGTCACAGAAGTGCGGTCCATCCGCATTTCCTCGATACATTTCCTCGGCTGTGGAACGAACTGCCTGAAGAGGTCTTTCCATTAAGCTACGATATGGGGTTCTTTAAGAGAGCTGTGAATAGGATTTTGTAAGGTCGGCGGCGCGCCCGCATACCCCCTGGTGTTGCAGGTGTCCATGGGTGGCGGTAACACTTACCATCACGTGGGACCGCTTGCTCGTCCGCCCACTAGTCTATAAAAATAATAATAATAATAATAAAGCATTGTGTTGTCCTGTATCGAACACTGTCTCTGCAATGAATAATGTTGCGTGCGTGCAGTCATTCAAACATTTGATACCTCCAGCGCAGTCGCGCCGAGCAGCGGCATTCGCGTGAACGCTCAAAGCTGTGAATGCACTCTAGTGTGTTACACAGCTTGAGAATACTCGCCAATAACGAGGCTATACTTCATACGTGTGTGGTGCTGCATGATGATGACTGTGTCATATATTTTAAACGCTTGTAAATCAAATCTTCAATTTTAAAAAGTAATGATAGGTGATCGTGTAACGTGATCATTTGACATTTGTATTATACTCGTTAAAGCCAAGGTTAAAGCCTGAGTTTTTTTTATAGAGAGATAGTAGCAGACGAGCAAACAGTGCAGCTGGATACTGTGGATACTGTTGCCCATGGACATCCTTGATATATGCCAATATGAGTCTACAATGACAAACGTTGCCAGACCGGATGTGCTGCCTACCTTTCGAGACTTAGGAATGGATTTGGAGAAAGGGGAATGGACTCTTGCATATCTTAATCAATCCTGAAACATGTACGTTACCCTTCTCTCACAGAGATCACCATGAAATGAACTGCATTTCCTAATTTATCATATTCCCTAATGTACGCACGTACTTCGATAGTAAGTGAGATATGCCATCATAGCGCAATCCCATCCCATTCTATCCTATTCCTTCCCATTTTCTCTCATCTTCGTGTTAGAGGGCGTGCCATCATTTGTTATATCATTTGTTGTTATGGATTTATGTTGACATGTGTCGCTGATATCGTAGGGCGACAGTAGCCATTTACCACCAGGCGGACTGTCTTCTAGTCTGCCATCTCCTTTCAAAAAAATCTAATTCAAGTCAACTCAAATTTAAAAACACTTCAATATACTTCTTAATCGAATATGAAGACTATGTTTTATTCAGAAAATATTTGAAACGAAACCACGGGCCAAAACATTAGCTTTGTGTCAACAAAACCTTTCTCATAGCACGTCGATCTCGCTTCTCCATAAACGCTTTATAGTCACCATTATCCTTGTCAATCTTGAGGCTGGACGGCAAATAGATTCCGTCGCTGCGGGAGCGAGCCTTAATTTGATGGACACTTACACTATGGAGGCTTTTCCGCCTCCAAATTGAGCATATATCGTGGTGTGGTGTGGTCGCTTTTTTACTAGATTACGATGGAAATGGAAGCGTACTTTGTTTCTTAGATCTTAGCAGACGTTCCACTGCAGGGCCAAGGCTTGCAATTGATTATGGTTGAGACCATACTACATCATTAGCCTGTGTCTCTTCACTGCTTCGTAGGCCGCAAATACGGAACTAGCAAATAAAGAACCGCAAATACACGCGAAAAAACCGCAAATATCTAGGACCTGCAACATTACCTACGTACGAATTTTATTTAGAAGCAAATCGATATATATGTGGATACTGTTAAACTCCAATCCAATGAGTATGGTGCGAGGTGTGCGACCAATAAAACCATGAGTATGGTTGATCTGCATTCTCCTTTATTGGTAAACAGACACCAATCCTAGCACGTACTCAAGCCGCTGTAGCGATCTACTACGAGTACGGGTTCAGTGGTATCAGTGACCACTGTGCAATCCCCAAACGCGCCAGTTATCCGGCTCCAAGGACCATGTTAAACTCGGATCCAATCCAATGTGCGACCAATAAAACTGTCAGGTTATTGGTGTCGTCCGAGGACATCCGTGGTACATGCCTACTTCAGCCCACAATGACAAACATTGCACCCCCGGATCTACTACCTGCCTGACTTTGAAGATTTTGGAATGGATTTAGAGCAAGGGTTGGGAAAATGAGGAGGGATGACATAGGATGGGATGGGAATAGGCTCTGGCATATCTCACTCACTACCGAAACACGTGCGTACATTGAGTACATTGAGTAGTTGCAGTACATTTCTGGATAGTGTGAGAACAGTTTGTACAGTTCTGTGAGAGAGGGGTAACGACGCCAGTCGAGTACGCCCAGCGGCTGTTGGGTTGCAGCGTGCACCCTCCTCCTCCTAAATACGAATATTTAAATACGAAACTCTTGAATAATTAAGTACATCTATTTGTCAAACTCTTCTACTGGAGTGTTTCGTCTGACAAGTTTAATTTGTATACATTACATCCATTTCTTTTTGTTACACAACTAAAGTGTATCTCCCTTCCTCTTCCCACGCGTTAATTGTGTAGGGAGAGGCTTTCATAATTGTAATTATCAATTAATGGGCGTAAAATCAAATAGCAATTCTCTCTGAGCTCTCATAGTAAAATCAGTACCTATTTTAAACTATATACGAGTATTATGAATGGATTAATTGAATATTATAGAACAATTTACACGGAGATATTTCTTGAATCTCATTTATGAGGTCGCGGATTCAACTCTGGCTTGTAATACTTTTCTGCGTAAGTCCTGATTTTTAAATTGTCATGAGCTCGACGGAGAAGGTGAGGTTTCCCCAGAATTAAAAAAAATCGGCATATGTATAGACGAATCCGCACTGGCTCGAGACCCTCCGATTAATTTACCGATTAATTGGAGTCCTGTGCCCTGCAGTGGGATGTTATAGGCTGATAACAGCACATATTGGTGAAGTCGGGTTTCTACCATGATAGCAGACTGCCGTGAAACGCATTAACGTATTTCGGGAGTGAGTGAGAGTTGCGAGTGCCCATTTAGTCTTTCCTTCGTAATTTTATATTGTAAATCGGGTTAGAATGCATTTCATCCAAGGTGAGGCTAAGTAAACAATTTTGTTGTAATTTAAATGGAGGTAGTGTAAGGCAGAAATTCTGTTACTTATTCTTCCCTACGCCGGGGTTAACAGTTTATGGGGGGGGGGAGGGGGGGGGGGGGGAGGGGGGGGGGGGTGTACGCCCATGCGAAAGAACGACTATTGAGTTGCGACCATTTGTAAGGGATGTCTGCACGTACCCAATGGTTGTAAAAAGTTAATATATATTAAGTTTTTTGTAGTCATTCAACTCGTGTATCTATACATAAATAAATGAAAAGATCCTTTATATTTGCTGTTGGGCCCCACACTTGGATTATCCTGCATAGTAGATGTCCAGGTTTGAATTACATTCTAAAAATATTTACAATTATTGAATATAGGTTGGTTGTTCCAATTAAAGGTAAGATTCTAATTAAAACGCATAAAACAATGAAGAAATTAATATACATGTGTACAAGTTATGTCCTAATGTGTAGGTATGACACGTTAAAATTGTCCATTTATATAGGTAGATATATAAATTCTGTATCTATCTATATAGTTTAGTGACACAAGCCACCGAGTAAGAGCGTGCTTGATTCGGAGATGAGTTATGTTTAAGTTTTTACTTATACAAATTCAAATAACCTTCATCGTATTCTTTTGCTAGTTTTGCCACATGAATATACAATTTCTCTGTATTGTTCACAGGTACATAAATTTGTGAAGTTATATTACTATGAGCAGAGAGCAACTTTTTAGAAATTACCAATTGGTGACAGTCGTAGTATACAAGAGGTTCTTCAGACTGATGCTATTCGTACAGAGTTACATCAGATATAATACGTGAGTAAAAATAAAATTCACAACTTTTATGTGTAAATGGCATACGATGCAGACAGATTTATTTTCTGGGTCAGTAATAACTTTTTATACCTATAGCTGTTTTTTTTTCTTCTAAAACTGGACAAATATACTAACTATACCTATATTTTCTCTTCAAACAATTGTTTTGTTTTTTAATAGAAATCATGCAGACAAGCAGACAGTCCACCTGGTGGTAATCGGTGGTAACCGACCCACGTTGACCAAGCCCGTTGTCGAGTCCACTCTTTTAATTAATCATATATAACGAGGTAACTTGTAATGGAAGAGCCCTCGCTTACAAGTTACATCGTTATATATGATTATATCTCCGGACACACGTATTTCTTATACGTATAAAGAGATTCCGACCACGTGTATAAAATTGTATGATTATGTTAACGAAATAAAGTTATTATCATTATTAAAAAAAAGGTGTTGTAGTTTATCAGCGCTAGTAACTGCGGTTTTATTATCTTTTAGTCGCCTCAAAGGTCATATAGTAACTAAATATTATAAACCATGAAAGTGAAATTCATTGCTTTTTTGTTAATAATATATACTCTTCTGTGTTTCACTAAACGAGTTATAACTGTATGTTGAAAGTATGAACGTGATCCGGCCCAATCCCGGATTACGCGGTCCCGCACATCAGTCAACTGTTTCTGAAAGTCAGCCCAAGGTCGATCCAAGTAAAAATCCAAATAAAAAGGCGCTAATAATGGAGTTTGAACACTAATTTTAGCACAGATTGGATATTCAAAGTGTCATTGAAATAAATAAGTTTTGACGCCAAAGTTATTGTTATAATTATATACCTAGTTATAATTAAATGATTTTTTAAGTGCATTTATTTACTGTCTTTATTGCTTTACAGAGGCTACATGTAGCGATTCTTACTATTAGGGTTACACCTGCAACACCTGCTAAACGAAGGGGTTATACTTGTAGTAATGGACTTTGACTCAAGGTACTTAAGTACAAGAGCGATAAAAGAAGAATTCGACGGATTGGACTTACAGACATAGTCACCCATCAGAACATATCCAAATGCAGTTGATAAAACGGTTGGAGCATGAGAACCAAATTCCATCTTGTTCCCTGAACAAAATATATGTAAACAATTGAGCACTTAGAACAAGATCGATGTTTTCTGGGATATTCCCAACTGAGATCAGCGAGTGGTATGTTGTCAAGATAGGCACTCTTCTCAATGAAGCGTAAAGGCAACTGGTAGGTAATACAATCGACCACCAAGCATTGGATACAGTATTTATTATTAGGGTTAACGTGAAATTTTATATTCAAATGTACATAGCCATGTATTGGTCGTGATGCCAACCCTACACCTTTTAAAAAGAGTTATTTAAGGGAATAATAGGTATATTCAGCTGTTTGCAGCAATCAACTGTGATCGAGTTATTCTGTGAACCTTTATCAATGAGACATCTAATTATAACCTTGTTGTTATTATTGTAAGTCTTGGCGTATACGTGAGCAGTCGATAACAATAGTGCAGAAGGATATTGCGACTCCACACCAAAGGTAACTAAAGTCTTATTTGCGGCAAGACTATGCACTTCAGTATCCTGTGACGTAGCGACGCGGTTTATTAGGTTCGGCCATTGGCAAGGTTGGCTCGCTTCCAAGACTTCTAGTTCACGGGATATTCAGAGGTCGCTTGCGGTACAGAAGTACAGGTGTCACGTGTTGCGGGTACGGTAGAATAAACATGCGAGGAAGACGCGGAACCAGGTACAGTGCTAATATGGGCATATAATTGCGTGGTCTGTATAGCAGAAGAGTGGGTATATTCTGAGATTTTTCAAAATGTAGTAGCGTGTGAGGTCTTTTCTACATAAATTGCATAAATGATGCGTATTACAATGTGACCACGATGGGTGACATACTCAAACAGTTCACACAGCCATGGTGAGTCCATATTTTTGAATTGCGAGCAATCGTAAAGTTGGAAGTGGTCAATGCTATTGCTATCAGACGTGGGAGTAGTGTCATTGTTTGTGACAAATAACATATAGACATGCGCGGGCGGGTCGGCGCGGCAACTGGCGGCTTTTGAACGCTCACAGAAGTTGCGCGGGTTAGAATTTATATTGGCATTTGAGCGCTCTAAAATACCTGATCTTGTACATATATACATTTCCTTATAAGAAGGAAAGGCAACATTGGGCATCGTTATTTCGAAGTTTTGGGCGGTATATCAATCTTTTTGCGAGCGCAATGTAGAAAAATAAAAAGAGTGAGATCGGTCAAGTTTATCTGATTCACTGCGGCTACACAGGCAGAATATTTTTCATTAAAACTATTTAGACTGTTTGCGGTATTTGTACATGGTTTAATGTCGAATATATTATTTAGGTAAAAGGTAGTCTCGTTTTCTCTTGATATTTTTTAACTAGACTATCTCATATTAAATTATAAGTAGGAACGATACCTGCATTTAATTTCAAAACGTTATGTGTTAGCTTGCCCATTGAGTGCAGCATGCTGCGAGTCGTTTAGAGCTGGATAGAACGTCCGTCTTAACGACTCGTTTTTACGAATCGTTAAGACGGACGTTCTATTCTACAGCTCTACAGCTTTGACGGTAAAGCCGAAAACTGACCAATCTTTTGATTGGCCGGTTTTCGGCTTTACCGTCAAAGCTGGACAATTCATTAGGCTGTAGCTTAAAATGGTACTGTCCCTAGGGGAAGTGGCAGCAGATGATGGCACCACCTTTGCGGTATTTATATTGTTGCAAGCTCTTTTCATCCTCGTATAACAATCTTCAGAGGCATCCCAGGGCGGGTTTCGCCTCAGAATCAAGGGTAGAGAAATTTCATAGATTTCGTTCACAATGCAGTAAAATTGTTTGTGAAGATCGTCAATTGTTTCGGACTCTGTCATGAAATTTTCGCTGTTCCGGGATTCATATGTGGAAATATTTTTAGGGAGCTCTAATAAACGGTCGACACGTCTATACATACGTTCTCTTTTGCAATTTAATAATTGTAATTTTGATTCCAATGTGGATTTCGCCATATTTTAATGATAGATCGAAAAAATATTTCTTGACAGATAAAATAAAATTATAGTAAAGTTATGCGGAATTTTCCACAATGGCGTATGAGCGGATGATTTATGACTTATGATATGACGTATGAATATTTTCACCAAAATTACGTAAGATGTATGTGAAATGTGAAAAATGCTGGAGAATATCCGGTAATTGCAGTTACGGGTCGCAACAGTTAAATACACCGTGACTCACTGCGAGCATAGAGTATACAGCATTGTAACTATTATCATTTTATGAGAGAGAGAGAGAATGCTCAACTACTGAGAAAGGGGCGAATTAATGTAAAAATAAAACAGTGCCAATAATAAATAAAATGAAAAAAGAAGTATATCCAATGACCCTCATCTCATAGATTATTTAGTTAATACAGACAGTCATATATCTTAGCAATTAAACAACTTTGAACGGTTTAAATCGCGTATATTTGACATTCAGTCACCCCGTGACCACGTCCACTGCAAAGTGTTCGAAACGTCGGGATATAAATAATGTCAAATATACGCGATTTAAACCGTTCAAAGTTGTTTAATTGCTATGTATAGTAATCGCGAAAACCTAAGAAAAGTCATATATCTTATTTATAATACAATAGAATTCGGAATTACTTAGACAATATCAATCAGACTTTAAAAATAACAGTTTCAATTCTTCATCACTAGCAATCTCAGAATTAACCTCTTAATTTTAAATCAAGCGACAAATATTTCTAGCAATTAATAAGGAGTCGCACAAGAATACATTTATGGTACAATTGTTAATTAATCGTCGTGGCTGATACGATGTTTTTCTTGCGAGTCTCACGTCACGGTGTAATGTCCTTGACACTGCGTCGACCTCTCTCCATCCGCCACTTTCCTTAAAGATTCCTTAGCGCCCCTCCCCCTGGGTGAGAGGAAAATGCCAAAGTATTCGAGATGGATGTGTTACGTTGACGTTTATAGATAGATAGCACTAGAGCGTTGGAGCTAGAAGAGTTTGGAAGAGAATTTCTATGTAACAACAATTTTTTCCCGTCTACGTTGGTTAATGTTGTTCACTGTTATATTTGTATTCACTGTGGAGAATAGTGACTAGGGTAGGTTAACAAGTTTGGTTCTTGTCTTACATGTGTGGTGCCGAGCCTTGGGTTTCAATACCCTCCCTGAACGCAATACATACAATGCAACAATGAATTTGATCGTCTGATCTTACATTGTTGCTCATATACACAAGGACAGTTTCTCGAATGCGACTTTCTCGAACATCGATCAAAATCTAGTACAAACAACTGTTATCATCATCTAACCACTGTTATCATCTAGTTTTTATCATCATGTGAACAGTTGCAGGCGAGAATTGAATGAAGTTTGGTCGCATACGAGAATCGTACATAATATTCTCGCCCAAACCGTTCGATAAACTCTCCTTGTATAAATGAACCTTACCGTTATGAGTATCTAAATTTTGCTAGGAAGACTACAATGAAACCAGTAAACCGTCGACGAATCAAACGACCAAACCCTCTAATTAGAGTCAGCCTCGGATTCATTTCTTTGATTTTATATTTATTTTCTGTATTAGTGATGTTTTTGTCAATAGCTTCGCGTTATATTCTATACGCGTAGCTGTAACATATACTCTTACTTATTTTTTTTTGTTCCTTTATTCATATATATGTACTTTTAAATCTTTTAAAAGTTCTAGATACTTTCCTTAATGCCGCTGAGAAGTGAAGTCTTTATGTTTATAGTCACAGACAGACGGGTAAGCGGCCCACATGATGGTAAGTGGCCGCCGCCGCTTACCATCCCCTTAACCGACGCCCAAGGATATCTACAACACCAGGGGGTATATTTTTGTACATAAAAATCTATGTCAAATTCGATATTTGGGAGTCTTATAGTGTGTCAATGCAGTATTTAGTCTTGTACGTAAAAATCTTATAGTATGTAGTTATCTCGTAGAGTTGTAGCTCGTAGAGCTACGAGCTACAAACTACAATCGCTACGAGATACTCGTAGCTACGAACGCTACGTATTGTAGCTGTTCTACGGATAATTAAACGACCGCCCGAAACCGCTCATTAGGGCAACCTCGGTTTTGTTCATTCATCTTTGTCGTTTTTTGGATTTTTCCGTCTTTTAATCTTTAAACATGGCTTGTTATCGGTGAAATAATGATTTTGCCGTAAAATTTTCAAAGTTCATGTACAATGTAATTTGAAATTTTCACTATACAGGAGATTGTAAAAATAGTTGTAAATTGTAAAACATTGTTTAATGGTAAAAGGTTTGGACACAACCTTTATATATAGGGTTAAATAAAAAAATCCTCTTAATAATGAATTTCTTTCATAAAAACTAACATTTTTTGCACACAAACCATTCAAAATCACTCACAATTATAACATCACATTTCACTTCGCGTAAGTGCATTCACACTGATTTATATAGATCTAGGTATGTAATCGGTCCGGCGATAAATATGACCTGCCCATTGTCACTTCAACATGCGAATTCTGCGAGCTACGCCGCCAGTGACTTTAGTTCTTTGGCGAATTTTTTTTTTTTTATAGATTAGTGGGCGGACGAGCAAGCGGTCCCACGTGATGGTAAGTGTTACCGCCGCCCATGGACACCTGCAACACCAGGGGGTATGCGGGCGCGCCGCCTACCTTGCAAAATCCTATTCACAGCTCTCTTGAAGAACTCCATATCGTAGCTTAATGGAAAGACCTCTTCAGGCAGTTCGTTCCACAGCCTACGGGTTCGCGGTATAAAATATTTTTTGGACGGAACAGTGCGCGACACCTCCGTATCGAGGAAATGCGGATGGACCGCACTTCTGTGACGGGAGGTGCGGTTGTGGAAACTCGAGGTGGGAATTATATTAAACAGTTCTTCAGAGCATTTCCCATTGTACAGGCGGTAGAACACACAGAGAGACGCAACGTCTCTCCGAATGCTGAGGGATTCTAAACCGCCCGTGAGAATGGGATCGTCGACAATACGAACAGTACGTCGTTGGATGGAGTCAAGTGGGTCCAATTGGCATTTCGGTGCGCCGGCCCAGAGATGAGAGCAGTACTCCATATGGGGCCTCACTTGAGCTTTGTAAAGCATTAGAAATTGCCCAGGGGTGAAATACCGCTTCGCTCTGTTCAGCACACCGAGCTTTTTGGAGGCCATTTTGGCCTTACTTTCCAAATTCGACTTGACCCCTAAATTCGACTTTGCCTAATTCGACCAAGGATCCCGATACTCTCCGAGATCTTAAGAGGTATGCTCTGAAAGCGAGGTGCTACAACAAAAGGGTTTTTTTCAGCGGTGAATACACAGACTTGCGTCTTACTGGGGTTGAAATCCACTAGGTTCAGAGAACCCCAAATCGAGACTAGATCTAAAGAGTCTTCGATTTCAGACACAAGCCTGGCGCGACTCTCTTCCACTTCGACCCCCTGTTAGTCTCCAGTACTGTCATCTGCATAGCAAAGTCTGTCACCAATTTGCAACAGGTCGTTGATATGCAGAAGGAACAGAGTTGAGAACAGCACGGAGCCTTGCGGGACGCCAGCGTTAATAGACATGGTGTCGGAGCAGCTACCATCGATAACGACTCTGATGCTCCGTCCAGTCAGTAAACTGGCAACCCATTCGCATAATCCCTCGGGTATCCCGAAAGATTGTAACTTGGAGAGCAGCGATTTGTGCCATACCCGGTCAAAAGGTTTCGCAATGTCTAGGCCTACAGCTAGAGCCTCGCCTCTACTCTCAATGGCGTCAGCCCAGCGGTGTGTTAAATACGCTAAAAGATCACCAGCCGAGCGATTATGGCGAAATCCATATTGACGGTCGCTAATCAGCTGGTGATCCTCTAGGTACCCAAGGAGCTGTGTGTTTATGACACGCTCCATCACCTTGAAGAGGAGGGAGGTGATCGCTATTGGCCTGTAGTTGGCCGGGTTTGTGCGGTCACTCTTTTTAGGCAAAGGGTGAACATGAGCTACCGTCCATGCTGATGGGAAGCTTTTTGTGGAGTATGAGAGCCTAAAGAATCGCGTAAGCACCGGGGACAACTCGGGAGCGCAAAATTTAAGCACCACTGCAGTAATACCATCTGGCCCATTCGACTTTCGGATATCAAGAGATGCTAGAGCTCGCCGGACTTCACGCTGTGTGAAACAGATTTCCGGCATGGAGTTTGTATACCTCGAGATAGACGGTGGTGAGGCACCTCTATCGTCCAGAGTCGAGTTTGAAGCAAAGAGATAGCCCAGAAGATCGGCTTTCTCCTTCGCCCCATGGGCCAGTGACCCATCGAGTTTCCGCAGTGGTGGGAGTGACGACTGACAGAAGTTACCTTCAGCAGCCTTGGCGAGCGACCAGAAAGCTCGGCTTCTAGAAGGACAGCTAGCTAGTCGATCGCCACTTCTGCGGATGTGCTCATTCCTTGCTCTGACAATGATCTTCTTACTGCACCTCGAGGCAGCGTTAAATTTCTTTCTCAAGACGGTGGTGTTCGGATCTTCGGACACCTACGCTTTGGCCCAGGCCCTGTATACAGCCCGTTTATTACGACGGGCCTCTCTGCAGGACTGATTAAACCAAGGTTGGCTCCGTCCGCCTACCGGTATCACGGAGCAAGGAATATAACATTCCATGCCCTGCAACAGCACGTCGGCAACGGAGTCTGCACAGGTATCCGGATCTCTCGACGAGAAACAGAGCTGCCCCCAGGAATAAGAAGCGTAAAATTCGAGGAACCTATCCCAATCTGCAGACTTGTAGTGCCAGACGTTGCTCGTCCCCTGTGAGTAGGTCGGCATGGATGGCACAGCAGTTCGAATGATACAATGGTCGGATGATCCTAACGGGGCATCAACAACAACATTGTAGTCATTCGGCCGCGTAGTCAGCAGGAGGTCCAGTAAGGAGGGAGTATGGCTCTCGATATCAGGTATCCTCGTGGGTGAGGACAGCAACTGCGAGAAACCATAGGCCAGGGCAAAGTTATAGGCTGCTCTCCCTGCGCGGTCGGTAGTTCGGGATTCTAACCACTCTTCGTGGTGAGCGTTGAAATCACCGAGGACTACCACTTCCGCGCAAGGGAACTGCTCGAGCACGCTGTCAGTCGTCTCATGTAGGCGCTCAAAAAAGCGAGTCGTCTCCGTATCACCGCTGTGAAACCCATAAAGGCAAGCGTAGACTTTAGTGGAACCTCCGTAGTCAATACTCGCCCAGAGAATCGACAGGTCTCCGTCTTCAAAATGGCTGAGACGGCGGCAACAAATATCCTTCCGGATGTACATGCATACCCCAGCACGTCGCACAAAACAGTGCTCCAGTTTATAACCGGGGTAATGAAGATATGATGTATCGGCCGGGCAGGTTATCTGTGTCTCCGTCAAGAATAGTAAGGCCGGCTTTGCTGTCTCAAGGTAGTAGTGGACGGCGTCGATGTTACTATGCATCCCTCTGATGTTGCAAAAGTCCACTTGAAATGTGGAACTTAAAGGGTGGGCCGCTGAGTAAACATTGTACTTTTTGCTTTTCTTGGCTATTGTTGGCTATCCCTATTCTTGGAGTGTGAATAGGGAAAAGGAGAAGAAGAAGAAAAGGGGGGACGGAGAGAGAGATGGTTGCATGTGGATCAAAGGACAAAGCACGGAGCAGAGAAAAATGTCTTTGTTTCGGATCCTATCCTGCAAAGAAACTCCGAGCTAGCTCTCTGAATAGCTCTTTGAATGACTTTGAACTTATGGATCAAGCCTACCGTTAGAGACCACGTTTCAGCACCATACGTTAAAACTGGCATAACCGATGCGGTAGACGAGTCGTCGGGTGGAGGCCACGTATCGGGAAGCGCCGTATGGGACACCCTCCGGCCATCCTCCATGTGGACCGACGACTTAAAGAAATCCGCCGGTGGTGGTTAGTTGACAAGAGCCCAGGATCGTGTGTGGTGGCGAACCAAGGGAGAGGCCGCTATATCCAACAGTGGAGAGACTTAGGCTGATGGTACGGTATAGTAGGTATCTAATAGTAGCCGTTCGGTTTAATTATTAGCTGTTTATACACATAGATGCAGTGTGAAACGTTGCCGTTTGTAACGGCGTATAATAAAATTAATGTTAGACAGAGTCGACAGAGTAACAAAGTTTAATTTCATTAAAAAAAAAAAAATATTAAATTAAAAATTAAAATTAAAATTAAAAATTAAAAATTTCATTAAACGAGATTTCATTAAAAACAAATTTTTTTTGGTGAAACAGGTAAAAGTTGTAGAACGTATTAACAGGGTACTGCTAGTTTTCATTTAACCCTGCATACATATTCGTTAATACAAAGATAAGTATAATTATCTTCCCGTGGAATAAAAATATACACGAACAAAAATCTCTTCACTTTCTTAAAATAACAGCGAAACATCTCGGCCACAATGTTTCTTTATAATAACACGAAATAAGAGGCATGTTGTTTGAAAGTTTGCCAAATGGTCAGCGATTAATGCTCCCACCATTAGGCAGACAATTTATTCAGGCTACCGAGGTCCTTTACATCCGAATCGGTAGTAATCAAGATATAAATAAGGAGAATAATGTCCTAAATTACTGACTGACTGAATTACTCATAAGGTATGGGGTTACCATATCCTACCATCAGCCTGTGTCTCTCTACTGCTGGATATAGGCCTTCCACGAGGACCGCCACTACACACGGTCTTCAGCTCTTCTCATCCACCCATTAGCGGCAATTTTCTTCAAGTCGTGAGTCCACCTGGCTGGAGGTCTCACGCTACGTTTTCCGGTACGTGGTCTACATTCGAGGACTCGTCTCTTCCATCGGTTGCAGGTCCTGCGGAATATATGGCCTGCCCACTGCCATTTCAGTTTGATTTCCAATAAAAAGCTTCCATCTGTCTGCTGACTCTAGTCTTTCTTTGTCATAAAACAAAGAATTAAATACGTGTTATATCATTTTTGAAAATTATTTCAGCGGGCTAATAAAATACGGGGCAGCAAATTTTGAATGGACCATGTCATAGCAAATTGAATCGAAGCGATAAATGATTGAGTTTGCGAAAAAGCTCATTTGAGAAGTTACATGTTACGCAGAAGTTACGCAATGGAAACAGGCAGTATTATGCCTGTTTCCATTGCTGGATATATGCCGCTCCCGAAACCCACCAGATCAAGGGATTTTTCGCTTTCTTACTTCTGATCTCGCTACTTTCGTAGGCTTTCTGAAAAGCCTTTATAAAATATTACAAAACTATATACATACATACCTACCATCAACCTGTGTCTCTTCACTGTTGGATATAGGCTATATAGGATATAGGCTTAATGATCGTCATCACATACGATCTTCCGCTTTTCTCATCCAGCTACTGCCGGCGACTTTCTTCAAGTCGTCAGTCCTCCTGGCCGGCGGGCGTCCCACGTTACGTTTCCCGGTCGGTACGTGGTCTCCATTCGAGGACCCGCCTCCCCCATCGGTTATCGGTCCTGCGGCATATATGGCCTGCCCACTGCCACTTCAGATTGCTGATCCTTTGAACTATGTCGGCAACCTTAGTTTTTCGGCGAATATCCTCATTACGGATTTTATTCAGCAAAGAAACTCCTAGCATAGCTATGTCCATTGCACGCTGATCGACTGTGAATCAGGTAGCCACGGTGGGGCAAAGTGGTGCGCTTACCCCCCTGGTGTAGGGAATTATAAGACTTTACAAAATTTCTATTTAAAATTATAAAAAATACGTTACTTTGTCGCGCCCTAGATAAAATCACGACTACGTTCTTGGGCCTTGAGATATTGAAAAAAGAGGAGAAATCAAAAACTAAATTCTAAATTGTAATCGGTGCCTACAAATACCCCCCGATGGCAGTTTTCGACTGTATCGGATGGATTTTTAAAAATGGCCGCAATTGTGTTTGCTCTTTAAAAATATTAATGATCACAGTGCCGATGGTCCTCCGCTCTTCGAACGGAAGGTCTACTCTGATTTTACACCTCCGAAGTTTTGGACCCAACCGAGGTTAGAACGAACGAAGTGTTACGTGAATCAGGCCTGCCGTCAGAGACCACGTTTCGAAGTGGTTGAAATTGGCGCGAGCGTCTTTGCATACCCGCATACATTGATTATTTCGAAGCAACATTTTTTTTGTCCCCGCCATATTGAAGGCGGTTTGATATTTTTGAGTAGTAACACGCGCTCGGCGGCGAGCAGAGTTAAATTGAGATAAATTCACACCGCGGCCTCGGACAGTTGTTATTTGTTATTCGCGCCTAGTAATAGGTCTTGTTCGCTGATATCCTGTGCCACGCGAGTGTTTTGGGAGTTAAATTCACACCGCGGCCTCGGACAGTTGATTTTATTATTCGCGCCTATTGATTGGATTTGCACGCGGATATCCTAGTGCCACGCGAGTGTCTTGCTTGGAATTGGTTATTGTGATTGTGGTATTTGGAGTGATATCTCGAGGTGATTTTGCTGCCGTGTGTGAGTTGCGGAGCTATAGCGGCCACCGGCTCACCACGGAACGAGACTTGGATTACTACACAAGTATCTATTGTGAATGTATGTATTTATTCAATCACACTAAGATAGGTCACGTCTAGTAGGGACTAGCGTAGGTAGATTTGTGCTTTCTACTTTCCACTTTGGTACTTTCCAGATTTGTGCGTGGGCAAAACCACCTGGGGTAAGTGAGACCTTTAAATTGTGTAAATTGTTGATTATTTGCTTACCCACCATTTTGGTGGATATATTGAGTAAGTTTAAATTGGGCCCGAGTGCACATTCCTCGGGCTGCTTTCGCGTAACGCGAGGCAGGTGCGCCTAGTGTGCGCACCGTAAACAGGCACCATACGTCATAACGGGCAGGACGCACTGATTGAAGACTTTTGTATTCAAACAAAGCTCAAAACTCTATATGAAATTAAATTACCATCTGTGATCGGGGGAATCGGCAGGCAAAACTTAGTATATAATGAAGCTCTCTCAACACTAAAGTATCTGTTTCTAATTGGAGAGGGCGGCTAATGCGGAGGCGGTTAATTGTAGAGCCTTATCTGAAGACCAAGGCTGTTCGTCAGCATTTCTAAATATGTACATTTAGTGGTCAAACAAGTGCACATTGACAACACCATTATGTCAAAAATATTGCAGTTGTTATAAAAAGGAAAACTACCAATAATACGTTCTTGGTAGTTTTGTGCCGCCATATTATGAGACAGAATGACATTTGATAAATCCATTCAACTTTAGGACTGTAATGCTTTTTTTGTTTTGTAAGGTGGCAGACGAGCATACAGTCCACCTGATGGTAAGTGGATACTGTAGCCCATAGACCTATAGATGCTACCTATATATATAGGAATTTTGGTTGATTGGTAACTGAATAACGAGTTTTTTTTTACATCGAATTTACATATAACTGTGTTACGTTTGTTTTCCTCTCACCGCCGCGCTAGTGTAAATTTAAAAGAAATCCGTACTTAAGTACAGTCCAACTAGTGGTAAGTGGATACTGTCGCTCATGGACATCCGCGATACATGCCAACATCAATCCAGAATGACAAATGTTGGCTCGGCTCCGGTGTCGTTGTCCTACCGTTGGAGATACGAGTATAGGAATAGATTGGAGAAGGGGTTGGGAAAATGAGGAGGGATAGGATAAGATGTAATGGGAATGGGCTCTGACATATCTCACTCACTACCGAAACATATATACTGTAATCGATACGCACACTAGGCGCATCTGCCTCGCGTTTCGCGAAAGCAGCCCGAGGAATATGCACTCGAGCCCAAGCAAACTTATTCACTATATATATCCACCAAAATGGTGGGTAAACACAATAACAATCTTAAGGACTTACTTACCAAAGGTGATTTTGACCACGAACAAATATGGAACGTGTACCTACTCCAGTCCCTACTAGACGTGACCTACTTTAGTGTGATTGAATAAATTCCCAATAGATACTTGTATAGTAATCCAGGTCTCGTGTCCTTTGGTGAGCCGGTGGCAGCTATGGTTCCGCAACTCACACACAACGGCAAATCATTTCGAGATTTTACTCCAAAATAAACAATCACAATTACAACAAACAATTACAACCAAAACATTCGCGTGGCATAAGGATATCCGCGATCAAGTCCAATTAATCAAGCGCGTTTATAATATCAACCGTCCGAGGCAGCGATGTCAATCCAACTCCCCTCGCCGCCGAGCGCGCGCGCCATCCTACAATCTCAACCCGCCTTCAATATTCGCGGACAAAAAATGTTGCGTCTCGAAATCTTCCCGATGTGCGGGTAAGCTACAAAACGCGTCGCGCTAATTTCAAACATATACATTGGGGCAATAGGATAAAGTGGGAAATGCACTAAGTACACTTTACGGTAATGCTCTGGTGAAAGACGGGTAAAGTGGCCTGTCGAGTGCGCCCAGCGGCTGTGGAATTGTAGAGTACACTCTTCCACTTCCAAATTGAGACATTAATAATTAGGGGTTCATATTTCTCTTCTTAATTTTGCTTAGGAGAGGCCTATATCCAGCAGTGGGGAGACAGGCTGATGGTATGGTATTTCCCTTCAGCTGACCGCAGGTACATACTCTACATACATTTAGCAGAGTGTTGACATTAGACAAAGGATGGGAGAACAAGAGCACCTTTGTCTGCAGTGGGACAGATTTATAATATTATATACATTACATACGTGTATAATAAAAAATGTAACAAAGCAGTGTATACATTAAATATTTTTAGAAAAAAAAATATTTCAGTATACACTATGAATGATACAGAGCCCAAAACAACATTTTTTGAAATTTTGTCTCTCTGCCCCTGTGCACGCCCATTACACAAAAACCACTGGACGGATTTAAATAAAACTTCTATGCTAGGTTCACATTTGGGGTAGTTTTAATCCAGATTCATTATAGAGATCCCACGGGAATCAACCTATACGTATACGTGCTCGAACAATAACCAGCTAGTTAAAAAAAAACGGCAACAATTATCGGTTCTATTATTTCTAAAAAATGAATCAAGTGTCGTATCTTCGAGATTTTCCTTTGGCTGGAAACGGCGTCATAATATTCTATCCATTGATTTCCAACGATATCTGCAATATCCGGAACCCAAAAATCATTGAGATTCGAGGGTCTATCCATACTTAAATTTTGGTCCCAAAGGCTAAAATGACAAAATCAATACGTATCCAATAAAAAGGGAAATGTACTTTTATATCTTTGCGAGAGTTATAAGAACTGATTTTAGTAGGATTTATATTGATATTTTGTTAATAATTACATAAATCGTTTGACACCATCGATATAGGAATATATTCTCAAATTGATATTTGACACCTTTTTTTCCATAAATAGAAATGCAATGCAATCAGCCCATTCAATATCCACTCTGAACATGGGCCTCTTCATATATACTGTCATGTGTAAGAGGGATGCATAAGGCTATGCTTAGCCAGCGTTGGCGAGTCCACTCTTTGAGTTGTGGTCTAGTTCCTCAGCGCTTGTGGGGGCTGGGCTTTGTTATCACTTACAAAGCCGTAAAAGTCGCCTTTTACGACACACACGGCAAGAGATGGTGTGGTGCATAAAAGTTTCATAAAAGAAAAGAATTAAGCATGAAAGTATTAAAAGAAAGTAACTGTCTAATTGTATCTATTTTTACCGTATACAAAATACATCTGTTTGCTTCTGTACAAGGTACGTGAACTAAAATAATTGAAGTAACAATAGCCCGTATCCTAAGATGGGTGTTGTACATTGTTTAGGTCGAGACCAACCTAATTTGTCTTAGCCGTTGTCTCCGCCAGATCTCGGGACGGTGATGGCAATGTCTCTTAAATTATATCCCCTACCACATGATTTTGCAACTTGTGTTTACTATAATATTTTCTTAGGTTTTCGCGATTACTATACATAGCAATTAAACAACTTTAGAGAAGATGGTTGGCAAGTACCACCGGCTTGGGATCCAGTCATTAAATTAATTAAATCCCAAGGCCAACGCAATACTGCAAGGCCTCTGGACACCGCGAGTGAATAATGCGTGCATAGGGAATGTTATGATTAAAAAATCCAGACGGTAGTTCAAAAAATTTCAGACGGTAGTCCAAATAATTTCTTAATAACTCAAGTGACAAATAAAATCAATTAGTCACCCCGTAACCACGTCCACTGCAAAGTGTTCGAAACGTCGGGATATAAATAATGTCAAATATACGCGATTTAAACCGTTGTGTTTACTATTTCTGAATGAGTTTTGTTAGATTGGAACACGGGATGTGAATTGTATACTCTTCAAGGTAGAGTTCGAAGAACTACACTTATTGCGAAGAATTTCGGAAAAATCGAAATAATCTCGAGTAAGAGTCACTCCAGCTTAGCCTAAAACAACAATTTTTTTCAGTCTATTTAGTTGTAAATTACAGAAATTTTTAAAATATTAATGTTAAAAAAGAAGTATAAAGATTTAAAACGTATATTTAATTAGCGGAGACTGATTTAATAAACCGCCCGGACGCTCTTTAGGCACCCGTTAAACTAATACATATCACAGGTAATCGGCACGGATGGCCGTCCTACTATTGTATTAATATTAGGGGTTAAAGTATGAAATTGCCGATTTGTACTGAAAAATTAAAACTCGTTTTTTTCTAAAATGTAACATATTTTTTTAATCAAAATATTTACCCTCATTATCTATACATTGTTGCCATCTAATCGGATGTTCATTTATGCCTTTGCGATAGAACTCTGGGGATGTAGATTCGACAAACTGTGTGAAAGCATTTTGTACTGCCTCTTGGGAAGAAAATTTATTACCACTTAGAAAATTGTCCAAATCACGAAAAAAATGGTAGTCCGTTGGAGCAAGGTCTGGCGAGTACGGAGGATGACGTATGGTTTCTAACTGCAGCTCCTGTAGAGTTACAACGGTTTCTCGTGCAGTGTGACGTCTTGCGTTATCATAGAGCAATAATGGTGAAGATCGATTTACGAGTCGGGGCTGTTTCACTGCTAGTTTCGCCATCTTTGTTCGAAGTTCGGCACAGTAAACATCTGCTGTTATTGCTTGACCAGACCTGAGAAAGCTATAGTGAATAACACCATGAATAGACCACAATTACCATTACCTTTTTATTGGTAAGCTTTGCCTTAGGGATTTTGCCTAATTTGCCTTAGCCATTGCATTTTTCGCTTTCGGTTATCGTGAAGAATCCCACTTTTCGTCACATGTCACAATTCGATCCAATATTCCTTCATTTCTGTACCGATTCAACAAGGCAACGCAAGTTTCAACACGCGTTTCTTTCTGCAGATCAGTCAAATCATGAGGCACCCATTTTTCATATTTTTTTATCTTATTGTTTTGATGCAAATGAGTCAATACCATATTCCGCTCGGCCGCTAAGTCCTGGATAGTTTGACTCGGATCGGTTTCCACCATTCAGCATTCCTTCAATTCAGCGTTATTCACCTGTGTGGGCGGTCTTCCACGTGGTTCGTTCTTTAAGTCGATGTTTCCATTACGAAAGCGTTTAAACCAAAAACGCACGGTTCGTTCATTAGCAGTCTCCTCTCCAAACCCAGCATTGATATTGCGAGCCGTTTCTGCCGCGTTAGTTCCGCGTCGGAACTCGTATTCAAAGATTACTTGGATTTTCGAAGTATCCATCTTTCCCGTCTAAGCTGAATAAAAAAAACAATTGAAAGTCGAAAATCGAATATTGCACATTTTTTAAAACAAGAACCTCATAGGTATCATGTGAAAAAAGTTTCACTCGAAAATCTCACACCATGAAGGTTTTATGTCAATCCAAAGTATCTATTACTATAAAACGGCAATTTCATACTTTAACCCCTATTATCTACTTGTACTTAAACATAAAGTTCAACTTTTAACATGTAGACAATAAAAGCCTTTTATTTATCCCGTTACATAATGTGTATTCAATAAACTCAAAATATATGTGTTCTATAACCATTTTAACAATAACGTTCTAAACAAAGGGCTCGAGATGACAAGTGACACAAAGCGATTGCGATATTTGGAGCTAACCGCATCTTTGGTTAAGGCGGGCGCGACGATTGTACCTGCGCTGGTAATGTCTCAGTACAATTCTGGTTCCTATCACTAAAGTCAACGTTATAATAATCGCCAACGTAGCAGTTGTTAACAAATCTATGATCGTTGTTGGCTTTCTCGTTGGATTGATAGTAAAAAAATTTCGGATGGTTCTTAAAATTTCCTGAAGGAAGTTCATCTTGAGAATTAGAAAGTGTATTTCACTCGGGGTTTAAATCCTAAATATCTGGTTGATTTTTTTGTTCCGGCGTTGCCGGTAGCGGTGCCATGAATCTCGAAGTAAAAAAATTTCGGATGGTTCTTAAAATTTCCTGAAGGAAGTTCATGTTGAGAATTAGAAAGTGTATTACACTCGGGGTTTAAATCCTACTTGAAACTTTAATTGTTTGACGAGTTCTACAGGTGAAAAGCGAATTTTTGACTGTTCATATGCAAATCTGTTGCTCTTCAAATCTTCTTTCAATATCACAAGAACACAAATTCAAGGACCAAGAGGATCTTTGTAAGCATGACTGTGTGGCGTCGAGAGCCGACCTCTTTGGTCGAGCTCCTAATTTGATTTATTTAATTGTTTTTAAGAGTGTTCTTTTTATAAGTTTTACTTTTGTTATTTTTGATATGTCCTGTCAACAATTTAGTAGTACATACTCATGTCACCAGGCTAGAAGGAAGTTCCTACCATATTAATTTACAATGTTTTAATTTTAATGTATGTTGTTTTATCAAGCTTTTTCCCAACGCTACAAACGTTGTACTGTACGTTGGTTAAATAAATATTCACATTCCGAAGATCCTAGTTTCTTCTCAAGGTAGCTCAGTAAACACACGCACAAATAATTGGAGAGCATTCCTCCAAATTGGTGACCCCGACGTGATGATGAGCAGCAGGAGAGCTTCCTCCTAATTGAGAGCTTCCTCCGACAGGAGAGCTTCCTCTAACTGGAGAGCATTCCTCCAAATTGGTGACCCCGACGTGATGATGAGCAGCAGGAGAGCTTCCTCCTAATTGAGAGCTTCCTCCGACAGGAGAGCTTCCTCTAACTGGAGAGCTTCCTCCAAATTGGTGACCCCGACGTGATGATGAGCAGCAGGAGAGCTTCCTCCTAATTGAGAGCTTCCTCCGACAGGAGAGCTTCCTCTAACTGGAGAGCTTCCTCCAAATTGGTGACTCGTGAAGGATGTGAGCAGTTGAGAGGAATTGGAAGGATCACTACTACGGAATATCTGGGAATTATTTTTTATTCTCTAGCGCTCTACCAAGGTATCGAATTTAAATACATTTCGTGACTGCAAATTATTGCAAGAATCATCCGGATGAAGATTTAGCCGCATTTTCACATGGATTCATAATTAATAACAATATACTTTTTCTTTCTTTTGGTGTGTGATTGTGTTTTGTCATTTACTTTTTTACATAAAACTTTTGTTTTTTTTTTTTTACAAGACATTAATTAAGATTTTTTTTTTATTAGATGTTTTTACGGTGCCACACCACCACGCGTAATTATGAGCGAAAGCTAGGCTGAATTCGCAGAAGTGCCAGGCGGCAGGGCAATGGCGAACCGCCGAACTCCATCACTCATTATCTTAACGATTTAGTAGCAGCTAATGTTTCAAAAATTAAAATTTTTGATTTAGTTGCATTAAATTTGAATCTGGGTTTGAAACGCGATTTTAAGTGGAATTTCGTTGTAGCCGACATTGAGTCTAGTACATATTATTGGCACGAATGTGACCATGGTGATACACCAACTGATCGAGTTCGTCCTTTTCTTACAGCTCTTTTTCGTCGAGCGGCGTTTAAGCTGATAGGGAGACTTCGTGACGGGAAGACAGGTCTGTCATCCCTCGCGGAACTCCAGCCTGCTACCCAACCTAGCGTTAAGGTTGTAGCTTTTCCAGTTTCACAGTACGCTGCGTCGCTACAGAATTTTTCCACCATTACGCGCCCTCATTTGCAATTCAGGAGCTGAAGCATACTACCAAGCAAGTCCGGCTCAATCAAATCAACTTTCATTCATTAGTCAATTTACTAGGGACATAGTTCATATTAAAGTTGTTGACAATGTTGTTGCAGGTTCCTTTCTCGTGTAGAGGCAATTTTCCTTGAAGAGGAGTTGGCGCATGCTCGAGTTAATTCTTCATTGAAGTTAGAGGATGTTTTATTCCTGGCACGAATGTGACTATGGTGATACACCAACTAGTCGAGTTCGTCCTTTTTTCGTCGAGCTGCGTTTTTAACAATGTCATAATCTCAGCCACCCTGGCGCGCGAGCTTCCGTTCGTTTGGTGACTGAGAGGTTTATGTGGCCTATCGTTAATGCTGATTGTCATAAACGCTCGCGATCTTGTGTAGTAAGGTGACATTAAAGCTTTCTTTTTCTGCCGAGGTTCTATATGACGAATCACTTCGTTTACCCGGAGAATTTCAGCTCCAGATATTTTGAGGAACCCTAGTTATGTAGTAGATTTTGTTACCGATTCAAGAAGCCATTTGGATGCATTGTGTCCAGTTTCTGCTTCGCGTCATACGCGTCCGTCAATTACTTAGCGACGGCATCGCATGTATGGTTGAGGGACGACACCGTTCGTCGTCCGCCGTTTTCATGTTCTGATGGCTGAATTGCCGCCATCGCTTTCGCCTTCGCCCTTGCCCGCTCCTACAGTAACTAAATCCGGTAGAAAGGTACGATTAGGGACATTTTGGATTTATAGTAAAATTTTTTAACGTATATCCTTAGTCCTTCGAGGGGTTTTCCTTCTGCGTAGGGGGGTGATGTGGCGTCGAGAGCCGACCTCTTTGGTCGAGCTCCTAATTTGATTTATTTAATTGTTTTTAAGAGTGTTCTTTTTCTAAGTTTTACTTTTGTTATTTTTGATATGTCCTGTCAACAATTTAGTAGTACATACTCATGTCACCAGGCTAGAAGGAAGTTCCTACCATATTAATTTACAATGTTTTAATTTTAATGTATGTTGTTTTATCAAGCTTTTTCCCAACGCTACAAACGTTGTACTGTACGTTGGTTAAATAAATATTCACATTCCGAAGATCCTAGTTTCTTCTCAAGGTAGCTCAGTAAACACACGCACAAATAATTGGAGAGCATTCCTCCAAAACTGTATTAAACTTCATTCATACTGGTTTGTCTTTGTTTTGGTTATAATTGTTTGGTTCTTGAAATGTCCTGGTGGACTATCTTCTTTAGTAACACAATTTCATAAAATGCACCATTAAGCCCATATCTATTTAGTGATCTCGAAGATTCCTCGACCATTCTTGTAACTTCTGTCAACAATTCTTTTGATATTTTTCGTTAATTCTCACGTTCATAGGAATAACTCTCAGAACAGTTCAATTTTGGACATTGATGGTAGTGAGAATAGTTATCAAGGTGATGCCTTCTAAGGGCGCCTTAAAAAGCCCTATAAAATAGTCGTCTTTTCACTCTTCGGTGGGACAAAAGGCAAATAGTACAATTTTATTTCACTTACACCGGGAGGAAAGTTCACGTCAAGTCAAATTATAGTGATTTATATTCTCCTCGGATTTGAAATACAATAATTGACATAAATAACTTAGTCACTTTGTCAGTCGACGATGGTTCTCAACAAAGAGAATGTAAATCACTATGGTCGTCAATAACATTTTTTAATGAATAATATCAAAATAGCTCTATGAAGTCTGTTTAGGTTGGTACCAACCTTTTTGTCACTGAAATCCTTTTATGTTGCGAAAATATTGATGTCTATTAATTTCTATATATAAATATTCAGCTTTTGTGATGAGATTTGAAATTCATTGCTAGTTTTGTGAATATTTCGCGTAAATATCTAATAATACATCCAATGTTCTTACGATACTGAGAACTGTTATTTGATGTTGAGCTACTTCTCGAGAAGACGAAAAGGCTCATCTATGATTTACAATATGCTTGGAAGTCAGACAGAGAATTCAAATAGTTCAATTATTCTCTTTTAGGATCGGGCTGTTCCTTGTACTTGTCAACGCTTCCAATTAAGGTTCCTGTTATCAGTACACTAGCGTCACTACATACACACGCTGGATAAAGGGTGCCTCATATACACTGTTTTGTGCACGAGGGACGTATGGTGTTGAAATGCTGGCCAAGCCGGTTGGCGGATTCACTCTTTGAGAGGTATTGCTTCCTAAGCTCCTCAGGGCTTGTGGTAGCCGCTTATTCCTTAGGTGCTTTTTACGACACCCTCGTGAACAGATGGGTTAACTAAATATATTATTTTTAAAAGGAAAGGATATTTTTTAAAGGAAAAGATATAGGTGTTGCATATTTCCAGGGTCGGTGAGGGAGGTAGCCTCTGAATGCCTTTTTTTTATGGACGAAGGCGGCAGACTAGCATACATTCCACCTGCTGGTACGTGGATACTGTCGCCCATAGACATCCGCGGTACATGCCAACATTAGTACAAAATGACAAACGTTGGCACGATCCCGGATACGCTTCCGATATAGCCTACCTTTGGAGATATAGGATTTGGAAAATGGGGAGGGATAGGATGGGAATGGGCACCGGCACATCTCGCTCACTACCGAAACACATATGTATATTAGGGAAATAAGATAAAGTGGGAAATGCAGTACATTTCAAAGTAGTCTTCTGTGAGAGAAGGGTAACGTGGCCAGTCGAGCGCGCTCAGCGGCTGTTGGATTTCAGCATGCACTCTCCCTCTCCCAAAACCACATGCACTCTTTGTTATAAGAGACCTGGGAATCCTCCCCCACGCTACGGAGTATTAGGATAAGTCACTGAGAGTCGCAGTTACAAAATATTATAATCATCTCTATTTATTATACACTGGACGGTAATATGCAAAATTTATAGCATTGCACCAACTTTATTATACTCCTTTATTATACTTTATTATACTTTATACCAACTGCACGGCGATATCGTCGTGTGTAGATTGTCTCGGCGATAGCTCATATAGTTACGATTGAAATTAGTGGCACGGAGAGATTATCGCCGCGAGAGACTCGCTGGTATAGATGGCGCCTTACGGTTTAATTTATCCATTTACGTTATCTTTAATTACTACATTCGTAGTTGATTTAAACAGTCAAATAAATACATTCAAATGCGATGTTATTATTAGGTTGGAATATCGATCAACCAAAATAATAGGTTGGAAATACATTAATAATGTTAGAGATTGTCTTGTTCGTGTATTATTCAATTTATAGTTTATTGACATCTCATAGATTCAAGTATAGTCTGTGGTTGGTGAAGCGTGTGGCTTGGCGGATCGTTGCAAAACTATAAATATATATAAAGAATTAAAGTGATATAACTTCGTGTATTTAATCATCTGACCACTACATATAAAACCAACACATCGGAAATAATAAGTAAAATTACATATCTGTCGGTCAAATGTCTTAATTTAAACTAAATATCTTAATTCATGTAAAATAAAAAGTATACTATTAATAATTGTCATATAGTAACTAATAATAACCAATATCGTTAGGTACAAGGGTCACAAATTTAATAAACTATAATTTGTGTTTAATAATTTATTGACTGCATAAAACATTCGGTTGTAAGCCATTTTGATATATAAAGTATATTCATCTAATACCGTACAACTTGGACCGCGTTTGTAGGGATAACGATAGTCCCTCCTATCCCCGACATGTGCCGTGAGATGTACAGATAAAAACAACCCGTATCAAGTTGCCGACCAAATTATATTTACGTCGAGACGAAAATGTAATTTTGTAACATCAAGAATAATTAAGTTGATTTCGTACGTGGTGAAGAACAATGAAGCGTTTTAATTGTTTGTTTAAATGTGACGAGGTATGATTTTGAAATACATTTTATGAATCATACAGAATGTATGCTGAGGCGTCATCGTTTGCGACGCCTAAGGATTATGTTTGAGGCTTAATATTTAATGAAGTTACCATAATTGTAACCAGCCTGTATGTCGTACACTGCTCGACTCGAGACTTATAATAATAATAATAGTTTTATGATAATAATAACCATATGATTCATATCTATATTTAAACATTACATAAAATGACGCAGTAACAGACTGTTAAAATACTATTCTTTTTAGTGGTGAGGTGATCCAAGTGATTTCCTTGACAGGTGCTGCTACCTAGTGTGTTGCCCCTTCACCACTAGTAGTGCATGCTAACACAGCTCCACAGGTAACACGTAGCACAGGTGAAAATGTAACGTAAAATACGTAACGTGTTACGTAAAAAGTAACACAGGTGATTTTAATAATCTATTGTTAGTACTAATTAGAAGCAAATGGCCAAAGTGTTCGCCTAAAATAGTCAAAACAAAAAAAAAATAACTTTCGCTCTTACAAAATTTTGTTGACTTTTGGTTCAATTATCTCAAAACATAAATTTACCTCTGGGGTCCTCAAATATAATATTATATATTATAGTTTTTCATGAGGGTGGTATAGTATTAAAATGACACGCTGGTGAAGTGGATTGGTGAGTCCACTCTTTTAGAGGTGCTGCAGTTCCTCTGGCTTGTCGTAACGGATTTGTTATCTCTTATTAAGTTAGTCGCCCTTCACGAAAGCTACGGGAAGAAATGGGGTATAGCTATTTATTTATTAACTATTTTTTTGTAAATTGTTACAAATGGCGTACTTAAATGCCTTACAGCATTACCTACCATTTTATGAGGGGGAGTGTGCACGCTGCAATCCAACAGCCGCTGAGCGCACTCGACTGGCCACGTTACCCCTCTCTCACAGAAGACTACCTTGAAATGTACTGCATTTCCCACTTAATCTTATTTCCCTAATGCACGTACGTGTTTCGGTAGTGAGTGAGATGTGCCGGTGCACATTCCCATCCTATCCCTCCCCATTTTTCCAACCTTTTTCCAAATCCTATATCTCCAAAGGTAGGCTATATCGGAAGCGCATCCGGGATCGTGCCAACGTTTGTCATTTTGTACTAATGTTGGCATGTACCGCGGATGTCTATGGGCGACAGTATCCACATACCAGCAGGTGGAATGTATGCTCGTATGCCACCTTCGTCCATAAAAAAAAATCTACCAGTCAACCTTTGGGCCTATGCAGGACAGCAAGTGGTAGGGGAGTAAATAGATCTAACAAATATAAGATAGAAACTAGAACTACTGGAACTAAATATTAAAATATAAACATAATTAAAATCTTTATTTATAATTATACATATTCTATTTTATTTATTTTCAAGGAAGATATAACAGTGGGTGGTTATTCTATTTTAAGCACACAAAAGTAAAAAAAATACATAAAACACACACTACTGATCAAGAATCCTCGCAAATAATTACATAAAACACACGCTACTGATCAAGAATCCTCGCAAATAATTACACAAAAGACACACTACTGATCAAGAATCCTCGCAAATAATTACATAAAACACACACTACTGAACAAGAATCCTCGCAAATAATAAAGTAAATCTAATTATAACATTATAGGCTTGATGCAACAATTAGGCACCTAGTTAATCATCAAAATCATCATCCAGTTGAAGAAACGTGCCGCCAGTACCTACTCGCTTTATTGATGACACATTAGTTTAGAATAATTCCACATCAAGGGGCAACTTGTTAAAAAAAAAATGACGTTTACGTGACGTCATATATTAGTGTTTTCTTTAATTAATTCTAGCAAGAGGTACATGAAGCAATATTGGTTTACGTATATTAACTTGCTGTGAGTACAATTTGATATTAGCCAACAACTCAGGACAGTTAAATAGATTGTTTGCTATGCTCACAAGGTAGCACAAGGTTCAACTACCAAAGTGATTTTCTTGCGTGGTGTTTGTAATAATCAACTAGAAGCGTGGGACTGCGTTTTTCGTGTGGCTCCAATGAGTCCTCTTTTGTCGTCAGTAAACCTACTATCTCCTTACTGAGCGACTGCTCACTTACTTCGACGGGACTAAATATTGACAGGATACGTTTTAAATTTTAATATTGTGCGCTCGCGCGGTTGGCGGTTCTTATATTCGCCACGCGATATAGTACGAAGAAATCTTAGCACTGGCAGAATGTGCTAATTGCAACAAATGCAATGATATAAAAAATCTTTAGGTCTGTGTCACATACACTTTATTGTATCTACACCAAAAACATACAGTGTAATACAAAGTATAAGTTATTAGAAGTACAACTGGTGGCCATATCGTTCTAAAGCGATTTCTTCCAGGCAACCTTTGGATGGTGAGAAGTCATTAGATGAAATAGAGGTAAATGGTGCAATAAGGAAATAATATTGTCGCGTTTCCCCAGTGGGAGAGCTAAATTACGAGGGTACGACTTGTACTACAAAGGAAAGAGGCAAGATTTATTTCAATAGCTTGTTATAATTAGTCAGTTAAACCTAATACAAAAATTTATATTTTTGTATTAGATCAATTTATAAAAATAGTTAAGAAAGTAAAGTCTGTAAAATAGTGTCTGTTTCCAAATTCACGAAGCACCAAAAACTCACGGTAAAGCTGCAGGAGTGACGGGGCCTAGCAAGGCGCACGCCCAGAGGTGATGAAGAGCGGCACTACCGCCAGCCGGAATCAGCGGTCAGACGGGCGATGGAGAGCAGGCGGCGCCCAGCAAGAGCACCAGCGCCCAAACAGCGTCGGATAGAGCTCCGGCGGCCGGCGAGAGTAGCGGGCAGATGTCGTGTCCAGGACAGTTGAGTCTCGGAACAGGCGTGTGACTTTCCGAAACGTCTTCCGCAGATCGCTTCCAAAACAAAAACTCGTCTGTCGTGCGCCTTAGATTTTCCTCTTTTGTTCGTTCCGTTCGTTCTCACAAGGTTCCGTCTGCAATGTTATGCCTTTCAACCAAGGGAAGAAAATGAAACCGATGGCAGCGATGAAGATGACCGGAAGATACGTGATGAGATCTGAAGTCAAGGAACCGAAGGAATATTCTCTGAATACTCTCAATACGAGCCCCTAAACCTCGTATTGAGGATTTCAGACTTGGGACGCGTATTCCAACTGACTACGCACGTAAGCGCAGTGTAAAACTTTTAATGATTTTATACTACGAAAGTTCTCACAAGTTTTGATAAGGAAACCTAAAGCTTTGGACGATTTGGAGACTATGTGATCAAAAAAATACAAATTCTCTAAATACAAGTTTCGAATCGTGTAGAACCCCCAGGTCCCTAATCAATGCGACTCTTTGTAAGTCGAATTCTTTTAATGTATAATTCGAATTAACACCATTAACTTTACGTGTGAAGGACATGAAAGAGCATTTGGAAACATTTAAATCTAACTTATTGACAGTACAATAAATAAGCTTCGAAATTATTAAGATCTCTCTGAAGTCTCGTGACATCACAAGGGCAGCTAATTATTTTAGTATCTTCATGTTGTCGGCGAATAGCAAAATTTCTGAATTACGGAAGCATGTCTTAATATCGCTCATAAATGTATTAAAATTGCAAGGACCTCTGAGGGACCCCTGATGAAATGGGTGTCCAAGAGGAAACAAAACTGTGCAGTGCAACGGCTTGGCTGCGATTGCGGACATAAGATGTAAACCACCTCAAGAGGTCATCATGACTGCCCGCGGCACAAAGTTTTTCAATGAGCGCTCTATGGTCATTGCAGTCTAAGCATTTGCTGTAATCTGTGTAAATTACATGCACTTGGCCACCTTGTTCCATCCCAGATGTAATAAAGTCATTGGCTAATATCAAGTTAGCCACAGTAGAATGTTTCCTGAGGAATCCGTGCTGATTATCGTTGAAGGGGGATTGAAGTGCCGGTTATATACCAGTTATATACCTATATACCACTAGTTTATATACGAGTCTTTCCAAAATCTTAGAAACAAGTCGAAGCTTAGGAATTGGCCCGTAATTTTCAGTTTTATATCGCGAACCCGTAGGCTGTAGAACGAACTGCCTCAAGAGGTCTTCCCATTAAACTACGACATGGGGTTCTTCAAGAGAGCTGTGAATAGGATTTTGCAAGGTCGGCGGCGCGCCCGCATACCCCCTGGTGTTGCATATGTGTCCATGGGCGGCGGTAACACTTACCATCACGTGAGACCGCTTGCTCGTCCGCCCTCTTCTCTATATAAAAAAAAAAGTAACTGACTTATCTCTTTTTATGTGAACGGGCGTGATAAATGCAGATTTGCAAACCGTCGGAACTGATTCCTCACACAGTGAACGTTTAAAAAGTAAACAAAGCGGCGTGACAAAATTTTCTGTGCACTTCGTTATTGGAGGAGGAATTGGAGTTAATTGGAGGAATTAAATCAGTACCCCCCAGACTTGGAGAGGTCTTAGGATTTCATTAGCTTCAGCACTTCATCGCGATTGACTTCGATGTCTCCTATGCCACAAGTAGATACATAAATACATACTAATATTTACATAGATAAGAATATATACTTAACACACAAAAGGTGATTAGACAGTGTCTGCTGTTCTTTAAGCAGTCTCTTGAAAATACTTCGGGAAAATGTTTTTTCAATATCGACAGGCAGCGCGTTGCAGAGTCGAGGGGTCTGCACGGTGAATCATCAAGAAAAACCAGAAAAAATAGGGGATTTATAATCGCAGACAATCTCTAGAACGAAGATCTCGTTCATGAGTATGATTCAGAAAACGTAAATTACTTTTTAAATATTGAGAAAGAAAGATAAAATTCAGTTATCGGGAACGTCTACAATTACGAATAGAAAGCCATTTAAGATTGGAACGGTAATGGTAATGGTCATACTTATGCAGACTGAAGATAAATCTGATACAGTTATTAAGTAGGCGTTCAAGCTTATCGAGAAATTGTTGTTTGAGGTCCAGATAACATACATCAGCGTAGTCAATTATAGGCAATATACGCGTAAGATCTCGGAGAGTATCGGGATCCTTGGTCGAATTAGGCAAAGTCGAATTTAGGGGTTAAGTCGAATTTGGAAAGTAAGGCCAAAATGGCCTCCAAAAAGCTCGGTGTGCTGAACAGAGCGAAGCGATACTTCACCCCTGGGCAACTCCTAATGCTTTACAAAGCTCAGGTGAGGCCCCATATGGAGTATTGCTCTCATCTCTGGGCCCGCGCACCGAAATACCAATTGGACCCACTTGACTCCATCCAACGACGTGCTGTTCGTATTGTCGACGATCCCACTCTCACGGGCGGTTTAGAATCCCTCAGCATTCGGAGAGACGTTGCGTCTCTCTGTGTGTTCTACAGCCTGTACAATGGGGAATGCTCTGAAGAACTGTTTAATATAATTCCCACCTCGGGTTTCTACAACCGCACCTCCTGTCACAGAAGTGTGGTCCATCCGCATTTCCTCGATACGGAGGTGTCGCGCACTATTCGGTCCAAAAAATATTTTATACCGCGAACCCGTAGGCCGTGGAACGATCTGCCTGAATGGGTCTTTCTATTAAGCTACGATATGGGGTTCTTCAAGAGAGCTGTGAATAGGATTTTGCAAGGTCGGCGGCGCGCCCGCATACCCCCTGGTGTAGCAGGTGTCCATGGGCGGCGGTAACACTTACCATCACGTGGGACCGCTTGCTCGTCCGCCCACTAATCTATAAAAAAAAAAAACCTTGGACAGCAGGAAATTCTTAAATCTATACAACGATCGTAGGGCGACTATTCCAAACCACACGGCTATTTGATGATATAGAAGTGCCTATACGATGTTGTCAAGTGGAAACTGAAAAATGCAGTCCTTCGGCAGCATGAGCTGATGACTTGATGACTTGAAGTTGTCAATATTATATAGAGTGTAATGGATGAATAAAGAGTTACGCCTCTGGCAAGATCTCTCCTAAGTCTCATCATTACACACGGTCTTCTGTTGTCCTATAACTTTCTTTAAGTCATCATTGGTCCACATAATTGGTATAGGATGTGCCTCTCCTTGGGCTGACTTTCGTTTGTAAATTTTCAAGGACGATTCTAGTTTTTCATGAAGTAAAAGAAATAACGAAATCACAATTTGTTTTTGATGCGAAAATATAATAAGCCACGTGATTTAAGTCCAACAATATTGTCGGATTCCAGGAATATTCTTGGAAAAAATCACAGGTTTAATTGCTTGAAATGTGCTGAAGTTGAAAACTTTTGTGAAATAAGATTACTTTTCGGTTCATTTTTCATGAGCAGTTAGAAGTAGTTATAAATACGATCTATTTAGCTTCATTTAACTTCAATGACCTCATTTGCTATTATTGATTATGTATTATAGATTATTGGTTTATTATTGATGTCGTCACTATCACAAGTGACGAACAGGTAGTTAAAGTTGGGGCCTATCGTAGATTAATAAATAGGGATTTATTTGTAATAACAAGATGCCGCGTAAAAATTGTGGCCAATTGCTATATTAAATGAAATAGACATCTGAAATACGCATATCTGTAAGATTTAGCCCTGCTAGGGCTTGAAGCAATCTTTGAAACACATCGATTGCTATCGTTCTTTATTAAAAAGCCCCCCTCGGGCTTTGTATGCACTTGTAGCTAACCGTCATACCAGTTGTAGCCTTTGTTGTTGTGAATGTGAGGCCTTGATAAAAGAATACTAGATGCACAGTTCATCAACAAAAGTGCTTACATACTTGGAGAGTCACTTGTGACAATGAAATACGAAACCACACTGGACATTATTATTTAAACATGTAAACTATACTTGAAGACGTCAAGGAGGAACTGCCCGACATTTGTGATATTTTGCTCTCTATCCATTTTCCCCACCCCTACTCAACTAGTATTTTTATGAGGGTAAAAAAATAATTATGTATTGTCTTATCAGTCAAATACCTTTCGATATTTTTATCGATAAAACAATTTACATTATAAGAGTTGTTTAAAATAAATCTTAGACTCGTCCATTCTGACGCGTGTAATGAACTCATACTCGCAAATACTCTCTTACAGTACTTAACGTGCTAAGCATGCATTTGTAAAATTAGTAAGTAATTTTTAGTGTAATTTAAAGTTAGGTATGTAAATAAATTTTCGAATAAACTACTAAATTCTTTAAAAAAAACCTCGTGAAATTATTAATTACTCAAATTGTTTTTATTATTAGAATAGTATGCGAGTAATCGTTTAGAAAATGGCGAATACCGGTACGAATACTCGGAACGTCATTAATATACGTATACATTAAACTGTTGACTCTAAAACTGCCATAATAAAGTTCGTTTTTGAGTACCAATACTGTGCAGTACGTGCGCCATATAGCCTACATTCTGTGTCAACATCCCTGTTTGTTATTTTGTAAGTGTTTTAAGTTCTTATAGGATTAGTCCAATAACACTATAAAGTATGTGGTTTAGCTTCGTTACAGGGTATTTTTAAAGCTTTAAGGTGTTATGATAGATGAAATGTTAAGTACAAATTGGTTTATAGTAGTATTTAAAATAGACTTGTCTTTGGCCATTCAACAACTACAGTTGAAACAAACATATTAAAAAGAATTTTGCAGATCTATTAGAAAATTGGATACATTTCCAAGCTTGACAATATTAAGGTGGGGACTTATCGCTATCTCTGTTATTCAGTTCTGTTGTTACCACGGTGTTAGTGACGTCATTATTACAGTAGTGCAATCTTTTTCTATTGAATTCTATTTTTATTCTATTGAAGTTATTTCATTTTGTGATTATTTAAAAGATTCCAATACTTTATAGTATAAGGATATCGATCCGCATCGTTTTGATGATGATGATAATGTTAACTTCTAAATGGATAGGTCTCCCCTAGTAAATCATTAGGGGTGTTTTACTGCGGATTTTGATTACACATGCTCCATACTTCTTTTTAATTTTACAACATACTGGTTTCGTCAATATGGGGCTCTTCAAGAGAGCTGTGAAGAGGATTCTACAAGGTCAGCGCCCTGGTGTTGCAGATGTCCACGGGCGGCGATGACCACTTACCATCATGTGACCCGTCCGCGCGTCTGCCATCTATTCTATAAAAAAAATATAGGCTGAGAAGTTGAACTCACGGCTTGACGAATGAGAGTTGAGGATAGATACTCCTAGGCTATCACCGCTCGTATCATAATTAAGTCACCATCACCAGCGGTTTTATTATCCACTGTTGGAAATGGGCCTCCACATGTACAATCTGTTTCACTCAGGTTTGCCGCTGACGTTGTGACGTCACTCAATTAAACTATTAAAACTTAACAAAACTAACCGAAAAACATAACAAATCAGCCAACGTCTGCTTGTTTAAGCAGACGTTAAAATATACATATGCTCATGATGACGTTGAAGACTGTACTAAGAGAGCGACACAGCGTGCAGCGGTGCGGGAAGTGGTTGATGGAGGGGGGGTCTGCATTCCGCACACCGGCAAACTTGAGTGGGACGTATTGTACATTGTCTTGAGCACTAGGTATTAATAGTCTTAAAACGCCTCTTAAAACAAGCGGATTGGCAAATTCACTCTTCCAAAGTTGGTGTTGTTCCTCAGCGCTTGCGGCAGCGGCATTGTTATCCCTTAATCGCCTTTTACGACACGGGAAGAGATAGGGTAGTGTCATTCTAAACTCGGCCGACACCACACACTTAATAAAGTGTAATAAATAAAGTATATAATATATAATTTCATTAATTAAATGGTTTTGAATTGAGGCTCTGTATACAATTTACTTTGTCACTTCTGTTCTTTCATATAACTTACACATTGCTGAGTGCAAGAACTGTTTGTACGTAGAGGCGAGATTACGCTGGCAAGAGGAATGTCTTATATCATCTACAATAGAAACTTCCTCCATTAAGGGTGTAGATCGTGAAAATCACCGAAAAGAGTGTTACGATTTTTCATATTTAACCTATTTACATATGATTGATATCAATGATAATTTGTATATATTACAATCAAAGACCAATAAGTATGTTCATGCTTATATTAAACTCTTAAACCTAATAGTTGTTATATAATAAACGTCAACAAACGCACAAAATTGAGTAAAAATGCAAAAACATGACTTCGTATTTTTCAGATTTAACCCCATAAATCAACACAAATTGATGAAAAGAAACACTTTTTGAACACTGAAGAAACCAATAAGTATAGCTGTATACTTCTTTTTATACCTTTACAAACAAAGACTTCCTCTTTTAAAGCCCTAAAATCTAGATATATTTTAAGGTAAATTTTTCATACACAAATGTATGGGATAAAACGTTCGTTTCATTCGTGCAATCTCGGTGGTCTGCAGCGGCAGTTCCTTTCTGTAAGTGAACGCGACACCACGCTTGTCGGCTGCAGACAGCAGAATTACGTATTGTGAATTTGTGTTTTTTGTAAAAAACTGTAAGTATAACATTTTTATAATTAATTTATTTTCAGTTAGTAGAAAGTATCGATATAATGAATGTCTGAAAGAAAACCATGATGGAACTAGATATAAATCGTAAAAAATACAATATCTACACTAATAGGTATTATAAAGAGGAAAGATTTGGATTTTTGTATGTAACGAATAAACTCAAAAAGTACTGGACTGATTTTAATAATTCTTTTATCATTCGAAAGCTACATTATCACTGAGTAACATAGGCTATTTTTTTCGCAGGACTGATTGAATTTGAGTGGCATGCCAGGGAAAAGAAAGTTTTGTGCGCATTATAAAAATATGAAAGCCAAAAGATCTCGGAATAAAATGTAAGTTCCTCCCTACTTATTTATTATCGCATTTGAACAGGGTACATTACAAAGCTAATACAATATGTCATATGATTTAGATCGCCCGATTCAGACATATACCTACAATAACATGTAAATATTGGTTTGTATTATCTATATCTATACTGATAAATAAAATTGAAGTATCTGTATGTAATATCAAAATAATAGGATTTTTAAAAAAAAAAAAGGCGATACGGAGTTCGCCGGGTCGGCTAGTATTGTCTAAATATCAAATTGTGGAAGTAGGTAGGCGACAGCGCAACTTTGTCGACATACCTATACCGCCAAACAGACGCGAGGCGCCTAGCGTCTGGCTTAGGGTTGTACAAAATAAATAAAAAGTGGATAATATTGATGAATAATATTTCCAGTAGGTATTGAAAATAAAGAAAACCTTGGGGCCGAGACTCTGAGCAACAATGCTACGCGCTGTATAGAGGTAAGTTGTTATACGTAATTCTTGTAGACTTGTTACATAAATAAACAAACTACTTAGTTAGTGATGGGCGAAGACAAAATCTCAATACCTACCTATAGATTTTTCTTGCAATATTTATTATTTTCATCGAGAGACAAACACCTTAGTACCGAAATACTTCTCAATTACTTTCTCAAAAGAAAATTTACGTTCAAATAGGTGACGTCATAAAAAAACAATACCTAATGCGTAAAGAAATTATAATTTCTATTCATCAGGAACCTAATATTGTATTAATTCTTTTGCATTTTTTTAAATTTTTAATTATTTTTTATAAAAAAAATCAAGCCATTATCTTTCTTTACAGGAACTAGTTATTGAAAACGACCAAGAGGGAAAGGTGGATGAAATGGAAGTTGGGCGTAGAGTTGTAGACGTTTCTTTTTTTTTTAAAGCTCTTCAGGCCATAGGGGACCACGGTCCAATGGATTGTAAGTTAAGTTACCTCAGTATAATAGGTGAAGTAAAAGTTGGTCTGGACTCAAAACTCATCATGAAATGTAGTATGTGTAGTATGAAATTTACTGTGTGTTTGATTGAAAAGAAAGAAGATAGAATGGAAGTGAATCATCAAATTGTATCTGGTATCATATCATCTGGTGGGAGCTACTATCAGTTAAAAACATTAACTGCCGCAGTAGCCCTACCAATCATGTCACCTTCATTATACAATGAAATTAATAATACGGTTTGCGATTGGTGGGAAAAGACAGCAGCACATTCCATGGCAGAAGCTGTCAAGGAAGAAGCGGAGTACGCAGTGTCTATAGGTAGTGTTGATAAAAATGGTACACCATTAATATCTGTTGCTGTTGACGGTTGTTGGAGCAAGAGATCTTATGGTAAGAATTTTTCCGCCTTGTCCGGCGCAGCTGCGATAATTGGCATTAAAACTAATAAAGTATTGTTTTTTGGAGTTAAAAATAAATACTGCGTAGTTTGTGCACGAGCCGCAAAGAACGACAGTCAGCCCTCGGAACACCGTTGTTTCAAGAATTATTCGGGATCATCTACCGGTATGGAATCGACCATAATAGTTGAGGGGTTTAAACGTTCCATTGTTGATCACGGTGTAATTTATAATAAATTTGTAGCAGACGGCGATTCCAGTACTTATAAAAAAATATTAGATTCGCGACCGTACGGTAATTTAACAGTAGAGAAAATTGAATGCAAAAATCATCTTTTACGAAACTACTGCAATAGCTTGGAGAAACTGTCGAAAGACACTAAGTATCCTTGCGAATTGCGGAAATTCCTAAAAGAAAGGTATTTGCGTTTAAGAACGGGTGTAAAATGCGCTATTAAATATTGGGGCGATCAAAATCAGTCACTCGAAGAAAAAATAAAAAATCTTAGTGAAGATATCCTAAATGGTCCACAACACGTATTTGGTAATCACCAATATTGCAAGGAGTATTTCTGTAGACCTGATACTCGTCGAATAGAACCTGTTGGGTTGCTTCCAGCAATTGTTGGATGCGGATTAATGGACGCGGTACACATTTTAAGTAAAAGACTGTCATATCATTCTAGAAGTTTAATTCATAATTGTACAAGTAATATAGTTGAAAGTTTTAACGCAGTGATTGCCAAATTAGTAGGGGGTAAGCGTGTAAATTATTCTTCCCGTGGTTCTTATGCGGGCCGATGCGCAGCTGCTGTTGTGTCTTTTAATACAGGATCGATTCATAGTAAAACTCATGAAGTAATATTTAAATCTAGTCCTAATCCTTTGATCGCGAAAGTGGAAAATTGTAATCGTAGAATCCGTTTAATTGCTAAACCTAAATTAAGATTGAAAAAGAGCCACAGCGCTGTATCGAAAGACGCTCACTATGGACCAAACTGCGAAAAACCTGATCTGAGTCCAGAATTATATGAGAAAGCCAAGTCATCTTTTTTAGCCGATTTAAAGTTGTCTTGTGCTGAAAGAGAGGAGCTTGAAAGGTCGACCCATTTGCAAAGAAGTAGTTCTGAGTGGATGAGTACAAGGAGAAAATTACTAACCTCATCATCGTTCGGGGAAGTTTGTAAAAAACGAGAGAGCACAAGTTGTGCTGTTCTTGTTCGTAAAATCGTTTATGGTAGTAATATCTCCAGTTTGCCTGCTGTACGGTACGGTATCGAAAACGAAGAAACCGCAATTAAACAGTTAGAAATTCAAGAGAATATTAGTATACAAGGTTGCGGTTTGTTCGTCGACGATCAATATGAATTTCTTGGTACTACACCAGATGGCATTTATGCAAATTCTTTAGCTGGCATGACTCTTGATGAAGCAATGGCCAAACATACCTTTTGGGTTAAGGACAAGGCTTCCAAGGGTTATGTCATAAATAAAAATCATAACTGGTATTTCCAAATTCAGGGACAGGTACATATTACTAAAAGAAACGTTTGCATGCTTGGCATCTGGTTTGGTGCTACTGTACCTATGAAAGTTTATATTATAGAAAAGGACGACAAATTTTGGGAGGAGAAAATGGAGATGAAATTAGTTAGGTTTTATTACGATTGCCTACTTCCAGAATTAGTTGATCCTCGGCAGTCACGAAGCATGCCCATTCGTGACGCGCCCAGTATCATAGAGGCTATGAAAGAGAGGAAAGAAAGAGCTTTACATGTTATGAAAGAGAAGAACGCCTAATGATTTTGAAAGATACAGGTAACTTAACTACCCAGCCAGTCGATTCACGTAAACACGCCAGTCCAAAAGTCGTTTTAACTTAGGAACTTAGAAATCGCCTTTTGGTTTTCTGTTTTAAACGCGCTTACTTATCTAGTCTTGGATTGTCATAAATCTTCCAATAGCTCAATTACTATACAATTTCTGAGTTACCTGGTGTAAAGAATCATAAAAATTGGTTCAAAAATACAGCGAATTGAGAATTCTCCTTTTTTTAAGTCGGTTAAAAGGGCTAAATTTGCAAAAAACGAAGTGACGTCACTGCGCTACGGTTTTTATTACTTACGTGAATCGGGCAGCTGGTAACGTTTTCATTCTGATAGGTTTTGTGATAGCCATTGATTTTATCATCAAATTAGCAGAAATCAGAACTTGATCCGTAATCGAATGAAAAACCATTAGAATTTTGAACTCATATTTCGTTATTGTTTAATTACATACTTTTAATTAGTATATTAATAATTTACAAACTTCTGTTAAAATTAGTAAATAAATGAATTATTTACTAATTTTTGTACAACCCTAGCACGCTTTTGAGATAGCGAGTAATGGCGACTCATATTTGTTATTGTGTAGTAAATAAATCATTTTTATACTTGTGTTTCATTTATTGACATTTTTTTTAAAACCCTAGGATTTTTTTTAGATATCGACGAGGTGATCGTAAACAAAAAGTAAGTATTTGAGTTTACGCAATAGGCACATTTCCTTGCGTAGAGATAAACACACTTCCTACTGAATTTGCAATTATTTTATTGAATGAATATTTTACGAATTAGAATAAATTTTGGTAGTGAAATTACAAATAAATAAATAGTTGGAATTTTAGGTAAGTAGAATACAAAAATGTCAGATGTCAAATGATAGAAAAACATAAAAATTGTGTCTCAACTACTCTTATTAATCTATTAAAAAGAATCAACAGCTAGTTTCCAAAAATTCAACGTTATTGTTATGCTGTAAATATTCAAGTTCAATAACAATTTCTCAACGTGGAACGTTTGTTGCAAAACATTTTGAAAATCGCGCTCTCTAGGTCATTCATCCGCCCCGTCGGATGTTACATTAAACTTTGGCGCTGCGGTCGCTCGAAATCGAGATCTCAGGCCAACAATCTACACCCTTAACTTCCTTTTGTAAAATAGGAGAAACATGTACCAAACGGGAACTTGTAGGGAAACAATTAATTGTGTTTCACAATTGAGACAATTTGTACAAATGGATGGTGTTATGGGTTTATGTATCAACTTGTAAAAAATTGTATATTTAATTGTGTTTATTAACGGGGTAATGCCATCAGCGTGTTTGCCACCTTGCCACGAGGTACCAATCTTTAAAATTTTTACAACATTGGTATAATTTAACTTAATTGGTGTGTAGATATATTAAATTGCTACTGATTCAATATTTATGCACCTATGTAAAGCCTGACAAGAAAAATAAAAAAAACTTGCTGTGGGGGCGCCACATTTGCTTTTTTCATAGCTAGTTAGTGTTGTCAGTAGAAAATATTAGTTCTATTAGTTTTACGCATCATGACGAGGTTTTTCATTTTCTTGGTCAGGCTATATATATAGCTATGTGTTTTTTTAATATAATACCATATATAAAATTATTATTGCAGAAATTGTGTATAAATATTTCTTTGAAGGTTAATTATTATTAAACTATTTTGAGTGCCACATTTAAAAAAAAAAGAAATAAAAATTACGGGCAATTTAAATGAAATCAAATAAAAAGTTAAGAAACTTTAGACATAAAGACTAGACTTTAAAAGTATAGAAGACTATGTCTTTATGAAATTCATTACTTTTTCACACAAAAAATAAAACCTTTTCTTACTTAAAATTTTAATCTACTTGTGAAGTGACAAAATATATAAAGTTTGCAAATCGTTGAGAAATAGAAACTGCAAGCTGACGGAAAAAGACAAAAGAGTACAAAAATAGTGGTGAAAAATAAATAAAAATAAAAATACCTTTTTTTGGGGAAGCTCGGAAAAAAGTCGTGGAACAAAAGATGTTACACAAATGAAACTGAGAAAGGTCAGCAAATTAAACAAAAATAGCCCAGCGAATGCTGAGCTAATTTTATCATTAAATTCAAGTTATTCAACCTATTTTCTTTTTAATTTGTGGCGCTTTTCTAGTTTCAACTTTCTATTTTTTTATAGGAAACGGGCGGCAGACGACCATACAGTCCACTTGGTGATAAGTGCATACTGTCGGCCTTTGAATATGTAGGAATGGATTTAGAGAAAGGTTAGGGGAAATGGGGAGGGATAAAATAGGATGGGACGGGTATGGGCTCTGGAATATCTCACTTACTACAGAAACACGTTCGTGTATTTGGGGAACAGGATAGAGTGGGAAATGCAGTACAATTCATTTGTCAGGCCCAGTGCGTATTAGTGGATCACATACTCCAGATTTTTTTTATATCTGGAGCATTTCTTTATTTAACCCTTTTTGATAAAATGGGTAGGTCAGTATTCCATGTCCGATCCAAACTACTCAACTCTTCATTTCATCACGTCTCGTGCTCTGTATACTTCTCTGAAGTGCTCTATACTTCAGAGACAAGGATTACAACTGTTACGGTCCAGATGGTGTCTTTTTGATATTCGTAGAGAATTGAAAAGGTGATGCTGGGTCATCGGATAAATGCTGATAAGCGGAATAAATTAGGATCCCAAGATTGTTACCGCGCGTTTTTGATACACGATTTTATAAGATCACATTTTTTTTCTTTTAAAGATGGGCGTTGGTTTCCCGCGCCGAAAATTAGGGCGTTTGTCGTTGTCACGCACTACGCCTGCCTTTCTGTCTTGACCTATATTTCACTTCCCAGGTCTGCTGAAAGAAATATCCCGTTTTTTATTCCATTTTATTCATTAAATGCGATTAAAATGGTTGAAATTATAAAGTCATTTAAAGTTTGAATTGTTTTTAAATTACATTTTTATAAGATGTCTTGATTGTTACAAAAAATAATTACGATTATTTATTTATAAGAGTCGTGTGGGGTTGGCTTTATAATAGCATCTCTTGCCGAGGGTTTCGACTATGCGGCTAAGGAATAACAAGAGCCACTCCGCCCTGAAGAAATACACCATCTCTAAAAGAGTGGACTCAAGGAAACAACACTTTTCGGATTTTTTGTCCGTTTGTCTGTCTGTCCGAGTATCATGTAAGACGGATTTAGATGAATCTTTTATGCGCGGGGTTAACAGCGCATAAGCTGAAACTGCGACCTTGATAAGTGGGAATCATTATCAAGGCCCCATGTATAATATCAGAGCGCTTATGAAACCACTGGATATTTTTTTATGCAATTCAGTACATTGATAGAATTTATGTCCTGGGTATCAATGTAAAGATTACTTAAACGAAGTCGCGAGCAATGCTAATTAACATCGGATATGCTTGTTACATTTAAAAAATTCTCTGTACGCCTATCCATTGTGTTGATGAAATAATATTTCTATTTATTTTATACCGTCTTATGTAATCCAGGCTAACTCAGGCGAAGTATCGGTCTGTTACTAGTTAATCGTTTCGAAAGAAATCGTTCTTTGAACGGTACAGAACCCAAAACAGCTACTTTTAGAATTTATGCCTGTCTGCCTACCAGACAAGAACTACTGGACAGAATTTAAATCTTGGCATAATTATAGCTTATCACCTGGGTTAACATTTAAGGTCCATTTTAATTCGATCAGTTAAAGAGCTCTCACGGGAATCATTAAAATTCACGCGAGCTAAGTCGCTTGTACAGCTAGTATGATATAAATTACTTAACGTCATCTCCACACGCTGTCAGCTGTTAACTTTAAAAACTCTGTGGCAGTTTCAATTAGTCGAGCGGAGCGCAACGCTATTTATTAGGTCTGCGGCGCTTATCCGTGCGGTTGCGGATATTTCTCGGCGTGATAGATCACTTGCGGAAAGTGTGGATATATTCTCTCTAGATAGGACATGACATTACAGGATTAAGGGATAGAAGTACAGCCAACGGAACTTGGCACTGTGGTATATTTGGAATTATTTATATGCAATTTTCTTTTTTGTTTCTCCCTGAAATAAATTTCTTTTTTTTTGTAAGCAGTTAAATCCAAAGGAAAGATTTTAAAGTTTATATAATGTGTTACTGAAATAACGGGAAAACTGAAAGTAGGTTGGTAGTATCGAGAGTAGCATCGAGTCTACCAGTTTTTTCAATAGATTTGTTTGTGTGACTTATAAGTACAATTCTAGTACACGTATGTATTTTACGTGCGTCGCCCGAACCGCGTCTCGGGCGTCGCCGCCTGGCCGCCCGGTCTAAATAATGTGCAGTACGCACATTTCAGACAGGACAACAAAACCTTTCACGTTTGTAAGTTTTAATTTATTATTTAAAATAATTTTATTTTTCGCTAGACCGGTTTTATATATTTTAAATTGGTTGACATGTTTCAGGTTTTGCGTTTTGTCGGTGACATGTTGTATTGCAATGTTAGCTCAGTTGGAAAAGGTTATTCAAAGAAGAATAACAGCCAGTCCTCACTTCAGTAATTTATTCAAACGTAAACAATAGAAATAAAAAAAAAACACTGTCACAATAAACAGTACCTATGAAACTATTTAAAGGTAAACTGTATGTACCTAAAAGCTGTATGTCTATTGACTACCCTAATAAGGTATTTTTTTAATATATTTCTAGTTCTTTTTCTTTCCTTATTTGGCAATAGCGCAATTGAAACATTGTGCCAGTGTCAAGTTTTCGTCGTAATTAACAATTTCAAAGTCAAAGCAATTCAAAACGCATCCCGTCCATGTTCAGTCTCGTCGAAGTAAGTTAGGAGTCTCTCAGTAAACTGATAGTAAGTTTACTAAGGACAGAGAGCTGGACTGCTTGCAAGAACACAAGAAATGCAGTCTTATGCCTTTATTTGATTATCACAAAAATTAGGTACAGAAAAGCACTGAAAATTTTATAAATTTTATCAGTACTAAATCACAAAACTGACAGTACACAATTTTTACAATTTACAATTAATAATTCAACCCTCACTATTCGAGTTCCTGCCCAAAAGTCAACATACTCGTAGATAACAAAAAATATTTTAAGAACGGCAAAGGCAATAACATTTATGCACCCAAGTTTGCATTAGACTTTGTTTTGCTGGCAGAGCGGCGCGACGCGTCACATCGAGCGTCGCCTTGTCCCACGTGGGAGATTTGGACGCTCGATTGCAGTCAGTACTATTCGAATTTTAATATGACAACACATGAAATTTGTCGCTTATTATTCAGTGAAAACATTTGTTTAAAGTATTTATATTTAGAAAGCCCGGAGCAAAGTAATTCGCAAACGGACGCGCGTCGGACGTGTAGACGCGCCGCAGCGCTAGACGCATTGCTCACGCAGGACACATGTTTGGGTAGCGAATGTTTGACATTTTCGCGTCGCAACGCTCGACGCGACGGGCCGCTTCGCACCGCCTAACAGTACACGGGGTAGTTATGTCTCAATACATTCACTTCCACTTACTTGTCTCAATACATTCACTTCCACTTACTTGTCACTGTCAGGTGTACTGTCTGCTTGTGTGTAACCTTTTACTTAAATGAAAAATATCACTTCGTGGTAGCAGAGTATCTATGTTGACCGGCGAAGCGGAATCGATAGCGGAATCTTCCTCGTTTAATAAGTACCTTATCTCCGGGTGGAGCTTTTATGTCACACACGAGTATGGCTTGGGGACACGGCCACACGATCTTATATGAACTGTTGTCGATATTGTGATAAAAATTTGCTTTCGGTAGCTATGTGAACTTGATACGACGGTTTTTTCCTTCTATACATATCTATGTATATGTATATACATAAATGTGTATGTCTATACATAATGTGTATAGACTATACATATTTATAACGTGGATGACGCGTTCGGGTGTTTCCGGATTAGCCGATGGCCAATGTTTTCGTAATGTATCTCTACACAGTTTGCTCATAAGGAATTATCGTTGATCATTGACGTATTTACTTCGTAGGTATATATTTCCCTTGTGATAGACAAAACATTGTCTGCTCACTGAACAGCAAAGAAAAGTCGAAACTATTTAATTTTCCCCCATACACATCACAGAAACTAATATAATTGCACGCGTAAAGGCACTTTGGGACCAAGGGACGTTTACCTGCTTTGATTTTATTAAGTTTAAGAAAGAACCCTTAGAAAATTCGAGTTATTCCAATTTAATTCCGTCTCTTCGTGCTCGACGTCTGTTTAGAAGAGCCCTCGCTGTAACGGATAATTCCAATGTTAAGAAAAGTTTGGTGAAACCCCCGACGACGGTTAAAAAAATCTAATTACCTTTGAAAAGGTTAAAATAAAAATATATCCCAGTTAGCAGTTTTGTTAACAATCTGCATAAGTTTAATACAACCAATCATTGTCGTCGCGCGAAACGAGGATTTATGGAATGTAAAGGAAACAAGACCTTCAAAGACTTATTGGAATAAGTACATTCGTTTAGAAGTTATAAAGCTTTATAACTTTTAACGTGGTACAGCAGCGCCACAACTACAACTACAGCCTGGTGAGTTACAACTACAACACCCATCCATAAATACGCTCAAAGGTACAATTAAACTTTTACAAAAACCTCTTCAAAATCGGTCTCGCCGTTTCAGAGAAAAGTGGTAACAAAGGGACGAACATACAAGTACATTCTCTTACCCCAAATGCATCGCCGTTCCGTCGTGGATTATACCATAACATCAGCCCATGTCTCTCCACTGGTGAACACTGCCTCTCCCAAAGCTCGTTTCTCGCTCTATGTGACTGGAGCGCGTCCAGCAGTGCGCTCCACAGTACGCTGCCGCTGCCTCCATTCAAGAACTCATTCTACCTCATCGTTATTATCGGTCCTTCGGCAAATATGACCTGTCCACTGCCACTCCAGCATACTGATTCTACAAGATATGTCAGTGATGTTATTATGATATTGAAGTATATTGATTTGTCATGAACGATGGTCGCGTAGGGACATCTATTCTTTACTGTTAATCGTGCGTCGTGAGTTCAAATCCTCGGCCGTGAGTTTCAACTTAAGTATGGATTTTTAAATAATACCATGTGAATTTTTATATGGTCCTACGTGGTGGATTATGGTCTAGTGGCCATCACTACGGGATGGCGGTACCAGGGCACTGCAGCCAATGCAATGGGACGTTAAAAAGGCTAACATCGTCATTATTAATAATAATCTGTTGTTATCTTATAATCACATCAAATAGCTATATTTAATGCATTCATTAAATCCAAAGTTTTGGTAATTTAGCTAATTTTTGTCAGTAGCACTGAAACACTAAAATTCCAAAAATTGTTAAACAAAATTAACTTTGGAAAACAATTGAATGTTGTTAAAATATATTTAAATAAATATTAAATACATTGAAGCGATTCTTGCAATAAAGTCACCACTTATACCACAGAACGATAAGGTTACAAATTCCTTGAATATCTTAAAGGAATTCGTAGAACTTTTAACTCTTTTATTTAAATATGTCATTTAAATATTGTCTCTAGATTCCACACACTGACATGTATATGATTTGTGTTTAATGAAATTTTATTATCTGCTATATCTTAATCTCAGTCTCAAATACTCACATAAATAACGTAACTGCTACGATATATCAAAGTTGGAGACAAAACCACAATATAAGTAACGAACAGTAAGGAAGTCATTATAAAAGCGCTGGAAATTAGTCTTGACGCACACATGTATACTTGGTTGTGATGCACACTGCGTCACAGCGCAGTTAGTATATGGCAAATTAATGTATCCGAAATATATATTTATTCCATTTTTTTTATTGAAAGAGGGTAACAGATGAGCAGGCAGACTACATGGCGCCATGTTGATACTGTAGTCCTTAGCATTGACTTTTTTTTAATGCTTCGTGTAATAGAACAAAACTAAGTTAGTAGGAACTAATTTCTAGATAAATCATTCTTTATTATGCTAGATAATTCATTAATCTTTTATATGTGACATTGATGATAAAAGAGGACTCTACCAATATCAGTTAATCACTATGTACGCTGACATTGAGTTTTCGCGTCATTCTTTTTCCGTAAGATTTTTTGACATATTTATGAAACCCTTTAGGACTTATCAAGGGCCATGTCGCAATTGGGCACGTTTTCAACATACCTAATTTGTACTCGTAACTGGTCATACCTACAAAAATACTTACTAAGGAAGTAACATGTTTAGTTAATTGTTAATTTTCTATATTTTTTAAACTATAATCCATTATTTTAGTGTAATTCAGTACTATGTTATTCTTACCTGCAATAAAATAAGTTGCTATTTACACATTAATCATTGCGATAGTCATTTTTTGATATTAAGTTTTCTCTCTTAGTTTTTATTCAGTACTTTCTCAGTGTGTTTATTTCCTGCTAGTAACTACAGCTAGTAACATTTCAATCTGTTGTTACTACTCGTACTTAATAATTTCTACGCGTAACCAGTTGCAAGTTCACAGTAGATATTTTAAGTGTATGTAGTTCAGTACGAATATTGTCTCGTGATAAATAAGTCCTTTAGGAACATGACATGATTAGTGCAAAGGTAAAACTGAGAAAAAATTGATTGGCGCCTGTAATAAATTCGACACATTGAGAAATATTTTTTGAAGAAAATCGTTGCAAAACAACAGACAACAAAACCGAAACGAACGACACAAAACCCAAAACAACCATTTTTAGAATTTTTGTCTGTCTCTCTGTCTGTACGCGCATCACGTAAAATACCGTACCGTTACAGCCTATGTACCGGGTTAATATTTAGGATACTTTTTATCCAGATCGATTATAGAGTTCCCACGGGAATCACAAGCTCACGCGAACGAAGTCGCTGGCACCGCTAGTAGCAAATAAATGCAATTTTCAAAATACAAATCGACTTAATTCAATTATTAATAAAATATTTTTTTTATGGTGAAGGTGGTAGATAGGCATGTGGCCCACGTAATGGGAAGTGACTATCGCCGCCCGTGGATACCTGCAACACCAGAACCGTCTGCCGGCCTTGTAAAATCCTATTCACAGATTTCTTGAAGAACATTGGTTCGTAGCGTAGCGGGAAAATCAAAGCCGGCAGTTTGTTCTACAACTTTCGGGTTAGCGGTATAAAGTGTCTTGCTGACCGCAATATGCGCAGCGAATCTCTGTCAAGGAAGTGCGGTTTAAACTCAGGACGATGGCAGGAGGTGAGACTGTAAAAACCCGAAGTTGGCATTAAACTGAACAATTCTTCGAAACATTCCCCGCTATACAGGCGGTAGAACACGCAGAGGGACGCAAAATTTCTCCGTGCTCTAAGGGGTTCTAGACCGCCTGTGAGAAAGTGATTGTCAACAATTCGAACAGCTCGTCGTTGGAACAGCCCTTTTCAGCGGAAAACAATTTTTTTAAAGCCACCTTATATCTTGTTTTCCAGATGGCTTCTAAATTCGACATTGCTGGAATTGTCTAAACCAAGGATCCCGATACTCCCCGAGATCTTAAGGGATATGCTCTGAAAGTCAGGTGCTACGACAAAAGGGACTTTTTTAGCGGTAAATGTACAGACGTATTTCTCACTGGGGTTGGATTTAACTAGGTTCAGAAAACCCCAAATCGAGACTTGGTCTAAGGTGTCTTCGATTTCAGACACTCTCATCCACTTGAATCCCTGGGTTGTTAGCGCAGCCAATATACATGATATCCCCAGTATTTTCATCTGCATAGCAACGTATGTTGCCAATTTGCAACAAATCATTTGGAACAGAGTTGGGGATAGCAGGGAACGTTGCGGGACACCAGCGTGTCGGAGCAGCTACCGTCGATAACGACTCTGATCAGAGCGCCCAGTATTAACAAGAAGTGTGATTGTCCTTAATATAACCAAATACAAGAATTTTGGTTAGAATTTCTCTCAGTGTTTCAGTTGATATGTTTATTTTAAGCAGAGTGCCGACTTTTTCTTCTGTTGAATGCGTGTATTGTGGTGAAACAATATGTTGTTATGAAATCGAATAGCTTCATGCCATCATTTATCATTCCAACCATGTTGTCACTAGGGACGATAGAAGAAAAAATATTACTACGACTACAAATCTTTATCTGAATAAAAAGTTCGTAGAACCATCAAGATACATGAGAAGAATCAGAAAAAGTTTGTTTAGTAAAATATGAGTATTATGACTAAAAAAGAACTTAATTCAGCTCGTCTCGCATCAAATTATTTTCCCTTCCCTTACCCTCGGTACCCTTACACTTACGATGATGACAATGAGGATAATGAGGAAGAAAAGGGAGTATATTTGGTTGGGAAGCTTGTTGGTTCCAGAGAGCGTCCCTACACGTCATGCGGAGTGCCCTGTTGCGCACTCAAAGGCCTTCGTTAATTCTATTAACGAAGACCTATCGGTCGACTAGTAAGTACCGCGGCGCTTCCTGTACTGGCGGGCGTTCTGCCCGCGGACCTGGAGGTCATCCGTGCTGGTAGGACGGATGAGGCGCGCTTGCTCACGACTATGGCGGAGGTGCGTGCTAGAAAACGTGGCGTTTGGGATGAGACAGTGTCAGCATGGCAGAATAGATGGGAGAGTGAGGAGAAAGGAAGGGAACTATATCGATATTTCCCGGCGGTGTCGGTTCGGCACAAATGTCGTTGGGTCGAACCGGACTATGAAATGTCGCAGACTCTCACTGGACATGGATGTTTTAGGAAGAGGCTTCATGATATGAAGCTGTGTGAAGAGCACATGTGTGAATGCGGTATGGAAGAGGAGGACTTGCATCACATTCTGTGGGCCTGTCCACTCTATTTAGAGGAGCGCATGAAGATGCTGGAGGGGATTGGCCGTAAGGACGAGGGACCGGTCTATTACTGCGATCTCGTGAGCTCGAAGGCGAACTTCAGTAGGCTGCGAGAGTTCGTGCATCAATGGCATAGAAATAGAAGCTGTGATTGAGCAGCTCGGCACCGGAGTTGGATGTTGCTATGGAGTCTATGCTCCAGAAGGGGGAAAGTGGCTCAGGGACACGGGAGAAGAAAATTACTTGTAGGGAGGCAGAGTTGATACGTGCCGGAACATAGCCCTCAGTAAGGGAGTACGGCGCGTACATCCCAACGATTCGGTCCGTATAACCGCAGGGTTGGTAGGACCATGGGAAGGAGGTGGATCATGACCATCAGGTGAACTGTATGCCCATTTGCCACCTTCTTGTTATCATCATCATCATCATTTCAGCCCTTGGACGTCCACTGCTGGACATAGGCCTCCCCTATTGTCCGCCATTTAGACCTATCGGCAGCGACCTGCATCCAGCGGGTGCCCGCCACCTTCTTGTTATATATAAATATAATAAAAAAACAATAAGAAATTGGAAGAATATCTCCATCAACTTCCTTATTGTCTGTCATATTCCACGTAATTCCTAACACCAGTCCGAGTGCCTAACTCATAAAGTGAGATCGTAAAACATTATAACAAAAGATAGAGTAAATATAAGTTTTTTCCTTGTTGCCCCGCAAGTTTGTTTTCTTCCATAAAGAACAATTGTTGCCAAAAACTAGGGATATTGTTTCCACAAAATGAAGTATGGTATAAGTATCTAACTAAAAAGGAGATCATTACTCTTAATGCCAAGACATAGAACATTATCTGTATCCAGTCACGTGGGTAAATTAGCCAGTACCTAAATAAATAACGCGTCACTGAACGATCCACACTAAGATTTCATGTATCCAGAGACACATACAAAGACCAACAGAATACTACCTTGAAATGTACTGCATATCCCACTTTATCATATTCCCCAATGTACGTACGTGTTTCGGTAGCGACTCAGATGTGTGCCCATTCCCATCCTACTTCCCATGTCCCCAACCCTTTCTCCAAATCTATTCTTTCATCGACAAAGGTAGGCAGCGCATTCAGGGGCGTGCCAACGTTTGTCATTTTGGACTAATGTTGGCAGGTGTCTATCGGCGACTGTATGCTCATATGCTGCCTTCTTCCTATAAAAAAAGCAGATCCGAAGACACATTTGTCTTTAAATAAATGAATGTCCGACTGGAAATTTAATCCGGGACCTTTTTCTTAGTAGTGTGCTATTGGTCACCGATATTTTAATAATTCTTTCATGTAACACTACAAGTAGGTAATCTATACTTTTTTAGATTTAATAGCTACTCTGTAAGACACAGTAATGTCTCCTGACCTCTTCGATTTCTTAAAAGATATGTACGGTTTATCAGTTGGTGCGGACTCTTTCTCCCTTCTGGTAAACGCTACAGTACAGAATGACTAATTGCTATGGTTTGAATTATCGCTCACACCTTGAAATGAATATATTGTAGTTTTATCAGATCAGCATTCAAACCTAGTAAAGTGTTTAAAAGAGAAGTACCTACTGTAAAAGTACTAAAAGTGTGGAAAATATAAAACACTTCTACGGTACTCTAGTATTTGAAATTTTAGTGAAATATTGGAAATCGAATTTAGAAACAATTTTACTTACAATGTTTTAGCTGTGGGAACGCACCGATGGACACAAATATGGTACACTTTCTTTAAAAATTTAGCGACTGTATTCAAATGTGTCTATTTTGTCTGACCTGAAATAGCACTAATCAATCAATCAATCAATCGTTTATCTGTTAACACGATGGTATATACAGTTAATACAGCATGTCACACTACAGCTATTTGTGGTGTAAAAATATAATAGTTTTTTTTTTATGTACGAAGGCGGCGGACAAACATACAATCCACCTGATTGTAAGTAGATACTGTCACCAATAGACATTCGCGATACATGAAAACATTAGTCCAAAATGTCAAACGTTGGCACGACCCCGGATGCGCTGCCTACCTTTGGAGATATAGGGATGGAATTGGAGTAAGGGTTGGGAAAATGGGGAGGGATAGGACGGGAATGGGCTCTGGCACATCTCACTCACTACCGAAACACGTACGTACATTAGGGAAATAAGATAAAGTGGGAAATGCAGTACATTTCAAGGTAGTCTTCTGTGAGAGAAGGGTAACGTGTCCGATCGGGGCGCCCAGCAACTGTTGGATTGCAGCGTGCACTCTCCTCCTCAAGTTAGGAACATTCTTTATTTATTGAAACTTCATTACACATGTATTTGGCGTGTACAAAACCCTTCGTCATTCTCTGCCAGTCAGCCACCAGATCAAACGGAAAATAAAAATAAATCTCGGTGCAGTTTTTGTTTAAACAGATAGGTACTAAAATAGTAATATAGGTAAGAGTACATATGTACAATATTGAATTTGTACATAGAGATTAAAACTAAATTGGAAAAGCGAGAAAAATGCGCCTTCTTTTTCTGAAAATGTTTTGCTGTCTTATTTTAGTGAAAAAGCGCAAAAATATAAACCAAGTACCATGTGGTCTTTGTATTCTATGTTAAAAAGTAATATATTGGTAAGAAACGACATCAATATTATGGAATACAAATCACTTACAGCATTTCTGAAAAGAAAATCCGAGGGATTCCATAGTAAGAAATCAAAAGTACTTACTACAAAGGATGTATATTCCTTTTTGCAAAATGCTCCAAATGACAAATATTTGTTGATGAAGGTAAGTTATGATCAAACATATTGTTTTTTGATGTAATACCTATTTATTTTTAGAAACCTACTAGGTTTTCATGTTTGATCTTTTTTTAGAGGTTATTTTGATTTTGGGAGTAAATGGTGACTGTCGTTTGCAAGAACTTGTAGATTTAACAACAGGCGATATCGAAATCCACGAGAATGTAATAATTGTCAAGCTTCCTAACACAAAAACCAAAATTCAGCGATCATTTGTGATATCGGACTTAGTTTATGATATTATGAAGAAGTATATGAAACTTCGCCCTAATAACCTGAAGATTAATCGCTTTTTATTACAATATAAAGACAAGAAATGTATAAAACAAGTAATTGGGAAAAATAAAATAAGTAGTGTGCCAAAAGAAATAGCTTCCTATCTAAATTTACCCTATCCACAAGATTACATTGACCACTGCTTTCGCAGAACATCAGCGACTATTCTTGCAGACACTGGTGCCAATTCAACCACTATAGAACGTCACGGTGGCTGGACATCGTCGGCTGTTGCAGTTTTTATCGAGAATTAGGTAAAAACAAAATAGGAATAAATAACCAAATATCGGAATCAATTACTTTGCATTTCCTCAACCATCAACGAACGCGGCGTCGCCAGTGGCACCTCGACAGCCAGTTGCCCCTTTGGGTCTCTCTCTCTCTTTCTCTCTGGCAAAAGTATTACATTAACTTTTAATAACAATTTTAATATAAACTTCAATCAATGAAGATTTTGTTTATTATTTTCCTCGTAGGTATGGTATAAAGAACTATGTATGTAAGTGCGATTCCCAACTCGTGTGTATTAAGCTACAAACTACACCCTCGTTGGTAATCGGTCACTTTCTCCCCTTGGTGAACAATGTACTATTATTACCTCGCAACAAGATTTTATAAGAAAAATAAACTTTTCAGCTAACTTATTCATTTTCAAAGTTTGTTGGAGTGATATCGAAAATTTGTGGAAAGATAAACCGACTTCAGCAACTTCATAATGATTTTGTACTTTTGTTCCTTTATAACTTAAATTTTATGTGTTCGAAAGGCGAGTATTAGAAAAATTATACAAATTTGTTATTCGAGTATTTAAATTATTAATAATTAAATAAAAGTTATATCATAATAGCTGTTGCCTGCGGTGTTGCACGTATTGAATTAATATTAAAAAATATTATTACATGTATAATATTATATTTATTGCTTGTATTTATTTCTTATTAATTGCACGATGCCTTTTGTTTTTTTCTTTAACCAAAGGTTCACTGGCAGAGAATGCCACTAGGCATAAGTCCGCGTTTTGTACAATGTTTCTTTGTGCAATAAAGTTTAATTAAATATATAAATATTTTTAGGTTCATTTTTCCAAAATCGATAATGATATATATGTGAAAAGATAATTAGTTTGTCTGTTATTCAGCACGAATGATTTAAACTATTTATTTTAGCTAGTTTATAGCTACAGAAGTGTATATATTGAAACTGGACTATATGATAATTGGACTTTATTGGCTGAAACATGATTCATTCTCGACATGATTTTTATTTTTTTTAATTTTTTTTTAATTTATTTATTCATACTTATCTTACAAGGTTGTATTATTTTCTTGGTATACAAAATAAGACTTAACTATTATAAAGCTGTATCTTTATATATAAAATGGGTTAGCTATAGGAACCATTTTTTATTTTTGTTAATTGTGAATTAACAAAAATAAAAAACGAAAAAACAGTCCCTCATATTGACATACGTTTCTTACTTATATGTGCATTATAAAGCGACTCCCTTGTTCACTCGTATAGGTAAATGTAATGTATAGTCGCTATAAATGTAATGTATAATCTCTATAAATGTATAAATATATTGTATAATGGCTACAAATGTATAAATGTAATGTACAACTCGCAAACATGTTTGAGGTGAACAATTTAAGAACTTCATTCTCATTTAAAATGTTTCCACGAGCAGTGGTGGTGAGCCTTTGATGCCAGTAAGTAATTCAGCACATGTAAATTTATGGGTCGTCGGAAGCTTCGATGTTCTTCGTTAATGTACCTATCTATACACGTAATATAAACCGGATCGATATCTCAGCCAATCCATCAAATGCTTATGAATGCTTTCGATTCATCGCATATATATCGGCAAACATACTTCATCCACGGAGTGTGTGTTGTATACGTCAAAAGACCGATGGCAGAGTCAGTCCTAAGGAAGATGTTGCCTATTTTCCGTATATTTCAGAAAAAAATTTTCAACAAATGTTATATAGCTTCATAGACCTTTTCCGATGACATATATTCTGCATATGTAGACGTTGAAACTACGGTAGCGATGTAGCTCTTCAAATAAACTAAAACATTTTTTGTGCAAAATTTCATCATATCGATTTGAGAATACATACTAGATATTATGTTATACAAGCAAGCACTCTAGGGCAGGCACGTTACAGTTTAATAGTGTTATATGTTCAGTAGATCTCGAAATCTTCTTCTTCAGTTTGATGGCAGTATCAGTCGTCGACTCAAGCGCGACAACTATTTTGCCAATGTCACGTGTAAATGAATTTCTAGTAAACATGGCGTCGCTCAGTAAAGTGATAGTGGGTTTACTGAGGACGGTTGGACTCCTTGGAAGGACACGAAAAACGCAGTCTTATGCTTTGATAAACACAAACATGACACTTTGAGCTTTAATAAACTATCAATATTAAACCACAAAGTCCAAAATACATAATCTTTAAAGTAATCAAACAAAAACTCAACTTCAGTTCTAGAGTTCCCGCCAAAGAATCTCTCGAATTATTTAATTCATACGTGTTTTGAATATGGAACATTCTTATTAAGAAGAACTTAAATTTTAAAGTAAAGTTTAATTTTGACTTTTTAATGAACCTCTCCTCATCTGATTCACCCGCGCCTAGAAGTGGCCAACCAGGTTTCTTTCATAAGAACGTTCGTATGATGTGTCATCTGTCGATTCCCTTATCGATGTTTCATTAGCTAAGTCTCTCCATCAGAGGATCAGTATTGAATTGTAGGAAACCAATTACTTAGGTATGCTTGGTTGTTGATTCTTAGATACTCCTTTAAAGATGACATATATAAACATGCTTAATCCCGTTGTTTAATGTTCCACCATCGATGTGTTCTACTAATAGGGTCCAGGGACAGGGGACCTTTGTCGCTAATAGGGTCTCCGAGGGCTAAACCTTATGTCAGCGTTACACTGGATAGATAAAGTTATTACAAGCTTGTAAAAACTTGCAAAATCGGCGTTACATTAGATAAATGCATAAGTAATGGACAGTGACCAAAATTTACGTTATTTTTTTATAAATTTATTCAATAAATTTATTTTATAAATTCAGAATAATTTATTGTATTTATTTATGATGTTCGCATAGCGGAATTTAGGCAATACTTGTAAGAATAGTAACCAAACATAAATCCAGTGACAACTGGTGAAATTTCTTAAGATTGTAATAAGATTTAAACTAAAATTTTTGAAATTGCTATCAGATAAGTAAAATAATATACAGAATAATTACCGAAACACCATTAAACTTATCAGATCGAAACTCCAGAATTAATACAAGGACGAACTAAAGATATTTACATTTATTTTAGATATTTATTTCACTTTATAACAAAACTAATGTTTTAACAAAACGCGGATTTAATGCTAAAAAAAACATTTTCTCGAAGCCAACCTTGGGGCTATATACTGTTCGGGGGATTGTTCGGTGCAAATGAACAATATTATATAAAAAAAAAATTGCAATGAATAAAATATACAAACATAATAAACGATTAAAATATACACACGTACTTATGCAAATACACATACATACATATTTAGTGAAATTAATAATTAATACGTAGATACAAGTTATCAGATATATTATGCAAAGAAAATAAATAAACGGTCTCTATTTGGAGGAGGTGATTTTTCAATCTGCTCTTAAAACTATCCCAAGATTTTATCTATTCTTGATAGGTCATTGCAGGTGCGACACGTTTTAATAACGGGATATACATGTTTAATATCTTGTCATATCAACATTTTATTAATTGATAAAAATAGTTACATATATACTAGAACAATGAACCTAAAACTAAAAACCTTAAAAAATATAATATAATAACTAAAATATATTATTAAAAGGAGTCCCTTTGGGCAAGGTTCCGAAGATACTGGCAGCGTTCCCCCTTTGAATAGCTAGACTAATTCTTTGTCCGAGGTAGCTGCCAGCTCTTCGGTCTCCTGTGATGTCGACTAACCTTTGTGCTATTTCCTTACAAAACCTTATAGCGCTAGGACCCCACGGACCAAGGGTCTCGACACCGAATGGGACAAAATCATATTCGGAGCCTAGACCCCTGTATTTGCATGCTTTAGCTTTTTCAGCCGCTTCACAAGCCGCACCAGCACTGTTGTTGGTTCCATGTAGATGGGAAGGGGCCAGCGTGTCTGAACAGGTTGCATCCCATACCAGCACCCGGCCCATCTTCCATGGAATCAAACTCATACCGTCCGGTCTCTCGCCATCGTCTCTTGCAATGCCAGTCGGCTCAAGTAGACTTGGCACGTTGACGGTGGCAAGGGACCGGCGTATGATATCGTTAAGTGCGGCATGTCTCGAGAAGCGGCCTGCACTTTTTTGGCATGACAGTCCGTGATGTCCTAGCTTGTCGACATAACTGCCACAGGGACATTTACGAGCAACATTGCTATTACATACAACAATAGAAATTGGTTGAAAATATCGAACTGATCTTGAAGGAGAATAAAAGTTGATATTCTCAACGACTTTCGTCGAAACTGCCATTTAATTACAATTACAAGATTTAATTGTATTAATTGCTGCAATTTTACGTATATTTTGTAATTGCGGTATACAAGTTTCAGGTCTTAGTATTAAGGTAGAATTAAAAGTATACAATGGTTGGGCATAAAGCATTACACAGTCATACATGAATCTCTAAACAATTCAAGATGATACTATAATATTTAACGCTGTAGCAAACACCACTCATTATTTGAATGTTAAATTACAATATATTAATTGAACCAGCTAGGTATTGAAATATTAAACGAGGGCGAAATATCAAATTACTTATCTATTCAAAGATGTATTGTAAAGTTTGGATAAGAGTAGTGTTCAATTTCCCATTTAAAATGTGTCCTACTTATCGCCGGGTAATGTATGTGCATATGTATGTATCTATGTGCGTATGTGTACGTGCATATTGAGGGGGAGAGTGCACGCTGCTATCTAACAGCCGCTGGGCGCGCTCGACTGGCCACGTTTTTCCTCTATCACAGAAGACTACCTTGAAATGTACTGCATTTCCCACTTTATCTTATTTCCCTAATGTTCCCTAATTTCGGTAATGAGTGAGATATGCCAGAGCCCATTCCCATCCTATTCTTTCCCAAGCCTTTCTCCAAATCCATTCCTATATCTCCAAAGGTACGCAGCGCATCCGAGGGCGCGCTAACGTTTGCCATATTGGACTAATATTGGCATGTATCGCGGATGTCAATGGGCGACAGTATCCACTTACCATCAGATGGACTGTATGCTCGTCTGCCGCCTTCGTTCATAAGAAAATGTACATATAGTTAATATGACAACTAGCAGAACGTTAAACCACCGATTCATTGTACAGATGAAGTTTTTTACAAACTTGCAATATGTAAAGGATTATGGCTGCAAGTGCCAGTCCGTATTGACCGTAAATTTAACACAAGAATTAGAAAATAAGGGAATTTTATGCAGTGTAGAAATTTTGATAAATTACCTACTATTTTTCTTGGAAACGTTGGCGAATTGAATTGAATTCTAGTTAGTAACTACATTTACATAAATGTATGACTTTCACGTAGAGGAAGTTTGAACTGAATGCAAAATTTTGTGTTGTTCGAGAAATCAATGACAGAACATTGCATCCATCATATGTTTACAAAGGATTCCTTCTTTGGCCGCATAGCCAAAGGAGGAAGGGAATGCCTCGAGAAACTCGTTCTCGTCGGTAAAGTGCAGGGAAAGCGGCTTCGAGTGTGATCTCCAAAGTAATGGTTGAATAAAACACGCGACCCGACTGACTTACCAACAACCGCCGCGCTCTCCTGAAACACCGTATTCAGTGGAGGGAAATATGTAAAGTCCAAGTGTGTAAAAGGGCTCCAGGATAACTAGACCTTCAGCAGTGGAAGATTATCAAGAGCGGTGATATTCTAGAGGTATCTATAGCAACTCGTACCACTGAAAATGACTTGAGGAATCCCGCGTGTCCGAGTTTAAAGAAAAGCTTGGAACTTGAATATATCCATTAATTTGTTGAGATTATACGATGTGATTTGCTTGTGCCCTGCAGTGGGACGTTACGCTGACGTATGCGAAGTCACGGGCGATCAGTAATGTAGGGCTCTTCATATTTCTCAGCGGATTTAAAACAATTTTTATATACCCGGATGCAGGAGAGCGGTGATAGCCTAGGGGTATTTATATTCGACTCAAATTTGTGTCATTGTGAGTTCAACTCCTTGATCCGTATCACTGAAATTCCACTTAAGTACGGGTTTTTTTTTAAATGCCATTAGCTTGGCGGTGAGAGGAAAACATCGTGAGGAAATCCACATGCACGAACAATAAACAAAAATATCTGGAGTATCCGCACTGGGCCAGCGTGATGGATTACGGCTCGATACTGCCCAGTGCGATGGTTGAGGGCTTCAACAGGAGCGAGACGGGCGATAACGAACGGTTAAAACTTGTTCTCATTAAAACTTGTTATTCTTGAGGACCACCATTAATATTTCTTTACTCCAATTAAGCTGAGATTTTATTAGTATTATTTCAACATATAGTTTAGAAGTGACATTCAAACAGTTATACGCCGTGCGAATGCGGTAATACTCTACCTAAAGAAACCCGTTTTGGTAATCCTGTATTACAAAATTACGTTCCTCATTTAGGCTCTCGAACCCTGCATGTTGACCGTGTAGTTACAATGAAGTGAAGTTTAATCAGTTCGTTAATGGAAGTTAATCACTCTGCCTAGTTAAGGCGAAATTAATTTAAAGGGTAGTGTCAAAACAATCGAGAAGCGATTAGTGCTGAAATATATGTTTGGTTTTGGCGATATTTTGAGCACCAAGTATAAATTTTAAGCTAAAATATGTTTAACTCAAAAATATTTAGAATTTATGTCGTATTATAAGTCTAGAGATGACCTATCATACCACAATTTACCATAATAATACACGTCGAGCAAGGTTCGCCATCACACAATATGATCTTATGCTTTTCTCATTCAGCGACTGCCGTCCACTCTACGTGGTGGTATGTGGATACTATCGTCCATGGACATCCGCGACACATGCCAGCATCAGTCCAGAATGCGCTGCTTACCTTCTAAGATGTAGGAATGGATTTGGAGAAAGAGTTGTGAAAATGGCGACGGATAGGATAGGGTGGGATGGAAATGGGCTCTGGCATATCTCACTCACTACCAAAACACGTACGTACATTAGGAAACGGTTAAAGTGGAAAATGCAGTACATTTCAAGATAGGTTTCAAGTCTCCGATCCACCTTCATACTGCATCCCATCAGTTGTCGGTCCTATAGCAGATGTAACCTGCCCATTACCACTTCGGAATCCCGATTATATAGCTACGTTAGCAAAGCAAACTTGAGCAAGGAGGCCGACAGACGCTCGACTGTCCAGGAAAAATAAGCAATGCTAAAACTCTCATCTCCTATATACCACTTTACCACAATGCTTGCAAAGTCTTCAATTAGTGCATCCTGCCAGTTACGACCTACGATGCCGAAACGGAGCCTCCGACGGTAGACCTGATCCATAACTACGAAGTCGCTCAGCCAGCTACTTGGAGGTTATGCCTCAGAGTTTTTTTACGAGAGAAGATCAGAGATGAGGAGATTTGCCAAAGAGAGAAAGTCATGAACACTCAAATGAAATAAAGTTCCGAAAAATTAAAATATAATTCATGAAGTGCTAACAAATTGCTGAGCCATATATTTCAACGTTAAAAGTCATATGTGATTTATGAAATACTCCGTCATTTCAAGTGTTGTGGTGGCACTACGGTTTTGCGCTCAGAACACAAACTGATATTTTGTGCATTCAGCAGGTTAGTAAGACAGGTAATCAAGCATTGCAATTGTTGTCGAAGAGTGAACTGTATCTTATAATAATACATAGAACTTGCTAAATAAAATTTATTAGAATAAGATTTTTATTTAAACGAGCAACAAAAAACACAAAATTGGCAGCAAATTATGATCGGCAAACCAAACTATTTTTGAATAATTAAAATAAACAATTTCTAATTACTAAGAATGTTAATCTGTCGATTTTGTAATGATATATAGTACTCCAGTATATTTACTATCACTAAAGAACCTTAACCTAACCCACTTGTAAATTTCCTGCCATCGATTTACTGCCCTTTCAGTGTTTCTCATTTAATTATTTCCCTTATAATAATATATTCGTAGCTACGAGTATCATCACTGTACGAGGAAAGATGAGAGACAACAATTAAAAACAAAAGAAAAAGTACAAAAATTTGATATTGTTGTTGGCGACATTTGTATCACTCAATTAAAGAATGAAAACGAATACAATTTTTTTTTCAAAATGAAATGAAATAGTATACATAAGTTAGATAGATCTCTATGATCTAACATTTGTGACCAACAAATATTTAAGATAGAGACGTAACATCGAAATAGTTTACAAATGTTAAATCTTTTTCAGCCGTCTTAAAGTCTCACTGCGGTGGAACAGCTCTCCCTAGTAAATCACTAAGGGATTTCGGGACATAATCGATCACGAGGGCCCAGTGTACATTGGTGGATTGGTTTACAGATGCTAAATTAATAGTCTCATATTAATGTATAATTTAGCGTAATGGCAGTAAAAGTTACGAGCTGTTAATCTGACTGTGAATATGTTATCAAAAGTATTTAACATCAATTCTATTTCACCCAGTCTTTCTGCATTGGGTTCGGTTGAAGGGGGAGAGTGCTCGCTGCATTCCCACAGCTGCTGGGCGCACTCGACTAGCCCCGTTACCCCTCTCTCACAGAAGACTACCTTGTAATGTACTGCATTTCCTACTTTATCGTATTTTCCCAATGTACGTACGTGTTTCAACAGTGAGTGAGATATGCCAGAGCCCATCCTATCCCTCCCCATTTTCCCAATCCATTCGTTAATCCGCCAACGTAGGCGCGCATCCGAGGGCGTGCCAACGTTTGTCATTCTAGACTGAAGTTGGCATGTATCGCGGATGTCCATGGTCTACAGTATCCACTTACCATCAGGTGGACTGTATGCTTGTCTGTCGCCTTTTTTCTATAAAAAAAATTGAGTCGACTGAAGGTTACGTAACTTTTTCGAGTTTACCCCGTAGTAGCACAATGGGAATGTGGTCGGGCGAATGGAGCAATTTGTTGAAGAGAATCAAAATAAAAGTGTCGTTGTGGCTTAGGAGCCCTTTTTCGGCACATTTCGACGCCAATTTGTACGTATAACGTCATTTGTACATTTTTGTTATAATTTTACATCAATTGTTCATTTTGTATTTGTCTATTTATAGAAAGATGCTGGCAAACGAATACAAAGTCCACTTGGTGGTAAATGAATACTTTCGCCTATGGACAACAGCGATATATGTCAATATCAGTTCAGACATAAATTGGCACGCCTCCGGACGCGCTGCCACCTTTCGAGAACTAGGAATGAATTTGGAGAAAGGGTTGGGAAAATGGGGGATACTCCTTGCGCATAGAGAGGACACATCAACACGGAATAGCGTTCAACCCGTCAATTTCTCGAGGCAATTTTTCTCAGGCAGTATAGGCAAAATATCCCGGAATATTCCTTAATATTTTACCAAAAATACAACCACAAAATATCAGTTACAATTTTGTATCCCGCATAAACGTACAACATGTTATATGACCCTATATTTTTTTGGAAGAGATATGAATTGTCAATGCCGACATGCAGACGGCTTGTAGTTTTTCGGCAATGTTAAAGTGAAACAAAGCCTGGCTTTGTTTTTCATATTATTTCCGGGTATGAAGCATGTTCTTTTCAATGTAATGCTGAATTGTGCGGTTTTAACCGATATAGTTGAGCAACTAGAAATAGGATATTTGTTTCGTTTGTGTGTGTTGTTGAATAACTTATCTTAGGGAGATTCCGAAAAAATCTACATGCGGAGATTACAACTCTCTATTTTAGAAAAAAAAATACTTCATCGTGACCAGCTGAATAAAAAAAAAATACACCAGTTTCGATGTTTTAGAAAAACTGCCAAATATCAATTCTATATCTTGTTCTATTTCTGTTTGTATTTCTTAACGGAAATGAAATTTGGAAGAAAAATAGTTACAAAATATCACGGTGGTTATGCTCGTCTGTCGCCTTATTTTCCATAAAAATAATGTAGTCACAAATTTAATATAAATTTAATCTCCACTACTTCTCTTGAACGCCAACCATATAAAATAAATTAACGAATTTTCTGTGACCAGCAAAACCCACCGAGGTATAAGATCTGCATTCAGAAAGCGAGCCAATTCTGATAATATCTACAGCATTACAGCATTTATCTCGGAATGTTTGCAAGTTTTTGTAGGAGGAAAACTGCGATAGTTGGGTAGTCAAGTAAGGATGAGATCGTAGAATTCGGATATTGTACGGTTGAAAAACTTGAAATAATTGTTTGCTTTATGGCAACTAGAGAAAAACTAAATCAATATAGGTAACTAACTAGGTAGATATGACCTTGAAGTTATTTGAGATGGGGAGTTATTGTTGTCTCTGTCACCACGCGTGGATGCCATGGCCATGTGTAAGGCCACATGAGTAAATTACGGATATTTACTCATGTGGTAAGGTCGTGATACAAATGCCAGTAAAAAGCATGCCAGGCGGAAGTACGTGGCATACTAATAATGATAAGTAAGAAGCATGACAGTTATTAGAAACGTTTTGTGAATGTATCAGTTTAAAACTACCAAACGGAAGCTTGTAAGTTCGTAGTTTCCCTCCCCGCTACTCCCGGGGAACACACGCATACGAATAATCAAATGGCTTGCGATCTACTCGCATACTATTAAAACGCTTGTTTCTGACTTGCAAAATCTAAATACACATGCCAGTAGCACGCATTTGCAAGGCACTGGTATGCTCTGTGCGAGTAACACGCATGTGTATCACGGCCCTTAGTGATGTGATTAACACAGTAGCATGTTCCTTTCCAATTTCAACTTCTAAGCTCTAATAACTTAGTAATTTCTCTAGATAATTTGATTTTGATTTCACAGATCGATTTTTAGCATCTGCAATTTTGTATTTATGCAATGATATCTATTACAAAGAATTAAATATTTCATTATTTAAACGCGCCGTGTTTTAATTTATGCAGTACCTTGATTTGTGTAGTTCTAAATTTGGCTTTGGCATTAATAAAATAAATAAACGTTTTTAACCCAAATCATTGAACACAAAAATCGCTGGGTTTTAAATAGGCAATTAAAATACTCGGGATTTTCATAACTTTCTATAATATGATCTATTCACTTATATCATACCACACTAAAAATAGATTTTATACATTTCAAAATCCCGCAATCCCTTAGACATATCCATATTAACATATACATATGAGTTCGTTGACCCGAAATGGCACTCCCTATTCCTATTAGTAAATATATTGAAAAGATAAACTTAAAAAAATAAATCGGACATACAAATAAGAATAAGACGTCAAACATAAATTCACAATTTTATGAAACTGCCTATTATGTAATTGTGTCTCCTCGCATAGTGGACCATTGGTTGAAAATAATACGTTGTGCCTCTAAATGTACATTGATTAAAATAGCATATCTATGGTCGTGCCTCTAAACCACCAATGTTTGTTATCCGTGTCCACGTATAACGTTACTCAAACATAGAACAATTCAATGGTAGCAGACATTGAACGCGCCGTAACAAGCTCTCGTGCATGATCGCCCACTCCATGTCATACTCAGCTTAGGCCACTCATACTCATACACACTCATACTTAGTTGCTTATAAGTAGTTAGTTGTCGCTAAACCCTGTACTATAAAAAGTGCGATTACTATATCTTATCATTAATAGAATATCCTTCCAAAAAATATAAGAATATTACAGTATAGCAAAAGCTGTTTAATTATGTGTGTTGAAATCTATAATAAAATTCCCGTTGATATAAAAAACAAAATAATTCCTTATTTAAAAAATATACAGTTGGCTTCTTATTTGTAACTTTTATAAATAGTAAGGAATTTCTTGAACAAAAATGTGAAAAATAATTTTATTATGTTCTCCTTTACAATTCATTAATTACATTTATGACGATTTAGAGAGATGTTATTATGCTTTTTTCATAGAAAAAGGCGGCAGACAAACATATAGTCCACCTGATGGTAAATGGATACTGTCGTCCATAGAAATCCGCGATATATGCCAACATCAGTCCAAAATGACAATTGTTGGCACGCCCCCAGATGCGCTGCCTACCTTTGCAAATCTGGCATATCTCACTCACTACCGAAACACGTACGTACATTGGGTAAATACGATAAAGTAGGAAATGCAGGACATTTCAAGTTTCAAGGGGTAAGTAACGTGGCCAGTCGAGTGCGCCCAGCGGCTGTGGGAATGCAGCATGCACTTTCCCCCTACAATGCTTCGTCCACCTGATGCTTATTATGTATATATATTATGTTATAAATTATTTTTGTAGATATTTTAGCATATTATATTTGCATGGCGAATGCATGCATGTGGTCAATGACCAACAATGACATCTGTAATAGACCGTGTTTGACGCATTATTATTATTATGTTCCGTTTCTCGACCTCTTGGGTCAGTATTTTCCGTTCCTTCCCTTATTATTATTATTAAACAGACCGAAATGTAGCTACAACAATATCTGTGTTCATATGCAAATCGCTTAAACGATTGTGGATCGAAAACAAGTTAGTTGAATGAGCAATTTAGTTGCTTGTGAAATAGCCGAGCGACGCGACGTTATCATAATTTTTTATAGCACCTAGCATTTTACTGTGGCTTCGGCCGCTGGGGAACAATCCCTAAATCAATTTGTCGGTGTATGTCTAAATGATTTCCTTATATTAAGTTCCTAGAATATCATCGTCACCGTCATCGGCCCTTTTATTATCTATTGCTGGACATGGAACTCATGTACATTCAAATTCAAATTATTTATTTGCTACTCCCCTACAAACTGATATATTCAATTTGTCGACTTTGGTGGTTAAAAACTCGTGAAACAAAATCCTTAGTAAATGAATTCTTGAAATTTCATGTAACTGAAATTGATCGATAATTATTATCAGGAATTGGATAACTAAGGCAAATATGTTTCGTTTTGCAAATTCATATTTAAACATTAAATCAGTATTAATAGTCATGTTTTCTGTATCATTGAATTTATAATTGTCACAATATCGCTGTTAATGAATGCGCAATCACGTCCATTTACAATATTACAATGTACCTACGTTAATGTATAAATTGATTCGCAATTAATCTGTTTGGGGGTCACTTTAGGTGCGTGCGCAGTAGTGCTATGGGGAAGTGAGGCAGAGTACGGCAGCTACACATATGTAGTAATAACTGCATAATAATGATAGGGGGAGAGTGCATGGTGCATTTCCACAGACGCTGGGCGTACCTACTCGACTGGCCACGTTACTCCTCTCTCACAGAAGATTACCTTGAAATGTACTGCATTTCCTACTTTATCGTATTTCGCCAATGTATGTTCGTGTTTCGATAGTGAATGAGATATGCCAGAGCCCATTCCCATCATATTCTATCCCTCCCGATTTTCCCAACTCTTTTTCCTAATCCATTCCTTAATCTGTATAGTTTAATAATTGCGATGATAAAGAAGGCGGGTAGATAATAATTATACGTCACCACAAAAACATTTTCACAAACGCGGATACGTTAATTAATTAAATGAGAAACAGGTTCCGAATGGTTATCATGAAATTACCCAATTGAATTACCCAATTACCCAAGGGTTTCCAACTACACTTTTGTCTACAATCAATGATTTTCACAATGTGTGTACATCAAGAATGTGTTCGATGATTGTTCGTTTGGTGATAAATGACAATGGAAGTCCACGAAAGTTTGATAACGCGCGCGACACCATCCGGGAATAACTTTTAAATCAAAGTGATATGGACCATCTCGATGTCACGTGTTAAGCACATAACAGAATTGGACTGGGTTTTTATCTGTCCTTTCTATATTATTTACTGATCTGTGGTTAACGAAAGTTATTAATGAAATTGATAGTAAATTTTTGTCTCTTCAACAGTTCGAGAACTTTTACAATGTCACCGTCACGCTTCCTCTTATCTAAACAAAACGCCAAAGTTAATTTTAACGATTACTACAAGTTCATTAATTTACCAGCAAGCGCAATCTTAAAACAAAAAATCGACAAAGAGGGCGAATTTAATCTTGAAAAAATCGCGAAGTTCCTCAAGGCTCCGGTCTTGGCCTTCTCCTTTTAAACTCGAAAATTGTTCAATTAAGTATTTTTTATCTCGATTCTAAAATTACGCCGGCAGCCGACGGAGTTCTGTTTGTTTTCCTAAAAGTTTGTTTGTTTTGTGGAATCAATTTGCTTCGCGCTTTATTCTACAATCTTTACTGGAAGTGCTGATGTTAGACAATTAGTTTGAATTTTGTATTATACGAATTGTTATAATTTATGACTTTTCAAAAAAATTATTGTAATTTGCTTTCTATGTATAACATTTATTTTATTAAATACCTTTTAGCAATATTTCTAAATTATGTAAGTTTTGACTTAACGAGCTCTTTAAAAGGCCTCAAGCCTAAAAGAGCTCTCTTTAAAATAATAATTATTGGCCTTTGACTTACCTTTGATTTTGTTAAGCCAAGACGCACTTGATTGGTCAAATTATCACTGGCTCGACGATGAAGGAAAGTATCGTAAGGAAAACCATGACTGTAAATTAAAAATTAATCTGTGCATAGCTATCCGGCAGCTCGTGTTGGGCCCGCGTATTGAATTATAGAAAGGAATCATCTCGGTGAAGTTTAAGTTCTGCATTAGAGTGTTTTATAGACTGATATCGATCACTTTTATGAATATACATTTTTTCCCTTAAAATTAATTTTGCTTTCAACTGCAAATGATAAAAATATAGAAAAAGACAACACTGAAGCGCTGAAAATTCTTGATGGGTACTTTAATAATGCTTCGATTACACTTTATTGCCTTTCCAATATTGAAGTCAGTCCAATATTTGCAGTTGCTAATATACTATATGTTTCGTTTCTCGACCTCTTGGGTCGATATTTTCCTTTACTTCCACCCTCGTCCCTCAAGGAAGAGAAGGTTCGGCTCTCCCAATTTCTTCACCAAAAAACTATTGAAACTATCGCCACCGTATGTATTGATTTTTGGATTATTTTGATATCTTTCTATAAATAATCGTTCAAATCTGTTTATGTATCCTATTCCTTCTGATTGAGCTTTAAAGTAGCAAAACATAAGTTCGTGTAGTTCTTCTTGGGACCACTTTCTTCATGCATCTTCATTATTAATATTTGTGTTCGGTTCCAATGCACGGGCTGAAACTGTGGGTACATTCCTGCTCTACAAGGTGTCATCGACATGACTACAATGATCGGTTGTGGCATTCTTGGGATCCCGCTCCTGCCCGCCTGTTCAGCAGGGACCCACTGACGGTTTCCGTGCTGCCACACCCAGCGTCAGCTCCAGACGTGCCTCGACGATCGCCCTGGGTAGCGGCCTTATACGTGTATTTCTTAATTGTTTTCTCATGTTTATTCATGATTGCCGTTGCTCCGTTGGTCATTGGTGAGTAATAAAATTGGCAATGTCCGCTCCTCACGTTGGCAAAGATGATCATGCATGGACGTAGAGTTATACTTGTTATTATATTATATTCCCACTAATATTATAAATGCGAAAGTTCTGATGTTTGAATATTTGGATGTTTGTTACTTAAACACGTCGAAACGGCTAAACCGATTTCATTGAAACTTGACAAATAGATATATTGTAATCCGGACCAAGGCTTATAGGCTACTATAAGCGAACAAAGTCGCGGGCAAAAGCTAGTTGGGTCATATAAGAGATTTGTTTTATGCTTGTATATTTTCTAGCTTGAAAAATAATCTTTGAGAAATAACCACTAGTTTAAAGCCAGAAAATTTCACATCGAACTTTATACTCGTATGTATTGTTTCTTATTTAGTTAGAACTGTAAACTATATTCGCGACGTGAAACAATCTCCAGTGAAGTTTGTTTACTTCCATTAAAATTGTTTTATTTTACTTTATAGCAGAGAGTCACGTTTCAATCAGAAGGGATTAGTTACGTTTTGATACAATTCTAAAGGGTTCGTGTTTATTCAGGAAATTGGGAATATAATATCTGAAGTTCCATTAATAAATGATCCTTTGCTTAATACAAGTAATTAAGGCTAAAATCATGATAATGATAACGAAGTAAATACTTTCAGTATTATTTATAAATGTGAATTTATGATTCCATCTGAAAATGGTTGATTTGAAAGAACCGATTTTTATTCGGCTGTGGTAAATAACTTAGAAACAAGAAGTGGGACATTATGACGAACAAAAATTTCGCTATTTAGTCTTAGCGGAAGAAACTTTGTAGGACGAACTGAATTGCCCAATCCACTGACTGAGTGATTCGAAGTGGATCTTGCCCAAAATTACTTATTGGTGCGTGTATCACAACATTTTTTTTAATTAGCTTATATTTGTGTACTACTTTTGGACAAAGGAGTACCCTCTTTCATACCAGACCGCTTTGCTTTAGTGAACATTTAGACCAGGAAAAATCTATGTCATTATTGTGCTTTCCTTTTCTATAAATGAAGGGAATAATGATGATAAGATGATGATAGGTGATTATAGCCTAGGGGTGTCTATACTCGGCTCACATTCGTTGTGACCGTGAGTTCAAAGGCCGAGGCCCGTACCACAGAGTTTCTACTTAAGTACGGAGTTTTAAATAATGCCACTTCCTAGGCGGTGAGAAAACATCGTAAAAAAAACTGGAGTATGTGATTAACCAATCTGGACTAGGCCCGCATGGTGGATTACGGCCCGAAACCCCCCCCGCCCCCGCCCCCGGGGCTTTTATTAAGGGAGGCCTGCAAACTGCAGTGGGATCTTATAGGCTGAAACCAGTTTTTTTGTAGAATAAAGGCGGCAGATGAACATACAGTCCACCTGATTGTAAGTGGATACTGTCGTCCATTGACATCCGTGATACATGTCAATATCAGTCCAGAATGACGAACATTGGCACGCCTCCAGATGCGCTGCCTACCTTTGCAGATTAAGGAATGGATTGGAAAAATGCGGAGGGATAGGATGGAATGGGAATGGGCTCTGGCATATCTCACTCACTACGGAAACAAGTACGTATACTGAGAAAATACGATAAAGTAAGAAATGCAGTACATTTCAAGGTCAAGGTAGCAGAAGTGAGAGAGGGGTAACGTGGCCAGTCGAGTGCGCCCAGCGACTGTGGGATTGCAACGTGCACTCTCCCCCTACAATGTTGATACATTGTAGTACAAGTACAAGCACAAAGATAATGAGAATGTTTAATGATATGAAGTGAAATACATAAAGAGTTTGTAGTCGTTACCTTTAATGAAATAAAATTAATTAGCTGGTTTATGTTGTAAGATCACGGTTCTGCTTTATCATCAAATTATCCTCCATTCGGTTTCAATGTTATCCTCTTTCCGCGAATTTTCTTTAAAAACAGGTTTCTCATTTGCATAAAACTTCCTTTCTTCTCGACTTGTTATCTTCGAAGTGCTTCAATTAAATATGAATGAAATATGTATATTTCTCAATAATTGCTTTTATAAATTTGAACAATTGTAGAAATGAGTACTGAGAAAATGTACCTTAACGAAAACATATATAAATGTTGAGATTTTTCTGAAATATTCTGTCATTTTGTGTTTATTTTTTATCTAAATCAGATGTGAAGCAAGAAGTGTCCAGATCACGGTTTCTAGTTTCCGAGATACATACATTTTTCTGTAGTTGTGTGAAAAATGACATTTATTGATTTGAATTGAATATTATTCACAATTTCTTTCCAGAAACGTTTTATATTAAAAAGTTACATTTTATATTATATTTCTAACTCACATACTCGTAATGTTCAGTGAAAGTTTTTCAGAATGTTTTGAAATTTTAAGTAGAAAATCTTAACCAAAATCAATAAGTTCATACCGACAATAAAGTCTCTTTGCTCTGATAACGCAATTAATATACTTAGTTTAGTTGTAATCTGTACACTTTAGTTTTTCAATAACATTTGTTATGAATCAATAAAATTAATTTATTGCCCATTGAATATTTAAAAAAGCCAATGAAGGAGTAGACGTTCTACTATTCAGATCTGAAAAACTAATTGAAAAAAAAACTATACATACAAAAATAGATGTCCTGACCGAGTGACGGATTCGTCATCGCCGGGCCGAAACCGCTGAAGCTACTGACATGGAAATTTGCACAGTAGATAGATTTTATGACATACGTATCCACTAAGCACCGAATTTTAGAAATTTTACTGGAAATTTAAGGGAGAATATTTTTTATGTAAAATCTATATCTCAAGAACAATTTAAGTTAAAGACATGAAAATTAGCATATAGACTTCTTATTTAAAATAATTAGATATGTGTATAACCGTTATTTAATATTTGACTTGTCGGTTTACGAAGCAAAATCTATATGACTTATTGATTAAAATAGTTAAAAACGTGTATTAGCATATTGGCATGGAAGCCAGATTGTTAAGGTTTTTTTTTTTATGTACGAAGGTGGCAGACGAGCATACAGTAAGTGGCTGATGGTAAGTGGTAAATGGGTAAGTGGTCTAAATGATAATGTGTACAATGTCACTTTGCAATGAAATGATCTATAAATATATATAAAATTATTATACATGATATAAATTATAAATGTTATAATTTTTTTTTGTAGACGAAGAACGCGGCTGACGAGCATACAGTCCCGCTGATGGTAAGTGTTTACTGTCGCCCATAGACATCCGCGATACATGCCAACATTATTTCAAAATGACAAACGTTGGCACGCCCCCGGATGCGCTGTCTACCTTTGGAGACATAGGAATGGATTTGGAGAAAGGGTTGGGAAAATAATGGCGAAGTATAGGATGGGAATGGGATCTGGCACATCTCACTCACTACCGAAACACGTACGTACATTAGGGAAATAAGATAAAAATAAGATGGAAATGCAGTACACTTCAAGGTAGTCTTTTGTGAGAGAGGGAACGTGGCCAGTCGAGCGTACCGGGTGTTTGACCATTACAAATATCTTTCTATACATACAAAGGGAAATGTCCTGTCTGGCTGATTGACTTTTTTTACGAAGTAGACTTCTCGAAATTCAACCCCCAAAGGGTGAAACGGGGTGTATTATATTATAAATCCGAGTTGGTTTCTTTGTCTGTTGGTTTGTTATGTCTTCAGGACTAAATTACTGCACCGATTTCAATGAAATTCTGGCTAAGAGGTAGTCTGAAATCCGGAAAAGGATATGTACACATGTACAATGTAACAATGTAATGTAACACCTTTACATATGTAATATGTAAAGGATATGTACACACCCATGCGGGTGAAGCCGCGAGAAAAAGCTAGTCATAAATATAAAGATATGTTTTTGCTACTTGTAATACGTACGAATATAAACATTTCAAAGCAAACAATATTTAGGAGCATAAATAAACTCGCGGAAACCGCCTCGAGCGACGGCCTAGTTCCTACAGGGGATTTAAACACCAGGGTAATTGGGAAGTACCCAAAAGTTTTATTAGGCGGTTCGAGCTGTGTATGCTGTTGTAAGTGTACGTAAATGAGCCGGAATTGTGGGGTCAAATGTTGTGTTAATTACAACTTAAACACGCTTCACGCAGTGATTTATTTGTATTTTTTGTCGTATATTGCGGCCACCGCCACAGATCCATGGCAGTTAATGTTCTTGAGTCATTGTGTTCCGAAAGCAAGTATCTGTCTGGCATAGGTTATAGGCGTTCAACACAAGTATTTTTCAAGGCATAGTAAACCGACTTATGTGTTCTCTATAATCTTATGTTAAGATTATAAAAAGAAATAAAAAAGTTAGATAAAAAAGAATATAATCACGTGTATAATCACTCATTATGATCTCGACTGTTTGTTCGCGATAGTGATGATGATAAAATAGTCAAGTGATTCACGATGTTTATAAATATTATCCGCACATAGCCACCTCAGTATTTATCATAACATTGCGAACAACGGTCTTACAATGAGTTTAGAAAACAAAATCGCTATCGTAACTGGTGCGAGTTCAGGTATTGGGGCTGCTATAGCAATACTCTTCGCTAAGAACGGTGCTTCAGTGGCGATTGTTGGAAGAAACGAGAAGAAACTTGCAAATGTCCTGAAGGAATGCGAAAAGAGCGGCAAAAAGCATTTGGTAATCACGGCAGATCTGACGAACGAGAACGAAGCGACGACTGTGGTCAAGAAGACGATTGAAAAATATGGAAGGCTGGATATCTTAGTGAACAACGCAGGAATACAACGATATGGTTTTATTTTGAATGGTGACTTTATGGATGCTTATAATGAAACATTTAATACTAATCTTAAAGCTGTTATGCTGATAACGACTTTAGCTGCTCCTTATCTAGTTGAAACTAAGGGCAACATTATCAATATATCCAGTGTTGCTTCTCTTATACCTGCCATGGGTGACTTCCTAATGTATGCTGTCGCCAAGGCTGCTTTGGATCATTTTACTCGTGGAGCAGCAGGTCAATTGGCTCCTAAAGGAGTGAGAGTGAACAGTGTCAATCCGGGCCCTGTTAGAACCGATATCTTGCTAAATTCTGGTAAGCACAGTAGTATAGATGAGTGGGGTAATTTTAATAGCATTGTTCCGTTGGCCAGAGTAGCAGAGTCTGAGGAAATAGCAGATCTGGTGCTGTTCTTGGCAAGTGACAAGGCTAAGAACATAACTGGATCTATTGTAGTTAGTGACGGTGGATATCTCTGTAAATAGTCCGAATAATAAATTTTGTAAGATTAAAAGTTATTAAGAAATCTGTAGTTCATAGATTTAAAAGAAAATCATGTTCAATACATTAAAAAAATATTTACAACTTAAAAATGACTTTTATTAAGCCATATAATTTATCCTTTTTTTAAATGACATTAGAGTTAATGGCCAATGACAGGATTTCCTGTGTCGATGACAGGTTGTTCAGTATCGAGAATAGAATCGATTCGACTAGTTTTTTTTTCATAATTTATTTATTTCTATTATATCTTTTATTCGACCGACCGATTGGCGCAGTTAGTAGTGACCTCGGTCGGACATACATTTGTTTAAAAAAATGAGACTGGTTCCGGTGTGATTGTGTGTCTTTGTATGTGTCTCTGGACCCACGACACAGGGAATCTAGTTTTTCGCTAGAGCGGTTTTATTTATGATTTATATTAAGAACTTATCAATTTTGACATTGAGTTGTTCTTCACCTTGATATCCATTTTTCTTATTATTTATCTAAGTAAGCCATTTTTCATGAGGGTTCAAGAACCGGACGTTTGAATTTATTCGTGGGGTATTTAAAGCATTCGTACTAAACGGAACGTTCGTACGACTACATATATTTTTGTCTTCGTAAACAATTTTCTACTATGATTTTAAGGTTCATTTTTGCTTGCTCTAACAGAATGAACAGATTTGTTCTGCAATGTCATAGTTCCGGTTGGCTCTACCTAACTTCTTGGTGAACAAGTTGATAATGAGTGCTCAATCGGGCGACATGCAACATGTTACTATCCCGAAATGTAATGTATAAAATGCATAAAAAAATTGTGTTCATAAATAATGAACCGACAATATAATAAGCACTCGTTCTTTAAAAACACAAATATTTGTGTATATTGTAGCTTATATTACGGGCCTGTCACTTGAGCCGTGTTTACAGTGAATAAAGATGTTGCAAATGAATATCGCCTTCTCCTCTACACGTTTACTGTCCACACAAGAGTTTCACGGACACTCCGTACTCAGCAGAACACCATACACCATGTGTAAAAATTAACATTAAAAACCGTGTGTTGCCCAGGAAAATTTTGAAGTAGAATGCCAAGGTCAAATTTTTCATCGTGACATCGTTGAATTACTAATTTTAGGCTACAAGGCTACAAAATAATCTTGTCTTATCGCATGATAAGACAAGATTATTTTAAATTTAAATTAAATTCCATTTAAATTTTTCACTGTCATGGTTTCGTAGCAGTGAAAGTTAAAAAAAATATAATTAATATAAAAATCAGTGTGCCGTGTGTTGTCGGCCGGCTACTATATAGAATAGGAGCACCGCATCTGTTCCCGCGGGTGTCGTAAAGAGCGACTAAGGGAGAACAAAGCGGATATGAATGTCCAGCAATGGACACTGAAAGGACTGGTTACATTGCATTGTATTATATAAGAATCAGTACCAAAGAGTTAAACAGTTAAACTAATAGATATCGCTTTTAAGATCCTTTGAATGATATCTTACTTGACTCTAATAAGTGTAAGAATTAATTTTTCATTTCTCATACTCTGAAAGTAGACTCATACTCTGATTATCTAAGAAGTGGGCTGAAAGTGATACGTTTAAGCTCTAGGGCCGAAAAGTAGTTTAAAAAAAAATAGACAATAAATCTTAGTTACACTGGGCAACGGCAGAAACCTATACGCCACACTTCGATTAATACTATATAATTCTTAACTTTGTAGAATTTTTGTTTGTGATGTTATTTAAGACACCGATTAAACCGCGTCAAAATTAATTTAGATAGGTCATTGACATAAATTAGAAATAATCTATAATAATAAGTTCTTTTTATCAAGTTAGCAATAAGTACTACTCAAAAAGACTGGCTGGCATTATGGCGCTTGAAAAATGTTGCACGTAAAAAAGAAAAAAAAAAGGCGGGAAAGCGTGATTAATGCAAATTCTTGGGAAGTTGAAGTAATATTTGTTGCATATATGGCTTGTGAAATGGATGTATTGAAGAGCCGAAGGCCCAGTCGCGAAACTTTGCCCTGATAAAATGATGATAAAAACGAAGATAACCTTGTGATAATATACAATTGTGCCGTCTCACTGGTGCCTTATCATTGATCGTGACATCGCAAAGAACATGCTTGCAATGACTTAAAATATTGGAGATACTGTTTCACTCCTCAGGTATTGGATTGTGGGGATATTCGAAAAAAAAACACGTATTAAAGGAATGTGAGAATCATTATTTAAAGAAGAAAATCTAACGATAGAGGATCTGTCAAAAGATAATGAAGCAAACACGTGGTCAATTGTTAGACATTTTGTATTTAAGAGCGTTTCACATTGTCGTCAGAAAACATCAATTTCAAATAATATATAACATAAAATATCCTAAATATGTGAGATACATTCTCGCCTGTTTAAAACGTAGAGAACGCACACTGGTCAGCGAACACCATTACAATGCATTGTTTATTCTTTTCTAAACTTCACAAATATTGACATCTTTACATTATCACATACAACGTATAAAAACAAGTATTAACTGCATTACTCATCCAATAGTGGAGATATTGATGAGCTGCTGTTTCTAAAGTAGCGATGGTTTTGTAGGATATAGTGATAATAATAAATAACTAACGGTCTGACATTTCCTCTTTTCCGTAATCGTTTTAGTTCTTCAATATATCCTTCCAAATTTACGTTTAGAATATCGTGAAATGTGCAAGTTATACGGTTATTCAGATGGTATTCCTTTTCCCATCCATATTCTTAAAACCCATAAGTTTGGAAGTTCCAGTTTGAATATTGCCTTATTTTTAATTTGTAGTTCTAAAATTTCCTATATCAATACCTATGCTAATTTTGCATTCAAATTTTGTGTTTATGTTCGCCGTTTCAGCATATAATATCGCTTGGTCTGTGATTAGATTGTTTGTTTGACGATTGCAATCAGTTTCAAAATCCAACACTGCATTTTGGATTTCTTGTTTGATTAAAGGTTTTAGTTCAATACTGATACCAGCCTTTATTTCTGATATAATGGAACATTTATTTTTTTCTAGTTTCAGATCTAGCAGTTTGTTGATTTGATCAAGGGTTATTATTATTCCTGCGGTTCGCTTCTGTGTTTTATCGGACGAGTTAGAGGGTGTGGATGAGGGTGATATTAATGTATCACTCAATATACTGCGATCTTCTACGAGTTGGTCATTTATAGATGTTTCGTTGAAGTCCTGATAAGACTATCAATAAGTCTAAGACTAAGATAAGACTAAGACTATCCGTTTGTGTTATTTTTGGTTGCGGTTCCTTCCTCAGTGTCCGTGTACCACGGTACGTATGGGTGTATTTGTGTTGTCCCTCTTTTGTCGTATATTGCGGCATCCGAAACAGATCCATGGCAGTTAATGTTCTTGAGTCATTGTGAGTCATTTTATTCCGAAAGGGTACTTCTGATACATATGCACGAAGTAGCGCACGTGAGGAAGTATCTGTCTGGCATAGGTTATAGGCATTCGGCACAAGTTTTTTTCTAAGACATAGTAAACCGGCTTATGTTAAGATTATAGAAAAAAATCTTAAGTTAAACATATATCTTACAGCAATATATGTATAATAAATATATCACGTGTATAATCACTCAATAAGATCTTGACTGTTTGTTCGTGATGGTGAGGATGATAAAATAGTCACGTGATTCTCGATGTTTCTAAATATTATTCGCACGTAGTCATCTCAGTATTTATCATAACATTGCGAACAACGGTCTTATAATGAGTTTAGAAAACAAAATCGCTGTCGTTACTGGTGCTAGTTCAGGTATTGGGGCTGCTGTAGCAATACTCTTCGCTAAGAAAGGTGCTTCAGTGGCGATTGTTGGAAGAAACGAGAAGAAACTTGCAAATGTCTTGAAGGAATGCGAAAATAGCGGCAAAAAGCATTTGGTAATCACGGCAGATCTGACGAACGACAACGAAGCGACGACTGTGGTCAAGAAGACGATTGAAAAATATGGAAGGCTGGATATCTTAGTCAACAACGCAGGAATACAACGATATGGTTTTATTTTGAATGGTGACTTTATGGATGCATATAATGAAACATTCAATACTAATCTTAGAGCTTTTATGCTGATAACTACTTTAGCTGCTCCTTACCTAGTTGAAAGTAAAGGTAACATCATCAATATATCTAGTATTGCTGCTCTTTTATCTACCATGGGTGACGGCCTAATTTATGCTGTCGCCAAGGCTGCTTTGGATCATTTTACTCGTGGAGCAGCAAGTCAATTGGCGCCTAAAGGAGTGAGAGTGAACAGTGTCAACCCGGGCGCTGTTAGAACCGATATCTTGCTGAATTCGGGTAAGGCAAGCAGTAAAGATGAGTGGGATAATTGGAACAGCACTATTCCGTTGGACAGAGTAGCAGAACCTGAGGAAATAACAGATTTGGTGCTGTTCTTGGCAAGTGACAAGGCTAAGAGCATAACTGGATCTATTGTAATTAGTGACGGTGGATATCTCTGTAAATAGCCCGAATAATAAATTTTGTAAATTTAAAAATTATTAAGAAATTTGCAGTTCATAGATTTAAAAAATCATGTTCATTAGATTAAAAAAATATTTACAATTAAAAATGATTTTTATTAATTCAAGCCATATTATTATACTTTTTTAAAATGACATTAGACTTAATGGCTAATGACAGGATTTCCAGTTGCTCGCAAACTTGGCCTGATAAAATGATGATAAAAACAAAGATAACATTGTGGTAATATGCAATTGTGCCGTCTCACTGGTGCCTTATCATTGATCGTGACATGGCAAAGAACATGCTTGCAATGACTTAAAATATTGGAGATACTGTTACACTCCTCAGGTATTGGATTGTATATTCGTAAAAAACCGCAAAAAATAAAGCGTAATAAAGGAATGTGAGAATCATTATTTAAGAAAGAAAATCTAACGATAGAGGATCTGTCAAAAGATAATGAAGCAAATACGTGGTCAATTGTTAGACATTTTGTATTTAAGAGCGTTTTTCATTGTCGTCAGTAAACATCAATTTCACATAATAATATCCTAAATATGTGAGATATATCCTTGCCGTTTGTTAATGTTTAAAATGTATAGAAAGCACGCTGGTCAGCGAACACCATTGCAACGCATTGTTAATTCTTAAAACAACTTCACAAATATTGACATCTTTACATTATGACATGCAACGTATAAAAACAAGTATTAACTGCATTAATAGTACATTAGCCTGATTGGACGAAAAACTGACCTGCTGACAGGACAAATCGTCCGGACAATCTAATGAAATGTAAATGCCCAAGATCGATGGATTGTCATGGCCGATCCGACTGTAACTCGCGCTTCATGAATAAGCATACTCGCGTGATGTACTCGTATGGTTCGGCTAGCCTCAATTGTGTGACAACAAGGGATTTTTGGAAAATCCACTTAGGTCACTACATGTAACCTACCTATCTTGGAAGGTAAAAAGATATGTGGATACGTCGTATTAACATAATAGACAAAGAGTAAACGGATTATTTTCTTCTTAATTTTTTTTTATGGACGAATTCGGCTGACGAATACAGTCCACCTGATGGTAAGTAGATACTGTCGTCCATAGACATCCGCGATATATCCCAACATTAGTAACAAATGACAAACGTTGGCATGACCTCGGATACTCTGCCTACCTTTGGAGATATAGGAATGGATTAGGAGAAAGGGTTGAGAAAATAGGGAGGGATAGGATGGGAATGGGCTCTGGCACATCTCACTCACCACCGAAACACGTACGTACATTAGGGAAATAAGATAAAGTGGGAAATGCAATACATTTCAAGGTAGTCTTCTGTGAGAGCGGGGTAACGTGGCCAGTCGAGCGCGCCCAGCGGCTGTTGGATTGCAGCGTGCACTTTTCATGCGTGCACACTTTGGCACATTTCGAATCAAAAACGTTTCCAATGTGCTAATTGAAGTAATTGGGATTGCTTATGTTTCATTCTACCTATCTGTGTTACTTATCTGTAGACAAAATTATGTGGAATTATAGAAATATTCATATTAATTAATCTCTTCTAAAGTGTAAAATTTTGTGTAATTAAGTAAATTAAGTATTACAATTAATTAAGTTTTTTTCTTCAATAAATGAATACTAGGAGGTTTATGCCCTAATCACCACGCTGGATTTAACTGAAGAACGTCGGCGGTTGCGGTTGAATGAGAGGAGCGGCGGACCGTGTGATGTCATTGGTATGGTGGCGGTCATTGGAAGAGGCCTATATCCAGTAGTTCCGATGGTATGGCATAGTCACTACGGGTGGTGGGCTCCGTGCGGCTTAATACTGCAGATTTAATACGACGTTAACCTTCGCTGCCCTGTTAAAGATACTTTCCCTGCTTAATCCATGCAGTTACCTTCGCAATAATTTTCTAATTAATTTGAAATATTTTTATAAGAATTTGTTTTCCGTTCCAGTTATCGGATAAATCCTAAAAATATTCAGTTTAGAAACAGTCAATATCCTAATATTTTCTTAGGTTTTCGCGATTACTATACATAGCAATTAAACAACTTTGAACGGTTTAAATAGCGTATATTTAACATTATTTTTATCCCGACGTTTCGAACACTTTGCAGTTAACGTGGTCACGGGGTGACTAATTGATTTTATTTGTCACTTGAGTTATTAAGAAATTATTTGATTTTTTTTAATCATAACATTCCCTATGCACGCTGTATTGCATAAGTTGTTTAGTCAATATGCTACTGTACGGTTGGCCCATAGCTACATATATTTATAGCATAGGTACTTAAATATAATAAAGGCCAGAAATGAATGAATTTTGGCACATGGTTAGTGGAATAATACCTACCATTGACGTTCATTATTTTGAAGTCAGATATAAAGTGCCTAGAGCTCATCTTAATTTCTGCATTAACCCTTTGTAGGGTATTATCGACTGCTCGTGTTTTTTGTTACGAGCATGGTAAGAGGTTACTGGCCATCCACGACACATGTCAACATCAGTCAACATCAGTCTTAGTAGCTACTTCCCGAGAGAAATCGAACACAACAAACTAGTTTCCCAAAAACCCTTTCTCTAGCGAATGTTGCAGATCAAGTTAAAATACATACAAGATACAAAGTTATCCAATAATTCAAATAGCCAAGTATGCATACTCGTACACATCTGTCTCGGATCGACGCGATAAATCAAAACTTTGGCGTACGACTTGCTATCAGTGACAGATGAGAAATACATTCATGAATGTTACGTAACATTATCTGGCTTGGTTCACTTCGGTCTGTACCCGGCGGGCTGGGTCTTTTTAATTGAAATATCGAAGTGGCGTACACGCCAGCCGCTCTTCGTTAAAATATGTGTGCTATTCGCTGACATAAACGTATTATATAATAAATGACATAATATGACTTACATGTACCTATCAGCCTATAACGTCCCACTGCAGGGCACTGGTACCTCCCCTAGTAAATCACTGGAGGGTTTCGGGGCGTAATTCACCACGCGGGCCCAGTGCGGATTGGTAGAACTCCAGTTTGTTTTTTATTTCTGGACTATTTTATATGACCGCCGACATTGAGACACTTTTAAAATTATAACTATATAATATAATAAAAATAAGGACATAATAATTGTAAGTGTGTAAATATAATAAATCTATACATAGATAAAATGATGATAAAAACGAAGATAACCTTGTGATAATATACAATTGTGCCGTCTCACTGGTGCCTTATCATTGATCGTGACATCGCAAAGAACATGCTTGCAATGGCTTAAAATATTGGAGATACTGTTACACTCCACAGGTATTGGATTGTGGGGTTATTCGAAAAAAAAAACACGTATTAAAGGAATGTAAGAATCATTATTTAAAGAAGAAAATCTAACGATAGAGGATCTGTCAAAAGATAATGAAGCAAACAAGTGGTCAATTGTTAGACATTTTGTATTTAAGAGCGTTTCACATTGTCGTCAGAAAACATCAATTTCAAATAATATAGGACATAAAATATCATAAAATATTCTAATATGTGAGTACTTTAATAATGCTTCGATTACACTTTATTGCCTTTCCAATATTGAAGTCAGTCCAATATTTGCAGTTGCTAATATACTATATGTTTCGTTTCTCGACCTCTTGGGTCGATATTTTCCTTTACTTCCACCCTCGTCCCTCAAGGAAGAGAAGGTTCGGCTCTCCCAATTTCTTCACCAAAAAACTATTGAAACTATCGCCACCGTATGTATTGATTTTTGGATTATTTTGATATCTTTCTATAAATAATCGTTCAAATCTGTTTATGTATCCTATTCCTTCTGATTGAGCTTTAAAGTAGCAAAACATAAGTTCGTGTAGTTCTTCTTGGGACCACTTTCTTCATGCATTTTCATTATTAATATTTGTGATCGGTTCCAATGCACAGGCTGAAACTGTGGGTACATTCCTGCTCTACAAGGTGTCATCGACATGACTACTATGATCAGTTGTGGCATTCTTGGGATCCCGCTCCTGCCCGCCTGTTCAGCAGGGACCCACTGACGGTTTCCGTGCTGCCACACCCAGCGTCAGCTCCAGACGTGCCTCGACGATCGCCCTGGGTAGCGGCCTTATACGTTGTACTTCTTAATTGTTTTCTCATGTTTATTCATGATTGCCGTTGCTCCGTTGGTCATTGGTGAGTAATAAAATTGGCAATGTCCGCTCCTCACGTTGGCAAAGATGATCATGCATGGACGTAGAGTTATACTTGTTATTATATTATATTCCCACTAATATTATAAATGCGAAAGTTCTGATGTTTGAATATTTGGATGTTTGTTACTTAAACACGTCGAAACGGCTAAACCGATTTCATTGAAACTTGACAAATAGATATATTGTAATCCGGACCAAGGCTTATAGGCTACTATAAGCGAACAAAGTCGCGGGCAAAAGCTAGTTGGGTCATATAAGAGATTTGTTTTATGCTTGTATATTTTCTAGCTTGAAAAATAATCTTTGAGAAATAACCACTAGTTTAAAGCCAGAAAATTTCACATCGAACTTTATACTCGTATGTATTGTTTCTTATTTAGTTAGAACTGTAAACTATATTCGCGACGTGAAACAATCTCCAGTGAAGTTTGTTTACTTCCATTAAAATTGTTTTATTTTACTTTATAGCAGAGAGTCACGTTTCAATCAGAAGGGATTAGTTACGTTTTGATACAATTCTAAAGGGTTCGTGTTTATTCAGGAAATTGGGAATATAATATCTGAAGTTCCATTAATAAATGATCCTTTGCTTAATACAAGTAATTAAGGCTAAAATCATGATAATGATAACGAAGTAAATACTTTCAGTATTATTTATAAATGTGAATTTATGATTCCATCTGAAAATGGTTGATTTGAAAGAACCGATTTTTATTCGGCTGTGGTAAATAACTTAGAAACAAGAAGTGGGACATTATGACGAACAAAAATTTCGCTATTTAGTCTTAGCGGAAGAAACTTTGTAGGACGAACTGAATTGCCCAATCCACTGACTGAGTGATTCGAAGTGGATCTTGCCCAAAATTACTTATTGGTGCGTGTATCACAACATTTTTTTTAATTAGCTTATATTTGTGTACTACTTTTGGACAAAGGAGTACCCTCTTTCATACCAGACCGCTTTGCTTTAGTGAACATTTAGACCAGGAAAAATCTATGTCATTATTGTGCTTTCCTTTTCTATAAATGAAGGGAATAATGATGATAAGATGATGATAGGTGATTATAGCCTAGGGGTGTCTATACTCGGCTCACATTCGTTGTGACCGTGAGTTCAAAGGCCGAGGCCCGTACCACAGAGTTTCTACTTAAGTACGTAACCCCCCCCCCCCCCGCCCCCGGGGCTTTTATTAAGGGAGGCCTGCAAACTGCAGTGGGATCTTATAGGCTGAAACCAGTTTTTTTGTAGAATAAAGGCGGCAGATGAAAATACAGTCCACCTGATTGTAAGTGGATACTGTCGTCCATTGACATCCGTGATACATGTCAATATCAGTCCAGAATGACGAACATTGGCACGCCTCCAGATGCGCTGCCTACCTTTGCAGATTAAGGAATGGATTGGAAAAATGCGGAGGGATAGAATGGAATGGGAATGGGCTCTGGCATATCTCACTCACTACGGAAACAAGTACGTATACTGAGAAAATACGATAAAGTAAGAAATGCAGTACATTTCAAGGTCAAGGTAGCAGAAGTGAGAGAGGGGTAACGTGGCCAGTCGAGTGCGCCCAGCGACTGTGGGATTGCAACGTGCACTCTCCCCCTACAATGTTGATACATTGTAGTACAAGTACAAGCACAAAGATAATGAGAATGTTTAATGATATGAAGTGAAATACATAAAGAGTTTGTAGTCGTTACCTTTAATGAAATAAAATTAATTAGCTGGTTTATGTTGTAAGATCACGGTTCTGCTTTATCATCAAATTATCCTCCATTCGGTTTCAATGTTATCCTCTTACCGCGAATTTTCTTTAAAAACAGGTTTCTCATTTGCATAAAACTTCCTTTCTTCTCGACTTGTTATCTTCGAAGTGCTTCAATTAAATATGAATGAAATATGTATATTTCTCAATAATTGCTTTTATAAATTTGAACAATTGTAGAAATGAGTACTGAGAAAATGTACCTTAACGAAAACATATATAAATGTTGAGATTTTTCTGAAATATTCTGTCATTTTGTGTTTATTTTTTATCTAAATCAGATGTGAAGCAAGAAGTGTCCAGATCACGGTTTCTAGTTTCCGAGATACATACATTTTTCTGTAGTTGTGTGAAAAATGACATTTATTGATTTGAATTGAATATTATTCACAATTTCTTTCCAGAAACGTTTTATATTAAAAAGTTACATTTTATATTATATTTCTAACTCACATTCTCGTAATGTTCAGTGAAAGTTTTTCAGAATGTTTTGAAATTTTAAGTAGAAAATCTTAACCAAAATCAATAAGTTCATACCGACAATAAAGTCTCTTTGCTCTGATAACGCAATTAATATACTTAGTTTAGTTGTAATCTGTACACTTTAGTTTTTCAATAACATTTGTTATGAATCTATAAAGTTAATTTATTGCCCATTGAATATTTAAAAAAGCCAATGAAGGAGTAGACGTTCTACTATTCAGATCTGAAAAACTAATTGAAAAAAAAACTATACATACAAAAATAGATGTCCTGACCGAGTGACGGATTCGTCATCGCCGGGCCGAAACCGCTGAAGCTACTGACATGGAAATTTGCACAGTAGATAGATTTTATGACATACGTATCCACTAAGCACAGAATTTTAGAAATTTTACTGGAAATTTAAGGGAGAATATTTTTTATGTAAAATCTATATCTCAAGAACAATTTAAGTTAAAGACATGAAAATTAGCATATAGACTTCTTATTTAAAATAATTAGATATGTGTATAACCGTTATTTAATATTTGACTTGTCGGTTTACGAAGCAAAATCTATATGACTTATTGATTAAAATAGTTAAAAACGTGTATTAGCATATTGGCATGGAAGCCAGATTGTTAAGGTTTTTTTTTTATGTACGAAGGTGGCAGACGAGCATACAGTAAGTGGCTGATGGTAAGTGGTAAATGGGTAAGTGGTCTAAATGATAATGTGTACAATGTCACTTTGCAATGAAATGATCTATAAATATATATAAAATTATTATACATGATATAAATTATAAATGTTATAATTTTTTTTTGTAGACGAAGAACGCGGCTGACGAGCATACAGTCCCGCTGATGGTAAGTGTTTACTGTCGCCCATAGACATCCGCGATACATGCCAACATTATTCCAAAATGACAAACGTTGGCACGCCCCCGGATGCGCTAGTCTACCTTTGGAGACATAGGAATGGATTTGGAGAAAGGGCTGGGAAAATAATGGCGAAGTATAGGATGGGAATGGGATCTGGCACATCTCACTCACTACCGAAACACGTACGTACATTAGGGAAATAAGATAAAAATAAGATGGAAATGCAGTACACTTCAAGGTAGTCTTTTGTGAGAGAGGGAACGTGGCCAGTCGAGCGTACCGGGTGTTTGACCATTACAAATATCTTTCTATACATACAAAGGGAAATGTCCTGTCTGGCTGATTGACTTTTTTTACGAAGTAGACTTCTCGAAATTCAACCCCCAAAGGGTGAAACGGGGTGTATTATATTATAAATCCGAGTTGGTTTCTTTGTCTGTTGGTTTGTTATGTCTTCAGGACTAAATTACTGCACCGATTTCAATGAAATTCTGGCTAAGAGGTAGTCTGAAATCCGGAAAAGGATATGTACACATGTACAATGTAACAATGTAATGTAACACCTTTACATATGTAATATGTAAAGGATATGTACACACCCATGCGGGTGAAGCCGCGAGAAAAAGCTAGTCATAAATATAAAGATATGTTTTTGCTACTTGTAATACGTACGAATATAAACATTTCAAAGCAAACAATATTTAGGAGCATAAATAAACTCGCTGAAACCGCCTCGAGCGACGGCCTAGTTCCTACAGGGGATTTAAACACCAGGGTAATTGGGAAGTACCCAAAAGTTTTATTAGGCGGTTCGAGCTGTGTATGCTGTTGTAAGTGTACGTAAATGAGCCGGAATTGTGGGGTCAAATGTTGTGTTAATTACAACTTAAACACGCTTCACGCAGTGATTTATTTGTATTTTTTGTCGTATATTGCGGCCACCGCCACAGATCCATGGCAGTTAATGTTCTTGAGTCATTGTGTTCCGAAAGCGTACATCTGGTACATATGCACAAAGTAGCGCACGTGAGCAAGTATCTGTCTGGCATAGGTTATAAGCATTCAACACAAGTATTTTTCAAGGCATAGTAAACCGACTTATGTGTTCTCTATAATCTTATGTTAAGATTATAAAAAAAAATAAAAAAGTTAGATAAAAAAGAATATAATCACGTGTATAATCACTCATTATGATCTCGACTGTTTGTTCGCGATAGTGATGATGATAAAATAGTCAAGTGATTCACGATGTTTATAAATATTATCCGCACATAGCCACCTCAGTATTTATCATAACATTGCGAACAACGGTCTTACAATGAGTTTAGAAAACAAAATCGCTATCGTAACTGGTGCGAGTTCAGGTATTGGGGCTGCTATAGCAATACTCTTCGCTAAGAACGGTGCTTCAGTGGCGATTGTTGGAAGAAACGAGAAGAAACTTGCAAATGTCCTGAAGGAATGCGAAAAGAGCGGCAAAAAGCATTTGGTAATCACGGCAGATCTGACGAACGAGAACGAAGCGACGACTGTGGTCAAGAAGACGATTGAAAAATATGGAAGGCTGGATATCTTAGTGAACAACGCAGGAATACAACGATATGGTTTTATTTTGAATGGTGACTTTATGGATGCTTATAATGAAACATTTAATACTAATCTTAAAGCTGTTATGCTGATAACGACTTTAGCTGCTCCTTATCTAGTTGAAACTAAGGGCAACATTATCAATATATCCAGTGTTGCTGCTCTTATACCTGCCATGGGTGACTCCCTAATGTATGCTGTCGCCAAGGCTGCTTTGGATCATTTTACTCGTGGAGCAGCAGGTCAATTGGCTCCTAAAGGAGTGAGAGTGAACAGTGTCAATCCGGGCCCTGTTAGAACCGATATCTTGCTAAATTCTGGTAAGCACAGTAGTATAGATGAGTGGGGTAATTTTAATAGCATTGTTCCGTTGGCCAGAGTAGCAGAGTCTGAGGAAATAGCAGATCTGGTGCTGTTCTTGGCAAGTGACAAGGCTAAGAATATAACTGGATCTATTGTAGTTAGTGACGGTGGATATCTCTGTAAATAGCCCGAATAATAAATTTTGTAAGATTAAAAGTTATTAAGAAATCTGTAGTTCATAGATTTAAAAAAAAATCATGTTCAATACATTAAAAAAATATTTACAACTTAAAAATGACTTTTATTAAGCCATATAATTTATCCTTTTTTTAAATGACATTAGAGTTAATGGCCAATGACAGGATTTCCTGTGTCGATGACAGGTTGTTCAGTATCGAGAATAGAATCGATTCTATTAAGGAATAACAAGAAGTTGTTTCTTTATAAAATGTATATTTGTTCAGTCTAAAAAAAAATAACAGCCAACATAACCATGGCAACCTAACATTCTTATGTTATTTTGTAAAGGATATAAAAAGACAGGAAGCGTTGTGTACTGGAAGTGCTTTCCTAACATTCCCTCTTCTTTTTAATCCGAACTCTTCACCGAGTCTTACCAATCTTGGTTTGTAAACTGGCTTTGTTAAAATGTCAGCAAGTTGATCTGCTGTCGGTACCTGCTCAATGGTTACGTCCTTCTCCGAAACACATTGCCTCACATAGAAGTGCTTCAATTTTATGTGTTTGGTTTTACGGTGCTGCTCATACAGAGGGTTGTAAGCAAGCTTGATTGCAGATTCATTGACGATGCGCAAAGTAGGTGTGTCAAGGTTTATTTTAAGATCTTTGAACAATCTCTTTCCAAACTTCTGCCTATGGCTCTTGCCGAAGACGCAGCCTTCACAGATATCAGCAGAACTTGAGTCTATTTTTACTCCAAGCTCTTTTTGTATCAGTTTTGCTACATGTCTTTTGTTCTGATGTCCTAGACGTTCATGGAAGAGTTGAAGATTCTGTGACGTCGTTAGTTGGTTTATCTCATGCTTAGGCATCAATACTTTAACGTTAAGTTTGTATAGACCACCGTACTTGTCGCGATTCCCGACTAAAATGACTTTGCCATCATTCTTCACAATGCATTTTTCAGCAGTTGATTCAAAGATGCTATTCTTTAGCGTATCTTGTGCGGCTAGCACAGAAAATAAATTCCTTTCAATGCTTGGAACGTACCATACGTTTGTTAAGACCAGTAACTCTTTGTGGCCGTTAATATCAGCTTCAATTTGAATAGAGCCTTTTCCGATGGCTTCGATTATCTCTCCATTAGCTGTCATAACTTTATGCGGTTCACCAAAGTTTTCGAAGATGTGGAATATGTCTCTTCTATTGGTGACATGGCTTGTCGCACCATTATCCACATAAAACGAGTCTTTCTCTGCAGTCTTACTCTCGCATGTTAAAGCTAGGCCTGTCAACATCCCAATATTTGATGATTGCTTTGGAGGTTTGGGAGGTTTACCGTCCGCAATCCACTTCTTGCATAATGTGACTTTATGAAAGCCTTCTCCACAATAATTGCATTTCTTCCATTTCTTTTTGCTTTGCCCTTGCTTCTCATACCGTTTCTTATCTCTGAGCATAAGAAGTTCATTGTTACTTCCGCCTTCTTCTAAATTCTTTTGTTGAAGAGATCTTTCGTAAGCACATACTTGTGTGGTCAAGTTTTCTATATTTCGATCACTTTTATTCATCAATAGCCAGCTTGATTTGAAACTGAAATATTGTTTAGGAAGTGTATCCAATATTTTACATATCAATAAAATTTCAGGCAGATCATTTCCTTCAATTTCATTGTTCAAGTCGTACCATACAGTTTTGAGAGTCGAAATATGAGTGGCCATATCATGCTCTTCGCTTTTCTGGTAGCGGAAGAACTTCATACAGAGATCGTAGCTCCTGTCTTCCTTTGCCCCATCATAAAGCCTATGAAGCTCTTTCCACATATCACATGACGTTTGACATCGCATTACCTTTTGTAACGTTTCTTCAGTCATATTGGTTGTAAGAATAAGAAGCGCCTGACTGTCACATTTTTGAAACAATTGCATTTCATGATCATACTTTTGTATATCTTCAGCTTTTCCCGTTTCTCCTGGATCTTTTGGCTTAGTTAACTTGCCTTCGACTGCTTCTAGCGTACCCTGAGTACTTTTAAGTAAGAGTTTTACCTTGTACCTCCATGTATGCCAGTTAGTGGGGCCGTCGAGCCGACCGATCTCGATTTTTATGCTTGCCGTTTGCATATTCGAGTTCTTCGTCCACTATTGCACCGAATAAACAATCGTTAATCTATTCAACCACGCTCTGCTACCATATTAAGGAATAACAAGAAGTTGTTTCTTTATATGATGTATAATAACCATTGCAACCTAACATTCTTATGTTATTTTGTAAAGGATATAAAAAGACAGGAAGCGCTGTGTACTGGAAGTGCTTTCCTAACAGATTCGACTAGTTTTTTTTTCATAATTTATTTATGTCTATTATATCTTTCATAAATAATAAATAATATTCATAAATAATGAACCGACAATATAATAATCACTCGTTCTTTAAAAACACAAATATTTGTGTATATTGTAGCTTATATTACGGGCCTGTCACTTGAGCCGTGTTTACAGTGAATAAAAATGTTGCAAATGAATATCGCCTTCTCCTCTACACGTTTACTGTCCACACAAGAGTTTCACGGACACTCCTTACTCAGCAGAACACCATACACCATGTGTAAAAATTAACATTAAAAACCGTGTGTTGCCCAGGAAAATTTTGAAGTAGAATGCCAAGGTCAAAATTTTTCATCGTGACATCGTTAAATTACTAATTTTAGGCTACAAGGCTACAAAATAATCTTGTCGTATCGCATGATAAGACAAGATTATTTTAAATTTAAATTAAATTCCATTTAAATTTTGCACTGTCATGGTTTCGTAGCAGTGAAAGTTAAAAAAAATATAATTAATATAAAAATCAGTGTGCCGTGTGTTGTCGGCCGGCTACCATATAGAATAGGAGCACCGCATCTGTTCCCGCGGGTGTCGTAAAGAGCGACTAAGGGAAAACAAAGCGGATATGAATGTCCAGCAATGGACACTGAAAGGACTGATTACATTGCATTGTATTATATAAAAATCAGTACCAAAGAGTTAAACAGTTAAACTAATAGATATCGCTTTTAAGATCCTTTGAATGATATCTTACTTGACTCTAATAAGTGTAAGAATTAATTTTTCATTTCTCATACTCTGAAAGTAGACTCATACTCTGATTATCTAAGAAGCGGGCTGAAAGTGATACGTTTAAGCTCTAGGGCCGAAAAGTAGTTTAAAAAAAAATAGACAATAAATCTTAGTTACACTGGGCAACGGCAGAAACCTATACGCCACACTTCGATTAATACTATATAATTCTTAACTTTGTAGAATTTTTGTTTGTGATGTTATTTAAGACACCGATTAAACCGCGTCAAAATTAATTTAGATAGATCATTGACATAAATTAGAAATAATCTATAATAATAAGTTCTTTTTATCAAGTTAGCAATAAGTACTACTCAAAAAGACTGGCTGGCATTATGGCGCTTGAAAAATGTTGCACGTAAAAAAGAAAAAAAAAAGGCGGGAAAGCGTGATTAATGCAAATTCTTGGGAAGTTGAAGTAATATTTGTTGCATATATGGCTTGTGAAATGGATGTATTGAAGAGCCGACGGCCCAGTCGCGAAACTTTGCCCTGATAAAATGATGATAAAAACGAAGATAACCTTGTGATAATATACAATTGTGCCGTCTCACTGGTGCCTTATCATTGATCGTGACATCGCAAAGAACATGTTTGCAATGACTTAAAATATTGGAGATACTGTTTCACTCCTCAGGTATTGGATTGTGGGGATATTCGAAAAAAAAACACGTATTAAAGGAATGTGAGAATCATTATTTAAAGAAGAAAATTTAACGATAGAGGATCTGTCAAAAGATAATGAAGCAAACACGTGGTCAATTGTTAGACATTTTGTATTTAAGAGCGTTTCACATTGTCGTCAGAAAACATCAATTTCAAATAATATATGACATAAAATATCCTAAATATGTGAGATACATCCTCGCCGTTTGTTAATGTTTAAAACGTAGAGAACGCACACTGGTCAGCGAACACCATTACAATGCATTGTTTATTCTTTTCTAAACTTCACAAATATTGACATCTTTACATTATCACATACAACGTATTAAAACAAGTATTAACTGCATTACTGATGAGTATGATGAGTTTGCATTACTGATTGGATGCAATAGTGGAGATATTGATGAGCTGCTGTTTCTAAAGTAGCGATGGTTTTGTAGGATATAGTGATAATAATAAATGACTAACGGTCTGACATTTCCTCTTTTCCGTAATCGTTTTAGTTCTTCAATATATACTTCCAAATTTACGTTTAGAATATCATGAAATATGCAAGTTATACGGTTATTCAGATGGTATTCCTTTTCCCATCCATATTCTTAAAACCCATAAGTTTGAAGTTCCAGTTTGAATATTGCCTTATTTTAAATTTGTAGTTCTAAAATTTCCTATTTCAATACCTATGCTAATTTTGCATTCAAAATTTTGTGTTTATGTTCGCCGTTTCAGCATATAATATCGCTTGGTCTGTGATTAGATTGTTTGTTTGACGATTGCAATCAGTTTCAAAATCCAACAATGCATTTTGGATTTCTTGTTTGATTAAAGGTTTTAGTTCAATACTGATACCAGCCTTTATTTCTGATATAATGGAATATTTATTTTTTTCTAGTTTCAGATCTAGCAGTTTGTTGATTTGATCAAGGGTTATTATTACTCCTGTGGTTCGCTTCTGTGTTTTATCGGACGAGTCAGAGGGTGTGGATGAGGGTGATATTAATGTATCACTCAATATACTGCGATCTTCTACGAGTTGGTCATTTATAGATGTTTCGTTGAAGTCCTGATAGTCTTCGTTTGTGTTATTTTTGGTTGCTTTTCTTTCCTCAGTGTCCGTGTACCACGGTACGTATGGGTGAATTTGTGTTGTCCCCCCTTTGTCGTATATTGCGGCATCCGAAACAGATCCATGGCAGTTAATGTTCTTGAATCATTGTATTCCGAAAGCGTACATCTGGTACATATGCACAAAGTAGCGCACGTGAGGAAGTATCTGTCTGGCATAGGTTATAGGCATTCAACACAAGTTTTTTCGAAGACATAGTAAACCGGCTTATGTTAAGATTACAGAAAAAAATCTTAAGTTAAACATATATCTTACAGCAATATATGTATAATAAATATATCACGTGTATAATCACTCAATAAGATCTTGAGTGTTTGTTCGTGATAGTGAGGATGATAAAATAGTCACCTGATTCTCGATGTTTCTAAATATTATTCGCACATAGCCACCTCAGTATTTATCATAACATTGCGAACAACGGTCTTACAATGAGTTTAGAAAACAAAATCGCTATCGTAACTGGTGCGAGTTCAGGTATTGGGGCTGCTATAGCAATACTCTTCGCTAAGAACGGTGCTTCAGTGGCGATTGTTGGAAGAAACGAGAAGAAACTTGCAAATGTCCTGAAGGAATGCGAAAATAGCGGCAAAAAGCATTTAGTAATCACGGCAGATCTGTCGAACGAGAACGAAGCGACGACTGTGGTCAACAAGACGATTGAAAAATATGGAAGGCTGGATATCTTAGTGAACAACGCAGGAATACAACGATATGGTTTTATTTTGAATGGTGACTTTATGGATGCTTATAATGAAACATTCAACACTAATCTTAAAGCTGTTATGCTGATAACGACTTTAGCTGCTCCTTATCTAGTTGAAAGTAAGGGCAATATCATCAATATATCCAGTATTTCTGCTCTAACATTTGCCATCGGTGACTCCCTAATGTATGCTGTCGCCAAGGCTGCTTTGGATCATTTTACTCGTGGAGCAGCAGGTCAATTGGCTCCTAAAGGAGTGAGAGTGAACAGTGTCAACCCGGGCGCTGTTCGAACCGATATCTTGATGAATTCTGGTAAGCACAGCAGTATAGATGAGTGGGATAATTGGAACAGCATTGTTCCGTTGGACAGAGTAGCAGAGTCTGAGGAAATAGCAGATTTGGTGCTGTTCTTGGCAAGTGACAAGGCTAAGAACATAACGGGATCTATTGTAGTTAGTGACGGTGGATATCTCTGTAAACAGCCCGAATAATAAATTTTGTAAGAGTAAAAATTATTAAGAAATTTTCAGTTAAAAAAAATCATGTTCATAAAAAAATATTTACAACTTAAAAATTATTTTTATTAATTCAAGCCATATACTTTATCCTTTTTTTAAATGACATTAGAGTTATTGGTCAATGACAGGATTTCCTGTGTCGATGACAGGTTGTTCAGTATCGAGAATAGAATCGATTCGACTAGTTTTTTTTTCATAATTTATTTATTTCTATTATATCTTTTATTCGACCGACCGATTGGCGCAGTTAGTAGTGACCTCGGTCGGACATACATTTGTTTAAAAAAAAGACGGGATCGGGTGTGGTTGTGTGTCTTTTTATGTGTCTCTGGTCCCACGACACAGGGAATCCTAGTGTGGGGCATTGGTGTGGCGTTATTTATTTATTTATTATTCGTGCAGTTTCTCTCAACGGTCACTAATCTGTACTGAGTCACTAATTGTAACTTATAATGTATTCACTAAAATATTACATATTTATTTTATATGGTGACATATTAATGAGTGCTCAATCGGGTGACATGCAACATGTTACTATCCCGAAATGTAAGGTATAAAATGCATAAAAAATGTGTGTTCTTAAATAATGAACCGACAATCTAATAAGCACTCGTTCTTTAAAAACACAAATATTTATGTATATTGTAGCTTATATTACGGGCCTGTCACTTGAGCCGTGTTTATATCGAATAAAGATGTTGCAAATGAATATCGCCGTCTTCTTTACCCGTTTACTGTCTACACAAGAGCTCCACGGACACTCCTCACTCAGCAGAACACCATACACCATGTGTAAAAATTAACATTAAAAACCGTGTATTGCCCAGGAAAATTTTGAAGTAGAATGCCAAGTAGAATGTACAATCAAATTTTTCATCGTGACATCGTTAATTTACTCATTTTAGGCTACAAGGCTACAAAATAATCTTGTCTTATCATGCATCCATTAAAACTTTTCACTGTCATGGTTTCGTAGCAGTGAAAGTTAAAAAAAAATATAGCTAATATAAAAATCAGTTCGCCGTTTCAGCACATAATATCGCTTGGTCTGTGATTAGATTGTTTGTTTGGCGATTGAAATCAATTTCAAAATCCAACACTGCATTTTGGATTTCTTGTTTGATTAAAGGTTTTAGTTCAATACTGATACCAGCCTTTATTTCTGATATAATGGAACATTTATTTTTTTCCAGTTTCAGATCTAGCAGTTTGTTGATTTGATCAAGGGTTATTATTACTCCTGTGGTTCGCTTCTGTGTTTTATCGGACGAGTCAGAGGGTGTTGATGAGGGTGATATTAATGTATCACTATTGAGTGCGATCTTCTACGAGTTGGTCATTTATAGATGTTTCGTTGAAGTCCTGATAGTCTCCGTTTGTGTTATTTTTGGTTGCGGTTCCTTCCTCAGTGTCCGCGTACCACGGTACGTATGGGTGTATTTGTGTTGTCCCTCTTTTGTCGTATATTGCGGCATCCGAAACAGATCCATGGCAGTTAATGTTCTTGAGTCATTGTGAGTCATTTTATTCCGAAAGGGTACTTCTGATACATATGCATAAAGTAGCGCACGTGAGGAAGTATCTGTCTGGCATAGGTTATAGGCATTCGGCACAAGTTTTTTTCGAAGACATAGTAAACCGGCTTATGTTAACATTATAGAATAAATCTTAAGTTAAACATATATCTTACAGCAATATATGTATCATAAATATATCACGTGTATAATCACTCAATAAGATCTTGAGTGTTTGTTCCTGATAGTGAGGATGATAAAATAGTCACGTGATTCTCGATGTTTCTAAATATTATTCGCACATAGCCACCTCAGTATTTATCATAACATTGCGAACAACGGTCTTATAATGAGTTTAGAAAACAAAATCGCTATCGTTACTGGTGCTAGTTCAGGTATTGGGGCTGCTGTAGCAATACTCTTCGCTAAGAAAGGTGCTTCAGTGGCGATTGTTGGAAGAAACGAGAAGAAACTTGCAAATGTCTTGAAGGAATGCGAAAGTAGCGGCAAAAAGCATTTGATAATCACGGCAGATCTGTCGAACGAGAACGAAGCGAAGACTGTGGTCAAGAAGACGATTGAAAAATATGGAAGACTGGATATCTTAGTGAACAACGCAGGAATACAACGATATGGTTTTATTTTGAATGGTGACTTTATGGATGCTTATAATGAAACATTCGATACTAATCTTAAAGCTGTTATGCTGATAACGACTTTAGCTGCTCCTTATCTAGTTGATAGTAAAGGCAACATCATCAATATATCCAGTATTGCTGCTCTTTTATCTACCATGGGTGACGGCCTAATTTATGCTGTCGCCAAGGCTGCTTTGGATCATTTTACTCGTGGAGCAGCAAGTCAATTGGCGCCTAAGGGAGTGAGAGTGAACAGTGTCAACCCGGGCCCTGTTAGAACCGATATCTTGCTGAATTCGGGTAAGGCAAGCAGTAAAGATGAGTGGGATAATTGGAACAGCATTATTCCGTTGGACAGAGTAGCAGAATCTGAGGAAATAGCAGATCTGGTGCTGTTCTTGGCAAGTGACAAGGCTAAGAACATAACTGGATCTATTGTAGTTAGTGACGGTGGATATCTCTGTAAACAGCCCGAATAATAAATTTAAAAATTATTAAGAAATTTGCAGTTCATAGATTAAAAAAATCATATTCAATACATAAAAAACATATTTACAATTAAAAATGATTTTTATTAATTCAAGCCATATTATTATACTTTTTTAAAATGACATTAGACTTATTGGCTAATGACAGGATTTTCAGTTGCGCGCAAACTTGGCCTGATAAAATGATGATAAAAACAAAGATAACATTGTGATAATATACAATAATTGTGCCGTCTCACTGGTGCCTTATCATTGATCGTGACATGGCAAAGAACATGCTTGCAATGACTTAAAATATTGGAGATACTGTTACATTCCTCAGGTATTGGATTGTGGGGATATTCGAAAAAAACCGCAAAAAAGTAAAGCGTAATAAAGGAATGTGAGAATCATTATTTAAAAAAGAAAATCTAACGATAGAGGATCTGTCAAAAGATAATGAAGCAAACACGTGGTCAATTGTTAGACATTTTGTATTTAAGAGCGTTTTTCATTGTCGTCAGTAAACATCAATTTCACATAATAATATCCTAAATATGTGAGATATATCCTCGCCATTTGTTAGTGTTTGAAATGTATAGAAAGCACGCTGGTCAGCGAACACCACTGCAACGCATTGTTAATTCTTATAACAACTTCACAAATATTGACATCTTTACATTATGACATGCAACGTATAAAAACAAGTATTAACTGCATTAATAGTACATTAGCCTGATTGGACGAAAAACTGACCTGCTGACAGGACAAATCGTCCGGACAATCTAATGAAATGTAAATGCCCAAGATCGATGGATTGTCATGGCCGATCCGACTGTAACTCGCGCTTCATGAATAAGCATACTCGCGTGATGTACTCGTATGGTTCGGCTAGCCTCAATTGTGTGACAACAAGGGATTTTTGGAAAATCCACTTAGGTCACTACATGTGACCTACCTATCTTGGAAGGTAAAAAGATATGTGGATACGTCGTATTAACATAATAGACAAAGAGTAAACGGATTATTTTCTTCTTAATTTTTTTTTATGGACGAATTCGGCAGACGAATACAGTCCACCTGATGGTAAGTAGATACTGTCGTCCATAGACATCCGCGATATATCCCAACATTAGTACCAAATGACAAACGTTGGCGCGACCTCGGATACTCTGCCTACCTTTGGAGATATAGGAATGGATTTGGAGAAAGGGTTGAGAAAATAGGGAGGGATAGGATGGGAATGGGCTCTGGCACATCTCACTCACCACCGAAACACGTACGTACATTAGAGAAATAAGATAAAGTGGGAAATGCAATACATTTCAAGGTAGTCTTCTGTGAGACAGGGGTAACGTGGCCAGTCGAGCGCGCCCAGCGGCTGTTGGATTGCAGCGTGCACTTTCATGCGTGCACACTTTGTCACATTTCGAATCAGAAACGTTACCAATGTGCTAATTGAAGTAATTGGTATTGCTTATGTTTCATTCTACCTATCTGTGTTACTTATCTGTAGACAAAATTATGTGGAATTATAGAAATATTCATATTAATTAATCTCTTTTAAAGTGTAAAATTTTGTGTACAATTAAGTTTTTTTCTTCAATAAATGAATACTAGGAGGTTTATGCCCTAATCACCACGCTGGACTTAACTGAAGAACGTCGGCGGTAGCGGTTGAATGAGAGGAGCGGAGGACCGTGTGATGTCATTGGTATGGTGGCGGTCATTGGAAGAGGCCTATATCCAGTAGTTCCGATGGTATGGCATAGTCACTACGGGTGGTGGGCTCCGTGCGGCTTAATACTGCAGATTTAATACGACGTTAACCTTCACTGCCCTGTTAAAGATACTTTCCCTGCTTAATCCATGCAGTTACCTTCGCAATTTTCTAATTAATTTGAAGTATTTTTATAAGAATTTGTTTTCCGTTCCAGTTATCGGATAAATCCTAAAAATATTCAGTTTAGAAACAGTCAATATCCTAATATTTTCTTAGGTTTTCGCGATTACTATACATAGCAATTAAACAACTTTGAACGGTTTAAATAGCGTATATTTAACATTATTTTTATCCCGACGTTTCGAACACTTTGCAGTTACTTTGCAGAACACGTGGTCACGGGGTGACTAATTGATTTTATTTGTCACTTGAGTTATTAAGAAATTATTTGATCTACCGTCTGAAAAAAAATTTTTTTTTAATCATAACATTCCCTATACACGCTGTATTGCACAAGTTGTTTAGTCAATATGCTACTGTACGGTTGGCCCATAGCTACATATATTTATAGCATAGGTACTTAAATATAATAAAGGCCAGAAATGAATGAATTTTGGCACATGGTTAGTGGAATAATACCTACCATTGACGTTCATTATTTTGAAGTCAGATATAGAGTGCTTAGAGCTCATCTTAATTTCTGCATTAACCCTTTGTAGGGTATTATCGACTGCTCGTGTTTTTTGTTACGAGCATGGTAAGAGGTTACTGGCCATCCACGACACATGTCAACATCAGTCAACATCAGTCTTAGTAGCTACTTCCCGAGAGAAATCGAACACAACAAACTAGTTTCCCGAAAACCCTTTCTCTAGCGAATGTTGCAGATCAAGTTAAAATACATACAAGATACAAAGTTATCCAATAATTCAAATAGCCAAGTATGCATACTCGTACACATCTGTCTCGGATCGACGCGATAAATCAAAACTTTGGCGTACGACTTGCTATCAGTGACAGATGAGAAATACATTCATGAATGTTACGTAACATTATCTGGCTTGGTTCACTTCGGTCTGTACCCGGCGGGCTGGGTCTTTTTAATTGAAATATCGAAGTGGCGTACACGCCAGCCGCTCTTCGTTAAAATATGTGTGCTATTCGCTGACATAAACGTATTATATAATAAATGACATAATATGACTTACATGTACCTATCAGCCTATAACGTCCCACTGCAGGGCACTGGTACCTCCCCTAGTAAATCACTGGAGGGTTTCGGGGCGTAATTCACCACGCGGGCCCAGTTCGGATGGTAGAACTCCAGTTTGTTTTTTATTTCTGGACTATTTTATAAGACCGCCGACATTGAGACACTTTTTAAATAATAACTATATAACATAATAAAAATAAGGACGTAATAATTGTAAGTGTGTAAATATAATAAATCTATACATATAATAAAATCGTAACGAAGCCGTGTCGGTACATTAAATATGTTTTGACAAAAGTCGCAATGTAAAGAAAGAGTTGATAAACAGCCCAAAACAACAGTCTGTCTGTTTGAACGCGCATCACCCAACAATCACGGGACGAATTTTAATGAATCTTAATATAGTTATAGTTCATGTGCCGAGTTAACATTTCTACGCAGTTTTTATTTTTATCCAGTTCGATTATAGAGTTCCCACGGGAATTACAAATTTCCGCGAAAGAAGTTGCAGGCACAGCTAGTACATAAATGTCAGCGAACACACATGTATGAGCAAGAAATAATTAATTAATTGTCTAATGATTGAGTTTAAACAATTAAACTCCATCGTGAATAGAGTGGAGCGTTCTCATAATGAAAGAATAGCAGTTCATGACTTCACTCTGTTCACGCAGGAGCGCATGTAATCGCACACATTACACACGCGCACACACCCTCATACACACACACACACTCCCACGCATGCTTACACATAATCATACAAATATACATACACACATAGAGTATAAGATATAGTAACATAGGTAGTATGATCGATTGTCATTTGTTGTCATCACAATATGTTTATTAATAGATATTATGTTTTATAACTATTAGTGTAATCCTGTATAGGCCTCAGTTTTATTTCTTTTAATTTGTGTTTATATATTTTATTTATTTAAACTTTGGTGTACAAACAAACATTGTACAATAGGCGGACTTAATGCCTAGTGGCATTCTCTGCCAAATATATGTATATATATTTGATATGGGTATATATAAGTATTTATATATACCCATATAAACACGTGCAACAATAAATTATACTATACATTGAAAATATTATAAGCCATTGACAAGGGGAGGTTGTTTCAGAGAAAGAAATAAAAATCTAATTAACTGTATTTATCAACTGTTGCATAGACAGATAATGTCACCGAAACAACTTTTTAAATAAAAATTTAGAAGGGATTTTCATAACGTTAGTGGGAAGAGTGTTCCAGAGTTTGATAGGCTGAGCCGCGAAGGAATTGCACATAAAGCCAGTGCGGCAAGACAGGATATATAAGGAAAAAACATCATCAGAGCGAAGATAGCGATTATGAGTCTTACCCTGAAACCGAAATTTGCATTTCATGCGAGAAACGAGTGCATAGTATTCTTACATACCTTCGCTGACGGGTTGGAAGCCATTTAAGCTGTGAACAATAAGAAGAGATGTGGTCACACTTACGAAGACCATAGATGAAACGTACGCAGTTATTAAGAAGACGATCCAGTTTGCTTAGAAGAGTTTGGCTAATGTCACAGTAACATACTATACATCGGCGTAATCAAGGATACGCAACACAAGGGTCTGTACAGGCAGAACTTCATAGTCAGCTATATACTCATATATACTCTATTGTATCGCTGTAAGGCTACCAATGAAGATTAAATTTAAAAAAATAAACACTAAACATAATGATTCTAGACGACAATTTTCTTGACTTGTTACTTTTATGGAAACATTCTACTTAGAAAACAGTACTTCCGGGAGAGTACACAGTATGACAAACTTGATAAGAATAGAAAATAAAGACGTAAGACAAGCATGATATAGTTTATTAATTACCTCATTTAAGTATAACGTGGAATGGACTTGATGTGGGGATGATTGTTTGCGTACTGACTCAAATGCGCCACGGTAATTCAAAACGCTCAATACTTTGCACTTTACAACAACCTACAAACTAGAGGAACAACATAACAGATGTAATGATTTTCAGACCACTTGCGTTTCTGACCACCTTATACTAACCCGTATGTTAGACGTACTATGTAAGTGAATTATAGATAGATAGGTACACTTTATTGTGCATCAAAAACATACAGAGTAATACAAAGTACAAGTTATTGGAAGTGCAACCGGCGGCCTTATCGCTAAACCGATTTCTTCCAGAATTATACGACTAATGTGGCAATTTAAAACTGTCCTGAAACAGGCAATGACGTTAATGAGAATAAAAAACGGGAAGTGGAAAATTAAAATCCTATTTGCCTCCTTAGCAGAGAGGAAGGCAGCGCGTGCAGCGGAGTGAATAAATTATGCTAGTCGAGTTTCAGTTCACAGATATCACTATACCTAATCGTATATAGATATAAAATGCTGTTATGTAATGTTGGTCATAATAACATGTATGCCCTTGTGGTTAATAGTTAAGTAGAACATTTATAAGATATTTTTATTTACATTGCACGTTGCACCCGCATGCTGCAAGAGCCGCTGGGCGCACTCGACTGGCTAAGTTACTCCTCTCTCACAGAAGATTGTGGTAAAACACTCTATCCAATATAATAAAATGGGAACACTCCCGATGTATTTATGTCGGTAGTGAGTGAGATATGCCAGAGTCTAGAGCCTATTATTATCCATCCCCATTTTCCTAATCTTTTCTCCAAAACCTCCAATCCATAATCTTCAATGGTAGGCAGTGTATCCGGTCCCAACGTTTGTCATGTACTGATGTTAACATACATATATCGCGGATGCGGATCGCGGATCGCGGACAGGATTCACTTAACACCAGCTGGACTATCTGCTCGTATGTTATTCTTTTCTACAAAAAAATAAAACTCACGAATAATCCATTTGAGTTTTTGGCGGAAACTCTAGCAGTGAAGTTAAGTTTTTAATTGATTAATTGTGAAAATTGTGTATTATACGTTTTGTGGTGTAATAGTGATAGTTTATTAAACAAAGTATTTTTTGTGCGTTATATTTGTGATAATCAAATAAAAGCGTGGAACCGCGTCATGTGCTTCCAAGGAGTCCTCTTCTGTCCTCAGTAAACCTACTATTGCTTTACTGAGCGACTCCTGACTTACTTCGACGGGACTGGACGTTGACAGCATACGTTTTAGACTTTGAATGTCAACACTTTAAAATAAACTTTCAAAGTGATTATAGATAGCACTTTAAAGAAGACATAGTATCTATATATATAAAACAAAGATATTTTCAAGTGGCCAGTACTCGCTATCGCTAAAGTAGTTCTAATTGTAATCGTTAAAATCTATACTAGCATAAAATTGAATTGTATGTCTGTTATTCTCCATTCGGGTTCCATAGCTGTACAAAAAATTAAATTAACTCCTGGTCTGGTAAATCATGATGATATAGTTCACGTGGTGTTAGAGATGCACTAGATACAGGAACGGCATTAATGATGCAAACGGTATATGGTAAGCAATGTCATTTGCATCTTTAATGGTGCTAATCAATGGTGTAGACGACACTTCGGGAATTACGATAGCAAAACTCTAAAATTTTATATTCAAAAATTAAAGTATAAACTTCGTGTATAAAATAGATACCTTTAGGCTATCACTGCTGTAAAATAGATACTTTTAGGCTATCACTGCTGTAAAATAGATACTTTTAGGCTATCATTGCTGTAAAATAGATACCTTTTGGCTATCACTGCTGTAAAAAATAACATTATTACGATGTTTTCTAACCTATATTCGTGTAAGTATATATTTCCTACATAATTTTTTGAAAGGTACCACTAACTGTTACAAAATCCGTTTAAAACTAGTTTTTCACTGTCCTGAAAATACTCGTATATTGCAATATTGCACTGTCAGACTTTGGAGTAAATAAATAACCAACTGCGGAGAATGAGATGCATAATAGAAAAAGTTTAAGGAGCCCGCACTCTATTGCTGACAAGTTTTGATCGAATTTCACTTTGTATATGAGGAGGATGTGGTCACAGTGCGAGAGATCTTCCTCTTTGTACAACGTGTTATCGGAACAACGCAAAAACTGGAACATGTCAACCAATTTAAAATAGGCGTAAAATAGAATAAAATATGATTGATACACTAGAAATGTACTGTAAATCATGAAAAAAAAAAACCACCTATTTATTGAAAGAACTCGTAGAATCGATTCTAATATTAAAGAATATTAAACAACATACTTTCAGACTTTGTGTTATGCCAGTGACAGGTTGTGTAAGATGTAATAAAATTGTAACTTGCATTATTCTAAGGGCCTTGTAAACGTAATGTATAATGTGTCACTGAAAAACGTAAAAGCAGGAAATCGTTTCTTCAGTATCAAGAAAACAATAAGTTTTTTTCCTTATCGTTAATTTCTAGTAATCTTTTATATCTCTTAGTCTACGCGCAGTTATGCAAAGCAGTACGCTCATTGTATAGTACAAACAATACAAATCGTTGTATATTATACGCCGACACCGGTCACTGACCCGTACTGAGTGATCAGTGTTACGAACGTTTTAGATACAACAATAAAACTTTAGATATTTGTACCTTTTGATTTATTCCCTAAAACAACTCAATGTTTTCGCTAAAACGGTTTTATATATTTTAAACTAGATAAGTATATTTTTATTATCAGTGCAAAGCGTTACTTAGTATTAATAAATGTCTTTCTGTTCTCTTCCTTTATTTAACATTTCATTCACCACGGGTTCCAGCTGAAAATCAGCGCTCATCACAGACACAGCTAAAGCTGAGCTGGATGCCTATTCAGGGCAGTCACAGGACACACAGACAGCAAACAACGCTAATTGTTTTAATTTTCGGAAAATTTCTCTGTTGTTATGTGCGTAAATATATGAGTTGGTATTTTCTTTTGTAACTGTAGTGTCTTGTAACTGTTTTCTATGCTCTATCTATTTATTACCGTTACCATTCAACTTATGGTAATGTATGTATGAAGATCAAACATTATTCTTAGATAGATAGAAATTTTTATTTCAAATATATAAAAATATATAAAAATTAATTAAACATACTAATGCAAACAAAAAAGAATGAAATTAAAACAAGGCGATAAAACTGCGCGGTCCCATGTGTGTCAAAAGGGTATCCGTCTCAGCACAAGCTGTATACCGTAGAAACAGCATACAGCGCTGATTTTCAGACGGAATCAAGACGCGTGAATCGGGTGTAACAGTGGTGTGCGCCGTTGAACATCATTCTTGGGCCTCTAAGGTGTGTAGATAAATGTAAATTATAATTATGAGAGTGATTGGTCAAATATGTACATATTACATTACAATATTTAAAATAGAGAAGACAAACACCTATATATAGATATACATAATATATAAATATAGACAAATATATTTACTTTTATGCTGCAATATAGACTAACCTCAAACAGTCAAATATTAGTTGTAGTACACATAACCGTTATAGCAGTGGTTCAGCAACATCAAGCTTTAATGAAATATTTACCAGTTTTATAGTTCTCAAGTTTTTTTTGAACGTCAGTGAGAAAAGCTTTGAATTTAACTCTCAAACAAATTAAACAATTTTATTCTTGTTCATAATGTTAATGTTGCCACCTACAGCGTATTTTTTTCGCTTATTACGAGACGCCTGTAGGCGAGGATTATTTTGTATTGTATTTTTTCTCATATACCTTCTGTTTGAAGTACAAACCAACAATAAAAATGTTAGTAATTTATTTCGGAAACAAACGCTTATACATAGGTAGGTACCTTAATCTAGAATACATGCAGCTTTCAGTATGTACTGCTGGATTGGGCCTTCTCATGCATATTGTCTTGTGCATGAGGGATGGGTGGAATTAAAACGCCACGCTGGTCAAGTGGGTTCACTCTTTAAGGGTGGGGGTGGTGTAGCTCATCAGCGCTTGTGATTGCTGTTTTTTTACCCCCATAATTTGCGAGACTTTTGACACTTGCCAGCGACTGAGCGCGTCAATTTCATTTTTTCATTACTTTCATTAAATTCCTTTAATGTTATTAAAAATCATTATCTACTACCATTGTATCCACAGGATACAGACCTCCTTATGTGGTTACGAGATAATGTAACAGCATGTTACCGTTAATTTTTGGCTGGGAAGGGATATAGTTCCTGAGAAGTAGGGGTTGGAAAATAAAAACCAATACATTAAAGCCAGTTATAACATTGTTACCACAAGCACTCAATGATTTATTAAAGGGAAATAATTATAAGAACAGCAGAAATACTGGAAGTGGCAGCAAATCGTTGGCAGTAATTTTAAAGGTTTTTTTACGTTTGGGTTCTCTGGTGTTAATAAAGACATAGGAGTTTAGGAGGAGGAGGAGGATATAGGAGGAGACATAGGAGACATAGCGAAGAGTGACTCCGTTGACTTTGTCTTTACATTCTTAGTAAATTAAAATTATTTATTTTAGTTCTTCAACAATAGTTTGTTTCATTGATCATGATTTGCTATTCATTTGGCATTTTTTTGCTGCTCGTTCAAAAGTTTGTGGTGGATGCAGAAAAACCGGTTTAAAATTATCTGCAGCTTGTCGATATTGATTAAGACATGGCCAGTCACGATCGAATTATGTGATAAAACAGAAGATACCGATGGCTGTGAAATGGATATCGATATAAATCAACTCGACATGTTATCTGAAAATGTATTACAGACAGAAAATGTAGACGATGACGAAGATATCCACTAATTCACCACAACTGATTAATAACAAAATAGATTTCATTTATCAACAACATCTTTTTTTATTAGATCGATTTCAAAATATTAATAGTAACATAATTTAGTAATAACGGAATGACATACTAACGTTTTTATAATAACGAACACCATGGATTAGGCCTACTGGGGAAACCATATATAAAAAACCCATTTGCATTCCTCATAAATGTCTTCTCTCGTGCTGTGGAAATTAATGTCTAGTCATTGAACACCCGCTTTTTCTGCGCTATACGACAAAACCGGTTGGTTTATATAGAACCTTTATTGTATAAAATTTCCTGATCTATAATTTTTATTATAACCTCCATTGACATCTGAGCTATAGAAGACGAGATTTCCCCAAAAATTCGTATTTAGTGATCTTTGACCTTGAATATCTCAAAACGCACACGCAATATCAATATAGATTTTTGATATATTGTTTACAACACTATTAGTGTGTGTGCTATTACTATTAGTTATTAGTGTGCCAAAATTCAGTTAACTTGATTTTTTTGGGAATATGTAACCTAAAATGACTGGGCTACTAGGCGGAAAGTCAACTTGTCTGCCATCTTTTTGCCATTTAAAAAACACACATCTGCCTAATCTCCTCTTGCAAATAGTGTCAATTAGGTAACAAAATATTTTGCTTGTTCGGCTAACGCGTAATGTGTTCGTATTTAACACGCGTTGATTAGAGACCTCATTCGTTCAGCGTCCAATCATTCGCGTTTAATGAAACTCTGATTTTATTCGTGCAATGAACAAATCCATACACAATTCAAATGGGTAATCTGAAACTAATGGGTGAGTTTGTTTACAGTCTAAACTAACAGATCCCGAACGAGGTAAATCTCGTACGGCTTAGACTATGTTTAGATGATTCGCGGATTTACGAGCATTAGTGTGTGTTTATGTGAACAGTAAATGGTTGTGTATCTATAGATAGCAGCAAATTAGAGATGTACTGGGGTAAAATAAAGATAACTGCAGAACCTAAATGCTGAAATTACAGAGCGGCTACCACAAGCCCCGAGGAACTACACCACTTCTAAAATAGTGGACCTCTAAATCTAAATCTGGCCTCTAATCTCTCTAATCTAATCTCTAATCTGGCCAACGTGGTGTTTTAAGGCCATACATCTCTCCAGCATTGGACACTGAAAGGGCTGGTTACATTGCATTGCATTGGTTGCATACTGAAATACCATAATCTAAACCCATATAAGCAAGCAAATATAACGCAATACTTTTCAAATTGTCATGTTATTTAGAAGAAACTGTTGCCCGTGGCCAATCTCGCATGGATTTTGTTCGTTTTAATTGTGACTCCATATAAAATTTGACACCATGTACTTTAGCTAGCTGGTACAATTTTGAATAATAGTAAAACACTTGTTCAATATTTAATATTGTATAATAGAACATCTATACAAAGTTACAAGTTAACAGTACTATCAAATATTTTTCTTTCATACAAAGTTTGACACCCCGTTTCTTCTTTATAGGGGTTAACAATCGAGAAATCCCTTCAATGTACGAGTAAGTCGGTACATCATAATAAGAATCTACTGTGTAAATTTCATATTTTCAGCTTCAGTGGTTTCAGCTCAGGGATGATGAGTGGACCAGTCAACCAATCAGCCAGGACATATCTCTTTATAGTATTATAGATGGTAGATCTTTATTAATTATTAATCTTATTCGTAACTCACTTAAAATTCACTCAATAATTTAACGTGTGCGGTTAGAAGGTTAGAAATTTAACGTGTCCAGGTTAAGTTTGGACATTTTCTATTGGGTGACTTTGTTAAAACTTTGTCTCGCGTCGACCCTGTGGAATAAAGTAGCCGTGGGATGTGAAATTTAAAGTTTGAGCTGGATTTTTCTATTTTTCTTTCTAACATTGTACTGTTCTTTAGTGAGAATAGCTATTTATTGTGTCAAAGGGATTGAACAGATTGCGAACTCGTAAGAGTTCAGTATAATTACTTCATTTTAAAGTTAAATTAAACCAATTTGAAATATTATTAACAATTTTCTAAATATAACATGTCGTGTCCATTATTATACAAGGTGTTCAATGTGTTTTCTCTTTGAATATCGAGAACCCCTTTGTGACTAATTCCCGTTCCTTATTGTGGAACTCCATGACTCCATAGGATGACATCGATATCAACTCCTTATTTCTTCTTCCTCCAAAGGTAAGTGCAATCTTTAAAAATAAACACAGCATCTTCAAACTTGCCAACATTCGTCATTATTGACGGATGTCGACACGTATCACAGCAATTCATTGGCGACAAGTGTTCACGTACCGTAAGGCGGCAAGTGGACTCACCCCATAACTCATCAGTCAACTTCTTTAAAAAAAATCTATTAATTTAACACATTTATGTGACGTCCTTTGCAAATCGTGTCAATTACGTGAACAATATTTTGCTTGTTTATTAATAATACAATACAATACATTCAAACATACATACATACAATACTTATTAATACAATACAGTTCAAGGGCAACAGTCAGATTCTTTATATTAAAAGAGAAACAATGAAAAATAATACAATAATGATCAGGAAACATACTCGTAGTACCATAAAACTATTTCTGTAAGTACAGCGGAGTGACAAGCAACTAGACTGTTTCCAAATTGAGATGTTATCAACATCTATTTATGCCGAGTGTGGGCCCACATATGTAATTCGCATTGTTGAACACTTAATTTCAAGTTCATTGAAACACAGTTTGAAAATAGAAATAATTAAATAAACAGCAAAAAAATACTGAATGCGAATTCAGTATTTCAGCAGTTAGGTTGTCTGGTAACAATAAGAAATAGCAGTCGCGCTAAGCGGGTTTCCGACCACTTGGTGTCAACATATTATTTATCCACGATAAATGATAATGATAATGACATTGAAAAATGTTCCGCCAAACTGCAAAGCAACGCCCTCCGCTACTAAAGTACATTTTTTATTTGAGTTATTCAAACATTATTAGTGTTGTTGATCGCGGTTTGCTGCCCATTTAGTATTTTTTACTGCTCGTTTTAATACTTTCCTTTATGCGTTTTTTTTATAGAGAAATGGTCGTAGACGAGCTAACATATAATTCAAATAACTAGTATAGGACTAAAGCGCGCGCAACAAGCAGGAAAATTTTAGTTGTTGACATAAGATCAGCCAAGACTGGACGGAAAACAGATTTCCATGAAATCGTCGATCACCGACCACTTTATTAGACCCCTCATATTATAATAGTGATTGTTGTTTCTTTCTGTAGTACCGAAATTCTTCCTGTTCGTGGCGCGCGCTTTACTAATATCTTCGAGCACAAAAATAGATAGAGGCGCATCAGCGGAAGCTGCTTATCTGTTATATAATAATAATTATCGCGTAGTAAGAACATCACGAATACCCATAGAATAAGAGATTCCATATGAAATTTGATACCCTGTATTTTAGCCCCCTGGCAACATTTATAAAACGGTATAACACATTTTTAATTACTTGTATTGTAGAAAACAATGTTAAGTAGTAAAAAGCTGCTCAAAAATGAAAGTGTACAAAGCGGTGTTCGGTTGAGAAATAAATATAACCTGAACCCTTTTAGGGTCAAGTGCTGAAGGGATGATAGTAAAAATGCCAGGGTTGTTTTGTTGGGATGTCATTTCATTCTTCACATTTGACATTTCTAAATATATACTAATATTACTACTTTATTCTTATCGGAATTTCGTAAACAGAGGTAAATAAATCAAGGTGAATTTATATCAGAAAGGAAATGTTTTGAAGGTAGACAATAGGCGGTGGCGTAGCAAATCGCTATATAGTTCGCGCGTAGGTACGCCTTTCATGTGCTACAAATGTTACAATAAAATGCTACGAAGTTCAACGCACTAAATAAAACATTGGCCAACCACGCACGATTCAATTTTTTCGCGTTCGTAAACATAGTACTTCTCGTTGTTCTAATTGGATGATTAATTTGATCTACAACGTTATATTTGCGGTCGATGCTACGTAATCGTTTATTCAATAATTTGATAATGAGCTGCAAAGAAGTTTGTATATTTGTGCGAACGCTCGATTGGCTGATACTCCACGTATAGTAATAACGTCACGTTGTAATACTGTCAAATGTGCTCGTGGTTAAATATTCCCTTTCTTATCCTAGTTGTAGTACCACGGGTAATTTTTTTTTTGCCGGTGTTACTACTGACTAGACTGGTAGTATCACGAGAGATTTATTTTACAGTTACCATTGAAAAACTCCAAAATATTAAAAACGATTTGAATTGATATTTATTTTGTATTCGTTCTCATTTTTTAAATAAACTAAGGCTTCTTAAATATTCAAAGTAACAAAAAACAAATAAAGTATGAGTTTAATTATGATTCAATTGTAAAAAAATCATAACTATATCAATGCAATTTTTCTATTGTCAGTTCTAATGTAATCTCATTTGCATTTGCATGCTTGCAATACTGTCATATTTGTATGAATTGATTAATATCCCCTGAGTACAGAATAAATATTTCATACTTAATATATTCATTATAAACGTGAAAGGGTATTTAAATATTGTCGCGTCAAGGTATCGAAATTCGAAATGTACTTTTTTGTAGGGAAGTAATCGGACGAGCGAGCGGTCCCACGTGATGGCAAGCGTTACCGCCGCCTACGGACACTTGCAATACCAGGAGGTATACGGCTACACCACCGACCTTGCATAATCCTATTCACAACTGAAGAACCCTATATCGTAGCGTAATGGAAAGACCTCTTGAGGCAGTTCGTTCCACAGCCTACGGTTTGGCGGGATAAAATGATTTTTGGACCGAACAATATGCGACACTTCCGTATCAAGGAAACGCGGATGTACCGCACTTCCGTGACTGGAGCCTTCATAAGGCCTCTTGTTTCCCATACTGATGCTGATTACGGATCGTACACCTGGTAATGGCAGGGTGGCCATTGGACATGAAAAAAAAATAATTCGTATCGACCTACTTGAGGGGCCTGTGTTAAGGGAGTCGAGCGTAATAAACTGTCTCTTCGCATACGTATCGTTAAAGTAGCCAATGGCAGAACGGTATATTAAGTAATTTTGGCTATGGACCATCGACTTGACAATACATACATGAACAAACGATACGAAGATAGGTGCCTGTAAACTTATTTCCAATTTTCCGACATTTTGCCAATGAACTCCCCAATGAGGACGTTAAGGAACTGGTGACACAAAGTACGTTGTCGCTAAACAATTTGTGGTTCGGGAACGGTCTAAACGACCATTTTGCATTCAACGACTGCTTAATTAAGATAAGGCTGCGCAAATAAGACCCCTAATTGCTGCCAATGGGTTCTGGAGCTTTCAATGTAATAGACCTCTCCATGGAGCCATTAAGTAATGTGAAATTAATGGACAGGCCGTTATCAAAATCAAAGTTTATTTTGTTTAATCGTATTTAATGTGGCTTACTTACATACCATCTTTAGGAGCCAGGAGAAATAAGGGAGCTCGTAGAAGACAAGATTGAACACTTTCATGAAATACTAGCGACCCGCCCTCGCTTCGCTTCGGTTTATAAGAGTTTTTTTATTTTTCAATTTTTTTTTATAAATTTCAAAATAAAATATAGCCTATATTAGACACGGATAATGTAGCTTCCTATTTGTGACAGAATTTTTGAATTCGGTTCAGTAGTTCCAGAGATTACCCCCTACATACATACACACAATTTTACCTCTTTATATATTTATATTATATGAAATATGTAAATGAGTCCGCTTTATTTACACATTCGTTTATATTGTAGAATAGTTTTTGTGTAAAATTGAGTTACATACAATAAAGAGCTATAGCAATAACTAATAATTCAGACGTCAATTGCTTGAAAGAATCTTATATTAGGCTAAGGATAAAGTCATGTATTTCTTTAAAATACCTAATGTTATCTTAAATGGTAAGCTAAATGACGTAAACACTCACAATTCACATTATTCAATTAAAATCTTCAGTCATCTTACTTGTAACACGTTAAAAGCCATAGTATAATAATAGAGGTGTCTAAGTTATAAGTTCAATGATGTATCTGTTCTTCACCATAGAGCCCATCCCTTCATTTTATATTAATTGCAGCCTTCAAGTATAATCGAGCTTCTCTAAAACTCTTCTCTGAATTTTCAATTTATTCTCAGATGTTATTTTGGGACTTACAAACTCAGCTAATAGCTTTATAAACAGTTAAAATTAGATTAAAATGCAGTTTAATTACAGGCTGTTGTTAAGATTCCGCCGCTCGCTGCCGGAATAGGGTTAAAATATGTTTAATATAGTAAATTAATAGAATATACATAATGAAATGCATAATGAAATAACGTAAGATACTAATTATAAATATAATAATTTTTATGCTCGCTCATCTAGGTATATCACATTTCAATAAATTTCGGAAAAATGATTTAACATCTATACTAATATAATAAAGAGAGAGTGCGAATTTTGAAAGTTTGTGTGTAATCTCCGAAACCACTGCACCTATTTGAAAAATTCTTTCACCATTTGAAAGGTACATTATTCCAGATTTACATAGGCTATATATTATGTGCAAAAAAATTGACGGGCATGCAACGTATGCCGAGCACAGTTAGTTAACTTATATTTCGTTTAGTTGTTGAATTAAACAAAACTGTTGGATATATTTAAGTAGAATAGATATTTAAAAGCGGGCAACCCAAATATGTGTTATCTACGCTGATGAAGTTTGCCATTTATTGTCGCTGGCCAACAGGCTGAAGAATCGCATCGTGTCTTGTGTGAAATAAGTTATTTCAAAAGATATATAGTGTGTTTAAATCGAATTTAATTTAGCATCCAGTATTCAACGCAACAATAACGATTTAGTCAAGTACTCTAATGCAACATAGGCATTATTTTCTACCGTACAGCGGTTTTGAATTAAAATTCATCAACATCATTTTGGTTCTTCTCTTCTTCTTTTCAGCCCTTGGACGTCCACTGCTGGACATAGGCCTCCCCCATTGTCCGCCATTTAGACCTATCGGCAGCGACCTACATCCAGCGGGTGCCCGCAACCTTTATGAGGTCGTCTGTCCATCTAGCAGATGGACGTCCTCGGCTTCGTCCGCCGGTACGTGGTCTCCATTCGAGAACCCCTCTGCCCCATCGGCCATCGGTTCTTCGAGCTATGTGCACTGCCCACTGCCACTTCAGCTTGCTAACCCGAGAGGCTATGTCGGTGACGAAGGTCTTCGACCAGTGTGTGTTGCCAGTGATGACCTACGGCACCGAGACGTGGTCTCTGACTATGGGCCTCATAAATAAGCTCACTGTCGCACAGCGAGCTATGGAGAGGGCTATGCTCGGGGTTTCCCTACGTGATCGAATCAGGAATGAGGAGATCCGTAGACGAACTAAAGTCATCATTTTGGTTATGAGTAGCGAAATAATTACTTACTAAGTAGTATTAAAACTGCCTTACGGCGGATTTTGTTTGTTGGTTGAGATTGCTCATATTATCCAAAATTATCCACAAGTTAATACTTTTTATAGATTAGATGACAGACGAGCGGACGGGCTACATGATGGTAAATGGCCACCGCCGCCCATGGACACCTGCAAAACCGGGAGGCATGTGGTTGTGGGTGCACTGCCGAACATACGGAATCCTGTTCATAACTCTCTTGAAGAGACGCGGAAAACCTAGCGTAGCGGAAAAACCTCAGCTGATTGTTCTAAAAATGTCTAAGGGATGCGATAGGATATATAATGTGGTCATACTAATGTAAATACATTAGACTTTAGCCGATGCAGGTGTTAACGATGTCTTTAGTTTTGCCGTATATTCATATTGAAATTCAAAGTTAAGTATCTGGATGATTCAATTCACAATAGATTAATTAAAAGTTAATGTCTGCTATTTACTAACATCGGTAAGTACTAGGAGACTTATCATATAGTTGTAAGTCGCCTACAAGCAGGTACTAACCCGCTTATCAGTAGGTAAATCTGCGGCTCTGTCTCCATTAGAGGTTGCTTCGAGCTAAGCCGCTGCCTCAGGTTAAGGCTGCTCGCTGGCTTGGGATGAGCCACAACTTATCGGTTTCCAGTCGTGCTCAAAGATGCCTCAGTTCGAGTCGTGAGTTCAGTGAAAACGGACGTGTTGTATCAGGGCGGCGCGCGCTGCGATAATATGAAGTTGATAATCTATAAAAAACTGGCTCGCATTGTCTCACCATTGAGCCGTACCTCGGTATCTGTCTGGTAGCATCTGCTTTGGCAGCTTCAGCTGAGGCTGCTACAATGGAGACGCAGCTTAACCACCGCAGCCATTGAATTTTGTGTTATATGTGGTGTATTATATGACACATAAACCTAACTACATATATTTTTTGTACAAGTTCTTAACAATCCTATCTCCAACGCATCGGTACCGTGGGGCGTCTTTTCCTTTTTTATAGCGTTATCAATAGAGTGTCATTAATCATTCGGGTTAGAACGCCTGGCTGACAGCCGATATCTGTATTATGCTCTGATAAATACTGTGATATATCACACACAGCGTAAAAATATGCTGTTAAGCATTATTTTTATTTTGTTACCATATTTACGTTAATGCAATAAGATTACATCTACACAGTGTACTTAATAATGTATCATGCATTTATATAATGTAGATGCAGCCGTATGGTGACGGCTTTAGAATAGCTTCAGACCAAGAAATAAGGAATGAACACATCTCTGTGCAAAAGCGTTATTATTTTTATACAGCCTGAGTAGGTTTTACAGTGCACCCACTAATTTTCTTACTCGGAGCCTTTTACAGTTCTGATAACTTATGAAGTAAATTCAACCTAAAATAAAGAAAAACAAAAAACTCTCAAAAGACATCAAAAGTGAATATTTATTGCCACTCCGCGAAACGCTTCTACAGAACATTGAAACAGATCTAAATCCGGGTTTATATACTTAAAAATAATTACGTAGGTATCTTACCGCATCTTATTTCCGGAAACAAACCACAAATTCTATAAATGGACGAGATTAACTGACTCAATTTCCGAAACAAAAAATCGTGAACACTTCTTCGAGAATTGGGTCAACGAAAAATTGAGTTCATTCACATACTCGTATGTGGGTTTAAGGCGATACTCGTTGACGATAATAATCAAGCTGGTTGACGAGTCCATTCTTTTAGAGGTATATTTCTTTAGGGCATGTGGTAGCGGCTTTGTTAGTCTTTAGTGGGTATCGTAGAAGGCGTACCATGACACCCACGGAAGGAGATGGGGTAGTAATAAATAGCTGACACCACACAGCTGACAAAGTAAATAATCTATCTATACATATAATAAAATTGTAACAGAGCCGCGACTGTACACGAAATATTTTTTGAAAAAGTATTTGCAATAACACGTACGAATGATATAAAGCCCAGAACATTTTTTTTTTATTTTTTGCCGGCTTGTCTGTTTGAACGCGCATCACCCAAGAATTAGTGGGCGGACGAGCAAGCGGTCCCACGTGATGGTAAGTGTTACCGCCGCCACGGACACCTGCAACACCAAGGAGTATGCAGCGGTGCCGACTAATGCCGACTTTGCAAATTCCTATTCACAGCTTTCTTGAAGAAGATCGTAGCTTAATGGAACGACCTCTTGAGGCAGTTCATTCCACAGCCTACTGGTTCGGGGTATAAAATGATTTTTGGACCGAACAGTAGGTACGCGACACCTCTGTATCGAGGAAATGCGGATGGACCTCACTTCTGTGATGGGAGGTGCCGTTGTAGAAACCCAAGATGGGAATTATATTGAACAATTCTTCAGAGCATTCCCCATTGTACAGGAGGTAGAACATACAGAGCGACGCAACGTCTCTCTGAATGCCGAGGGGTTCTAAACCGCCCGTGAGAGTGAGATCGTCGACAATACGAACAGCACGTCGTTTAATGGAGTCAAATGGGTCCAATTGATATTTCGGTGCGCCGGCCAAGAGATGTCAGCAGTACTCCATATGGGGCCTCACCTGAGCTTTGTAAAGCATTAGGAGTAGCTAATTAAGCTTGGTATAGTTATAGCTTATGTGCCGGGTTAATATTTAGGGTATTATTTTACCCAGATTGATTATAGAGTTCCTACAGGAATCATAAGTTCACACGAACGAAGTCGCTGGTACTGCTAGTTGTATTATAAAGTACCTACAAGTGATACAGAGTCCAAAACAACAATTGTTAGAATTTTTGTTTGTCTTTTATAGAAAAAAGGCGGCAGATGAGCTTACAGTCCACCTGATGGTAAGTGGATACTGTCGTCTATAGACATCTGCGATACAGCGATCATCAGTTCAGAATGACAAATGTTGGCACGCCCCCGGATGCTCCGCCCACCTTTGCAGATTAAGGAATGGATTGGGAGAAAGGGTTGGGAAAATGGAAACAGCTTTTATCGCGGACCTGACTGCGACCGGGAAACAAGCCGTGAACGCGCCTGAAGTCAGCGAAAACCGTCCACATTCGCGTTCACGGATGTTCGCGAAACGTCACGGTGTGAGTCTAGAGCTGGCTTTAAATGAACTAATTCGGAGGTATGTGTCATCTAGATGGTGTTTGCGATATGCATTATTGAACGAAATACTCCCATGCTACATATCCAGATAATTCTCATTATTATAATTTATTTTTATTATTATAATTATTATAATAATAATCTCATCAATAGATTTATGTATTTCTCTATTTTGCTTATTCATTGTTAACCCAATTTCCTTTGTTTCGTACAAGCAATCCGTTGTAATAATTAATTGAGAGTACGTCAGTCATTCGTTGAGTTCACACAATCATTATACGTTCGTGGCCTCTCGAACATTGCGGGGTTATTATGTATCTGTAAAATGTATGAATGTTTCTGTGCTAATGATTAAAATTGTGGCATTAATTCTATTGGTTATTTTTACGATTGATTCCTCTTCGTCTTTCCTTATATGGTACATGGCAATAGCGCAATTAGTGTATTGTGCCAGTGTCAAGTTTTCTTCGTAATTAACAATTCATCAATGATTCCGTCGCTCAGTAAAGTGATAGTGGGTTTACTGAGTGATAGTGCTTGACTCCTTGGAAGCACACGCAGTCGCACAATTTTTATAATAATCATACAATAACTCGACTTCACTTCTCGAGTTCCCGCCAAAAAGTCAATACATGTAGCTGATGCCAAATACTAAATTCAGATGGCATTGTATGATAAATTATGGATTCACTGCAATAAGCATAAAAGCAAATTGTTTCGTATCCCTACTTTGTAAGTTTAATGACATATATTGTTGATCTGTCAAATGTGGTGTTAATTAGTCGAATATGTTAAATGACGAATGTAAAATGATTGATTGATTGATTCAGATAACCGTTCTAGGGACATTTCGAATTAATGTATGTGTTTCGCAGATTGCAACTTTCGAATTTAAGAAATATTTAAATAGACTAATTACGAATAAAATTAACAAGTTTACAATCTAAACAATTAAAACACATCTCCAGTCCTTAGTTGAAATAAGTTAGGAGGCGCTCAGTATCACTATACTATACTAAAGAAATCTGAAAATGGTTATTTTGGGGTATCGTTCACAGAGTACATACACTACAATAATTTTGGTCAAAAATATTTCATGTGGTGACTCGGTTCTGTTACGATTTTATTATACGAGTACGAGTATGTATAGATCACAAAACATTGCGCACTTTGAAGTTTAATAAACTATCACTATTAAACCACAAACATCACAATACATATTTTTTTATAAAAATCAAACAAAAAAACTGCTTTCATTACTAGAGTTCCTGCCAAAAGTCATCATAAAAACGTTATCTAATACATATAATAAAACTGTAGAACCAGCGTGCCTATACATTGAATATATTTATCAAAAACTGATTGTGGGCGATGAAGGAAGAGTATCAGAATACAAAAAGATGATTTTGAAAATTTTTTCGGAACGGAACGGATTTTCATGATATTTCCATAGGTTAATTAAGCTTAGCTTGGCGCTTCGATTAGGCTTTGTTTCATCGAAATCGGCTGACGGGAAGAAAAAATATCCCAATTTAGAGTTTAAAAACTAAAATGCTACGCGTACGAAGTCGCGGGCACAGCTAGTATCCAATAAATAAAGAAAATCTCTCTTAAATCCGTCAAAGAGTCAAATATAGCAGTTTTAAAATTGTAACATTTATTTACATAATTTAATTGCATTATTTGCATGGAGTACAGAAAGCGATATGTAATAGTCCCCTGACCCATATCAAACTCACAGACATTAAAGTATTATTATCAGAAGAGTTCTTGTGTACTCGTACGCTCAATAGCGGATGAAACGGCCTCCCGATGTTAGTTTAATATTTACTGAACCACATGGTATTCAGTAATGTTTTCTATTATTTATATTCGACCTTATTAGAAACGGGTTATGTGTTTATATGGAACAATATTTTTCTATTTACTCGTTTGAAATATCTAATGTACTAGTTATTACTGTAGCTAGCCAATCTTTGTGTTTGTTGAATTGGAAGTTTTGTTTAATCAAATCATATGAATGAATGAAAATGTTTAATCCCGAAAATATAGTCCAATTTTGGTAGTAACACGAAACGTTTGTACGGACTTTGGAATTGTTGAGAATCTTTTTCGTATTAGTTATCAAGATTTTCGCGTTTTGCACACATACATATTTATTTATTATTAGGGTCTTAAACGCGTATGTTTATTTATTATTTCTTTTCCTTTCTAATACGCAATAGCACAATTAGCACATTGTGCCAGTGTCGAGTTTCCTTCGTAATCAACAATGATAAAGTCAAAATAATTCGAAATAATCAAGGTCTACAACTTTTGTATAAGCTCGTTTTTTTTCTAAAGAGTATGGAATCTCCCTTTCGGCTATGGTCTGACATTCATCTTTTTTAAGTTGATATTGATGTAGGCCGTGGAGGTTATAATTTAGAATATAACTAAATTATAACTAAATATAAAATAATAAATATAATAATTATAAAATATAAGGTTAGAAGGTTGCATAAAATAAACTGTAATCGTCATCCATACTGAAATATTGGATGATCACAAGAATTAATTAAATGTGCACATATTGGCGACTGGCGAGAACAGTGTGGAGAGTAAAGCTATACTGCAAATTGCTGACAACGTAAAACACTGTGCGCGTTTTGCGTGCACTGTGTCAACACTATTTTTGAATAACTGAAATATATAATTTTAAATTATTAAGAATAATCACCAAGTCGGCGGAGTCTCGCTGAGGGGACTCCTATTTTTTATTGTCGCCAGAGAATGTAAAACATATCACACTTTTAAATTTGCTATCATCCATTTGCTGCTTATTCAGTATTTTTTAATGTTCATTAAATTACTTCTCATCATTTTATTAGTCTTACATTGATTAGTTTAAAAACATTTGCTGTATATTTTGTAATAAATAAATCTGTATTGAAAGTCACCCAACCAATTCTAGTTGCTTTCATTCATTGTCAAAACTAAGTGTAAACTGTAGATGACACTTAAACAATGGAATAGGACTTAAGACTCTTCGAAGTCGACTCAATTAATCCTTAGAGCGATTAATCATGACCTCTCTCCACTTCGATCCACTGCAAAAAAAAGATTGATGGTGTTTTTAAATTGAAGTTTATGTTTGTTGAAAAATATTCAAGAGTGACTTTGACGGTGACAAGTGGAGGTTGTTGCAAAAATGCAGAGTTCTAGTTACAGAAAATAGAATAATGGTTGAAGAATGGTTCAATTTTGTTGCATTTTGTAATGTTTAGTAGAATATGGTTTTAAATTAGTCTTATGAAAATGAAACACAAACTAAACATAAACAGTGCATGTTAGTAAAATTGGTTTTTGGTTTGTTCTACAACGTTGGAATTGTAACGTTTTAAACTTTGGCTTTTTGTACACATTTTATATTGTAAATCGGGTTTAAACGAGTAAAATTAAAGGTTTTTGTTTATCTTTCGTTTACACACGACGTTTCTTCACGGGTTACACCAGCCGTGGTCATATGGCGGGTAGATAAAAGCCTTTATAAGGTAAAAGGTAAACAAAAGCCTTTAATTTTACGCGTTTAGACCCGATTTACAATATAAAATGTTGCAGTTGTAGTTGGCGTCACTTAGTCACCCATGAGTTCCTAATGAAATACAAAACAAACTGTTTGTTTATTGATACGGTGTTTTTTTTTAAATAGTTGTCATTTGTTCAATATTTAACTATTTGTTAATACGTGTTTTTCTTTTGGTTTAAAGGTAAAATTCAGGTGTATTTATACTGAAACTCCACCTAATACAAGCGTAAGTAAAATAAGGAACAGCTAATGCTAGAAATATAACTAAGTAATGTATATATAATACAATAATATTAAAAATTAAAAATACGAGAACCTGCATTATACATCCCTACAATTCGGTCATAGTTGGAAATATGAAGATGGCTGACCAGCTTTATTTAATCAGTAGTACTTAATTATTTATAGTACAGTATTCAGTAGTACGATTTATTATTTATTTATTATATCCGATATTTTGGTGCAGTTACATGAGCAGTGGTCGCGGCGAGATTGCGGAGGCGGCTGAAGCTGTTCCTATTGACAGACAAATCTGTCTACCCTCCATCGAGTTCGTTTTTGATTCACCTACCTACGCTGAACTTGTTTTTGCTGATTAAGTTTCTTGCAGACTATACTAACAATATCACCACACGCACACTGGATAATGATCGTGAGTTACCCGTATACGTAACAACCTTATTACTTATAACTTTATCGTTAGAAATCGCTGTTTTTTGTTATCTTTGAAATGTATTAGCACTTGAGAACCATCAAAAGCTGCATTTTACTTACAGAATATTGTATTTGCTGTTGATCGTGAAAGGAACGATTAAAAATCACTAAACAAACAAGCGTGCATAGTACACCCTCAAGTATGCTCAGTGCCGGTGTTCATTAGTGTTAAGCCTCCACGCGACAGGCTCGAGGCCGCTCCACTCGTGTGCACATGACTTTAGGATGCAGCCGGTGTGCTAGCGACGCGAATAACGGAATTGATGGCTCTAACCGACTTGCGATCTGGCGCTGCGTGGCACTCGCATAGCAACGCTTTAAGCCGAAGTCCGTTCCTTCCGCCGGTTAGCCAGCGTAGGAGCCCTGAAAAAAAAATAGAAGACGGATACGTTGTTACGAGACGTGATCGTGAGCCTTCGAACGAGTAAAATATTGGTAGTTAAAAGCAATAATTTTTATGGACAACTTACAGCGGAATATATGTGATATTATATTTTGTGAAAAAGGACCATATCGTCGGTTTTAGTTTCTCAGATATTGAGACTTTATTCAAATTAAAAAAGAAATCATAATATCTTCATAAATTTATCTTAAAGTTAGATGTTAGAATATGTTTTTATGTAGAGAGAATCTTGAAACAGCGAAATTCTAATTCAAGTCATCGATATGAAAGAGTGTATTATCTCATATCGATGACTAAAGTCAATAAGTACATAAAGACAATAAGGTCTCTTTGCTCAGATAACGTCATATATAATCGTAGACCTGATAAGTACGCTGGAGGACCCCCTCCAGCCCCAAGAAGCCCTGAGAAGCAGGGAGCAGGGAGACATACAAATTTACTAATTACAAAGTTTAATAAAGTAATATGTTTATGAAAAAATAACTCAGAATTACGAGTAGAATATTTTAACACTTCGGGAAAGATTCGGAGACACATTTTTTATTTTATTAATTATTTTTTAGGAGAACTTGTAGCTAAAAACTTTACAAACATAACATGTTAATTTTAAATCTAAAAATAAGTACCCACATATATTATGTAGCTAAGTAGTAAGAACACTCGAGACACAACCCAGGAGTAAGTATAGTAAACTGAACAAGAAAACAAATACAAAGTCACCGTTTAATCAAATTGAATTTAGAAATTTAGTCATCTACAACTTATGTATGATGCCCGGGGGCTACTGCAAAACAAATGAAGTCTTTTATCATCGTAGCGAAACGGATCCTAATTGAAATTCTTAATATAAAAGCAATATTCTACAAGGCTTATTTAGCAAGTAGCTGCACAACAGAATGAGTCTTTTCCACGTTCATTGCGACCACACCCTTATGTACGCATTTTATATGTGCTTGTCATCTTTCTGCGAGTTTTCTTTCTTCACTTTTGTTTTTCTTGTGACACGTCCCGAAAGTTCAGGGGATCTTAATTACGGATGTAATGAATACTCGCTTTCGAAATATGCAATTGATTCGCATTCGCTAATTTCATTGCAAAAGTTTTAGCAAATATTTGTATGCAAGACGGAAACATAAATGAAGTAATTACCTACGTAGTTATGACATTGTTAAAGTTATTGTTTGCTATGTAAATTTTAATTGCTCTCTTTGTGCAGGGCACATGCCTCCCTTAGTGAATCACTGGGACGTTTCGGGCTGTAATCCACCTCGCTGTCCTAGTGCTGATTGATGAATCACATACTCCAGATGTTTTTTATTTCTGGATTTTTTTATTCCCTTACTGCCGAGCCATATACGGCCAGTTCTAAAAACTTTTTAATTTGACCTATCTTATTTATAAACAACTAAAATTATTTTCCAAATTCTTCAAAAAAAGAAGCATTAAACAATTGGTTACACAAAATTGGTTGCATGGTAGTGTACAGATCCCGATACCAAGATCCCGCTAATTTTCGTTAATCGGATAATATTTCAAGTGCATAAACAAAACTCAAATCAGGAGTAAAGTTTCTTTCTCATCATTTTTAAAGTTATTTCTATACTTATCAAACTACACAGAAACTTCTTTTCGTGCCGAAAACCTCAGATCACTTAATCCACATCTACGAAAGGTCTTCTATAGCGAGGGCTTTGGATAATCGATTACGGAAACCTTTGGTCCAGATGAAATGAATAGACAGCAGTGTGTAAATTTTCTTGATTCAAATAAAGATTGTTATAATATTAGTAATTGAAATAATTATTTGTATTGGTAGTGGCCGTTATCTTTTTTTCATGGAAAGGAGGCGGCAAACGAGTATGTAGTCCACCTGATGGTAATTGGATATTGTAGCCCATGGACAACCGCGATACCTGCCTTCCTAAATTATAATACTTCAAGCATATATTCAATTTTAGTAATATAAGTGTTAATACTTATGAATACATATAAAAAATGATTAAAAATGTACATTAATGTTTGTTTAATCTGTTAATCTAAAGAAATCGCGTCATTTTTGGTATTAACTGATAGCAGTAATATGAAATGATCAATAATATGAAATGAATGGATAAACCATAGGGTTTATCCATTCATTTCATATTGTTGGAAGATTACCGAGGCCGTATTTCTGCCTGACCTTATCTGTCGCAGTTTATTTCTATGGGATCCGTTATTGGCAGCAACTAAATGAGGTTTTATTACTTCTCATTTTGCTTTTAAGTGGCATAGTTTTTCGTTATTCTGAGTTCTGATAGCTTAGAGGTCATTATATCATTAATCTCGGATTATTTGAATAAAGTTGTGACTTCTTAACCCAAATTTTGCTTAAATGCAGATATTTTAAAGGGCAATAAGTAATAAGTAGCAGAAATACTGAGTGGCAGCAAATCGATGGCAGCAAATTTACAGGTGTTTTAGTTTTAGGTTCCCTGGTGAAAATAAAGATATAAGAGTCCCGCGAAGTGGACTTTGTGCTGTCATTCGTAGAATTTTTTTTTCAGTTATTCAAAAATAGTTTGTTTCCTCGATTATGATTTGATGGGCATTTAGTATTTTTTCGGTTAAGAGCATATCGTCTAATAGGCAAATAATCTAACACGGTAAATCGCCCAGAAAGCAAATTGATCAAAATGCATTTTAGAAAATTATCATTAAGTTCAGTGTCATTATTCCCTTTGATTTAACTATGTATTACTGAGACGACGTTGTATTGTGTCTTTCTTATTTCTATAAAATTATATAAAGTCCATATAATTACTATTGATTTCTTAAAGAAAATACTATTTCTAAGACCAATTCTATTATTTGATAAAAAAAAGATACAACACAATGTCGGCTCAATAGTACATACAGTGGGTGGCCAAATTATTAGAGCCACTTTGAAAAAATACATAATTTTAGTATATGGGTAAGGAAAAGTAATATACATGTTACCAATTATTATAAATTATGTTTTTTTTTAAACAGCATTGGATAAACAGTTAAAATGTGCTTAATGTAGTTTAATAACGTTCAAAATAATAAAAAAAAGCTTAATATTTAGTGACGGCGCCTTTTGCTGCAATCACAGCTCGTACTCTTCTCGGCATACTTTCAATACATTTAAGACAGTTGATTAGAATTGCATCGCTTCTATGCCACACTGCATCAAGGGCTTCTATCAACTGTATCTTATTCGCGATATGTTCCCTGTAAATTTCCCGTTTCATTAATTCCCATAGGTTTTCAATTGGGTTAAGATCCGGGGAATTCCCAGGCCAGTCGAGAACTTGTACCTGGTTTTCCTGTAAAAATATTGTTACTTTTTGGCCTTATGGCATGGAGCAGAGTCGTGCCTAAATATGGAATCGCCATCTGGAAACCATTCGTGAACTTGGGGCAGCATTCTGGTTTCCAAGACCTTTATGTATTGGTCCTGCCTCATTGTCCCTTCGACAATATACAAGCGTCCTATGCCTTTGCTGCTAATCATCGACCAGACCATTATGCTAGGGGGATGCTTGACACTTTTTACGATGCAGTCCTCTTTAAATTTTTCATTAGGTCTTCGCCTACAAACTCCGATTTGTCAGTCAGTATATGCACCGATGATTCTATCTCAGAATTTTTTTGTGGAGTGAGGTCTTTATTCTTCCCCATAACAAAAACCTATAAAATAAATGAAAATGACATAATTGTGTCAAACTTAAACTATTTCAATGAAATAACTAAATAATAAAGATGTACTTACCAAGTAACAGCGTAAAAATCACAAAACTTAATGTAAAGTAACTTAAATATCCTCAAATTTCAATGTAACACGTGTACGTCCAAACAACTACTGTAAGACAAAATGGCAGTGTCCAATATAAATGGCGTTCAAAAATGCAGTGTTGCCAGTACATTTGTAAAAAGTATAACAAAATGTAATAGAAATACATATCTTTTAAAAATAATAATAATGGCAACTAGTAACATTTATTAAATGTCAAAAAAATGTCATGTTCTTAGAATTTGATAAAATATGCGTGCGGCTCTAATAATATGGCCACCCACGGTAGTAACATCAAAGGAACAATGGCTATAATGTGTTTTGGACGATATACTCTTGAAGGATATTTTTTGCTCGTTTTAATACAAGCCTTTATCAATTATTACTTTTGCTTGTACGTGAAGGTGAACATTGTAAAGAAACCAGCATGCCTGAGAATTAAGGAGATCGAAGGCATGCGTAATAAATACTCTTTTAATAGTATTCAGGCAGAAAGTAGATCAACGGGAACTTATAGGCTTATCCAGTACACTAGAAGTCTCCATAGAGTTTTTGATGTTCTTTTTTTCTTCCGAAATATATTAGTATTATTAATTTTAAACATGTCGCTTTACGAAACACAATATGCTATTAGAACACGATTTTTTTATTTATTGAACATTTTGTGTATTTAACATGGTGCGTAGCCACGATTTTTTTTAAATAATCGAAATGATGCAAATAACCTGCAGATTGCTCGATTAGTGACTGCTATGCAATAGGTTCTGGATTGGAATCCTGATCGGATACTCATTTGTTTAAAGATAAATGTTTGTTTGGGTCAGGGTGTGTGTTTGTCTTTGTCTTTATGTGTGTCTCTGGACCCACGCGACACAGGGAATCCTATTAATTTATATATTCCTATTATTTGATATTAACTCGAGCCAACAGCCGATAGACACTTCGTTTTATATATTAATATGATTATTTAAATTTATTGTTATTTATTTTGAAAACTAATAACCGCGATCTTATTTACTTTTCAAAATCAATTAAGATTAACAACTGCATGGCACAATAAATCGCAATAAGTGGCTTATGAGGCAATTAAAATTCTACATAAATTACCTTTGGATAATTACAAGCAATTAAATAGGCCATTAATGAGAAAGTACAGTGATTGCGTGTAAAATATAGGTAGGTAATAAATCATCAATTATAAATCCATCAATTTTATTTTTTAGTTAAATCAATTAAAAAATAATAATTTACTTAGTATCAACTCGGCAGTTTTTTTTACTTTGACTATTAAGACGTTTACAAAATTACTAAACTTCAAATGCAAATTCTTTATTTGCACAATGTGAGTGCAAGACATTAGTACATTCGATCGTCCCATTACCACCATTCATGGCATGCATTTGCAATATATAATAAATTTTAATATATAGTAATAAATTAAAAATTTAATATTATATTTCATCGTGTATTATTAATTTTCGAACAAAATATTAGCGGCTATATTTTGCAATGCTCTAGCAGTGCGACTGTGAATAAAATGTGAAATTAGTGAAATTAATATACATATATGTATTTGCAATATGAACTTGCTATTATAATGGAAACTTCACACGGAAAATACGATATGTACGAATTATAATTCATGTACGTATTTGTATATAAGCTGAAAATTCTCAATATACTCAATATATGCCATAAATCATAAAGGTATATACATATATTTATGGGCAATAGAGCATGGATAAATAGAAATAATAAAAAATATAGTTTTTTAACATAATAATGTAGGTAAGAAATTATGACTTTTATTGAATCATCATGAATAAGACACAACATAATGTAAATGTAATGCTGAGCGTTGAATGAGCGTTGAGCGCTCGAGTCTAAAACTAGTACGAGCTATAGTTAAAGATAGCAATAAGAACTCGACTGCTTAGTTCATGTGAGTCGTGAATTTTAAGTTATTATCTAAAATTGTCCCCAAATATTCAATGTTAAAATAATAATTTAATTAAATGTTATGATTGTAAAGATTGATGTACTTGTAAAAGCTATTAGTTTTGCTAAATCACTCACACTAATGTGGATTAAGTTAAGTGTGGGAGGAAAATTGTGTAGCAAAAGAAAGCAGCGATAAATAGAGAATAGGACGAATGAAAGGACTAGAAAAGTTCCTACAAAAACGGTGCAGATGAGGATAATTCTTTTCTAAACGAGACTTTGTACCAGAAGGTATTCGGATCACGCACACTCGGGATATGATAGATAAAAGGATACCAATACAGAATGTATGAGAAACTAATAAATAATGTATGGCACGTCGAGGGTTATTAATTTATTATGATAACAGTATTATGTCATGTAATGATGTGTCGACATAAATGTGTATAAAGCACATTAATTAATTACATTAATTAAGCGTTACATTAATTACGGTACGGTTTTGGCATGATTCTTTTACAGGTTTTTTTATTATTAGCCGGGTTTGTTATTTACTTTGTTAATTTTGACTTCAAACAATGTCGTGTCTATCTATTTCAATAGGAAGCCGGTAACAAATAATGTAAGATGGTAAGGTCTAGATATTAAATTGCTACCATAGATATTAAATGCTACCATTGCTTTCTGATAGTCATGTATTGGAAAATATATTTTTTTAATTATTAAAAAAAACGATCTTTAATTCTTTATTTAAATATTCTTTATTTTTTTTTATAACGATAGTATCTAACAATTAAATAGCGTGAGTGTTGTAAATGAAATCCTCTAAAAAATTGAAAAATAAAGTACCCACCTATACGATCTTATTTCAAACAACGAGAAAAATCCTTGACTATTCCCAATGGATTAAGCTCGCTCAAATAAAAGCGGTACAATCAAATATAGAAACAGATGCCCCTAGTGGGAATCATAAAAGACATCTATCGTTGTAGGTACCTACCTACTCTTCTATCTAAAGTATCTGGCAATCGAGCGTTCGCTCAAATACAAACCCGTTTGCCGATCATAATCAACTTATTCAATAAGCGGTTATGTACCGCCAACCGCAAATATAACGTTGCAAAACAAACCTATTCATTCAATTACAGTAACAAAAATGAACTTAAAAATCACCATCATAAGTCATTTATGAACGCAGACAAAGTTTGTAATCGTTCGTACGTTTGATTGGCCAATACTTTAGTCAGATATTCATTGCTGAAGTGAACCTTTTTATACAGTTTGTCTTTCTTTCCCTCCATTGGATACTGTCTTCTGTATGGCGTAGGACTTGTTGGTCGACGTTTACTGGTAAACATAGGTAGACTACGCAAGTTCGTGAAATTGTATGGAAACAGTTTTTGAAGCGGCGTTGAATCTGTGCCGATAACTAGGAGGCCTAAGTAAAATAAGTGGTATTTATAGTGGTATCGATATATTTTATAGGTATTATACTTTTAAAAAAATGTTAAATAGACAGCAAAGAAATACTGAATGAGCAGCAAATCGATGACAGCAAATTTGAAAGTGGGTTAGATTTAGGTTCTCTGGTGACAATATAGAAATGACCACGGAGTCCCAAGAAGCGGGACTCCGTGGTCATTACTGGTAGTTTAAAATTATTTATTTCAGTAATTAAAAAAATATGTTTATTTTTTGTTGATCATGATTTATAATTAGTTGTAATTTTGTATTCCTGCTCATTTAAATACTAGCCTAACATTTTTAAACTTATACTTCTGTATGGGCTTAAAAATACTTCTGTATTTATGTCTCTTGGCGACAGATTGGAAAAAAAAGGAATAAAATATATCTATTTGCTCACAAGCAACCATGTTCTATAATTATTCTATTATTAAGATTGTAAACACAGTTAAATAAAACTTAATGAAACGTCTCAGTTGTTTTTTTTTTCTTTTTATAAGTGGCAGTGGCAATTAGCACATTCTGCCCGTGTCAAGTTTTTTTCGTAATTTACAATTTCAAAGTCTAAAATGTATCATGTCAATGTCCAGTCCCGTCGAAGTAAGTCACGAGTCGCTCAGTTCTGAAGACAGAAGACGACTGCTCTTCCAGCACACGAAAAACGCAGTCTTATACTTTTATTTGATTATCACAAACATTACGCACAAAAAACACATTGAAGTTCAATAAACTATCACTATTAATTTCAATTTTTACAATTAATCACTCAAAAACGCTTCTCACACTTCACTTCTCGAGTTCCCGAGAAAAAGTCAACGTCTCAGTTAAACCTTAATCTAATAACTGTCTAGAACATGTTCAAAAGATAGAGCGATATTTAAGGCTTTTGGGGAGTTTATGAGAATGTAGTATAATATCCGGCGTTAACAATGTTAGGCTGTTCCCCGAGGATGCAGGTCGATAGCCCTCTGATGTATTAGTGTCGAATGCGACGCGACACCGTATGACGAGGGTCTCGTTTCTTGTCAAAGGCTTTTTGGAGAAGATTTTATTGAAGTTGTTTATAGCATTTAGTTATAAAATTCATTACTAGAAGATTGTCGTCAAGTGGTTATTTTACTGTGATAAAGCGGGAAATTAACTTACGGCATATGTGGTTTCTCTCACCGTCACAAGTTCGGCGGTAAGAGGAGAACATCGCCAGGAAACCAGTATGCTCGAGAAATGAAATAATATCCGGAGTATGTGTATCCACCAACCCGCACTAGGCCCACGTGGTGGATTGCGGTCGGAAACATCTCAGGGATTTACTAGGGGAAGCCTGCGCCTTGCAGTGGGACATTAAAGACTGATGATGTATACATGTTGTGGTATAATCTATATAACACCAACCTAGCAGGGCGACAGTGTCCAATTATCATCAGATGGACTGACTTTTTTATAGCTGATGGGTATACAGTCCACCTGATGGTAAGCGGATACTGTCGTCTATAGATATCTGCGATACATGCCAACATCAGTTCAGAATGAAAAATGTAGGCACGACCTTGGATGCGCTGCTTATCTTTGGAGGAATGGAATTAAATAGGAATGGATTTGGGGAAAGTGTTAGGAAAGTGGGGAGGGATAGGATGGGATGGGAATGGACTCTGGCATATCTCACTCACTACCGAAACACGTACATATACGTTACGAAAACATTGGCCATCGGCTAATCCGGAAACAGGCGAACGCGTCATCCACGGCTATGCAATAAAGTATCTCGTAATAAAGTATATAATTAGAGGTACGCTAATTCATAGACGTGGATGACGCGGTCGGGTGTTTCCGGATTAGCCGATGGCCAATATATCTATACGTACATTGGGGAAATAGGATAAAGTGGAAATTGCAGTAATTTCAAAGTAGTCTCCTGTGAGAGGGGGGTAACGAGGCGGTCGCGCGAGTGCAGCGGCTGCGGGAATGCAGAGAGGAATGCCTTCCCTTGCTATCTGCTCGTTAGTCGCCTTATTTCCCAAAAGTTTTGTCAGTTAAAACGTACAGAGGCGGACTGTCAATCTCATACATACTTTTTATTTCAAAGAGCGACGTCGGAAAATATGTCAATACAGCTCAATGGTATGATAATTGTGATCGATATTCAACATAATGTTATCATATCACGATTTCAATAAGCCACTCTTTGACAAAACATATTTTCAGCTGTTACGTAACAAGTAAATCTACGGTTGTAATCTCGCCAAGCCCTGGGGAGGCACAATTTTCAGCCGAAACGTGAGGAGATAGCGAAGCGTTTATCGGCTGATGTATGGGAAGTGTTTACGATAAAATAAAAGTAATGTGAACGTCCCTAGTGACAGTAGGTAGAAGAGACGTTACAATTGTATGCTACATAATACGCTATAGGTCAGTTTTTTTTTTATAGATTAGTGGGCGGACGAGCAAGCGGTCCCACGTGATGGTAAGTGTTACCGCCGCCCATGGGCACCTGCAACACCAGGGGGTATGCGGGCGCGCGGCCGACCTTGCAAAATCCTATTCACAGCTCTCTTGAAGAACCCCATATCGTAGCTCAATGGAAAGACCCCTTGAGGCAGTATATAGGAAAAAGATGGAAGGTATGAATTATAGGAGGTATTATTAAATGTATATGGTAGTTGTATGTATATGTATAGGTTGTCCCAGATTGAACCCCGGAATAAAATTTCGCGCCATTTTTTGTTTGGCGGTTGGCAACTCTGGTTTGTACATGTCACAAATGACAGTTGCAATTAGTCAACATGGAACGCTACACGAAAGAGCAACGCATCATTATTGTTAAGACTTATTACAAAAATAATGAAAGTTTTTCTGTGACAGTTTGCAAATTCGATTCAATATTTGGTCGGCGAAGTGCACCAAATGAGTCGTCTGTTCGACGTTTAATCCTGAAATTTGAGGAAACCGGTTCAGTGATGGATGCAACTACCCATGTTTGTCAACGGAGTGTAAGGTCAGCCGATAATATCGCCAGGATAGAAGCAAGCGTCACCGAAAACAGGAAAACGTCAATTCGGCATCGTTCTCGGCAATCGGACATTTCCAGAAGCTCTCTGCAACTAATAATGGTAAAGGATTTGCATCTTCACCAGTACGAGATTCAATTAACCCAAGAGTTAAAACCTACTGATCATTCGCAACGTCGACAGTTCGTCAATTGGTTTTTAGAGCAGTATGAAGTGTACATTTTGTTTTTCTAAATTAAATCCGACGCTTAATCTGGGACATCCTTATATCTGTACATTTAACTACGGTATTACGGTATATTACGGTATTTAATATACGTCACATTTCTCTATAATCTTACTAAACAGTCCTGTATAGTCCAAAGGTTGAGTGGGCGATAATGTTTCAACAATGTTAACGCGTCATCAGCAAACAATATATACACGTACATACACAATATAATGTATACGCGTACATTAGTGTCTCTCAAAAATTTCAAAGTATTTTTTTGTTAACGCATACCCACTTATTTTTTTGTCTGATATCAAAACACACGTAAATCAAATTTCATGACCTTTGGATTACGGCAACTCATGTCGACTTGCATCGAAATATGTCAGTACTTGCATACTTAGGTGAGCGCGCGCTTACGCGTCGGCGTGCATGTGATTCCCAGTTGTCAGTGAAGTTGTTGCTTTTATTGGAATTGTGCATTTTTAAAAAGGGTATATTGGAGGGTAGATTTTTAAGTGGACTGTAATTTTGGGGTTTTATTTATTATTTTTGATTAATTGCCGTAGCCGTACAATAATAAAGCTTCACTGACCTGAAAGCTGTCTGGTGCACCGAAGTCTTCTGCCGGCGCCGGCCCTTGGTTCTCCTGTGTTGGCACTTAAAGACACTAATGCACGCACAATAAGGAATTTGGTTTAATAAAATGGAAGATTGAATATAGCGTTGCGGGAAATTATATTTTAATTATATTAGCGGTAATTTATGTAACTTCTCGGTAGGAAGTTTTGCGTATTTGTTTAGCCGAACGTCTCCGCGATACCTCCGCGATGCAACTGTCCCGTCGTCGTTCACAACGACATCTGTCTATATTTTTGACACCTCATTGAGACTTGCTAATAAATCAATGAAGCTAATTCTTAACAAGCGGCGGCAATCAATCGCTCGTCCAGTATATCTTTAGTAGATGACGTAAAACATCAAACAACGGGGTTAAAACTTCCCTCCAATGGACAAGTAGGTACTCGCCGTTTTGTTTTATAAGATCCTATAACATCCGCGAAGTTAAATTATCTATTAATGAAAGCACAAATCTCGCTATTCGCGAGTGTGTTATATTGTGAGAAAAGACACGAATCGTTACCGAAATGTGTGAAAAAACCTGTGAACTTACCAAGTTCGGCGAGACTTACAAAAAATGCAGACAAAACACAAGACGTATTCAAGCAGCGTAAATAAAAATTTACAAGCAATTTGGACAATTACTACAACTGGACAGTGAATTGCTTATTTTTGCTTGTCGCCATCACGTTTATGTACTTGTGCTGACAAGCGTATTTGAAGTAAAAGCAGTCAAGTGACCACAAGCCCCGAAAATCCGTTCTTTAAAAAGTTCAGAGAAAAATGGAAATGCATCGATTTCGGCAAGATACAGTGCTATAGGGAATCGTTGAAAGATACCTTACCGCGTCGGAAATTGAAGCTCTGCTTAAATTCTATCACGCTGAATTAACAAAAAAAAATAGTCATAGATGACTATCGACAGTGGATAGACCTCTCAGTCATATTTTTAGAAGGAGAACAGAGCGGAAATTCAAAATTAGGCCCCCAGGTGATATGAAACAAGCTTGATGAATGGCGGGAACGATCTATTCGTTGAAAATATCGTTACTAAGTTATCAGTTCCAAATAACCAGTAAGAACAATGCAGCTCCGCTAGACGTCTGATTGTTTATTGTGACATCCTATGTCAAGTCATGGCATGGCTTCAATGCAATTTGGCAATAAAATCACCTTACTAAGATTTGTGCTTTTTGAAGTCATTAAAGGCTTACGAGAACGTTGACAAAAGTATCTCGAAAGCTGTACAGAACTTTAGCCAACACTTATGGTATTTAGCTGATGAATCACTGATCCTGTCACTATTTGACGAGCAAGTAACAAAAGTAAAGATGGTACCAATTTTAAGTAAAGAAAATATTTCGACCACTGTGAAACGATACATCCCATCGAAGAAAAAACTATGCGGGTCATTGTACAGTTAGTTTGACAGATAAATGGTGTAGTTGTTTTTTCAGTTTTCTGTAACTAATTCTGTTTAGTATTGTATCTTATATAATTTCACGCTAACTATTCTTTTTTTATTTCGGAGAAAAACATCTATGATTTTATGTCATTCAAGAGCAAGTATTTATTCTCTCGTCTCAGAATTGATGACAGTTTTCTCCACGAATGTCCTTCTTTATGGGAGACTAACGCCTCGTTTCTAAAAGCCAAAAATACTGACTAAAAGTTGACTAAAAGTCAACCTTTAGAGCAGTAAACAATACAGCCGAAAGGGCTGTATAGTTGATACAAGATTTTCTTGTTTTGACTACGATTGAGGAGGAACAAAAACAATTAAGAGCACAGAACGATCTATTCTGACTGTAAAAACAATCTTGAAAGAAAATATGCTCAATAATGGTTTTGGACTCGCTAACCTGATTGGCCAGCGTGGCGTTTTAAAGCCATACATCTCTCATTCACAATACAATGTGTATAAGAAGGCCCATGTACAGCAGTGGGCGAAAAACGGACTGATTACGGTTACTGAATTATTTAAAATTAACTAGGTAAATAATAATTATTTAATTAAGTTACTAGGTAGCAACCTGTTGCTAAATTATTATTTCCAATGTATGGTGAAAATAAGCATTACTTTAATGGATATCATTAAAATAATTTACTGCATTTCCTACTTTATCGTATTACGTACATGTTTCGATGGTGAGTGAGATATGCCAAAGTCCATTCACATCCCATCCTATCAATCCCTTTTTCCCATCTTTCCTCCCAATCGATTCTTTAATCTGCAAAGGAAGGCAGCGTATCGGAAGGCGTGCCAACGTCTGTCATTCTCGACTGATGTTGGCATGTACCGCGGATGTCTATGGACGACAGTATCCACTTAACATTAGGTGGGCTGTATACTCGTCTGTATCCTACTCTTCTACAAAAAAAATCAAGTCAGTCATTGTCTAGGTCTTTTGTATTAATAATATGCTAGTAAAATTCCATGATAATCCTTATACATCAGCACAAAATACCAAATGGTAAAGGAGTAGCTTTTTAGTAGATTAGAGGTAAGAGGGAGTCAAAGGTGGCCGCTATCTTTCATCGAATTACAGCAGACACGCTGTGATTGGGTCGTCAGTGGCGGGATCCCGTTAAATCCTGCTTTGTTGTCCCGCATTAATCAGCGGGATTTCCTGGCAAATCCCGGGATATCTCGACATATCTCGAGTCGAGCTAAAAATTTACATTTTAATGGAACTTGCAATGTTGCTTGAGGCTAACCACGGTTGCTTTATTAAGCTTATTAATGGTTTATTTTAAATTATTTTTGGTTTGATGTGGAATTTATAAATAAATGAATACAGGTCAAGGGATTTAAAATTTATGAGACCTAGAAGATATAATAAACTACGTGTAAAATGACTTTCACTTAAAATTTCGTTGTTGCAAAAATGTAGAGATGTAGTGGTTTTTGGAACGAAGTTTCTTTACGCGGCTTGCGGTAGGTGTGATTCGAGAGAAAATGTAACGTCACGTAAGATTTTTACCCCCTCCATACGCCTTTCTCTTTCTCTCTGTGTGTGTGCGTGCGAGTATCGAGAGCGAGACTCAAGCAGAATAACAGACGTGCAAACTAGTGCGTGGCCGGTTGTATAACCTAAATTTTTGATTTGATTCCTTATTTTTAATTATTTGCATTGAAAATATGATACAAATAAAAAAAAAAAAATACATGAACTATACAGATTTTATTTCGAATTACATTCGGAGTTTAATAAAAAATTCGTGAGGATCTTCGTTCCTGACGGGGGTGGAGGGGGGTCCCCTGACCGCACATTTGTTTTTTCCAAAACTGAAAGTCGTGTTCTCCACCACTGATAGATATCTTCGAAATTTCACTGATACATACGAAACAGTAGATATGATATATAGAACTACACGGATTAAAACATGGATTACACGTTTTAACCGCACAATTTAAACACGAACGTCACGGAAGTAATTGAAGTGCGTTTCTGCAAATTAATTGAGATCAGACACACTGTACATACGAAGCAGTGAGAATTCATCATTTGAATGTTCTAAATGTGCTCCACGTACAGTGCTCGATTATATAATATGATATATGGTCGTTTTTACCAGCGATTAAGCGATGTCTAATTAAATCAAACAGGTTGATTCATTGGTTTCCGCAATATACAACTGCCTACCTGAAAATATATCAGAAAATATAACAACTCCAGACTAGGTAGTGTTTAAACTGAAGTCGAAATGGTGACTTGTCGAGCTGGCCTTCTACATTGTAGACGAATTTATTAATTTTAATAAGTCACCAGTGTTTTAATATCAATTACAATTTCTTTCTGTACAATTCCAATATTTAACAAATTCATTTAGTTTAGTTTGTAAATGGCCTAGATCGGGTCAATGGTTCCAGAATTATAATGACTTCGACTCTTGGAAAAATTCCAAATGCTATTATAATTCTGTCTAACATAAACGTTTCTTTTTTTTGAAATATACGAAAAATGGTGAAATCTTCCAACTAACACGCACCGATCCTTTTTATTTTAGTTTAAATATTACACTTTTATTCGGTGGTATTCACATTTTTGATTCATTAAAATTTAAGCTTAACAGAAAAAATTGGGTATCTCTGTTAAATTCAAAGATGAGTCATAATTAGTAATTCAATAATACAAAACAATCGACGCACAAACAATTTATATATCATTGGATAGGATTCGTAAAAGTTTATAACTTTTATCTGAACACTTTTTGTAAAACGTACTCCGGAAAGTAGTGAAATCTACCCCGACTGGCTTTACCATCGGTTTTTTTTTTTCTTAATCTATCCAAGCTATATGTTATTTGACCTTCAATAGCTCTTTGTATGGTGAATAGCACCACCCCATAGTCATAAAAGTAGTCTAATTGATAACAAAGCCGCTACTACAAGCCCTGAGGTGTAGTTCACCACCTCTAAAAGAGTAGACTGGCCGAAACGCTATTTTTTTTTTTATGGACGAAGGTGGCAGACGAGCATACAGTCCACCTGATGGTAAGTGGATAAAGTAGCCCATAGACATTCGTGATACATGCCAACATTAGTCCAAAATGACAAACGTTGGCACGCCCCCGGATGCGCTGCCTACCTTTGGATATAGGACTGGATTTGGAGAAAGGGTTGGGGAAATGGGGAGGGATAGGATGGGAATGGGCTCTGACACATCTCACTCACAGCAGCAGCTTGACATTTTCAGGCCATACATTCTTCATGCACAAGACACTGTCTCATGTCGAGAAGTGGACGACAAAAAGGCTTGGTTAAGTTTAATTCTCTTTTGTATTTGTGGTTGGTTAAAGAAAACACGACTGTTGCGTACGAAACGTAACATATCGCATGTTTTTTTTTATAAAGATCCCATTCTATTTCTTCTGTATATTAATACAGAAGTGTGTTTCGTGCGTGACAAAACTGTTGATGTGAGCATTTGCTATGAAATAGTGTATAATGAGAATGTGGGCGGATTTATTTGCTTCGTTTGAGAGACGTGTGTGAAATTTAATTTAAGAGGTGAATTTATAATATGGAAGTTATAGTGAATTATATGTTAATTTTATTTGAGTATTTTCCATGAAATTAAGATTTGCTCACTTTTACAAATGACTGTGAATGTGAGTTCTAATATGCCATGCCATATCATCTGTTATGTATACTAAAATAAAGTGTAAATCTCATTGTAAGATAATACACATATTTCATTTAACTATTACGTACACAACTGCGTGTAGAATGAAGGATACACTAGAAATGAACATGAGTTCTTTGTAACGTCCTATTTTCAGTTTTTGCGTTATTTCAATGGCACATTGTGTACAAATATATACCCTACAGTGTTATAAGTATAATGCTTCCGTATGTACCCTAGATTTTTTTTTACGAGCATGAAGTCCTCGTGTAGGATACTGTCGTCCATAGACATCCGCGATACATGCCAACATCCCTCCAGAATGATAAACGTTGGCACACCCCCGGATTAAGGATGCCCTCCTTTGCAGATTAAGGAATGGCTTGGGAGAAAGGGTTGGAAAAATGGGAAGGGATAGAATGGGATGGCAATGGGCTCTGGCATTTCTCACTCACTACTGAAACACGTACGTACATTGGGGAAATACGATAAAGTAGGAAATGCAGTATGAAAGAAGGAATGCGCCAGTCGAGTGCGCCCAGCGGCTGTGGGAATGCAGCGTGCACTCTCCCCCTACTGTTATTTTGTTGGTAATACTACTCCAGTTGGTAAGATTGGGCTTATAATTAAACTAATAAAATTATACTTTAAACTCGTAGCTAAGCGTCTATTTCGCTGTAATTACACATGTTATACTATAAGTATTTACTTTCAAGCGTTCTATCAAGTTTCGAAGTAGTTTGTGAACCAATACAAAACCAATTGGAGGCGGGCTAAGACAGCCATTGTTTGCTTGGCGCTGGCTTCGATAAATCTAGGACGTAATCTCAAGTAATGTTTGCAAACAATATCTTGAAACAAAACAATTGAATTTTCGTACAACATAAATAATAGTAGGTAATTATGACAATCCAATACAACTCTATATTTATGGTATTTATTCCACAGAGCGGCGATGGCCTAGCCCAGAGGAGAGCTTAGTGGGTTTCCTGAACATGAGAAAAATCACGTGACTGAAAGATAAACAAAAAATGGACATGTCTATCATCTGTATCGCACTGGGCCCGATATGCCCTTGCAGAATTACTAGGAACAAACTATAATTACTAGAGAAGGCATGTGCCCTGCAATGGGATGTTAATAGGTTGTTCTGGAGTGACATTGAATTTACTGCTGAAATTATAATTTGAATTAAGCTCTTTCTGTTCGCTTAATCGTTTAATATATGTATTCTTGACTATTCTGTAACATCAGTGTACGTCTAACAAAATAGCAGTTAGGGAGCGAAAATTTATCTAGTCACCCATTTAGTACCGATTCCAATACAGGTAATAAAAAGACTGCTAAAGTCAAATTCGACGTATAAAAAATCTCTTACTTCAGTCACATCCACGCCATCTAGTTTTTAGAACTGGCTTTTTACACCAAATATAAACATCAACTAGCATAAGCTATATATAATGCGTTCAAAAAGGAATAAAACGAAATATAAGCCGCATCGGCGTTCGGGTCGCATTATCTAAAGCGGTTTGCGTAAGCTCTGGAGACGCTCTGCAATGAATCTCTACTGATAGGCCGCAGTATAACATTAAGACGGTAGGCTAACTTTAAAATGAATGTGAGATATGCGCCTCACGCACACAAACACATGAAATCGTTTGGAAAAATTGTAGTTATAACTGATTAGAAGAAGTTTTTGATTTTTTATTTGGCGAGTTAAGTTCGTGGCGCGTTTACGTTTCATATTTGTTGAATTGAATATTTAAGCCGACGGGCCGACACGCGGCAGGAAGATGGCGCCAGTTAAAACACGGAAGTGCCCACCAAACCATGTCTGTGAATCAAATTGTAATTTCTAAAATTATTCAAAATCACACAACTATTTCCAGAATTACAGGTATGTTAACTTTAAATGGAATGTATGTAAATGTAGTGTATATAAATGTAATGTATGTAAATGTAATGTATGTAAATGCCAACCATCCTAATAATAATAGTATCAGAATAATAAAGTGGTCAGCCGCCGGTAGCTGCAGCCTGTCGCGCCACTCACACACGAGCGATTTTATTAAGGTTGACTATGACATATGAAAGTACGGCTAACTCCCAATCGTTTCATCAAACGGTTGCGGTAGATCACGTGGTCATGCGTCTTAGTAGCCAGTCGCGTAGCTTCGCGTAAGTTACAATTTCACAATAGCGCATAACTTAGCATACCGTTATACCATATCTACTTGGTCATATATCCAGAAGATTAATAGGGGATATTTTGCTTTTATTTGTTTTCATACATTTCGTGTGTCAGCGGCAAAAGATTCTGTCGGCGGCAAGAAATTTTAGAAGAATGAGGCATTTTAAAAGTTACTTTTGGGTCATGTAAGAAGTAGATAGATATATAGATAAACTCTTTATTGTACACCAATACATGTTGCCAGAAAAGACGTTAAGAAGAAGATCATTAAGAAGTAACACATGATAATCAAAATGATACGGAAACCTAGATTTCTAATTTCAATCACAAGGATTTGTATGACTTGTACGTTGTTGATCTAAACTCTGAAACTTTTAAGAAAGACATATTTACAAATTTAGTGCATAAATTTGTATACAAAACGTGTAAATATAAAAAAAACCGTGAATAAATTATAACAAATCGTTTATTTGCTGATAATTTGTAAACATTAAAATACAATAGGCCTTTCACCATATTTCGCCGCTAAACCAGGCCATGCCTATCAAATTACAACAATGAAACACTTGACGTACCTACTCGTATATATAATTTTGTCATTAGGTAAGTTTTTTTATAACTATTTAGATCTTAGTGTTTTGTACTTATTATATATACCAATAACCTTATATACCAATAACCTTATATACCAATAAGGTTGATTATTTTCTCTTCAAAAGGATTGTCAAATGAAACAAACTCATGTGGTGTTGCTTCGATATACAAAGAAACTATATATAAAGTTTATTCTTCAATCCTTTTTAACATCCATTATTTATTCTTACAGTTATATCCTCCAGTTACAGTTATATACTTATTTAGCCGCCTTATTTATACTCTTAGTTATGTTTACCTACAATTTGACAGTCAGCACGATTCTCTTCACTTGACCCCTAACTGTTTTACCGACACTATGATAGTTTTACCGGCAGCGCGAAGCGCGGCAAAATTCAGATGAAAGAAATATATTTTCTTTACATATATTGAAAATCAGTTCTTTAACCTGTCTAATTTTAGTCCTCCGTTTACTTTTATTTTTACTCTACGTTTCGGGATAGATTCAAATATGAATCCTCTTAATGCATTTTGCTATTGATATGTTTTATATTGATACGCCTTAAATAATGGGCCCCCTTTTTGCTCGAAATCTCACTTAAATTTCACTAGAATAGACATAATATGGAATACTATGCATTTAATGTAATATAATTTCTACGATACGTACACACGGCAAAATACGAGTAGATGCAGGCAACTGGCCTTCCTCACTACGTACAACAACGCACGCACACATAGGTAGGATACGAAGTTAACTGATTAATGAATCACATTCAATGGAATGTGACGGCTCTCAGAGCTTCTGTAGCTATTTTGCCGTGGTACATGATATTATTATGGAAAGGGAATAAGGCAGCTGGAATACATTTACGCTCGCTACACTCTGGCTTACTCGTATGAGAGTAGGAAACTTCAAGCTATTTAGAGCGTCCTCACCACACAAATGTATTCTCTCATGCTAAAATACTATGCAGAATGCTAGCTTGTTATATTCTACTCTTCGCTGACCAAGTGTTTCAGGTAGTGTGTTTGGAAGCATTCTAAAATTTAATTTAATTTAATAAATATCATTATGTCAAATAGAGCACGCTTGAGGTGGAGAGTGCACGCTGCAATTCAACAGACCCTGGGCTCGCTCGACTGGCCACGTTACCCCTCTCTCACAGAAGACTACCTTGAAGTGTACTGCATTTCCCACATTATTTTATTTCCCTAATGTACGTACGTATTTCGGTAATGAGTGAGATATGTCAGAACCCATTCACATCCTATCCCTTCCCATTTACCCAAGCCTTTCTCCAAATCCATTCCTATATCTCCGAAGGTAGGCAGCGCATCCGGGGGCGCCGTTGGTGAAACGGCTTGGCGAGTCCACCCTTTTAGAGGAGGTGAAGTTTCGCAGGGTTTGTGGTGGCGGCTTTGGTATCTCTTTCTTGTCAGCTGTATGCTTCCGACTTTGTAGTTTGTGTGGGCAGTGAATCAAATGCCTGCACTAGTCTCATTTTGTTATTTATCGTTTGATCCGTAAGGACGTGTTTATAGCACTCCGTATTTTTTTTATTATTATCGATTTGATTAACAATACAAGAGGTTAATTTACATTTGAACATTCTAAAAACTACGAGAGTTTGTCTAGAATACCGATTCTGCATTTAATTAGATGTGTACATTAGAAGATTACAATTTGATTAAATATAAACTAACACTAAAATTTAAATTGAACAGCCATACCGAACAGTTGTACCTACACTAGCCTTATAAAGCGTGCCGTTTTACTTTATTCCTTAAGTTATTTTCGTTGAGATCATTTTAAAACTGAGGATCCAATTCGTTTATAAATCTGGGATAAGAGCTGGTCCACTTTCCGTATACACTGTTAGCTGAAGTACTTTTTTTTTGTATTACTTTGCATATGTACAGAATGTACTATTTAGCTGTATATTCGGTATTGCCTATATCTTCTCTTGTTTGTACGTTCCATGTTGTAATTTATATGGAAAAATCGAGATATGTTTTGTTTGCGATTAATTATTAATAAATCCCGGGAGAAGATTGATTGATATTCTTTACGGAAACCTTCAGTTTAACCTGTATAAAAAAAATATAATATTTAGTTCAATTTTACAAAGTTCTAGTTAAACGAGTTTCATTTCAAAGAAAAACTCCCAACCTGTATTTGGAAATACAGGAATTTTATTCAATGCATGCGTAACAAGGCATTCCCTTTTGTAATATGCAGTAATATTTCGCATATATGTATATAGGTGATGGCAGAATATCAGTTCATCTCAACAATGTTGGATTATCTGAGCCAGTTCGTTTTTAGCTTCAGCGGTTTCAGGTCGGCGTTAATGAGTCTGACTGGCTAGTCAGTCAGTCAGGACATCATTTTATATACCAGATTACTCAGAAAGATTTGCGACAAAAGTTTTTGTTTATGGAACACTCGATGGTTTTGATGTCAATTAAAACTATGACTATCAACAAACAAAACAAACATTCCGAATTCAAATTTCCGTCCATATTTTTTTACGAGACGAATCAAACTTTTTTTTTCATTTTCGCAAAACTTTCTGAGTTTCCCATGTATATAGATGGAAGAAGATTATACTGTACACAAGATACAACAATATCACATTTGGCGCGGATCGATGGCCAACTGAAATTTACAAAATGTCTCAAGCTATGGGGAGATGGCGCAGTAAATCTGACCATAAAACTGCTGTCTACTGCACTTGGTTCGCAATTTCTATTGAACACAATGTAACATGCAACAATGTGATATACGAGGAAAGGCTATCAAAGTTAGTAACAAAAAATTTAGTGTGGACTTTTCCACGGCCATCAAAATTGGCTTTATAGTTTAATAACTATAATAAAGTAGAAGTTATTGAAATATAGTTCTAAGTAGAGCTGATCTATCTGGATATAGGTACCTAACTATCAAATATTAGCCAATCAGACGCTCGAACGGTTACAAATCCATTTGCAGCTCGTTATTGCTTTTTCCAATAGGGGGTTACGTTAAATAACCGTAAAATAACGTTGTAGTACAAGTTATTTCCTCAGAGCTTGTGGCAGCCGTTTTGCTATCTATTGCTTAGTCGCTTATTACGACAACCTAGGAAAGGGTGGACTCGTCAACCTGCTTGGCCAGTGTGGTATTTTATGGCCATATATCTCTCATGCATATTGTCTTGCACATGATGCCTGTTTCCAGTGGTGGACCACCACTGTGATGCCGGGCGGCATCTCAGGGCTGACCACCTTGTTCACCTGTGCTCTCAGCCCATGCAGAGGGACACGCAGAGACCATCCTTGTTTCTTCATGTGCCCCATCTGTGCAAGGGCACACAGAGAAACGCCCCCTTCCCGGAGGTGTCAGACCAAATTGGAATCGTGGCTTGATTAAATTGGACCCCACTCCCTCCCAGTCAGGATATCGGCCAACAGCCACCAAGATTTCAGATCCAGAAGTTGCTGACTGTTGCCCAGGGTGCACCGTCCCGGATCTGTTGATGAGTCATCGTTCCCTCCGGACGTATCCAGGGGGACAAATGGACCAGCAACAGACCGGGTTTTCCGGCCGGCCATCATGGCATACCTGTGTTTTGGACATCAAAAACGATCTTCCTCTTTTCTCCTTACTTTCTCATATCTGAAGATATAAAATTATTGCCAGCAAATCAATTTCAACACACTTTAAAGAAATAGCTAATAGAATGTATTTTCGATCTCCACAAACTAAAATTACATTTTACAATGCGCTAGCTACTCGTAGTACGCAGTCATTTGGAATATGCTTCTATCGTTTGGAATCCCTTTTACAATGTTCATTCACAGCGTATAGAGCGAATTCAGAGGGAATTTACAAGATACCTTGCATTTGACACTCAGGGTATTACGCATAGAAATAATATAATTAAGAATGGAGACTTTTTTTAATACACATACTCTTAACAACGAGTTTTTGATATGAATTTTATGAATCCATAAACGGATATATATTTAGGAAAAATTTATTACACCTTGAATTCCACCTTGAAATATTTTTGTTATAGTCAAATCATTAATATAACTAAAATATTTTTTTTAAAGCGAAGATGTTAATTTATTATAAATGTTGTGTACACCTGCAATAGGTATTCATATAAGCTGTAATAGGAGTAGTTTTAAATAACAATATTGTTATATGTATACTGTTGTTCTACCTTGTATAATTGTGTACATTTTATAATTTGAAATAATTGTTTTAAAAAATGACATGTTTATTAAAAAACTATGACAATCAGATTTCATTTGTTTTTATGACATTAATATTAATGTAAATATTGTACGCCTGATATGGGTATCGACTGTATACTTAATTGTTGCAGCTACAATGAAATATATTCTGATTGTGATTCTCCAGCATAAGGGCTACTTGGCTACTATTTATGTTCTATTATTTATCTGTTGTTTCTAAACACCACTTAACTTCCTGGCAGAATCACTCAGTCAAACAAATTGGAGCAAAGTCAACAACAAGTCAAGAGAACTCAATGCAAAAGAATTGCGTCATTATTTCCAAAGTGTGATGGGAAAAGGAATGTAAAATAGTGCTTTATCTAGAGAGAGCGAAGCGCGATGAGCGAGCGGAGCGACCCGCTTGAAGTGGGAACAAATTTTTCGCGCCTACATTTTGTAGTCAACGAGTTATTTGCACTTTATATTGTAGAGATTTAAATGTACTGGAAGCGATAAAAGCTTGATAATTTCGCATTAGCAAAATTTTCCTGATGACATGCTAATGGCAGCAAGTCGTTTGGCGAGTGAAAGAAATTGGTCGAGGAACTAAAGTTGTCAGTCAATATAGCTCATAGAATTAGCAAGCTGACGCTTCAGCAGTGGGCAAATAAGCCAAATATCGTATGTGGTGTCGAGCGTTCGCGTTGCTAGAGTAGTTATGAGCATTTGTTTTTATATCGTACTGCATCACAACTTGGATATAAGTACTAATAATTGTCCTTAGTTCAATCTGTAAGAAGAAATGTCAAAAATGTAAAATACAATTTTTTTGAAACAGGGACGCGGCATACTCGATTGGCCACGTTACCCCTCTCTCACAAAATACTACCGTCACATATACTGTATTTCTCACTTTATCCTATTCCTCAGTGTACTTACGTGTTTCGGTAGAAAGTGAGATATATTAGCGCTTATTTCCATCATATCCTAACCTATCCCTTCTCATTTTCCAAATACATTTCTAAATCTCCAAAAATAGACAGAGCATAGAGGGCCTGCTAACATTTGTCATTCTGAATTGAAGTTGCCATGTGTCCCTAATGTTGTTGGATGAAATTATCCACTAACCATCAGGTAGACTGTCTGCTCCTCTTACTGTTATCATAACCCGTAACCAGCCCTTAACAATCCACTTTTGGACATGGGCCACCTCATGCACGTTGCCTTGAGTGTATATGGCATGTATGACCTTAAAACGCCAAGCTCGTCAATAGTGTTGTTGAGTCCACTTTTTCAGAAGTGGTGTAGTTTCTCTGGGCTTATGATAGTCGCTTTGTTATCCCTTAGTCGCCTTTTACGACACCAACGGGAAGGGATGGGGTGGTGCTATTCTAAAACCTGCCGTCACCACACCAACTTAAAATTAAACGTAACTTAATATACAACTTAATCGTTATAACTTGATGTGTATTACTCACTAGAACATTTTTTCACCGTCAAATCGGAACCTTCACAGTACAATGTATAGTATTCAAAAGTGTAGCAAAAATACGCCCACCAAGACACCTTTCACTTCTAGTAACGTTTACATGTTTAATTCCTCGTTATTTTGTTTGCCAAAGCGCCCTCATTGCTCTGAGTGTATGTATTATTCAACACCGTCTCTTATGTACCTATCTAGATTGGGCGTGTACGATTCAAATAATAAAAATTCATACCGCGTTTTTTTCTCAGTGACGGAAGATATTGTCTATTAAAGCTGGGATAGTTTTATAAATAAAACTATAGATGGAAAGCAATTTGTTGAACGATTAGGTTGGATTGAAGAAAACTACTCACTGGCTGCGTAGTATCGGCAGCCTTCAGAATAGCACCAGCCCATCTCTTCCTGTGGATGTATTTTATTTTATAGCAATGGGATAATGGCTCTACCAGATAGTCAATTTAAATGGACCATATTCCGTTCAATAAATAAATGTGTAATACAAATAAAACTCTTTATTATTTTCACTATAAAAAATTCGCGAACTTATCCGACTATCTAATATTATGGTGGCATGACGACCAATTTATACAATTAGTAGTGTCCCCGCCTACTGTGCAAAAGGTCCCGGGTTCGATTCCCGGTCGGATAATAATTTGTTTAAAGACTTGTTTTTTTATGTTCGTGATGATAGGATTGGTTACGGTTTTAAGTGTTGTAAAGGCATAGTAAATTTTACATCACTTCTAAAAGAGTGGACCATTTAACTCAGCAGCTTGGCGTTTTAAGGGCACACAACTCTCGACCACAATGTACCCTGAGGAGGCATGAGTGCATGAGAGGCTCACGTGCAACAGAGCATGATCAAATGCCCGATTACGGTAGAAGAGCGTCTCAAAGTAGTAGGTAATTAAGAAACGTGTTTCGGTGGATAAGGCGTTTTAGTGTGCCAGTTAACATCGGATATATGCGAGTTTGTCCCGTCAGTGGTTGTAATTGAATGTAACAGGGATTGGCGGAACAATCCCTCTGGCTTTGTGTGCCTCGGAGACCACTCGGGTATCATTACCTTGTGTTTGTAGTTGGAAAACATTGCTGTTGTCATTATTGTCTTGGTTCCGTTGAGAGTGTTGCAATGCAATTCATCAGCCCTTTTAGTATCCACTACATGCACTGCTGGACACGAGCCTCATCATGCATATTGTTTTATGCACGAGGGATTTAAGGCATTAAAACGACACGCTGGCCAAGCGGATTGGCGAGTCCACCTTTTTAGAGGTCCCATTATGGTAGCCACTTTCTAATCCCATAAAGGTTAGGTAAATAAAATTAAAAAAATGGAATTATATAATATATGAACCATACCATAATATGATGATGTGGTATCGTCCATACATTACATAATGTACTATAATATGATGATGTGGTATCGTCCATACATTACATAATTTCTACATATAAAAATAGATGTCCTGACTGACTGACCGATTCATCATCGCCGCGACTAAACCGCTGAAGCTAGAAACATGAAATTTGCATATTGGCTAGGTTTTATGACATACGTAATCACTAAGGTAAGATTTTTAAAAATCTTACTGGGAAGAGGGAGGAGAAGGGGGGAGAACATTTTTTTGCAATGCCTGTATCTCAAGAACTGTTTAAAGTAGAGACATGAAATTTAGTGAATGATTTCTGATTTAATATAATTAAACACGTGTATCGGCGGTTTTTGATATTTGACATAGTGGGAGGGTATAAAAAGGAGGGATGGTTCTCGACGCAATATTTATATCTCAAAACTTTTTAATAATAATAAGACGTATCTTGAAATTGCCCTTTTTCTCCCGGAATTTATTTCCAGGAGGAGTCCATTACTTTTAAAATAAAATGCACGCGGGCAAAGGCATGGACAAAAAGATAGTTCCAATATATCGAGCCACAGGCTCCGCCTCTTCCAGGCACCACCACTGTGCTTGGCGTTTGCTCATTCAGTCACTGCAGGCAACTTTGAACGCTGGCTGTTGGTGATCTTTTTTAACCCCCTCAATATGGGCTAATATTCATAGGATTTAGTTTTCTTGATCGGAACAAGGCCATTTGATGATTTTTATGAAAATGTATTTAGTTTCATATACGGTGTGGTACGAATACATTTTGGATTCGAATTACAAGAAGGTAAACAGAAAATGTCCATGGCAGCGCCAGTCGGAAGGGAGTTTTCATCAGAAATCAGGAACTCGTGTATCGAGTAATCCACACTTGGCCGGCTTGGTGGATTTTGGTTCCAAAATCCCTAACGATTTTGCTGATAAAATTTGTTTTAGGTAGAATTTCGAGTACATAATAAGCAAGAATTTCCAAAAAAATAATGAAATTTCAAAAAAAAAAATAGTGCAGTGTGTTACAAGCTTCAGTTACAAGTTATTTATTGGGAACGCGGGTGGGTGGGTTGGTGGGGGGTTGGTGTCTTTACACTGAAACACTGTAATTTGTAAAAATTCCCCTATACTTAGGGGAAACCATTTTTTACTTCGACACCCAAAGCGCTTTAAGCCTTATTTGGTAGAAAAATATTTTTAGCCTGGAATCGTGTCTCCCTGTTGTATAAAGGCCGTCCCTTCTCTTACACCAAACTGTTTGCAGTAATTGTTTAATGTAATGGTGTCGTTAAATGTTTCTATGTTCGTCGGCATGTTTCTATGTAGATTGCAATGCAACCAGCCCTTTCAGTATCCACTGTTGGGACATGGGCCTCCTCTGCACATTGACTCGTACGTGAGGGATGTAAGGTCTGAAACCGCCACGCTCTGGGCAAGTGGGCTGGCGAGTCCACTGTTTTAGAGGTGGTGTAGTTCCTTACGGCGTGTGGCGTGTGGTAGCCGCTCTGTTATTTCTTAGTCCCTTTACGATACCTACAGTTACATATTTCCTATAACATTTTTTTGGATAGAAAGAGACGGCATACGAGCAGACAGTCCACCTGATGGTCCACCTCCACACATCAGTTCAGAATGACAAACGCTGGCACGCTTCGGTATGCACTGTATACCTTTGGAGATGTAGGAATGGATTTGGAGTATGAGTTGGGAAATAGAGTAGGACGGACGGGAATGGATTCTTGCATATCTCGCTGACTACGAAATCAGTGATTTCATTTAAAATAAATTTCAATTTCAATTATTTAATGAAGTCAGACTTCATCTCTTATATCATGTCAAATATGTATGTTGTATACATATTTTATCTGATATGTATACATATTTTATCTGACATGTATACATATTTTATCTGACATGTATTAATATGTGAGTTATTTGTAGTTAATTGGGAATTGACGTAACTTCCTATATGACAACAGAACTGAACCGCTTGACATAGCTTAGCCGAACAGTATAATTTTGACAATTAATTATTTTCTGACAATTGATTACTTATTTATTTGTTATTTATTGATTGGAGTTGTTGATCTGGAGCTATAAATAGTTAGTATGTTAATAATGTAATTTTTATTAATGATGCTACTCATATTTGTTTTATTTAGTTAACACACTTTATTACACATTAGTTCGTACAAATACTTCTGGATAAACAGAGGGTAGGTACCTTGGAAGGTGCGATGAGAAGTACACATATATAAACATATAACTTAAACGACAACAGTATACCTATATAATTTTCATAAATATACCTAATGAGTAGGTACATAACATACATATATGTGTAATATACAAATTTACATCATATTGTGATAGGTATCTCATTGTGTGGTTGGCCGTCCCCTTCTATCTCCATTTGTCATAATCCTGACTTGACTTCTCCTAATACAACAATCCGATAAAAACGATACTCTTATTTCATGGGAATATTGTATAAATTCCGACAAATTGTCAGGATTGTAATAAGATCAATGACATTTAGATGGTTCGCGGAAATAAATTTTATTTACAATTTTCTACATTTATTGTTTGACATTAAGAGCTTTTTATAAAGTTTTTGTAAGATCCGGAAAGGTGGACTGACGACTTGAAGAAAGTAGTCGGTAGTGGCTGGATGTGAAGAACAGAAGGTCATGTGTGGTGGCGAGCCTTGGGGAGAGGACTATATCTAACAGTGGAGAGACATAATCTGATGGTACAGTATGTTATTATTTATTTATTTCAGGCAAATAAGGCCCATACTATCTATACCTTAACCTAGAATATATATATATATATATATATATAATATCATAAACATCTATACATATAATAAAACTGTAGAATCAGCGTGCCTGTACATTGGATATAATTATCTAAAACTGATTGTGGGCGATGAAGGAAGAGTATCAGAATACAAAAAGAAGATTTTGAATTTTTTTGTCTGTCTGTTCGAACACACTAATCTCCAAAACTACTAAACGGATTTTCATGAGGGTACCAGAGGCTAATTAAGCTTAGCTTGGCGCTTCGAATAGGCTTTGTTTCATCAAAATCGGCTGACGGGAGGAAAAGATATCCTAATTTAGAGTTTAAAAACTAAAATTCCAAGCTTGCGAAGTTGCGGGCACAACTATTATAGTTACTAATAAATAGGGACTATTCTTGCTCGGTCTCGCTTCCCTAGAGCGTGGGAACACTTTTGGTCCTTTTGGTCAAAGTCAGGAACAGCTTCTGATCCGGCAATCCGGAGCTTATAGGTTTTAAAATTGCTAGATCTATAATTGAACTCTAGCTGCCGCAACTCCACCATCAGCGGCGCATCCCTGGTCCGATCCTGGAGTCTCTCCTGAATGTGCCGCTTGATACCTTCCGACGTTGTATTCTCATCCAGGCGAGATATGTAGATACCTACCGCTTGTCGGTACCGCAGGCTTGAGATTTGTTGATGCTGCAGGAACGGTACCGCGCTTATTCTGATCGCCACGTCGACGACTCTTCGTTTTCTCTAGGATGAAACCATCGGCATCCTCGACCGGCGTACCTGGAACAGAAGTCGCGACCGACACATTCACCTTCGTCTTCTCTTGTTGAATGGAAGGCTTGGGACGCGAGGGGTGACTGCAAAGACAGGGCACTTGCGCATATGAGTCCTTCGGGGATCTAGGTGTGACCCCACGGGGATCCCATGCGGAGGCGTGACGCGTGTTGCGGGAGGGGGCGGCGCGGCGGCGCCAGATGGATATGGGCCGGCGGAGTTATAGGCGTTGCAGGTGCAGGGACGACCTCGGTGAATCAGTTGCAATGATCGATGAGCCCACAGGCGAAGTATTGTGTTGCACACCGCCGCCGCGTCGTGCTGTCACGATTTGCATAAGCTACGGCAGAAGAACGCAGCTGATTTTAAACTGTTGTTACCGTGGTTTTACATGTTAAATATTATGTAAGCGAGTTATTCATTACGGCATCGCGGTTCATGTACTGATATATCGGCTATAAAAAATAAATAAATATCGTTTAAACAATATTTTTATGATTTATTTTCAATCGGTTCACGCAAAATCTCGAAGTCCATTCAACCGAAACATCAATGTAAATAAAATAGGTTAGTATATCCGTGTAAAACGTTTGATATTTTTTTATGAGCACATTTATTTTTTATCAGTAATATTTTTCAGTAAAAATAAAATATACCTAGTATACTTATACCTACTATAATATACCTAGCATATTTAGTATAATACCTAGCATATATCTAGTATAATTTTATACCTACGCTAATAAAAACTAGCGTTTACACGTGTATTCTTTGCAACCTCCTGCAAAACATTTTGTCTCATTAAAAAAATAAGTCACTAATCGTCTCGTTAAACTCCGGTTTAGCTAAAACTTTATAATGAGACGATAAAAAGTTTAGAAAGAGTTAAAGCTCGTTTAGGTAGTATGAGTTTTCGAATTTCGGAATTCGAACTCCAGAAGGGAAATCGGGAAGCGGTTACTGTACACTTAAGCGCTACTAAGCCTTAAGCATGTTAGTATGTACTTAACCTGCGCACTCGATACTTTTAGCTTCGGCGATTTTGCATCCGCATTGATGCTGCATTACCGACTTTTTTTACCTGCTGTTTTACCGACTCTTAGCGCTTGATCGTCACATCATAATCGCACGGTTTTGCGACTTCATCGTTTGGGTGACTCTTAGTGCTCGATCGCGGCATCTAAGTCGCAAGTTTTTGCGCTGCATCGCTACCGACTTGCTCGCACTAGGCAAACTGCTTACGCGGAGGCGGCGAAACACATTTGGTAGCAGCATTTCGCAATTACAAATCGTCTGATGATACTTTTAAATGCGGCAGGTTTAGCGTTCGATTGCTACAACTAGCTACTCATAAACGACTAAGTCACCGATCGCCCGCGTAAAAAGTATTGTGTGTGCTTTGGGTCATAAAAATCAGTCCTAATCTGAATTAAACCTAAATACCCTTTAAACATCGTGAGTTTAAACGTTAGCGTTTAAACGATATGGCTATACAAATATATAAAGTCAGTCGATAATATACTTATATTTATTTGAACTCATCTCGGGTATATAACTTTTAATAAGTTTGCATTTTCCACATATACACATTCACACGTTTATGATATAGGGTGTGTCAAAACTTTTTCCGAAGTCTGAAATCGTGGATTTTCTTCATTAATCTGGGTTCATTGATATAGTCAGAGCCGATTCTCATCCTGTCCTATTCTAACCCTCTCCGTCCGTTTCTAAATTTCCAAAAGTAGGCAGCGCATCCGGGGACTTGCCAATGTTTGTTGGTCTGCAGTGGTCTGGACTGATGTTGGTATATATCGCGGATGTCCACGGGCGACAATATCCATTTGCCACCAGGTGGACTGTCGTCTGCAGTTTTGTTACATCGTCATTTAGAAGATATCGTAAAGGAATTCTCGTGAGATTTTTTCTATTTACATAAAAAATCGTGAACACCTCCATTATTATGTTATATTGGGGATACGTAGACTTTTAAAAATAACGATCATATTTCAGATGCCTAATTCAAAACTCTCACAGTTTAAACAAGCCTTTACACGCAAATTCTTGGATATTCCACCTCAATATTCCACAAATTCCGCAGCTTATGGAAACATATATAAACTAAGTATTATTTTGTACTTATTGGTGGGATCTCGAGTTTTTCTTTGATTGTTACAAAAATTGTAGGTACCTGTTTATAATTTTTTTGTAATAATCAAATTGCGGCCCGAACCTCCTCGTTATTGGTTCCTAGGAGAGGCCTGTGGAGGTAGGCTAATTTCGATGTATTATGACATCACTTGTTACTATAGCAACCACATACATATCCAACATAAATGAGTGTACATAGCGAAACGCTCTGCACCGGACGTCCACATGATTGATATTGTTGACCCCGCCCACACTGTACAAGTACTTATTTCAACACCATTATACTCTGTTGTTTGCAAGACCTGGTTAAGGGTTATATTTTTCTTTCACTATCAAAATTTCAATAGATAGACATAGATTTAACATAGATAACACTGTTATTCCGATTACAGTTGCAGGACACAACAGATACTAGGAAAAACGACAAACACATATATATTTAGACACAAGAAAAATATATTTTATCTGCGAACCCGAAAGTTGTGGAATGAACTGCCACGTTCACGAACAAGGTGAGGTTTCGTTATATTACGACAGAAGTGTAAATTCTGCACGGTCGGTCCCCACGCCCCGTGGTGTTGCAGGTGTCTATAGGCGGCGGTGACCACCTACCATCATATGGCCCGCCCGCTCGTCTGCCATCTCTTCTATAAAAAAAGACTGAATAAATACGAGTTGACGATAGAGTAGCGTACCTAGTCTGCTATCAGTATGTCCCATGATTGCACTGAATGGGTGTCCAGCTCAGTTTTATTTGTATGCCTGCAAGGACACACGGCGCTGATTTAGCTGAATATAGCCTCCGAATTATTAAATAAAATATTTTATTTAATTAAATTAATTATTTAAATATATATGTAATATTAAATCAGAAGATTAAATCTTTTTAAATTCCTAAATACATGTAGGCTTTATGGTAACTTACGCAGTGCACATGACCAGAGTCACCAAGTCACCAGTGGGCCAAGGTCACCCGGCGAAGTGCATAGTGAGAATTATTTATAAGTTTCTTTTATATGTCCACGCTGTTACTTAATGGCACAGATTGAAATTTTTCGAAAGAATAAATAATTTGTTTTAAAATTTTTATATGATTACTCTTCTAATTTGGAGTCATTCCTTAAAATTTGACAATCACATAAGACTACGTTTTTCGCGTGCTTCCAAAAGTCTAAAGGCTTGCACATATTATGGCGGGCCGCATCGCAGTGCATAACATTGCAAAAATCCTCCTGAATCATCTTCATACCTTTTGTATAAACCATCGAACATTAGAGGCGTGCCTCGTCGTGGCCCAGCGCAGCGCACTGGCGGATCGTTTGCCAGCCGTATTTATGCACCAATAAGCCGATGTTATGCGCTGCGACGCGGCCCGCCTCAATGTGCGTTGAACGAGCGCAGTTAACGGACGTAATTCGAGAGTTATTCGTGGTGCGACGACGTGAAGAATTGATTGTCAACAGCTAACCGATTTAAATTATTGGGTTGAGCTGCAGCCCGCCGCGTCTGTAATGTGCGTTGTCACAGTTCTGTAGTGCGTCGCCACGCTATCACTTTAATAAACGATCCCTAACTTACTTCGACGTGACTGGACATTGACGAGATGTTTTGAGATTTGATTTTGAAATTGTTAATTATGAAAAAATTCGGCACTGGCACAATAATGGGCCAATTGCTCTATTGTCATTTAAGAAAAGAAAAAATGTTTGATATATTTGGATCTCTGTGGCAAGGTACCAACCAAGTTATTGAATACTAGCGACCCGTCCTCGCTTCGCTTCGGTTTATAAGTTTCTTTTTTCCATTTTTTTTTATTCAAAATTTCAATATAAAATATAGCCTATATTAGACAAGTATAATGTAGCTTCCTATTTGTAAAAGAATTTTTAAAATCGGTCTAGTAGTTCCAGAGATTACCCCCAACATACAAACACATAATTTTACCTCTTATTTTATTATATAATAAACTGGTAACATTGTGTGTTTGTATGTTGGTATTAGTATAGATTAATTTTATTGTTGTTCTTTTCTTTAACATTTAATGTTGTTGTTACATTCGTTTCGAATTATTAACAAAACAAAATGTTTTTTAAGAAATATGCTTCCATTACCTACCTCTTCCAAGAATTTTAATTTTTCTCATGAAAAGTTATACAAAAAACGTCGGCAACACTTCTATGATTTCTCATTCTTCAGCTTTCAAGGTCTTCCGTACTTCACGCCATGTTTTAATTAGAAGTGTTTTATTGTTATCAAAACAATTAGGCGATCTCGAGTTCATTGATTAATTTTATAATATTAAGCATAATTCATTTTTAACATATTAATACTGATTTGAATTTGATTAATCGTAAGTACCTACTTTTTCAAATAGTGTTTTCAGTCGCAACGTACTACAATATACAATAGCGCAGTAAGAGGGGGTGGGAAGCATGCTGCAATTCCACAGCTGTTGGGGGTACTCGACTCGCCTCGTTACCCCTCTCTCACAGAAGACTACCTTGAAATGCACTGCATTTCCCACTTTATCCTATTCCGTGTTTCGGTAGTGGGTGAGATGTGGCAGAGCTCATTCCCACCCCACCATTTTCCCAATCCTTTCGCCAAATTCAGTCCTACATTTTCAGGCGGGGCATTCCGGGATGTACCAACGTTTGTCATTGTGGACTGAACTTGGCATGTACTGCGGATATCCATGGGCGACAGTATCCACTTCTAATTTGTCTAGTTTTTTTTTATAGAATAAGGCGATCGGAGAGCATACAATCCACCTGATGGGAAGAGAACACTGTCGTCCATAGACATCCGTGATACATGCCAACATCAGTCCAAAATGACAAACGTTGGCACACCCTCAGATGTGCTGCCTACCTTTGCAGATTTGACTTTATTCACAAATATTGTGTGATGATACATTGTGGCCATATCATAACAATCATAACACAATGTGCCCATTTGTGGATTTTCAAGCCCTCTGCCTATGTGATAAAAACATTTCAATATCAAATTCAAATTTTTATTTCCTTAAAACAAGTAACTCTGTTATGCCCTCGCGGGCGTACAAATTGTAAGTACAAAGAACAAAAAGTAAACTTAAATCATGGATTATTTATCATTAACTTATTATGTATTATTGACTATTTATATACTTCAATAGTGTCTCTTAATTAAACTATTTTCTAAAACTTAATAACTCAGAGACACTCGTTAAACAAACTTAAATATTGTAAATTATAAATTAAGAAATACTTTATTATCAATAAGCCTAGGTCCAATTATAATATACTAGCTGTGCACGCCATGCGTTGCATGCCCGTCAATTTTTTTGCACATAATATATAACCTATGTCCATCTGGAATAATATATCTTTCAAATGGTAAAAGAATTTTTGAAATCGGATTAATAGTTTCGGAAATTACCTCCTACATCCAAACTTACCTCTTTATAATATTAGTGTAGATTTATAATAAACGGAAAACTTAATGTTTACAAATATAAATGGAACCGTTATTGTTACTCGTACAACAGACGACCACATGTACATTGTACAATTTACAACATGTATATAATAAAATATATCTTTTAGAAATTTTTATGTCAGAAACTTATAATTCACCATATAATTTCCAAAAGATTAAATTTGTTTGTTATTCTACAATAGTATAGATCTAGAGAGGGCTTTAATAGCTTAGGTTTCGCCTTCCTACATTATAATAAGTTTGATTTAAAACTACGCATGCAACGTAGGAAAGGAAAACTGAAGACAACTTCGTTTCTCGAAAATTTTGTACTTATTGTACTTTGTATTTTAATTATTACTGTATAAATAAAGAATACATTTTACTTATAAGGGCGTAATTTCCAATGTATTTGGAGACCACGTACCGGGAAGCGCTGCGCGGGACAGGTAGCCTGATGACATTGTGAAAGTCGCCGGTAGTAGCTGGATGAGAAGGGCTGAAGACCGTGTGTGATGGCGGACCTTGGGAGAGGCGTATAGCCTGTAGTAGAGAGACACAGGTACGGTAGTATTACATGTTACAATGAGAACTGTATAAGTTAACATTTAAGACTAAATACCTAAATAAGGCTTCTATTTAAACGGGCAAAATATAAATCATGAACTTATTTTTGAATAACTGAAATAACTAATTATAAATTATTAGGAATGTTATAACTAAGTCGTCGCGGGACTCTTATTTCTTTATTGACACCAGAGAACCTAAACCGTTGGGTTGGGTGGGTTGGCGCCTTTAAATTTGCTGCCATCGATTTGCTGCTGTTTAATTTTTTTTTCTGCCCATTTAATTATTTCCCAATAAATAACCTATCAAATTATTATGACCTTTGACTTTCAATTGTTCTATCTCGTAACAGCGGCCCTGTTGGGCCAAACTGCGCTTCAGTGGTTAAACTAAAGTGTCTAATGCTCTATATTATATTGAACATGTTTCAAGAATCCTATGGCAATGTGCAAAGTAATCCAACATTCTAGCACAATTAAATGGCTAAATCGCTCGCCTTGTGCGAAGATAATGGCCAGACCCAGGGGTCGCCAGTGCTGTCGACAAAGCACTTTGAGATTTTCTTAGAAATAAATGCGTACTAACACCTATGGATTTTTCTGATAATTTATTGCCAAGCTCTTGCGGGTCTATACGATAAGATCTTGATTTTTTACCTTTTTCACTATAGTTCTTTGTGTGCTCTTCTGTATTTATGGAGAAAAGCTAAAAGAATTATTCTCTTTACTATTTGAAATGTATCTTCGTTTCTTGATTCATAAAATCATCATTCCCTATTTCATCCATTCATCCCCTCTTCCAAGTCTCTGTATTCAAACCAATGTTCAAACCAATGTACAAACCAGTGTTCAAACCAATGTTCAAACTCTTCCACTCTCACTCTCCCCCTAGTGAAGATATGTCATTCATATTACACTTAAAGCCATGTACTTCCACATATCTAAACTTAAATAGTCCTTGAGATATACCTATAGGTTTATGCTCCCTTTTAAGTCACATATCAAAAACCGCCGATACACGTGTTTAATTAGTTTAAATGGGAAGTTAATATGCGAAAATTTCATATCTCTAACTTAAATATCTCTTGAGATACGGGCATTGCGTAAAAAATCTTCTCCCTTTTTTCCCCCTCTTTCCAGTAAGGTTTCTAAAAATCCTTCCTTAGTTCAAGGTCATAAAACCTACCGACTGTGCAAATTTCATGTTTCGATGATGATGAATCAGACAGTCAGGATATTAATTTATATGTATGGAAATATTTCACAAATGGCAAACGTTTGTTAAAGACAAATTGGCATGTATCGCGGAATGTCGCAAAGTGACAGTATCCACTTACCACCAGACCAACTGTCCGCTCGTTTTCCACGTTCCTTCTATAACAAATATTCCATCAAATTGACTGGCGACAACAATATTTTCTTTTAGAATTTTTCTCGGTCACGTAACCCTAAAAACTAAATTTACCAGAGCGCGAAAAAGAACTGCGATCCTGCGCGGTATGAAAGGAAAACTTTGTCGAGGTTTATGTAATAAAATTAATGGCTCTATTCTGTCCCTACTCCATAAATAAAATGAAAGACGTTTAATGTCACAGGTGCAAAAAAGCCCTTATATTTATTTATGTAAGGATTGTCTACGCAACGTAGATTTCACTTATATTTCTTACCACGATATAGGTGTTTTGGGTATATATAGTTCGCCCCAATTCAATTTGCCGTAAACAAAACCAAATCATGGAATTATTTCAACATTAAGCTTTAAATATACGGCAAACTTACAACAAATAACCATCACTACACTATTTAATTTGAGGAAGTGTCAGGCTGCCATGTTTGCATATATTGTTTGCAAATTGGATTGGAACGAAATATAAGTGTTGATGCACTCATTGACCATTAAAACATGCAATGACAGAAAGACAGCCATATAATTAATTAACTCCACATCTACCATATATTATTGTTATGACTACCATATGTTACTGACATATATTTTGGTTATGTATATGTGTATTTATATGTACGTACTATATGTAATTTATGTATGTATACTGTACACGTATCTATTTGTGATTAAATTTTTTATTTTCTTTCTACCCGATGGTTGTCTGGCAGAGATCGTAAATGGCGATAAGACCGCCTTTTGAGCAATTCATAAGTTACAATGTCTGTTACTGTCTTGTTTTGTTTTAGTGTGGAGTAAAGAGTTTTATGTACCTATGGGAGTAAGGTGAGGTGTTTAGATAGTAAATCACTTTGTCTAGTTTATATTTAATGTTTGTTATTGTCACTTTATCTATTATCTATTATATATAATAAAAATGTAACTGATCGCTGTCTGTACATGAAAGATATATGAGAAAAACTATTATTAGGGGCCTTTACCAACGCAGTAGAACCCAAAACAATGATTGTTAGAATTTTTGTCTGTTTGTCTGTTTATCTGTTTGTCTGTGCGTTTGTGCGCGCTAATATTGGAAACGGCTTGACAGATTTGGGTGCGGTTTTCACTAATGTATTGTGGTAAGCTTCACTTAAAATTTAGTGTTTGTTTTATTTCAATCAGTTAATCAGTTAATAAATAAAAAAGTTATATCAATTTAAAGAATCACATCGAACATTTGTTCGATAAAAATGCTATAAAATAACTGTTCAGTTGAATCGGCTGAAACTTTAGTTAACTATATATTATGGTCTGTAAAATGATGATGATTGAAAGTTCATATAAAGTTAAAAAATGGAGTTTCGGAGATTTTGAAACTGCCAATGTAAGTTGACCTCAGATCTATATGATTAATCATATTAAATAGGGTTCAGCTTAGGCTGGACGCTCGTCGGTTGGACACGACCACGCGTGTATATAGCGCGCCGAGTGCCGCTCCGCTCCCTGTATCCTTCAAAAACTCCAAAACAGATTTATGCGCAAGGCCGTGGCTGCACCATGGTACTTGCGTAACGTTGACCTCCACAAGGACTTGGAACTTCTCTCCATCGTCAAATACATAAAAGACACCGCCCGACGCTACTATGACGCCATCCCACACCATCCCAATCTTCTGATTGTCTCCTCCCTCACCTACACACTGGACAGGAGTGCCCCTCGGTACCATCGTCGCCCGCGGCACATCCTGGACGATCCCGACGACCCGATCACCGCTGCCAATGCGGTTCTCACACTGCACTCAAACGCAGCACACAGACACCGTCCCCGCCGGCGGAGACGTGGACGTCCCCCTCGTCACACCGTTAACACACACCGGCCCTCAGCCAACACTTTTACCAGGTATCGGCACGTGCCTGGGCGCTTCTCGCCGACTCGCGATCCCGCGGTATCCCGCCAATGCATCGCCCTAAGCCGAGGTCCGTTTCTTCCGCCGGTTTACCGGCGGGGGAGCCCTTAGGCTCGTTGCAACAGACACTTTTTTCCTGGCTGAGCGCCTTCTGCGCTCGCCCCACATCAACATACGACCGGTGACTCTTGAAAGGCCACCAGGGCCACAAGAACTTAGACTTACACGATGTAACAGTGTCGAATCCATAAAATATATATGTAAATATGTGAACAACGGCAGTGACCAAGCAACAGTGGGGTTCACAAATAATAATAACGATGAGGTTACGAGGTTTCAGTCTGGCCGATATATTAGCTCTTCTGAGGCAGTTTGGCGTATTTTAAGTTTTCCGATTCATGAAAGACATCCACCCGTTATCCATCTTGACGTACATCTTGAAGGTGGACAAAGGGTATACTTCAACCCTGAAAATGTGACAGAGCGTTTAGAAAACCCAAGACGAACCACTCTGCCCGCATTTTTTAAACTTTGCGAAACAGATGCATTTGCTAAGTTACTCTTATACAACGAAGTTCCATCATATTCTACTTATAATAAAAAACAGGGTATTTTTAACCGCAGAAGACGTGGAACAGCTGTAGATAGTGAACTAGGTATTTTTAAAGAACACATTATTGACAGAGTTTATACTGTGCATCCGAATAATTCTGAATGCTTTTACCTGTGCTTGCTTCTGCACACTGTTCGAGGGCCTGCTTCTTTTGCCGAGCTCCGAAAGGTTGATCATATTGTATACCATACTTACCAAGCGACTTGCCGGGCACGACACTTACTAGATGGTGATCAACACTGGGATGACAGTTTGTCCGAAGCAAGTATTAGTGAAAGTCCTCATCGGTTGCGCCATTTGTTTGCAGTCATGCTGGTGTTCTGTGCACTTTCAGATGCCGCACAGTTGTGGCATGAATATCAGGATAAATTAGCTGAGGACTTTTTCAGGCATGCACAACTAACTAATGACAACGCAATTAGTGAGAGGTTACGTGAATGTCACTTGAATCGTTGTTTGCTGGCTATTCAAGATATAGTTATATCTATTGGGGGTAATCCTGTTTCTCAATATGGCATGCCCGAGCCATCATTTGACGGTGAACGCATTAACAGAGATTACGCGATGGAAATAAACTATGATCCAGTAGAACTGGCCGAAACTTTACAAACTGGTGTCTCGAGACTAACTGAAGAACAGCGTTTAATATTCGATCGTGTGTGTCGCAGCGTAGACAGTGCTTTGGGAGAAATGCTGTTTGTAGATGCTCCCGGTGGAACGGTAAAGACTTTTCTTACAAAAGTGATTTTGGCGAAGGCATGAAGCCAAAGTAAAATTGCGCTTGCTGTCGCTTCATCGGGCATAGCAGCCACTTTGTTGCCAGGAGGAAAAACTGCCCATACTATGTTTAAAATTCCGATCGACTTAGACCGCACAGAGAGCCCTGTTTATAATATTTCTAGAAACAGCGATAAAGCTAAGGTTTTACGTGATTGTAATCTTATTATATGGGATGAATGCACAATGGCAAACCGTAAAGCGGTTGAATCAGTAGATAGAACATTACGTGATGTCAAGCAAAATGACCAACCCATGGGTGGTATTACAGTCCTTTTTTGTGGCGACTTTCATCAGACTCTGCCTGTTATACCACTTGGAACAAGGGCTAATGAAGTTACAGCCTGTCTAAAGAGTTCTAGACTGTGGCACTACATTATCCCTATGCATTTGACAATAAATATGCGAGCGCGAATCGGAGGCAACGAAAATGCACAGGAGTTTTCTGATTTGCTACTTGAGATTGGTAACGGTGTGTATCCGCAGGAACAAGGAAAAGTTGTTCTACATGAAAACCTGTGATGCACAGTTTCATTGATGCGAGACCTCATATCATCTGTGTATGGAAACGCAACGGAAATAGCAACTTACGAAAATTCTTGGCTTTGCGAAAGAGCTATTTTGACACCACGAAACGACCAAGTGGCAGCAATAAACGCTGAAATTTTGAGCTTTGTTTCGGGGGATAATGTAGAGTATATCTCCATTAACAGAGTTATGGAAAAAGAAGAATCTACCAACTATCCAGTAGAATTTTTAGAATCCCTCAGTGCTCCTGGATTGCCAGCTCATAAGATAAATTTAAAAGTCGGCGTACCTATAATGCTCCTTAGAAATCTAAGCCCACCATACCTTTGTAACGGCACCAGATTAAAAGTGACCAATTTACAACGAAACGTGATAGAAGCAGAGATTTTAACAGGGTGCGGAGCAGGTGATAGTGTCTTTCCCCGGATTCCTCTTATTCCAAACAATTTTCCGTTTAATTTTAAACGAGTCAAGTTTCCAGTGAGCCTATGTTACGCAATGACAATTAATAAAGCCCAAGGTTAGACTCTGAAAGTTGCGGGTGTGGATCTATGGTAAGTATTAGCTGTTTTTCGCACGGTCAGCGTTATGTGGTTCTGTCGCGTGTTAGCAATCCTAGGAAACTTTATGCTTTGATCCCCGACGGCTATACGTCTAATATCGTGTACAGAGAATCATTGCTTGAAATTAGATAATAAATTAAATAGTAACTTATTTCTGCCACCTTCTACTTTCTATTTTCTTATAAATTAAAGATAGACAAATACATGAGAACTTTTTGCTGTTAGAAATTCTAGAAAAAAACCGAAGCCCACGCGACCAAAATCACGGGCAGCAGCTAGAAGAAATAATGTGTGTGATCGTTTTTGAAAATACCAAATACCCCTAAGAAGGTAAAGACGGTGTTTATAAACTAAAGTCCACGCGGACGAAGTCTCGGGCAACAGCTAGTACATTAATATATTTCACGTATTTTAACCACAATATATATTCATATATTTAATATGTAAGGACGACGGAACTCGTATTAAAGTATATAATGTCCAGAGCGTAAGTTTTGTGTAAACGTTAAGTAGGAGACTCTTGAGTGCCGCGGCGGCGCGGCGCATGCGCAGAACTCCTGTGCATCGAGACTGCCGGCACACGCGCGGCGGTTTAACCATGAGCGCCGAGCGATTCTACTTTGTAAGATAAGTATTTTATATACGACACACCACATATCTATCATACCATCGGCCTCTGTCTATTCACTCCTGGATTCCTGGAGGCCTCTTAAAGGACCGTTTATGATTAATCGTTAATAATATACATTTTATTAACAAATAATAGTCTATCTGGTCGTAAGACCCTGTGTGGTGACGGTTCTTGGGAAAGGTGGTGGAGAGGCATAGGTTGATGGTATGGTATCGTATGATAATTTAAAGGGATTATTTAAGGTAAATGAAATTTGCTTAGGAAGCAGATAAATAGAAAAAAAAGAAAGATTTCAATGGAGTTCAAGTTTTTGACTGAATGGTGTAGATCAAAAGTAATTGCAATTTCATTTGATTTTGGTCACAGCAGATGCCCTTGCCATATTTTGCCTTACATGTTCCTTATGGACTTGAGACTGAAAGTTAAGTCTCTTGTTCTTACTTTGCATATATGCAAATTGTTTCGGCTTAGCTTCTAAAACAAGAGTCCATTAACATTAACTATGCTTGCAGTTTCGTTTTTTACTCTTTGACACTTTAATTAATCACTAATTCATTTTAGGAGGAGGAGGGTGCACGCTACAAACCCACTGAACGCACTCAACTGGTCAAGTTACCTCTCTCACAGTAAAACTACTGGGCGACTCAATAGGCGAAAGTATCCGTTTACCTTCAGGTGAACTGTGTGTTTGTCTGCCGCCTTATTTATATATAAAATAATTTAACATAGAAATTGATTCGTGATATCAAAATCAAAATACCCTGACAAATGATTGAATTATCGAGATTAGAAGTCACAAATTAAGGAAGGACAGTGCTACTGTGTAAGAGATCAAGCTCGATCAATGCGAGCGAAGCGGCGAGAAATAAATACTGGAATACTGGAGATTAAGTATTATTTTGACCGTGTGGTATTGGCAGTTCAGAGCAGCACCACTCCATCTCTTTACATGGGTGTCGCAAAAGGCGACTAAGGAATGACAAAGTTGCTACCACGAGCGCTGAGGAAGTATACACTACATCTAAAAGAGAAGACTCGCCGATTCGCTTGGCCACCGTCGCATTTTAGTGCTATACATCCCTCATGCACAAGACAATGTGCCTGAGAAGGCCAATGTCCAGCAGTGGATGAAAAAAGATTAGTTACAGTTAAGTATTGTCTTGTTACGTCATCATGTTGCATTTTTTTTCATACACGGCAATGGTGCAATTAGCACATTCTGCCAGTGACAAGGGTTCTTCGTAATTAACAATCTAAACGTATCCTGGTCAATGTCCAGTTCCGTCGAAGTAAGTTATGAGTCGCCCAGTAAAGTGATAGTAGGTTTACTGAGGACAGAAGAGGCCTCCTTGGAAGCACACGAAAAACTATGCTTTATTTGATTATCACAAACATTATGCATAAAAACACTTTGACATTTAATAAATTATTACTATTAAACCACAAAACGCACAACTACACGTTTCTTATAATATATCAAACACAAACACAATTTCACTTCCCCAGGCGCCTCCAAAAAAGTCCTCATGTTGTATTGCTTATCTTGTCTACTCGAATCCTAACTTCGATCCTCCAACTGTCTAATCATTATCGGTCGTCAGTCGAAGTGGCAACAAACTAATCTAGGCTAAATTATGCAGGCTGTGACCGTCTCGCATAGCTTAGTTCTTAGTGACTTGGTCGTCTGCCAAACTTGAATAAGCTTTTTGTTACAGGCAACATCCAGGTTTTGTTTAATGTATTTGGCTTGATACAGAACTTCCCGAAGAACTGATACTTTCTTGATACAGATCTTTTTTTTTCCCAACTGTAAATTATTCAATAGTTCCGTTAAACTGTGCGCACAGTTTGTTGGCCCGCCAATTCTCGTTTTTAAATTTAATCATATTCAATACATAAACGTTTTGATTTGATCAAATTTAATAATTGAATTGAATTGATTAAATATTTTTAATAATTATATAATATTTTAAAACTATTAATATCTCTTTCTTTATATATATATTGTATATACAATTCAAATCGCGAATCTGAAAGTTGTGAAATTAACTGTTAATTGGGGATTTCCCAAGCTGCGACATATTAGTAGGGGGGGAGTGCACGCTGCATTCCCACAGCCGCTGGGCGCACTCGACTGGCCACGTTACCCCTCTCTCACAGAAGACTACCTTGAAATGTACTGCATTTCCTACTTTAACGTATTTCCCCAATTTACGTACGTGTTTCGGTAGTGAGTGAGATATGCCGGAACCCATTCCCACCCCATCCTATCCGTCCTCAATTTCTCGACTCTTTCTCCCAATCCATTCCTTAATCTGCAATGGTGGGCAGCGCATCCGAGGGCGTATCATAGTTTGTCATTATGGACTGATATTGGCATGTATCGCGGATGTCTATGGACGACAGTATCCACTTACCATCAGGTGAACTGTATGCTCGTCTGCCGCCTCCGTCCATAAAAAAAAATGAAAGATAAACTTATGGAAGATAAACCATAAACTTTATGGGCTCTTCATAAAGTTTTTGAATATGATTTCTCATGGCTGAGCGACAGTATCTTCTTACCGTCAAGAAGACTGTCTGGCCGTTTATCACCTTCTATGTGTAAATAAAGCTTATCGTAATAGTATATTTCACAAAAATGTAGCAAAAAAATATATTTGGGTACAAAACAGTTAACTGCATTTACCATTATATCCTTTTCCCCAATGTACACACGTATTTTGGTAGTGAGTGAGATATGCCAGAGTATATTCCTCTTCCATCCCATTCTATTCTATCCCTCCCCATTTCGCCAAGCCATGCTCCAAATCCATTCCTACATCTCGAAAGGTAGACAGCGCATCGGGGGGCAAGCTAACGATTGTCATTCTGGACTCAAGTTGTCACGCACCGGGGATGTCCATGAGCGACAGTATCCACTTACCACCAGGTGGACTGTATGCTCGTCTGCTGCCTTCTATGGAAAAAAACGGTAACAAGCCCTTTTAACAATACTTTTGGACATGGGCCTCCCCAGGCACATTGTCTAGTACATAACTACACAACTTCTAAGAGAATTCCTGAGGAACTCCTCACGGAAGAAAGCTCGAGGGAAAAATGTGGTCATGCCGACCGACACACACCATATGACCATTTGGTGTCGGCCACAAAACGGTAAGGTTTTTAGAAAAAGACTGATGGGTTCGCAAAACGACACGTATCACATCGTTGTAATGTCGAACGCAAGGGAAGTTCAATAACTTCACCCTAGTAACAGTTACTCAGAATTTGAATAATGGCAATAAGGATTGTAGGTCAATTAGCGTACTATCCAATGAGCCGAACTGATTGTAGCGTTACCAAGGTTATTAATTACAATCATCATTTACGTCCTGAACCTGCTTCTGACTTCTTAGCTACGAGTTATAGACGGCAAATTAAGCGCACGTTTTGAGTCGTCATAAAGGTGAAAATGGAATGAAATTTACTGCCAAAAAATTCTTCCGTTTCAGAATACGTGGGAAGAACTTTTGTTATAGAAAGAAAGTTTTCACTTTCTGGTTGTTGAGCAAACAGTAACTGGATACTGTTGTCCATGAACTTTTGCGACACATGCCAACGTTAGGCCAGAATGACAAACGTTGGCAGGTCCCTAGATGCGCTGCTTATTTTTGGAAATTTAAGAATGGATTTGGAAAAAGAATTCTTCACTTCCCCACATTATCCTATTCCCGGGGAACCCGGTGAAAGTATATCTACAGATATCTCTCTCTCTCTCTCTATATATATATATATATATATATATCTACTATATCTACCGAACTGGATAAAGTTTTGGTAGATATAGGTACGTTCACCGGGTTCCCCGGGAATAGGATAACGCGGGGAAATGCAATACCTTTTACAGTAGTCTTCTGTAAGAGAGTACGCAATGTGGTCAGTCGAGTACGCCCAGCGGCTGTTGGATAAATTTTGTTTATTTAAGCTTTACTGCACTAAAATTGTACAGGAAGTGGCCTTATTGCCTAGTGGCATTCTTTGCTGGTCAAATTTCTATATGTAACTTCTGTCTATTCTATATGTACGGAACAGCCCTTTCCGTATCCACTGCTGGATACGACTCTCCTCATGTACATTGTCTGGTGCATGAGAGATGTAAGGCCTCAGTCGCCTTTTACGACGCCAACGGGAAGGTAGGGGATGATAGTCTATAGCCGACCACCACCACATGGCACCAATTTTCTTTGTAAAATCTGTTTCGGATTTTATCCAGCTAAAATATTAAAATACTCCGAGCATAGTTCTCTCAATAATTACGCATCAACCTTACGCCATCTCTCTCAACCTTACGCAGCATATTTGAATTTCGTCAGAAATAAATACAACATCTTGGGAATAACATGACTTCTTTGGGAGGGCCTATTATTCTTTAAAAATGGTTTTAAAATAGATCAACAGGAAAAGAACTAGTAGACCTGATCTCTATTTTTGTCTAACTCATTACATTTTCGTTTAGTTTCTTAGAATCACTTAAATCAGGTACTGTGAAATTAACGAGACCTGAGTTTTGCATTTGCGTGAGTGGGTGCCGAATTGTTCAATCCGATTGCCGCAACAAGACACTAGCTTTGCACGTGTGTAAGTGGGTGCCGAGTTGTCTAATCCTATTGTCGAAATGGATCGCACTGTAGACTATCGGTGTACACTTACACATACTAAAATAATTTGAATATATATAAAATAATTTAAATAATTTAAAATAATTTAAATAAACACAACTAATTTAAATTAAATCTACAATGTACCTCTTAATTTAAAAATAATCGATTTCGCAAATTTATTTCTACTCGAAACTTGGTGCGTAGGATATTATATTCAAGATAATGAAGAGTAGAATTAAAAAACGAATATATTTTTGGGGTTAATCGAACAAATGAATCGAAATATTTCATAAAAAAAATCTAAGTAGATTTTTTTTTTTTCTCGAAACATGGCGTCATATTAAAGGTAATGAAGAGCAGAATTCAAAAATCTATATGTTCTTGGGGTTATATGGAATGATTAACAAATATATTTTTATTGGGCATTACGAACGCGTCTCTTACGTTGTTTATTATTGTATTGCAGGCAAAATCATGTCATTCACAGTTTGGCGGAAGTATGGTTACTTAAATGATTACAATGAACAATTCGAATAAATAAATATAAACAAATAGTTAGGAAACTCTTTTTACAATCAGGTAAATAAGCACAACGAGAGGTTTTTACAATCAGGTAAATAAGCCCAACAAGAGGTTTTTACAATCAGGTAAATAAGCCCAACAAGAGGTTTTTACAATCAGGTAAATAAGCCCAACAAGAGGTTTTTACAATCAGGTAAATAAGCCCAACAAGAGGTTTTTACAATCAGGTAAATGAGCACAACAAGAGGTTTTTACAATTATTTAAATAAGCACAAGAGGTTTTACAAGCAGAACGTGAGTTCTGCGAAATATTTTAAGCTTCATAGACTTTGTTTGACATCACAGGCACAGGGCGCAGACCCTGAAGGGGCGCAGAAATGACCAGACCAGGACCATGTTTTGGGTCTTGCATGGTAGTTAGTAGTATTTTTCAAGGGCGCAGTTATAGAAGCTCGCACCGGGCGTATAAAAGACTAGTTACGGCACTGTTTGACATAGGTGTATTCAATATTGGAGCTGGATTTTGCGGTCCACATTCACTTCAACTGCAGGCACAAAGTAGATATTTTTAAGCTTCAAATAATACTGTAAATGAAACTTAGTTTTATTTTAGTAAAAAAGTAATTCTTACATTACTCGTAACGCCAATCCGCACATTTTTATTCTTACACTACGGAAAATGGGCCTTTTCATGCACATTATCTTGTGCACGAGGGATGTGTGGCCTTTAAACGGCACGCTGACTAAGCGGGTTGGCGAGTGCATTCTGTTAGTGGTGCTGTAGTTCCTTATTAGTCGCATCCTTGTTAATCTTATTAGTCGCATTTACGACACCTACGGGATGAGATGGAATGATAAATATGTTGTTGGTAACATACCAACATATTTACTCTTATGTTATAACTTTGTACAAAAATAAAGATTATTTTGGTAAGTACCAATTCTGTAGTTAGTTTTTACCATTGACCGAGATTGAAACTCATGGCCTCGTGAGACTTTTTTTATACAGCAAAAAGGTGACAGACTAGCATACAGTCCACCCGACTTAGACATCCGCGATACATGCCAACATCAGTCCAGAACGACAAACATTGATACGCCCCCCGATGCTCTGCCCACTTTTGCAGATTAAGGAATAGATTGGGAAACTATACCATTATCGTCGCTTTTTGATAAAATGTAACTAAGGAGTAGTGAAAACATGTCGTTACCATTAACAGATAAATGTGAACGACAAGTAAATGGCAAATACCACTCATAGGAGTGCGTGTAGGGTGCATATGCTTAGATAAATTGGACACCAATTTAGATAAAAGCTTAGATAAATGGCCGGCTATAGAATAGCACCATCACATCTCTTTACGTGGGCGTCGTAAAAGGTGATTAAGGGGTAAGAAAGCCGTTGCAACCGGCGCACACGCACTACTCCCTCTCTAAAAGAATGGGCTCGTCAATAAGCTTGTCCAGCGTGGCGTTTTAAGGCCATACATCCCTCATGAACGAGACAATGTGCATGTGGAAACCAATATCCAACAGTGGATACTGAAAGAGCTGATTGCAATTCAATTAAACATGATCGACAGCTTTGATTTTGTTTAGCGCTAATAGTATATCATCAGGTTGTGTCTCTCTACTGCTGGATATAGACCTCGCCCAGGGTTCACCGGTTCTTCTCATCCAACTATCACTTCGAACTTCTTCAAGTCATCCTTACATCTTGCCAGAGGGCGTCAAGGATTCTTGGAGAAAGGATTGGTAAAATGGAGAGCGATATGAAATGATGGGATGGGAATGGGCTCTGGCATATCTCACTCACTGCCGAAACACGTTCGTACATAGAATAAAGTGGGAAATAGAATACATTTCAAGGTAGTCTTCTGTGAGAGAGGAGTAACGTGTACTTTCCCCCTCAAACTCCCCCCTTTGTACCCCTCAAGGTACAAATGATTGTACCAAAGTATTTTCTAAGCAAATGAATGATTTATTTTATGTGAATTATATTATTATAACATTTGTAAATAATAAACTTTGATCGTAACAATCATAACGACAATAACAAAATCACATCCCTCATCAATCACGAAAGGGGTTTCAGGACATAATCCACCACGGGGGTCTAGTGTAAATCAGTGGATATTACACATGGTTCATCTCGCAAAATTAGCTGAAGTGGCAATGGATAGGACATATCTGCTTTAGAACCGACCACCAATGTGTTTGACATTGGGGAAATGAGATAAAATCGGTATATTTTAAGGTGGTATATTTGTTATACAGAATGTAATTTTCTAAGTAAGAATGATGTTAGGATTTTCTAGGAAATGTGGTTTTCTAGGAATGTGCAGCAGAAAAAGAAATACGATATTCCATCATTTGAGACATGAAAATCGTTTCAACGTCGCTCCCGGGACTTCTTGGTCCCGGTAGTCGTTGTTAGTCGTTGGACATCATGAATGAATTAAGTAATCCGTTAGCTTTAGGATTATTGAAATATATAATCTACAATTCTATACAATTTGTTTTTATAGTTATATAAAACAAAATATTTTTATATCTCGTAACAAAACTATGGTCACCCTATTGAACATAACCCAAATTTCAGCAGAGCAATCTGTAGTACGCCCCGAGATGTTTCCAGATTTATTTACATTTGATTGCACGTTGTTACATGAAGTGATAATTCAATATTATCGTAGATTATTCTAACAACATCTGTTTGCACGCCCTCTTTTCCATGAATATGCTTCAAACCTTTTAAATTCTCTGATTTGTTTTGTATGGTAAATATTAACCTATCCAGATGACCGGTGACCTTCAATTGTTCTCTTGTATTAGTGACCCTATTGGAATAAGCCGCGCTTGACTACCAATGAAAGTTATATCGTCGATAAATGGTCATTGAAGGATAAGTTATGGCGACATTTTAAAAAGAAACCTTTTATAAATCGAAACTGCAATCGCACTTTAAATTTTTTCCAATTCCAATCTCATTTTTTCTAAAACTTAATTACCGAAGTTATTGTGCCTCTATACATATATCTCTATTATACACAATAAAGTGACTCTCATATCTCCTGACGCCCTTTAGTCTACCAGCTATCGATCGTGTTTGCATCACGTCCTGTTTACGTGATCCAAACAATGGAGCCCTTTTGGAATATTTTATACATCCTCTTTACATATCTCCACGATTATGTGTCGTGTAATTGAAATTTCACATAGGGGAAGCTGGAAAATGTATTAACAACAGTCTGACAAATAGTTTCGTTTCTTAAACTCCTTTATTTTGAGACATCAGTTCATATAATAATTATACAGGTATAATACCTACAGTAAACTTACATTTATAGATGAATTATAAATAAAATAAAATACTAGAAAGTAAAATTATAATTGACTTCTTATTTGCCCGGTGGACACCTCGCCAGTACTTTTGAAAATGATTAGTGAAGTCTTCACCGATGACCTTAAGAATAACATTATTTGGATTTTGTACTATTTCTCAGAAAGAAAGTAATCTATAAAAATGAAAAATAATAAAATTTATATAATAAAGAAATGTGTACTTGTGTTGAAAATGTCAATAAGGGTAATTACATAACAACTGACCACGGCTTCGCTCGCCTACCTTTTGTGTTAACGCTGTGGAACGAACTGCCTCAAGAGGTTTCTTTCCATTGAGCTACGATATGGGGTTCTTCAAGAGAGCTGTGAATAGGATTTTGCAACGTCGGCGGCGCGCCCGCATGCCCCCTGGTGTTGCAGGTGCCCATGGGCGGCGGTAACACTTACCATCACGTGGGACCGCTTGCTCGTCCGCCCACTAGTCTATAAAAAAAAAAAAATATCTGTTAAAGTATTACACATTGTATATGGAATTAAAAGTAAATGTCATTTATATTTTTATGTAAATGACATTTGTATTAATTTATATGTAAATGCTGTTGGTTTATAGGAAAAAAATAAATAGATGAACCCAAATGAAGCAAACTTCCCCTCGCAATCACGAGGATGTCTCGCGTCATATTTCATTACTTCTTGATATTCCCCCTGATTTTTGTTTCTTGACCACGGGGTTTTCCTAACGATGCGTTATTTCATCGTCTAGCTAAAGATACTTGAAAAAATCCCGATAGCCTGTGCCAGTCGAATAGGCAGATTTCTCATTAAAAGATATATATTTTAAAGAAAAAAGGCCGCAGACGAGCATACAGTCCACCTGATGGTAAGTGGATACTGTCGTCCATAGACATCCGCGATACATGCCAACGTCAGTCCAGAATGACAAACGTTGGCACGCGCCCGGATGCGCTGCCTACCTTTGCAGATTAAAGAAGGGATTGGGAAAATGGGGAGGGAGAGGATGGGATGGGAATATCTCACTGGCATATCTCACTCACTACCGAAACTTGTACGTGCATTCGTGCATTGGACAAAGACGATAAATTAGGAAATGCAGTACATTTCAAGGTTATTTTTATCATAACATTATTTTTATCCCGACGTTTCGAACACTTTGCAGTGGACGTGGTCACGTGTTAAATATACGCGATTTAAACCGTTCAAAGTTGTTCAATTGCTATGTATAGTAATCGCGAAAACCTAAGAAAATATTAAGTTAATTGAAAATGTAGCTCACACGTGCGACGAATAAATATGGACATTAGTTCCCATTGAACAAACGACTTTAACAAAGGTTAAACGCATATCATAAGTTGGAGCGATTTAACGTTTATAACTCTGAACAAATTTGAAAATTCTCAAATTGAGAGAAAAATACAGAAAAGCTCCGCATCATATATACGAGAAATTAAATCGCAAATGAAATCAGAATTAATTGAATTTTTTTTATCTGATTTTTATTATAATATAAATAATATTAAAAAAAATGCTAAATAGACAACACGATAGGAAATATTTTCGTTTAGATTCTGCGTTGAAGATTCTGAGAAACACACAGAATTTAATTCAGACCATGTTGGAATCGAATACGGGACGAATTTGGACACTAGCTCAGCTAGTCATTCGTAAAGTATTACACTATAATATATCAGCAATGCAATGCAACCAGCCCTTTCAGTATCCACTGTAGGACATGGACATTCTTATGCACATTGTCTTGTGTATGAGTGATGTAAGGCCTTAAAACTGGCAAAGTTCCTCGGGGCATGTGGTAGCCGCTTTGCTATTTACCCCTTAGTCGCCATTTAGGATACCCACGTGAAGAGATGGGGTGGTGATATTCTATAGCCAACCACACGGCCATATATTAAAATAAAAAAAAAAACATTACATATATTAAAGTCTAAATAACAACCTCCAATGTATCGCTTTGGTCGGAGTTCTATCTGTAACTTCACTATTGGTCCGTAAGCAATTCATGTACAATGCGTCCCACTCAAATTTGCCGGTGCGTGGAATGCAGGCTCCCTCCTCAACCACTTACCGCACCGTTGTGTCGCCCTCTTTAATGTCATCGTGAGGGCGTGTGTTTTTAACGTCTGTCTGTTTTTTGATTTGTTATATTTTTCCGTTAGTTTTGTTGAGTTTTAATTGTTTAATTGAGTGACGTCACAACGTCAGCGGCAAACCTGAGTAAAACAGATTATATGTATGTATATGTTTATTTATATTGTGGTATTTAATTAACATGCGTCAATATTAACTATAGTATAGTAAAGTTTTACTATAGTATAGTAAAATTATAGTAAGTTTTACTTAATTGTAATTGTCACTGCACCTCTGTATAGCCCAAAGGTTGACTGGGAGATAAGGCTTTTAAACATTAAGACCGCCTTTTGTCACTTTGTACAACAAAGAATAAATAAATAAATAAAGCTCCCGCTTTATTATTCATTCATCCGCTGTCGTTTGTATTTTAAACCAGATCGTATATTAGTCTTATCGGTACTAACATAATGCTTGATGAATACAGTAAATTCAAGCTTAACCTACTGGAAAGGCATTCGTATGCGCTGGCTGTGTTTGACTTATCAAATGAAATTGATTGCCAAAATTTGTGTGGTCATGATTCAGGGCGAAGATAAGAAGCAAAGGCTGGCTATTAATCAAATTATGGAAATGGGAACGTTACAAATAGTGGTATCGTCTCTATACACGGACAGTGAGATTCGTATAAGAACATTGTAAATTATTCTAGCGTTGTAGGCATTGTACTTCTAAATTCTGGATTTCAATTTAAATTTCAAGATGACTTAATAATAAATGGTTACTTTACTTTAGAATACCTTTACTTTGTTCACTTTAGGATCAGTTTTTAACCGATTTCAAAATAGAAGCTCTCAATATTATATGAAAATAGAACTTAATAATAAAAAGTTTACACCGTCATAATTATATAATTACAGAACCGATTTAACTCATCTCTACTTTAACGAGATATGGACCTAAACTGTTTTTCTGTCCAAATTTCGTTGATCGTTATACAAATCTCGCTAAAATTACATACAATTAGTAATATTACAAAATTACATACGTATATAGCCAAAATGTATATATATTTCTTTTTGCTATAGAATGTACTCTCTATGTACTCTAGGAACTCTCACACTATTATAATAAAAATGTTTCTATTTGTGACACGTGTTTCTATTATGAGAGAGGTAGGGTGCACGCTGCAGACCCGCAGCCGTTGGGCTAAAATTAAATGTAAAGTAAACCACATTTCCTATTTTACCCTATTCCACCAATATATGTACAGATACATTACGAAAACATTGGCCACCGGCTAAACCGGAAACAACGGTACGCGTCATCCACGGCTATGCAGCAAAGTACGCAATAAAGTAATAAAGTATCTTGTAATAAAGTATGTAATTAGGTGTACGGTAATTCATAGACGTGGATGACGTGTGCGAATGTTCCCGGATTGGCCGATGAGCAACGTTTTCGTAATGGATCTGTACGTCTTTTGGTAGTGAGTTAAATATGTCAGAGCCCATTATCCTTTCCTATCGATTCTCATTTTCTCAACGTTTTCTCCAAATCCGTTCTTAAATCCTCAAAGGTAAGCGGCAGCACATCAAGAGACGTGCAAAATTTTGCCATTAAGGACTGATGTTGACATGTATCGTGGATGTCTATGGGCGACAGTATCCATTTATCACCAGATGGCCTGTATCGCTCGTCTGCCACCTTCTTACTATAAAAAAGTCAAATGAAACATGTTATAAAACAAAAACATTCCATTTCACAGAAATTCTCAATTAAGTGCTATATTTCAAAACCGATTATTACCCCATCGCGAAACCTTTATGTAGGTTGAAACTCGTTATAACACACAACGAAATTGCGTTCAGCTAAACGTATTTCAATCCATTTGTTTGCGTTCTTCTGGAGGTTACGATTTTAATTGGCTTTCCGTTTGCGTAACATCTAAACTTATATCAGTATGAATCTAGGTCCTCAGACAGCAAGCTTTTTACTTTTTTTTCTATTTCAAATATTTATTTGATACAATTTACTACGTTCACAAGTCAACATGCCACTTTGGAGGAAGAGAAATGATAGCATGTCAGAAAGTGTTCCACTGCTTGTAGGATTCAGTCTTGTAGTAAAAATAACGGCGATTTTTTATAGGAGAACGAGGATAGGTAACGATAGGATAGGTTTTTATAGGTAACGAGGATTTTTTATAGGAGAGAGGAAATAGTGATTGGATTATCGTTCATGGTCATTTGTAAGCAAGCCTGGTAAGTGATTTATTATTATTTATTACTAGCTGTGCCCGGCCACGCGTTGCTGTGGCTGCCCAACAGATGGCGCTTACCCTGTTTTTACCTGTTTTTGGGTAAAAAACATATTTTTACCCTGTGATAGGTATAAAAACACCCGCGTATTCGAATGCAACGTTATGTCAAAATTTTAAAGTAATCGGTGAATAACTTTCGGAGATTTAAGATTTTGAACAAACGAACGTTTACATTTTTATTTATATAGATTTATTTAATTTTCAAGGAATATATAACTGTAGGTGGCTATATCGGATAATGAAGGATACTATCAGTTTAAAATAAAGGCTATGTTAGGAGCGATTTTGACAAATCTCAACCGGTTTATTCTAGTAAGGATAAGGGTATCAAATATCGCGTTGTTGGCGTATTAACTGTCGGAAAACTATATACAATAGATGTCTGTAAAACCGTTCTTTATTTAGACAGTGCCGTTGGAAACTAACCTCTAAGCAGACTGTATAAGGTGCTATAAAACACGAGTGCGACTAATTCTAAGACCGAGAATCTAAAACATATTTATCTGAAAGTAAACTTTGAATTCTAGACGTTTGTAATATTTTTGTTTTCCGTTTAGATATATTTATTGAACTTAATTATTTAAAGTAGGAGGTATGTTAGAGGATGGTAGTATACACAATAAAATAAATAAAAAAATAACAATGAATACCAATGTATTTTTTATAGGATGGGATTGTACTAAACGTAATAAATAAATTCTGTTATTTTTTATTTGATTGCACTGAGGTCAATATTTCGGAAAATAGAACTGACAATAAGGTCTCTTTTGAAAAATAATGTCACAAATAATATCAAATAACAAAAAACAATCGACCCGTCAGTTGATGAAGATAGTATCAATTCACAACAAATAGGTAACTTGGTATAACATGACGTCACTAATTGATCTTCTCATGGAGTCGAAAGTTGCCCAACTTGTTCAACTCAACGTCCATCAGACAATAAAGAGTCAGGGACCAGAATCGCCCCCAATACGCCATTTAATATTTCATTCGAAGCTTCCGTAGGTATTAAGTACCTTCGAGGAACTAAGTAATTGATGAAGTTGCTGAATAGATAAGAGGTTTAACCCGTTTTCGGTATAGTTTTCAATTCCAGGGGCTATTTATAACAGGGACTAGTTTCTTTCATTCACTGGTTGACATTGGAGCGATTGTAAAAAGTGGTTCGTAAGTCACTGAAAAAGTCTTCCATCCATAAAATCTTTAACGTAGCGTTCATACTTCACGACCTGTTAAACATCTGCGACGTGTGAAGTCTATCAACCCTAGCAAAATTCTAGTCGATTCCGACAAAAGTGTTTAGTTTCTGAAATTGAAATCACACGACCCCACCATAACTCTAGCAAAATTTGAGTAGATGCCGACAAATGTGTTTAGTTTCTCTAAGCCTATTTCACACGTCCTCACGTTTAGGAGCAATCCAGGCGCGATTCCAGTCACGTTCCCGACAGGAAATACGCTTCCGGGCGAAAAACGTAATATTATTTACTTCGATTCGGTTTTGAGATAGGCGGGAGATTGTTTACAACCTTTAAGGCGTCGAGTACACTGTGTGACACTCATATAAATACTTATATAAACAACGCAAGCTCGTGAAATTGTATGGTAACCGAGCGTGTCATTTTAGTGATGGATAACCACTCACCGATGAAAGAAACATCTCCCTTTCATCACTTTTGTCGAATTTTTACAATTGATTATAGCGTAATTATGATTTTTTTGTTTTGTAACACGACTTATTGGTGACACGCGTCAGAACGGACATAATTAACGGCGCGATAAGGAGGTGCATTACCACCAATTTCTGGCATGCAGCAACGGACAACTTGAATTAATAAGGGGTAGCTTAAAGTGTTCACACAGAGTCACGCAGTCTGGTCGCTAATTTATTTTTTTATAGAAAATATGCGGCTGACGAGTATACTCGTATATACCACCCGGTTGTAAATGGATGCTGTCGCCCATAGACATCCGCGATACATGCTAACACCAGTTCAGAAATATGAACGTCAGCACTCCTCTGGATGACCCGCCATGAGATTTAAGAATGATTTTGTAGAAAGGATTGGCAAAATGGGCAGTGATAGGATAAGATGGGATGAGAATGAGCTCTGGCATATGCATTTCACATTTCACAGCAGCACGTTTGTCATTCTGGACTGATGTTGGCATGGCGGATGTCTATGGACGACAGTATGCACTTACCATCACGTGGACTGTATGCTCGTCAGCCGACTTTTTTCTATAAAAAAGCATACTATAAGAGACTGGTAACTCAGTTAGCCAGCCACTCGCTCACACCTAGCGGCTGGGGGATTGCAGCATGTAACCTCCCACTCACGCATGCGCCCTGCTACTTAATCGTTGTCTTAGACACAAAAAACTTTACTTTATTTACTTTAATTATTGAGAAATTTTATTATCAAATATATTTATGTAAAAAATCCTCAATCTATTAAGATTGAGGATAAAAAGACCAAGTAGTATTTTTTAGATATTTTCAGGTAAGTATTAAAGATTATAATATAAACCTCTAAGTAGTTCAAGTTCCTAGGTCAGCCTAGTCTAACAATGTAATAAGGTTCAGTGCATAAAACAGGTAACCAGCTCTGACTTGTCGGGTCAAGTGCACTTGCCAGAGTCCTCGAGACTCTGGCAAGTCTTGGAAATTCGGCACCTAAGTGTAAAGTAACTTTACAAGCACGATTGTACTTACATATTTTGTGACGTAAGAGTTTTGTGTTTAACTGTTCACGAGGACTTCTTTCGTGTGCTTTTATTAGATGTTATCAGAATGTCCCTGGATATCAGTTCGTACATTCAACAATGACTTCTGTCTGTTGTGAAATTGTTAAGTCCGGTTTAGTAAAATTTTTCTTTATGTAGGAGAAAAAATTGACTACGCCAGATTTTGCGGCTTTTAGATTTAGTTCAGAAAATTTCAAAAAATCGGATGCTGTTTCTATAGTGTACTGATCATCGTATGTGTACAAAAAGTTCAAAGACCCATTGGTACGTTCTAGTATTCACCCTTAATGCGTTTTTGCAGTGCTCACCTAGGCCAAGCAATAGAGTGATTCATTGTGACATAAATCCTAGTAGGAAACCGACTGTGCCATCATATGAAGGACAGTCCGTAGATGAATTCCGTTTTCCACTCGGAAATGTTGTCTATTAATTTGTTATAAACACTTTTAAACAAAAAATCTTTTTTTTTTTAGTTTTTTGCTTATAAAATGGAAACTAATAAAGTAATGTTAATGATCTAAATAGACGTTTTATAGATAATAAAAATACGAACAAAATGAGAAGTTGAACGACTCGATCGGATAATTAGCAATGGAGAAAATCCGGAAAACCCGTATCTAAAGAATTCATTTACGGACTGTCCTTCATATGATGGCACAGTCGGTTTCCTACTAGGATTTATGTCTCACAATCGCTAATATTTTGCTCTATGCTTGGCCTAAACCAACAATAGATTCTTTATCACCGTAATATCTCGGGAGCGCATCAATCATCTTTCGTTTGAAAAACAAATTGTCAAAGTCCATTCTTTTATTGGATTAAGTCGAGATCTTTATTTTTTGCCGTATTCATAAAGAACGTAGGTTATATTTAACGTGATATTTAAATATCGCGACCTATTCATGTCGACAACTATTTCTGAAACCATATTCGGCAAATAAATTATTTGAATTTGAACGTCTAAGAGTGTTAATAGTCAAATTATTATGGTAGTTCAACAAGTTCTAAAATATCATGTATACATACTTACACATATATCAAAGATACACAGTCTAAGGTTTTTCATTTACCTAGTCCAAATTTGACAGAAAACTAGTTTTGGTTAAGTTAGAAAATTACCTAAATCGGTTTAGTAGTTCCTACATGATGATGGTGTGATCTTTACAAAAAAAATGGCGTCTGTACATACAAAACTATAATTACGTCGTTGGATAGAATTAAGTGTTCTTAGATTTATTTTATAAATTATCTACTGGATGTTTTGTGATTTAGTGGTTCAAAATCTTTTTTGTGCGTAATGTTTGTGATAATCACATAAAAGCGTGGGACTGCGTTTTTCGTGTGCTTCCGAGGACGTCCTTCTTCTGTCCTCAGTAAACCTACTATCACTATTTATTGAGCGGCACCCGACTTTGACGGAGCTAGACATTGACAAGATGTGTTTTATTATAATATGTAAATGTTGTTTGCTTTACGAAGAAAACATACACCGGCAGAATGTGCCAATTACACCATTGCCATATACGAAGGAAAAAAATAAGGTTTGTGAAGCTCTACAAGTATTGTCTTACTTTCTTTTTTAAAACGTACGGTTGGGTGCTTTGTGAAAGGCAACTGAGGGATAAAAAAGGCGCTACTACAAGTCCTGAGAAACACTGAAAGAGTAGGCTCGCCAACGCGCTTGGCCAGGTGGTATTTTAAAGCGATAGACCTTACGTTCCCCGTCCACAACACGATCCGCAGTGGATGAGAAAAAGGCTGGTTTCAGTTATCATTATTCCATTCCATTATTCACCGTGATCAAAACTGTTACATCGGAACATTTTTCTCTTACTATGATTGTAATTATCAATGCTTAACTATGATACCTTGCTTGCTTGAGTTATCAAAATTTTCAGGAAATAAATTTTGTAAGGATCAATGTAGCTACTGCAAAATTACAGTTATAAATATTATATGATTGCATTTTAAAAGATCTATCTAACGGCACTACATTTGGAAGAGCAGAAATTTATCTCTTTTTTTCACTGTACAGCAGATGGCGTCATTTATATGATTTTTTTTAATTTTCTTTTCGAATATTTTTATAGTTGGGCGGCTCAATAGATGGTAAGTGGTCACCGCCGTCCATGGACACCTGCTACACACCAGGGGGGACTCGAGTGTGCTGCCGACCTTGCAGACTTCTATTCACAGTCCTAATGGAAACACCTCGGTAGGCAATTCATTTCACAATTTTCGGGTTCGCGAAATAAAGTGCCTTTATAACCGCACAGTACGCAGTAACTCTATGTTAAGGAAGTGCGGATGAACCGCCCTTCGGTGTCGAGAAGTGCGATGAAAAAATCCGAAGATCACTTTACATCACCTCACTTACTCCAACAATCGCTGCTGCAGTCTCAAATCATATGAATCTAGATTCAAGTACTATGGGATGATCTCCCTTGACCGCAGACGTAAGATTGCTGATCTTGTTTTCCTCCATAAAATTATTAATGGCTAGATAGCCCTGACCTACTTGAAAACCTAAAGTTTTCCGTCCCACGAATCAGTAGCCGTTTAATTAACTGCAGAACGCTAGTTGTGCCTTTTTGCGGAACCAACTACGGTCAACACTCACCATTGAACCGAATGTGTTCCTTGTATAACGACATCTGTCTTGAGATCGATATTTTCAATGCATCGGTTAACAGTTTCAATCGATTTTTATATTCTAAATTGTAATCATATTTTATCTTTCCTGGTTCTTTTTTTTTCTTTATTATTAATTGTTAAAATTTTATTTCTACTTTTATTAAGTGTAAACTATTTTTATGCAAGTTGTGTTCGCATTTAGAAGGCCGTTCAGCCTTTCATGATTTTATGTTTTGTCGCTGTTATGTTTTATGTTGCTACGTCCAGTTTGCGAACCGTAAATAAAAAAAAAAAGATGGCGTCAAAATGTACAGCTCCTCGGAACATTAATTTAACTCTGGACTTAATTTAGTAGTAGAGTTTTCTTAAGGTACTAAGAATTATTAAAATAAATTATAATAATATTCAAAAAATATTATTTCTTTAGCTTTTTGATGTTGCCAATAATTGAGGTGATACTTAGGTTTACATCCCTAGAATTATTTTACACCAGTGTTTCCTTCGTTGGCGACCGAGTTAAATGAATAATGAAATAAACTAACAAGCAGTAGAATATTCCAACTCTTTCACTCCATTAATCTCACGATCCCGGCGGGCCAACCTGAGATAATAAAGTGGAGGCATATTTCATCGTCAGACTTACATACATAGGTAGTGAATTCAGTGATTCCCAGTGAAACACCTCTCAGAAATGCTGACTTACATCTGATCTAATATCTGCCTCACGTAATCTTTGTCATCATTTCTGAATAGTTGTCTACTGGCGATTTACCGAACGCTATATACTACTATGAGATTTTTTAAATACTATATATACCATCAGCCTATGTCTCTCACTATAGACCTTTAGATTATACATAGTGTCAGAGAAATAACACAAAAACCGAAATACAGTATAAAAGTACTCACAGTATTCAGTATAAAAAGTACAATTTATTCTATCAGTATTTACAATTTTTTTTTCATGCTGTTAATTTCTAGTAAATCTTTCATTCTACGCGCAGTTACGCAAAACAAATACAGACATTGCAACCACGTAGCGCAGCGCACCGCGCACCGTCTACGCGCCCGAGCATTACTGTACTGATTAATGAGTGCTACGAACTTTTCAGATAGAACAACAAAAATTGTATGTAGAAATGTTATGTTTTTAAGTTTGAGTTTTATTTAGCAAAATCTATTTACAATAGTTTTCGCTAGAACGGTTTTATATATGTATTTTAGTGGACGTGTTTCTGGTTATGTGTTATTTCGATGACACATTATATATATGTGGAAGGATATGGGCTCGTCACCACACACGACCTTAGTACTCTACTCAATCAACTACAGCGGTAAACTTCTTCAATCGTAATCTATACTAATCGAGTAATCTATACTAATCTATACTGTAATATAATTCCGTATATATATAAAGCTCGATTACCACTCACTCACTCACTGACATCTCGTTCTCCCGGTTCCCGCCTGGTGGGTGAGGAACTTTAAATGGGAAAATACGCCGATGGGTCCAGTGAGCTCGAGAAAAATCCGACTTCTTCGAGTTGACCATACCTGATGAAAAATTTAAACGGCCCGGCCGAACGGTAAAGCGTGCGCGGGGGGGGGGGGGGGGTGCTCGACCGAATGTCGTAAGGAACCGCCGGCAGACGCCAGCGGGCGTCGCGAAAATTTGAATTTCGAACGTCCAGCGTCGCCTCCATACAAAATGAAATCGCTCGTAGCTCGTAAACGGTAAGAGGTAAGTGGGATGTGCTCGACCAAATGTCATTCGGGCCGGGGTGGGTCTTCTCGTGGTCAAACAAGTTTTTCAAAATGGCCGATTCAAGATGGCAGCCGATTTTCAAGTTTGTCTGAGGGGGGTGGAAATCGGCACCCGGGGGATCGTGGGGGCCCTGATTGAGAATTTCGAGTCGGTTTTTCGATTCCGCCGTTTTCAAATTCCGCGGCCGTCAATTGAAATTTCAAATTTCGATCGGCCATAACTCCCGCGAGGCCGCAGGCCGAGCTCGCCCAGGACTTGCGCCGGGAGCGGGCCCGTCCTCATCTGGTGGACCTTCAGCTCGACGGTCGACGGCCTGCCTGAACGGTGAGAGATAGTCGCATGGTGCTCGACCGAATGTCATAGAGAACTGCAGGCAGTCTGACGAGAGCGCGATGAAAATTCAAAATGGCGGATTCAAGATGGCCGCCATACAAATTTATTTTGACCGTCTCTCCCGAACGGTTGGAGATATCGGATCGGGGCTCAAACTAATCTGGTGGGGCAAGTCGATGCCCTTCCACTGGACCAATTTTTTTTTCCAAGATGGCGAATCCAAGATGGCGGCCATTTTTTAAAATCCTCCGATCGGGATGAAATTTAATACCTGGGGAGTTCACGGGACCCTGATTCGGGATTATGAAACTTTTTTTTTATTCCGCCATTTTTCAAGATGGCTGCCATACAAAGTGGAAATTTCGATTTTGGGGTCCGAGGGCATTTCCGAGGCCGTAGCTCGAATTGGACAAGGGGCGCGGGGTGGAATTCCCCCTCGTTGGAAACTATGGTCTATGGGGAAATTAGGCGGAAAAAAAAATCCAAGATGGCGGACACAAAATGGCGGATATTTAAAAAAAACTTTGGGAAATTTAAAAATTTCTGAGCGAATGTGTTTTAAGGTGGAAAATCGAGAAGGAAATTGGCTTCCGGGGGGTTCCGATTGAGGATTTAGGGTAGGTGCCGAAATTTTCCAAGATGGCCGCCATACGAAACTCTTTGGGCGACAGCTCCGAAACGGTTAGAGATATCGGATTGGTGCTCAAACTAATATTGTTTATCATGACGATGTCTTTATATTAAGATAAAATTTTTTTTCAAGATGGCGAATCCAAGATGGCGGCCTTTTTCCAAATTCATCCGATTCGGATAAAAATTGATATCTGGGGGGCTTAGGGGATCCTGACTAAGGATTTGGAATTATTATTTATATTCAACACTTTTTGAAGATGGCGGCTATACAGCGAGGCCGCAGGCCGAGCTCCGCGTAGGGCGAAGCCCGGAGCGTCCGAATTCGATCACTGTGTAATTTACGCGAGGCCGAAGGCCGAGCTGCGTCTAACGAGGCCGCAGGCCGAGATCCGCGTAGGGCGAAGCCCGGAGCGACCGGACTACGGCACCACCACCAGCCGCGTACGTTGTGTAACTTACGCGAGGCCGAAAGCCGAGCTGCGTCTAACGAGGCCGCAGGCCGAGATCCGCGTAGGGCGAAGCCCGGAGCGACCGGATTACGGCACCACCAAAGTTTCAAGTTGTCCGATCTGGATGAAAATTGATATCTGGAGGGTTCAGGGGACCCTGATCAAGGATTTATGGTTATTTCCAGGATGGCCGCCCCACAAAATTATTCGGATGACATCTCGGAAACGGTTAGTCACATCGGATTGGTTCTCAAATTAATATTATTTATCACGATGATGTCTTTATATTGACATAAAATTTTTTTCAAGATGGCGAATCCAAGATGGCGGCCATTTTTCGAATTTATCCGATCCGGATGAAAATTGATATCTGGGGGGTTCAGGGGACCCTGATCAAGGATTTATGGTTATTTCCAAGATGGCCGCCCCACAAAATTATTCGGATGACATCTCGGAAACGGTTAGTCATATCGGATTGGTTCCCAAACTAATATTATTTATCATGATGATGTCTTTATATTGACATAAAAAAAATTTCAAGATGATGAATCCAAGATGGCGGCCATTTTTCGAATTCATCCGATCCGGATGAAAATTTATATCTGGGGGGTTCGGGGGAGCCTGATTAAGGATTTATGGTTGTTTCCAAGATGGCCGCCCCACAAAATTATTCGGATAACATCTCGTAAACGGTTAGTCACATCGGATTCGTTCTCAAGCTAATATTATTTATCATGATGATGTCTTTATATTGACATAAAATTTTTTCCAAGTTGGCGAATCCAAGATGGCGGCCATTTGTTGAATTCATCCGATCTGGATAAAAATTGATATCTGGGGGGTTCGGGGGAGGCTGATTAGGGATTTGGAATTCTCATTTCGATTCCGCCATTTTTGAAGATGGCTGCCATGCAGGTCCCACACAACATCAACTACAGCGATCTCTCTCAGTGTGTAATTTACGCGAGGCCGAAGGCCGAGCTCCGCGCAGGGCGAAGCCCGGAGCGTCCCCCCCATTAGGGGGAGGCCGGCGCCCAGGGGGCGCCGCCGAAACCTAGTCATATTATAAAGAGGTAAAGTTTGTAAGTTTGGATGTAGGAGGTAATCTCCGAAACTACTAATCTGATTTCAAAAATTCTTTCACCATTTGAAAGGTACATTATTCCAGATGGACATAGGCTATAATATTATGTACAAAAAAATTGACGGGCATGCAACATATGCCGGGCACAGCAGGTATTTTAATAAAGCTATAAGAACGGTGACAGCCTAGTGGTATTCGTGCATTAATATTGGACATTACAAGAATTATTACAACATTGGCATAATTATATATTGACATATTTATTTTTAATTTAAGACATTTTTGAGGCGGAGAGTGTTATATATATATATTATAAAGCTATAAGAACGGTGACAGCCTAGTGGTATTCGTGCATTAATATTGGACATTACAAGAATTATTACAACATTGGCATAATTATATATTGACATATTTATTTTTAATTTAAGACATTTTTGAGGCGGAGAGTGTTATATATATATATATTATATATATATATATATATATATATATATATATATATATATTATGCATAATATATATATATATAATTGCATATATAGTGTTATATATGCAAAAAAGAGGCAAAGAGTTTTATAGTGCAATACCTCTAATCTTATTAGGAATTGGAAACTAATAAACAATTGTGTTGCTCTGAAAACAAAGTTTTTTTATTTTAGTATTTACATAGGTACATACAATAAAAATTACACTAATTAACTTAAATCCTACCTGAAAACAAAGAAACGACATTTAAAGTTTATTATTTAAATTGCCAATTCCTTTTTATACACATTTTATACTTAAATCTAACAATATAATGAATGATGAGTGACTTCTGTCAAAACTAAACATCAGCTGCTCTTCCAACCGTGAGAGCCGCCATTACTCACAGCGCCATCTATAGAGTACAGTACATGGTCACTGTTTACAGATAGAAGAGCGCTGTACGAATTAAAGAAATATAAATTTCTTTACATATACATATATATATTTATATATATTGTATATACAATTCAAATCCCGAATCTGAAAGTTGTGAAATTAATTGCTAATTGGGGATTTCCCAAGCTGCAACATAGTAGGGGGAGAGTGCACGCTGCGTTTCCAAAGCCGCTGGGCGCGTTCGACTGGCCACGTTACCCCTCTCTCACAGAAGACTACCTTGAAATATAATGGATTTCCCACTTTATCTTACAGAATATTAAAAACAGAGGCAAAAACAAAAATTTTTGGATTTTTTGTCTGTCTGTCTGAACGCACGTCACGCAAATACCCCTGGACGTATTTTAATGAAACTTTGCACAGTTATAACTTATATGCTGGGTTAACATTTAGGGTACTTTTATCCATATTAATTATTAAGTTCCCACGGGAATCACAAGTTATGCGAATGAAGTCGCTGCCACCGCTAGTTACTAATAACTCAAAGTAACGTGCCCCAACATATTTGTACCCTGGTCTGCCAAATCCCCCTTGTAATTCACAACTGAACTGTACAGGTAACTGAATTCACAGTCTAAAAATCCAGTTAAACGCCAGTGAGTGAGCGAAAATTCACTTTCTTACTTTGTACATTTTCGCGGAAACTTTCCCATGGGTCTACACCAGGCGAATCGATACAAATTATATAAATACCTACAGACAAAACGGTTATTGGTAATGGAATGAAAAATTTTATTCCGAGTTTTTGTTTGTATACTTAAAAATTCGGAACTGGTTTTCATTCAATTTCTCGCAAATATATTTATTATTATACTGTACTGGAAAATCTGGTTATCGGAAAATAAAATGTCTTGGAAATCTAGGCGTTTCTTTTGACTACAAAGGACGACAGTTGCTAGGATATTTTTCTAATTGGCTGTCTGTCTGTTGGTGTCTTTGCTGGATAATGAGATGTAATGCGATGCGAACCATGCGATATAACCGCAGAAAATATTTAAAAAAATAAAAGTACAGCATTTATTAATTATTTTATTTCCCGAAGGGTGTCGTGAAGGGTTTAAGTAGTTAATGAAGCCGCTGCCACAAGCCCTGAGGATCTACACCACCTCTAAAAGAGTGGATTCGCCAACTCGCTTCTTCAGCGTCGCGACACATGCCAACATCTGTTCAATGAGTCGACAAACGTTGACACGAGCCCTGCCTGCGCTGCCTGCCTTTGGAGATTTTGGAATAAATTTGAAAAAGACGTTGCGAAAAGGGGAATCCCACCTATCCCAACTCCCATTCCACCCCATCTCCCACAGAGGAACGGGAAGTGTAATGAACTAGAGTTCATTAAAATTTTCTCATGGGCTAGTAAAATTGAAGGATTAATTCTAGCTTTACGCACTATAAGGCTAGCACCTGAAATATGTACTTTTAATTTTAAATCTGTGGATGAAGAATACATGAGATTGAACGATTCTTTGGTTGGCACTAATTTTACACGCAATTTCACACCGTTGATTTAACATTTTTCTTGATTAAATATATCACCATGTAAATGTACGATCATTTCAACAGTTTTGCTTTCTTTTGTTAGTTGATACCTTTTACTAAAACCTTTGTTAGTATCGTCACATGAATCCATTTTCAGCTAGTAAGGTGTGATTTTTTAGCTTCCGATCCATAATTGAATAAATTCTCTATGTAGGTAAGCGCGATATGTATATGTGTTGTTCATTACATCGGGATGAGAAAACTCTTTGTGTTTCTTATTAACCATTATTTCCAAACTTTTTAAAATCCCCTCCTAAGCTCCAAAGGTAGATGGCGCATTCGGAAACGTGCCAACGTTTTTCACTGAACTGATGTGGCTGACAATATTCATTTACATTTATTTTTTATTTTCTGTTTGATCTGATGGTTGACCGATAGAGAACGCCGTAGAGCATTACGCCCGCCATACGTACACGTCAAATACTTGTGCAATGAAGTTTAAATAAATAAATAAAATAATTTTGTCGAAACCCTAGGTCCGTGGGGCCCCAGTGCACGTAATCTTTATAAGGTTATAGCGAAGCGCCTGGTCAACACCATCGGTGACCTTAGGGCCAGTGCACGTAATCTTTATAAAGATATAGCGAAGCGCCTGGTCGACACCACCGATGACCCCAGGGCCGGCAATTACTTCGCTCAACGCATAAGCATATCTATCCAACGAGGTAATGCCGCAAGCATGCTGGGTACCGTGCCACAAGATCTCAATCTTTATACCATACCATATACAATATGTTGATATTAGTTTAATAAAATGATTTTGTATTTTGCATTGTACACATACATAGTAAAATCCATTTTTGGCAATTAGTTTAATTTAGGTTTCTTGTGAATTTTTTTTTAAAAAAAATAAAAAAAAAAATTATCATCAGGTGGACTGTCCGCTCCGCTGTCACTTTCTTCCAATAATAGTGCTTTATTCACAAAAGAAGAAAAGCCAAAACCCAAGTAGCCTTTAAATTGTGAAACCGGTGTATTCTTTGGGCGACATTTAGCAAGATCAATAAAAGTGTGTCGTAATGTTGATTCGGTCCCTTGCTTGTGGTTCGTCACTCGGTTCGCTCTCGACGATGTGGCGCCACTTGGGAACAATAGGGATTGCGGTTGATCGAAATCGATAAAATAAAACTAGATAAAATTTGATTTTTGTTTGAGGTATTTTGTTTATGTTTGTTTATTATTGAAAAACTAAAACAAATAATTTTAAATTCCTAAAAATGTTGTAACGAAGTCGATGTCTCTCATTTCCCCCACCAGAGAATTTAAACCTAACCCACTATTGCTAATCAAATTTTCTATTACCGATTTCCTGCCTATTCAGTATTTTCTGCTGCTGTATTTCTCATTATTTTAATTATATCCCCTAAAAATGTAATGACTACATTAATTAATGCTCCAATTTAATGCTCAAATTCAATGTAGTTTTACACTAGAGTTAAGTTTCGAGCATTGGAATTAATTGTTGTCGAGGATCACTCAGATAATCGGATTTATAAAGGAACTCTTTTCGTAATAAGTAATTTTTTTTTAAATAAATTAATAATGAAAACTAAAAAAACTAAAAATAAACTTAATCTCCATAAACATAAAAACAAAAGCAATATAGCAATAAAATTATCGTATTATACAAATTTGTCCGTACACTGCGTGTGGTTAGCAATTCGTGTTAGGATAACTGAGAATCAGATAATCATGTATTGTATATCAAGATATCTATGTATTTGATTCATTAAATAAAAGATTCATTAATAAATCCATTAAATATCTATTCATTAAATTTAATAAAATTTATTCAGTGAAATTTAATCTTCACCGATACAATATCATTAATGTTTTTTATGCCCATCACTACCAAATGATAGGGAAAAGTGAAGTTGAAATCTCTTTTTTCGATATTTCAACATTAGCATTATTTGCGAGTGCCAATGGGAAGGTCCGATTGCAAAGTTTCAGTAAATATTTTAGACTTTCACGAGATTAAAAACACGAGGCATAATATTTTGAGGAACAAAAAGCTAATTAATTATCGGGTCGTCGAACCGACGTTTGTCCTGTTTGTCTTTGATCTATTATTATTTAACTATTATGATCTATATATTATTAATAAATCATAATATTTAAAATATATTTGCTTATATTCATAATAATATTTGTTGTATAATACCATTAGCCTCTATTTATCCATTACTGGATATATGACTTTTCACAGGCCATATACACGATGATCAGCTCTTCTCATATATGTCTAAAATTTTATCTCTACAACTAATTAAACATATAGAAATAAAGGCTGAGTAGTGCGTTTCTATTGGTAATCAAGTAGACGCACTTTTGTGACAGCCTTAGGGTTAATTTTACAGTATTTTACAGTTTTTAAGTATTGGAGTTTGTAATAAAAAGGCAATATCTATTGAGATTTTTTAGTTGAGGTGCGACATGAACACGCAAACTAATTAACGGATTATTTCTCTCGTTAATACTAAATGTAATGATTACAGATTGAATAGAGAAATTATATTTTTTAAAGTCGCACAAGTTATTTGAGTAACTATTTAATGTTCGACACATGACGACACGGTGTTTTATAATCTATGTCAGATGAGTTTTTCGTAACAGAGGTTCTTAGAACCTTTTTGTGCGTCATGTGCTCGGTGATTGTTATAGTCATCACCCGCGCACGCAACTATGTTTAAATTTATTTACAATTTTCGTCAATAAAACTTCCATACAATGTAAACAAACCTTTTAATTAATTACTCTATAAACTATCATAGTAGGCTATCAAACATGTTTCAGTTTATATAATATTAATTAACGTTTACGGTGTACTTAACTGTATGTAACGATAAAATATTAAGTAAATTATAAACATCATTTCATTAAAAATATCTGCCATACTTATTGTTTATAATGTTTGAAAGTTCTCGTTAGTTCACTGGGTGAAGTAGTGAGACTTTTTCTTCACCAAAGTCCACATAGGTATTTTATGACCTTTAAAATAGTGGAAATTTTGCAAATGTTGTATGTACCCACTAATTCAATTAATGATTCATAATATCTAAAGTATACGTGTTCAAGTATAAATTATAGAATATTTCTAGCTTAATTAATCAACCTACAGATATAACCCCAACATGACCACACCCTGTATAATAGTATTAAGAATAATGTTTTTTATTGTTACAGGTTGAATGAAGATCAAAGAAGACAAACAAAATTAATAGGATTGTGTATGAAAAAGAAAATCATAGAGAATTTGAGGATCGTTATAAGTTCTAGAAGTGCCATACCTAAAAATACTAAATTAAAAATATTAATTGTTTCAAACTAACATACTAAATAATTTATAAATTGTATATAAAAAGTAGATTACTAATGACATTATCAGTAATTGTAAAGCTATAGATAGCTATTTAATATACGTTAAAAGTAACCTAAAAGTTATAGAATAGAAGGTTGCTCAGTGTCTTGCAAAATATAAAACAAAATTCTATATATTACTACAAAAATATATAAATAAATCTATATAAAGTTAGTTTCCAGACTGAAATAAACCAATAGTATCTGAAAAATAACGTCCAAATTCGGTTAAAACATGAAACTGAGTGTGAGTGCCTATCGTGCGCATGCGTCCGCGCACAAGAAGATACTGACGTCATCATACCAGCAACACTATGGGAGCACCGCAGCGCCACCTGTCTGCAATCCGTTGCAACCAACGAACTTTACGCCACAGGTAAGTGTAACACAGTCTAGTATTATTATTTATAATATAACTGAAATGCATTAAAGAGGTAGATTTGGTGTTTATTTTCATCTGTAAATAGTGTATTAGCAGAAAAGAATCCGCAAAATTAAAGTTGGTTTGTATAATTCAAGATGGCGGGTTACTCTTAGTAGTGGTTGTGCTTGTATATGTACATTGTTTCAGTGTGCGTAAACTTGAGAAAGCTCAGTTGAATTCCCGACACCGCGGCACACATTAAAATAATGTACATACATGTTCGAACACAACCGCTACTAAGCGTAAACAGCCTTCTTGAGATGACAGGGACAATTGGAAAAAATACTTCTTACGGTGTATACTTTAGAATGCTTTGTATTATTTTTTAGAATTCTTAGGTGTGTTTTGCTATTGGTCAAACAAGGTGACGCCTACTGTTTCGAGCGATGACTCACAGTATTCTTAAAATTAATCGATTATAGTACTAACAAACTTCAACGTGTTACCTTGATTTCTAATTAGTAAATCTTATTAAATTTATTTAGGTACAGGCAGAAATGAAAGGTTATGTTTTCTCGCTACCTTCATACATCAAACGTTTGATATGTAACTTTGCGTATGTTGAAGTTTTTGACTCGATGTTTTCCCAACAGAACTAAGGAAAATATTGAATTTTCTTTGGCGTTGTGTTCAAGAGAGTAAAGCGTTACCATGGTAACTCGATTTGATTTTGGTAAATAAGTGAGTTATCCCTTCCCGCTTTGATTTATATAGGTATTTCCACAAAAATCGTCTTATCTTTTCGCGATATACTCGTAACAGTGAGTGAATCCTTTTGTGGCTTCTGCAACAATATTTGAAAATAAATATATTTTTCGACTACATAAGAAACGTTACAATATAATTGTTGGATTATTAAACGTTAGGTTAATGTTATACCATATAACCATTACCAGCCATTTTATAATCCACTGTTGATTATAGGCCTATATATGCATAATGTCTTGTACATATCCTTGAAGACTACTTTGAAATGTACTACATTTCCCACTTTATCTTATTTCCCTAATGTCATCCCAATATATCCCTCCTCATTTTCCCAACCCTTTCTCCAAATCCATTCCTATATCTCCAAAGGTAGGCAGCGCATCCGGGGCCTTGTAACGTTTGTCATTGTGGACTAATGTTGGCATGTATCGCGGATGTCTATGGGCGACTGTATCCACTTACCATCAGGTGGACTGTATGCTCGTCTGCCGCCTCCATCCATAAAAAAAAAACAAAAACATGAGGGATATATGGTCTTAAAACGCTACACTGGCCCGGCGGGTTGGCGGATTCACTCCTTTAGAGCTGGTGTTGTTCTTCAGGGTTTGTGGTAGTGTCTGTGTTATCCCTTAGTCGCCTTTTTAGACACCTGGAAGAGATAGGGTGGTACTATTCTAAAGCTAGCCAATACCACGCGGTAAATACCTTAAGTCATCTTAATTATAAAGAAAATCCTTCTAGTACGAACTAATGTCACAATACCCAAAATACGATTCAACAAACAAAGCAATGTATTCACATCCCACTAAAATTATAACATTAACAATAGAAACTGGATTCTGCAAGGTCGGTAGAGCGCATTTGCATGTCCCCTGATGTTTCAGGTGTCAACGGGCGGCAGCGACTACTTACCATTATTCTATAAAAAAATAACAAATTGTAGTAACAATACAACTGTTGCACAGCAATTGTCCTCCTGATATGTCACTTTTGTGAGAGAGAACTCGGCCAATTCGGCGCATCCAGCGACTGTGGAATTGCAGCATGCAATCTCTCCCTCGAGAATTAAGATTGAAGTACCATTGCTGGATATAGACCTCTCCCACAGCTTACTACCATACACCATTTTCCGTTCTTCTCATCCAGTCACTACCGGCGAACTTTCTCAAACTGCCGTGATAAAAAAAGATTTGTAAGATTCGTGTGATGCCAGGTAGACACCTGGCCGACTAAAAAATGAGTGATTAAGAATGAGAACTCGTAGTACCACAAACATAAACTGAAAAGGGAATATAATAGCGCACGGGTAGCATTACACCCGGCCGCTGTGCGTAATGGCGAAATGATAGTTTATTTAGTCTACACGTATACATATAAATCTAGAAGTAACTTTTCAAAGTACTTAGGTACCTATTGTGTAGAATAATCAAACGTAAAATCGGTACGAAACGGATGAAATCCGATTTGTACTTTATTATTATATATAGTGTTAAGAGAACAATCAAAACTATTTCTTTATTATGGTCTGAAGGTCGCATCTGTATATTGAATAATAATGTTCTAGTAGATGTAGATTTAATTCATGTTAAATCTATTTAATTTTATATTGAATGAAACACAATACATATTTCATAAAGAATTTATTGCTTTTTAAATTAATGATTGACAACCTAAATCCACATCTATCCTCAATCAGTTAATTAACGAATAGTCAATCGATTACAAACAACTTACAACGAAAATCGAAAATCGTAAAATATTGTTTCGATTCAAGTTCGACACATCACTAGTCACAGTGAACTGACAGATGTCACGCGCACCACGCTACATGAAAACGATTATAATTGGTACTATGCACACATCGCCGCTTGGTAGCGAACTTCACTTCACGGCAGATGCTCGCGTGTGCGCGGAGTATCCGAGACATTCCGAGTATTTCCGAGCGTTGTCAAAACGAGCAGAAAAGTCATGTAGGACTTCAGATTCCGTCGGTTTACAGCCCAAACCGAAATTCGGATTTTTGACCGAAACTGGTTGAAAACAAACCTTCTGTCGGGCACTAGAAATATAGGCTCTGACGGTAGGCCCGATTCAACAAGTTCAATGTCGCTCAACAAACGATGGAAATATGTATGTATTTCGATAGTAAATGAGATTTGTCAGTGCCCATTCATATCCCATTCTATCCAAACTCTTTTTTCCCCATATTTTCCCTAACTCATTCAAAATTCCTAAATCTCCAAAGGAAAGGAGCGGATTTGGGGGCGGATTTTTGGACTGATGTTGCATGCTTTTTACAATTTTTTATTTTTTACAAACATTTTCAACCTCAGAAAGAAAAAAAGAAAACATGGTGAAAATGAATATACTTTTATTAATTATCGTCCATATTAATTACATGACGATAGTCTCCTTATATAATTAGGAGATAATTGAGATAATTGTATAGTGATATTTGCCGCATGCACCTCGTCACCGAATATGGGGCTATCCGGGCAACACACTGTATGTCCAACATCCCGTATTCGGCAAGATTATTATTTGTTGCATCTCTAATAGTTACTAGGTACCGATTATACAACAACAGGGATGTGAAACTGTACGTATATTTTTATAAGTAGTACGAGGAAACGACTTACTTTATAAAACGAAACTTTATAAAATAAAACGTTATGAAATGTACAATACGTACTGACAAATAGTCAAACATGAATACCGTATTTGCAGATCTTGTTTTCCAAAGTAGCGATCATACGTACGAGTTATTTCGTTGCATACAATTTTTCTGAGTTTCAAAACTTTTCCTCTATAGTGTACATACACAAGTCGGAACTATGCATGAGCGCAGTTATAGTTCGACAAAGTTATATTTGCAGTTGATAGTGCCACTGTCAGTTATCGCTGTAGCATAAAACAGTTTCCCATGTGACAATGATAGGGTTTTAATTGATTATGAAAGAAGTAATGAGTTATGGTAAAGCACAAATTGCAGATGTGTGAAATACTTCTTTGTTTGTGTTGTCCGTTCCAATCCAATGTGCCGAAGAGAAAACCAAATCAATGAAATATATCAACATTTAGCTTTAAATTTAGGACAAACCTTTAGTCTCAATGAATTGAATTATGGATAGGTGGTAAACAATTATCATCTCACTATTTCATTTAAGGCCCTGTAGTGACCTCGGGCTACCATGTTTGGTTACATTTTGTACAAATTGGATTAAAATAGATGGATGAATATAGATGTTAGTAATATTGTACGTAACATTTATTCTTTTCTAAATGAAGATTTCAAGTAGATTATCTATACAGAAAAAAAAAACTTGTGTTGTAAAAGTGACGATCAACCGCTAAGAGATACATAATGAACCTTAAAAACTCAAGCGTTAAATGATTGTGAGCGTTATTTATAGGCAAAATTTTTAACGTTTGTGGTTTTAAAAGTTGAAAGTTCGAGTCTAAAACGGTTAAGGTTAGCGCTGCAGCGCTTTGTGTTCAGTTTTATAACACTATACTTTACCTAAACGTTACAGTAGTGTTAACAGAGAAACAACACCAGAACCACGTAGTTCTAGTGTAAATGATATTTAAATTCTAGTCACATGCAAGGTTTTCGAACCGTTATTTATCTCAAAAAACTCAACGTGGAACTGTCCCTTCGCTCTATTACGGTTCTAATATATTATCTGTAGGACCATTAGTTCTCTATCAAGATAAAACGGATAGGTAATAACAACTATCGTTAACAAACTAACTACACTGTATTCGATAGCTTTGAAAGCGTCAATCGGCAAAAAAATGCTTATATAGTTACACATTTTACCGACCGCAAAATAAGTTTGACGGATTGTAACAACTCCCCGAGCGGTTAATCCACTTTTATATACCCGACCTATGCATATTGTTAAGTAGGCGATCCTAGTTGATTTTAATAACAAGAAATGAATATTTCGTCAAACTGCTGAAACCATTGAAGTAACTCTCATTGGACCTTTTTAAGTGCGAGACAAAGGGAAAATAACCTTACTTCAAATATCTACAGTGTCAATTTCTGCTCTAAATATATTGAAACTTGAATATGATAATGAAAAATAGAAAAATTAGTATAGAATAGGTACCGCTGGTTTACTAAAGCGCCTACACGAGCGAGTCCCTCGCGGCGATATTCTCGCCCGTGCCACTAATTTCAACGACTCGCTCGTGTTGTTGGCGTCATACATACGAATTTTAGGACTCCATACATTCTATCCTCTTCAACAATACGCTGAGTCATGCATGTAACGGAACTAAATGTTCCCGTGGGACGTGCGACTTGTAGAGTAGAATTATATTGTTGCGGACAGCCAAAAATGACATGAGTGAAACCAGTGTATTGTGATGTGCAGTGATTGCGTAGATACGTAACTATGTATATAATGTATAATTGTGTAGCGATAAGTACGCCCTATGTCTAGAATAAGCCTATTATGTACCGTGTGTAGCTTAAGAACCTTATGTATATGTATAGGATGTAAGGATAATTGTGTATAGTAACGTAAGATGTAGTAAATAAAGAGAATTTGATACAAGTTGCTCAATAAAGAGAGATGCGAGGGAGGTGTTATAACTGAGGGCCTACGTACATGAGAGATTAGAGATAGCACGCTACACTAACATGAGAGGCCTACACGACCTAAAACCCCATACAAATAGTTACTGAGTAAATAAATGCAGAAAGTTAAATATTGATAGAAAACAAATCCCATGCGGGCGCTTCTCACGTGGGAGAAGCGACGCCGAGTACAACATCTGGCGCATGGCGTTTTCTCGGAATTAGGTCGTGTAGAAACCAACGCGCTAGAGCGAGAGGTACGCATGGGCGCTTCCCACGTGGGGGAGCAAGACAAGACGAGAGTACCGTTACGGCGATTCCGGGAACGGCTCGCCGTAACAATGCGGGCGGCGCGAGGTAGCGTGCTATTGGACAAAAGGGCGGAAACCCTCGGTTGCAAACATCCCTTGTTGAGCAGCTTGTATTGAGAATATAAATGGGGCCAATCTGGCCGAAATACACAGTCGTCAAACAGCAGTCCTACGAGTATCACTTCGACCACCCGGCACCTCAAGAAAACCCTCCGACTAGCCGACCTCAAGAGAACCCCGCATACATGAAGAGCGAGCGGCATACAATCATTCAAGTTGGGCACTCAGATGCCTCGTCTGTCGTCACCCGCCGCCGCGAACACTAGCGCGTCTTTCGCTCGTATACGACCGGTCGGCCCGCCGAGCCATTATTAGTGCGCCGGTCGTCAACAAGCTGGTCCTTCGAGCCGGATCTGTGCAGCTACATTGCACCATCAGCACCACAACGTTCCGGCCATGAAGACGCGCAGTAATTCGCGGAGCGAGTCGGGCTACGATACCGCGTTACCGCCCGCACAGCCGTCGCCCGCTGCGACGGCCCGCGTTACCGCCGTCGCCTCCGACGCCGCGAGGGTCACCGTCACCGCTGACGTGTTGCCACGACACGCGATCGCCACTTCCACGAGGGAAGCCGCGAGAGAGCCGGCTCTCCGCCATGCCGCCGCTACCGCCCCGCCGCAGGGGGCGGCGCTGGATGAGCGTTCCCAGCGAGTGCCCGGCATGCGCGCGTTCACCGAGCCGCCGCATTCGTCGTCGAGGACGTCGGGCAGCACCGTGCTGCCCGCCCGCGAGCGAGAGCAATACGCGTCGTCGCGAGTACCATCCCTGGAGGGGTACAGTCACATCAGGGGGGAGGACATGCCGCCACAGCTAGTATACCGGGGGGAGGACGCGTCAACGGGTCGTCGCGCCTCATCGCCTACATACAGTGCATCAAGGCGCACTGTACGATCACGGCGCTCCACAGCTAGCCTAGCGGCGCAGAGGAAAGCCGCCGAAGTAGCCGCAGAAGCCCGCCTAGCCGCAATACAGAAGAAGGAATTAGAAATAGAGGCTAGGCTGGTGCGGAATCAATTGGAGCTGGACTTGGCTAATATAGACGCGGAGGAATCGGACCGAAGCAGCGCTGTTGATGCGCACTCACGCATCAGCAGCTGGATCCAGAATGCGACGGACCCGGTCAATCCACGGGGGGAGCGCGGGGACCTCGACAACGTGTGTCTGAGGGAGAACTGGCCTGCAACTCCAACACCATGGGAAGATCGGGAGAAGCGGATCGACAGGGAGCCACACCGACGCCGCGGAGACGACTGTCGACGAGAACCCAGCGGGGACAGAGGCGCGCCCACAGAGGGGCCACGATGGGCGAATGAACGAGACAACATTCGTCGCGCCAGATCGCCTACGCCGGAACGAGAGCGGGGCACGAGGCAGCTCGCAGAGGCGCTGGATAGAATCACGAGGATGCGTCCACCGCCACGCCAAGCCATGGAGCTGCCACCATTCTCCGGAGCAGCAACAGAGTGGCTGCCATTCAAAGCGGCGCTGAGAGATTCGACGCAGATATGTCGACTCACGCCAGCTGAAAACTTAGCGCGCCTGCGCGCAAGCCTGAGGGGAGAAGCGCGCGAAGCAGTGGCAGCGCTATTATACACGGCCTCAGATCCAGAACTCATCGTCCAAGCCCTGGAACGATGCTTCGGCCGGCCGGAGACTATAGTGTACAAGGCGCTGGAAGATTTAAAGAAGCTGCCGCGGCTGAACTCAGCAGCGGACCTAAACAAATTCGCAGTTCGGGTCCAAAACATAGTTAGCGTGTTGGCCACAGTGGACAAAAGGGGCTACCTACAAAACCCCATGCTCGCCCAAGAAGTGGTAGAAAAGCTCAGCCCGCACCTAATGAGCAGGTGGTGCGACTACGCCTACGAACACGGGGAAGGCGGCGAAGCAGAGATCGTCACCTTATCGCGGTTCCTGTCACGTGAAGCGGATCGGGCGGCCCTATACACCCGCCCGGCCCAGCTACCCATCGCGACGAGCGCGCCCAGAAAGAACGAGGCGCGCGCAGCTCCCGCAAGCGCACCGCGCCGTGTGACTTATAAAGCGGCGTACCACACAGCCGACGCAGCCGTCACATGTCTTTGCTGCGGAGAGGAGCACCGCACCACCAGCTGCAAGAAGCTGAAGGAGATGGCAATGGACTCGCGATGGGAGTGGGCGAAGAAGAACAACGTCTGCTTCAAATGCATCGGCGAGCGGCATCGACGATCATCGTGCCGCGCTAGAGCATGCGGCGTCAACGGGTGTCGCCGCCCCCACCACCCACTACTTCACAGCGAGCGAGCAGGCCCAGCCCCACCGGCCCCAGAGCGGGGAGAGGAAACAGAGCCGGCGGAAGCAGTACTGTCAACGCACAGCGACACAGCAAGCGACGTCCTACTAAAGGTATGTCCGGTGACAGTAAGCGGACCGCGGGGCAAGGCGCACACGTACGCGCTACTAGACGAGGGCTCTACGGTGACACTGATGGACGAAGCCCTGGCCCAGGAAGTCGGATTGGACGGACCGACACAAGCACTGAGAATAAGAGGAGTGGGCACTACTAGCCTAGAACAGGCAACAAGCAAGCGCGTCACATGCACAATACGCGGTCCCGGCGAGAGAAGTGTACAAATAACCGCCCGGACACTTAGCGGCCTCAAGCTGAGAGGCCAACGGATACCCAGCGTGCGCCGATACGACCACTTAAAAAACCTGCCGTTGTCTTCACGTCGAGAAGCTACGCCGCGCATATTGATGGGCGCGGACAACTGGGCAGCGATCGTAACACGTGAGTTACGGGTCGGCGGACACAGCGAGCCCGCAGCATCGAGGACGCGCCTGGGATGGGTATTACACGGCACGATGCCACGCCGTGTAATACGAGAGAACGAAGACACAGTGCTGCACGTGACAGCCACACAAAGTAGGGACCGTGTGGAGGATCTTGTGCGTGAGCACTTCCGCATAGACGCGCTGGGCGTGTCGCGAGCGGAGAAGGTGAGCGCCGAGGACAAGCGCGCGGAACGCATCTTGGAAGATACCGCTGCAGCAACTGTGGCGCCTGAAACTCGGCTGGGACGAGGCCATACCCGCGGAAGATGCCAGGAGCTTCAGCACGTGGCTGGAGGCGCTAACAGAGACGGCGAGCCTGCGCATCCCACGCGCCTACTACACCTCGACGCCGGACCGACTCGAGCTACATGTTATTTGCGACGCCAGCAGAGAGGGGTACGCAGCGGCGGCGTACTGGCGCGTCACAACAAGGGACGGTGTGTGAGTCGCGTTAGCCGCCGCCAAGGCAAAGGTGGCGCCCCTGAAGTCGCTGACGGTGCCACGACTGGAACTACAGGCGGCGACGATCGCAGTCCGGCTCGCCAAAACCGTGTGCGGCGAGCACAGGTTCCGTTCCATCGACTCGGTCACATATTGGACCGACGCGACTACGGTGCTGCAAGGGATACGGACAAACGCGAAGAAGTATACGCCGTACGTCGCACACCGTCTCGGCGAAATCGAAGAAGAGTCAAACCCACAACAATGGCGGTGGGTTCCGACGGTAGAGAATGTGGCGGACGACGCAACCAGGGCGTCGTATAACCACGTTCCCGTCGCAACGGAACGTTGGTTCACCGGGCCGGCCTTCCTGCAACTGGAAGAGAGCGAGTGGCCGCGAGAAGACGAAGAGGCCTACCCACCACCACCCGAAGCAGTGTTCCACGTGGAAGACGTCGAGAGAAGCCACGACCACTTACCCGACGTGACCAGGTTCTCCAACTTCCGGCGATTAATGCGAAGCACCGCATATGTGCTATTTTTTACAGATAAGCTGAGGAAGAGGGGAACGCAGCTAGAGGCCAGACACATAGAGCGAGCCACGGCGCTGTGGGTCAACAGGGCACAGGCAGACAGCTTCGGGGCAGAGGTGGAAGCCCTGCGGCGAGGCGACTCCATCAAGAGGACGAGTCACCTATTCACCATAGACCCCTACCTGGTAGGGGACGTGCTGCGCGTCAGAGGGCGGATCGAGGCGGCCGACGTCCCGACGGACACGAAGTCGCCGATCATCTTGGACGGGCGACATCCATTCACCCGTCTACTAGTCGCTGACGCGCATCGTCAAGCGGGCCACGCGAACAACGAGCGCGTGGTCAACGATCTGCGGCAACGGTACTGCATATTGGGGCTGCGGCCTACAGTGAGGGCCGCCGCACGCAGCTGCCAGTGGTGTCGCGTTAGAAGAGCGACGCCGCGCACCCCAGCGCCGGGCGACTTGCCGCCCGCGCGGGTCACCGTGCATCAACGTCCGTTCACGCACTGTGGCGTGGACTACTTCGGTCCGATGACCGTGACGATCGGGAGGCGCCGCGAGAAGAGATGGGGCGCGCTATTCACCTGCATGGCGACGCGCGCCGTGCACCTGGAGTTGGTCGCTAGTCTGACATTAGACTCGGCGATCATGGCAATACGACGGATGGCAGCGCGCCGCGGCTGGCCGGGTACCATGTACTCGGACAATGGCACTAACTTCCGCGGCGCCGACAGCGAGCTACGTGCGGCTTACAACGAGTGGGAGCCGCAACTACGAGACTACGCAACAGAGCGGGGAGTGCGGTGGATCTTCATCCCACCAGGCGCGCCACACATGGGTGGCGCTTGGGAGCGCCTGGTACGCAGCGTGAAGGTCGCACTCCACGCTACACTGAACGAGAAGGCGCCTAAAGAGGAGGCGCTACAGACACTGCTGACGGAGGCCGAGCACTCAGTCAACGCCCGGCCTCTGACCCACGTTGCTGTTGGGCCCGACGACGCGGAGGCGCTGACCCCAAACCACTTCCTGTTGGGGTCATCATCGGGCCTACCTCTCACCGGCCCGTGCACAGAAGCGGACAGATCCACATGGCGAAGGACCCAGGCGCTCGCCGACCACTTCTGGCGGCGCTGGGTCGCGGAGTATCTGCCCACATTAGTACCACGAGGACGAGCAGCGGACGACGTGCGACCACTGCAGCAAGGGGACCTCGTGGTGATCGTCGACGCACAATTGCCGCGCAACGTGTGGCCGCGCGGCATCGTGGAGAGAGTCTTCCCTGGGCGAGACGGGAAGGTGCGGACGGCGGTGGTGCGGACAGGCGGAGGATCATTCCTGAGGCCGGTGACGAGACTGGCTGTCCTCCCTGTGGAGCGAGAGGCTGCGACGAGTCTTCGCCGGGGGGAGAATGTTGCGGACAGCCAAAAATGACATGAGTGAAACCAGTGTATTGTGATGTGCAGTGATTGCGTAGATACGTAACTATGTATATAATGTATAATTGTGTAGCGATAAGTACGCCCTATGTCTAGAATAAGCCTATTATGTACCGTGTGTAGCTTAAGAACCTTATGTATATGTATAGGATGTAAGGATAATTGTGTATAGTAACGTAAGATGTAGTAAATAAAGAGAATTTGATACAAGTTGCTCAATAAAGAGAGATGCGAGGGAGGTGTTATAACTGAGGGCCTACGTACATGAGAGATTAGAGATAGCACGCTACACTAACATGAGAGGCCTACACGACCTAAAACCCCATACAAATAGTTACTGAGTAAATAAATGCAGAAAGTTAAATATTGATAGAAAACAAATCCCATGCGGGCGCTTCTCACGTGGGAGAAGCGACGCCGAGTACAACATCTGGCGCATGGCGTTTTCTCGGAATTAGGTCGTGTAGAAACCAACGCGCTAGAGCGAGAGGTACGCATGGGCGCTTCCCACGTGGGGGAGCAAGACAAGACGAGAGTACCGTTACGGCGATTCCGGGAACGGCTCGCCGTAACAATGCGGGCGGCGCGAGGTAGCGTGCTATTGGACAAAAGGGCGGAAACCCTCGGTTGCAAACATCCCTTGTTGAGCAGCTTGTATTGAGAATATAAATGGGGCCAATCTGGCCGAAATACACAGTCGTCAAACAGCAGTCCTACGAGTATCACTTCGACCACCCGGCACCTCAAGAAAACCCTCCGACTAGCCGACCTCAAGAGAACCCCGCATACATGAAGAGCGAGCGGCATACAATCATTCAAGTTGGGCACTCAGATGCCTCGTCTGTCGTCACCCGCCGCCGCGAACACTAGCGCGTCTTTCGCTCGTATACGACCGGTCGGCCCGCCGAGCCATTATTAGTGCGCCGGTCGTCAACATATATGCTTCATTTCACATTATATGTTATGTTACTGCCGTATAATGCGGACCTTTTTAGGAGATTTAGCTTTCTCAAATGGGAGCGATATGAACAGTAAAGGTCTATTGTCAATGGCATAACAATAAATTGTAATCAAAATTTAGTTTAGTTATTTGGTTTAGGCGCTTCAAGAAAGCTGTGATTAGAATTCTACTAGATCGACAGCGTACCCGCAACCCCTCTGTTACTGCCGTCGTCCATGGTGGTAGTAACCAAATATTACCACTTACTTACCGTCAGGCAGTGTCTCGCACTGCTGGATATAGGCCTCTCCCATGGACCGCCACCACACACGGTCTTCTCATCCAGCCACTACCGGCGACTTTCTTCAAGTCATCAGTCAACCTGGCCGGAGTGCACTTTACGAGAATGCGGTCAGACAACGATGTCTGATGGATATTAAGAATAAGTGGACTGTATATGAAAGAGTTTCCATAGGAAAAATGCGGTTATTTTTGGAATGCAGTGTGCGCTTTGAGTAAACGAAACGGTACTTCGTCCACCTCTGGCGTGCACCAGCAGTAAACACCGTCCGCGGTCGTTGTGGGGCCTGGTACTTTCTTACCACTTTCTTCTTAGGTGGCTCGCTGGTAGGCAGTTCGCTCTTCAAGCTCTTAGGTTTTCTAAAAGCACTACAACACGCGCGGTTTCCTCACAAACCGGAATACACCCGGAAGCAGCGACGGCGAATTCAGAGATTTCGTAAGAGTTCGTATGGCCGTGGACAGAGTCCACGATTTGACGAAAACTATTTGACCTACCAATTACCATATGACTAAGAGAACCTATTATGTGATTTTATTAGTTAATTTGTATGCTCAAAGCGCAGGATGTAGATGACTTATTATTTTTTGTAATTATCATGACATCTTTGCACTTAAAATCCACAAATAAACATTTTGATTTTATTTGATTGGAGGTGAATCGTTTTGTATTTATTAATCGATGTACATAAATTCATCCATCTTCTAAATGAGAATCAAAAGTTACAATCCTCAAGTGAATAAATGTTATTATAAAATGGATAGCGACCTCCAGAACCCTTCCAATTCCCCGCAAATGTGAAATTCGTTTTAAATTTACATTCTGTCAGGAATCGGGAGAGAGATTAAGCAAAAGGTCCTTTGGGAATGTTCCCAGTTTATTTATAAAAGCCTGGGTGCCATTACAGACAGATTATCATAAATAAAAAAAGGACTTCCGAAATATTTTTTTTATTTGAAACTAGGTTTGCCAGCGGCTTCACCCGCTTAGTGACATTATTCCAAAAAGGGCACTTATATAACGGTTTTAGATTTCGAAATATTAAAACTTTACTGAAGTGCTTAAAAAATATTTTTATTGCCTTATCTTTAAATCAAATATTAAAAGGTGTTTCTAAGGCTTGGCGCCTTAGAAACATCTTTTAACATTTGATTTACACGAGCGAGATATCGCCGAGCCGTCAACACGGGTGAGGATATCGCTCGTGTAAACATATAGTTACCTACCTACTATTGAGCTCATATAGTCACTATTCAAATTAATGGCATGGGAGAGGATATCGTCGCGAGAGACTCACTCGTGTAGTTGGCGCCTAAGATTCCGTTCACAGAATCTTGAAACAACGAAATTTTAAATTACCAAATCTTAAACAGACAATATGGTCCCTTTGCTGAGCAAAGCAAAGTTTGCTTAGTCACATTTGAACTATAAGTAGGTATATAATGAACTTCCATATTTACTTTATGATTTTTTCCCATTTTCGGCGGCGCACCCGCATACCCCCTGGTGTTGCAGGTGTCCATGGACGGCGGTAACACTTACCATCACTCGGAACCGCTTGCTCGTCCGCCCACTAGTCCATAAAAAAAAAGGTACTTAACTGAGTAGGTGACGCATCCGGGATCGTGCCAATGTTTGTCATTCTGTACTAATGTAAGGCATGTATCGCGGATTTACATGAGGCGACAGTAACCACTTACCACCAGGGTGTCTGTCTGCTCGTCTGCCGCCAGCTTTCTATACAAAAACACCTATTTTTTTATTAATTGAAAACTCCCAAATACTCACTTATTGTTACCGGTACGGAAGTATATTTCACGGGAACTCTATACCCCAGTAAATAGCCTACTTACATCCCATCTAGCCCAACAATAGTTCAATTTAAGGGCGATATTGCCTTCAACCGGATAGACTTGTATTGGATTCCACTCGTATCGTATAAAGATTGCTGGCTTATACGGCTTTATTACGAGATTTCCTTTGCTTCGACCGCGCGATGATTATAAAAGAATGCAATTATGGAACAAATACGAGTAACACGAAAGAGAATAATTTAATGTATCAATAAAATTGATGGTATCTGAGAAAAGGGAATTTATTGACGAAGATTTATGATATAGTCTTTTTATAGAAAAATAGGTCGCCAATGCCGTGGTTAGTTCACATAGGTCGTACTCCTATGACATCCATGGTACATGCTAAAATAATTTCAGAATAACAAAGCATGCTGACTGCCTTTAGAAATTTAAGTACTACATGTTAAAAGTTGGGAGAGAAGGAGAATAATTATTAAACCGGGAATAAGGGGGTTAACCTTATTTCTATTATATTTCTACTATATAGGATTCGATGCATTTGTATATCCAATTAATATCGTACCATTCAAGGGAGCTTCACGTACTTTAGCTATTACATAGGCCACAGCGACTGATTTATAGTTCAAAACAGATTTAAAAATGGACGCACCTAGGTATAATTCCGATGGTGCAAATGTTTTGTGTGAATCAGTCTGAATGAAATGTCAAAGGTCCTCGTCGATCCACATGCAAGGCAACCAGACCTTTCAGTATCCAATGCTGGACATGGGCCTAAAACGCCAAGATGGCCAAGCGTGTTAGCAAGTCCACTCTTTCAGAGGTGGTGTGGCTTGTGAGCTATGTTATCTCTTAGTCGCCTTTTACTACACCCACGAGAAGAGATGGAGCCGTGCTATTCCATAGCCGCTCGACACCACATGGCACCCGATACCACACTGTCGATCCACATGCAGCTAAAACTTATTCAGGTTGTCAAAAGTAAAAAAAAAACATCTTTTTACTTTCCACAGCCTGTGTAATTTTTGGCTGCATGCGGAGCGATAGGAACTTTTGACATTTCATTTAGACGAATTCCCACAAACAAATTGCTCCATCGGAATTACTCCTAGGTTTTATATCTATTTTGACTGGACTATTACTAATAACACAGAAATGTGAGACCAATTATGACTTTGGTGAATCGGGTACCTGCAATAATCCATGAGGGATCTCTCAAGGAAACCAATTAGGGTAGCAATACATTTATATTGGTTAGCTGTGTGCATTCACGCGGCAACGCCAATAAGGTTGGTATTGCTCTGAATGAATCAGAAACAACATGAAATACTATTATCATGTACTTCGATATTATTACATATCGAATAATTCGGTTACACGTACCTTTTTCGACTGTGAAATCAAATACAATTACGGCATATAAAATGGGCTTGAAGTTACTAATTTTTAGTAGTTTATCTCTTAGTTACAAATGCAGAAGTTCCAATTAACTTTATCCTGTCTTATTTATACACGTTAATTAAATTTTACAATTTCTTACATTCTCTTGTCCTTTTCTGAAGAGAACGGAAAATAGAAACATAATTTTTGATCGATTAGAAAGTGACAAAGAGTTTTAAATAATGATAAATTTAAACAACGCTCATGAGTAATAATGAATCAAATGTTTAGCTGCAAATAATTCTAATTCCGCCGTATTTTTTTGTATAAGTAATTTTGGACATTTGTATCAGATTCTTTTTTTTATTTACCAGTTTACCTTACCTTATCAGTGTGTAAGTTTTTAATTATTTATTTAAGTACAACCAGTGGTTAATTACACTAGTGCTTACACGGTGTCGTAAAAAATAACCTCAAGTACTGCCTGATTACTGCACGATGTCAAATATTCGTTTTGTTTTGTTTTTGTTGGTCTGTGACTGTTTAAATTATTAAATTATACAGATTGACTATCGATTGACAAGTTAAAACAAGGTATAACATCATGCACTTAGAACTTCCAACAACAAGGAACACACGAAAGGTATACGACTCTATTACGCGCGATTTCAATGATAGAACCCCACGGAGTTATGTGCTCTACCGCGAACTCCCGACAGTGTAATGAAACGAATAATTGCTCGCCTTTCCATTTGCTACAAATACGCTTATTTTTATTTACTGCTATATACGTTAATTGAGGAAATGAAATAAACAAATTATTGCGTTTTCGGATTAATGAACTTATGTCTATAATATCAAGCTTTAGCTTAAAATTGGCAGCAAGCGACACTAGCGACGTGTAAGATTGTAGGTGTAAATTAATAAAGAAATGACACAATTGATTAATATGTTTTAATTATTTAAACTTTAGTGCAAAAATAACAATTGTACAAAAGGCGGACTTAATGCCTAGGTACTGGCATTCTCTGCCCGTCAACCTTTGGTTAAACATAAATACGAAGGGCGGTGCATCGTGCAATCATTAAAAATGACTAGTAACAGTACATATAATATAATAAACATATAATACCTAGGTATATATATATTATTATTGATAAACGTATATAGGTACTTATATATCCATACAAATATATACAAAAATAAATTATCAGGATAAATTGAATTAGTTAAAATATAATATAAGCCATTGACAAGGGGAAGTTGTTTCAGAGAAAGAAAAAATAAACAATGTAACTATATTTATCAATTCTGTTGCATAGAAAGCTAATATCGTCGAAGCAACTTTTTAGAAAAATTTAGAAGGGGCTTTCCTAATTTCAGTGGAAAGAGTGGGAAATATTTATTCTCACCAAATTAATTAATTAGTATTAGTTACAAGAATACATTTCATGTCTACTGAAGGAGAAACCTTTTTTAAGACCAATTCAATCCTCGGCCAATTCAAGTAGCTATGAAAACATACCAGAATCCATTTTCACATGACGCGTTTCAACAGTATCTGGTACCTATGTCGGATATATTGCCACTTCAAATCAAATTCCAATTTGAAAACAACGATTCCACACGCACGTGTAAATTCTTTTATGTACTCTTATTTTTTAAAGGTTTTACACGTATCGAGTTATGTTATGATTATGACGGTCGGAAAAGTCCTTTTTAAAAACTTCAAATTAATGTTACAATATTAAAACACAAAATGATATTTTATCCTTGATCATTCGAGGCAGGGGGTCTACTCCGAAAAGATGAAAAACGAAGTTTCGTCCAATATTTCAGTAGATTCCTACCACGAAAATATTCACTACGATATATCGGCCCGAATGAACTTAATTTGACATTTGAAACTACTCCCATCGCACGAAATCGAACAATCGAAATATAGATTTTGGCAGGAGATACTTGGAGGTCAAATGTCAAATTTGACGATAACAATATCTCACCTTTTAAATAATTGGTATTACACGATATATAGAGCTACGAACGAAGGAAAGTGAGAGTAGGGTTATAGCACTTCGTTCGTTGGAACTTCGGTCGGGCCCGAAACATCTGAATCGTAAAATCAGAGTAGACCCCCAGATTGAAGACAATACAATGCAAATGCTATTTATTAATAATGTAAACAATGTGGACAGTTCTCGGGAATTGGAGCTGGCCGATGTGTCACTGCGCTGGCAGCGGGAACGGAGGTTATGCTTTCGTAGAATTAGATCGTGGCACTCGAAGTTGTTGACCATTATATTTTTTGTAGAAAGAATGTGGCAGACGAGCGTACAGTCCACCGTGGACACTCGTCCGTGTACACTCGCGGTACATGCCAACATCAGTCCAAAATGACAATATTTGGCACGCCCCCAGATGCGCTGCCTATCTTTGGAGATTTAGGAATAGATTTGGAGAAAAGGTTGGGAAGATTGGGAGGGATAGGATAGAATGGGAATGGGCTCTGACTTTTTGTCTTTTCTTATATGCAATGGAATGCAACCGGCCCTTTAGTATCCACTGCGGGATCATAGGATAGGGTGCAGCAACATAGGCCTACTCATGAACATTGTCTTATGCATGAGGGATTTAATGCGACGCCGGCCCAGCGGGTTGGCGAGCCCACTTCTTTAGAGGTGGTGTAGTACCTCAGGGCTTGTGGTAGGTGCTTATCCCTTAGTCACCTTCTACAAAACCCACGGGAAGAAATGGGGTGATGCTATTCGATAGCGATAACGCATATTCGATAACGCAATTAGCCAATGTCGAGTTTCCTTCGTAATTAACAATTTCAAAGTCAAAGCAATTCAATACGCAACGTGTCAATATCCAGCCTCCTCTAAGTAAGTTAGAAGTCGCTCAGTAAAGCGATAGTACATTTTCCGTGGACAGAAGAGGATTCCTTAGAAACACACGAAAAACGTAGTCCTGTGCTTTTATTTGATTATCACAAACACCACGTAAAGAAAACACTTTAAAGTTTAATAAACTATATCACTTTCAAACTACAAAATCACTATTTTTATAACAATCGCCTATAGTACAACGCTTGAAGACGAAAGCCTAATGCGTTCTGTCAGTTTTCTCAGGTTATTTTTTTAAAAGAAATTAGGAGTATAGTGTATACCGTGATGAGAAGTTTTCCTTATCCCATTACACTACAGTAGTTCCTCGTCTAATTGGAGTCTGTTGTCGAAATTACTATTTTTATCAAAGATGCTAAAAGTATTGCGACTCTTGCTCTACGATTGGTCTAACTGATCAGCTATCTACTTACAAATCTGTCCTAAATGTTCAAGATAAATAACCCGTTCAACAAATTGTACCAAGATCTGGTTGCCCGAATAACTTCATACATCATTGTCTTCCACAAACAACGTCGTAGATGGCCCGATATTTTCTGCCATTACTGTCATACCACAGTAGAGATGAGAAACAGAATGGGATGTGGATAGTCTTAATACAATCAGCTGCGCTCAGTCTGAGTTTTATTGCCGAAATTTATTAAGGATTATCAAAGTAAAAAGGCAATGGGCAGGCCCCATGTATTGTACGGTCTGTCCAACGAGAGTTGATAAATATTATGAAAACGCAACGATAGTGACTATCACTTTGCTGTCTTTAATACTTAGTTTGCAATTCATAGGACCGCGTGATCACAATCGCTCCACGATTATGATCAGGTCGACCGCGTGGGTATGCATATCTCCTGGTGTAGCAGTGATCCATATAGCCATTTATCATCACGCGGGCCGCTTGCCCGTCCACCTTCTTTAATATAAAAAAGTACGCGTTTGTTGGTACTGGAAGTATGGCCAAAATATGTTGCAACGTACGGGCGGAATTAATTTTTACCATTTTCGATGTACCTTTTTAGAACTAAAATTGTAATTTATTACAATTTATTACTTTATTTACAAAAAGAATTGAATGGAACTTAAATTGCTAACATAACAATTTAATGCAACACACTGTTGCCTGCTGGACAGACAGATGGAGAACCAGTCCAGGGCAGTACCTCTGATTCCTAGGCATTTTAACATAGGTAATAGGATAGCCGGAGAAACGGTATCAAATGCCTTGGTTAGGTCAAAGAGGACTCAAATATAAGACTGACGATTATCAAGTGCAGACGTAACTTTATTTAAGAGTAGATTAACGGCATCTTTCGTAGACTTACCTTCACGAAAGTCAAACTGATTTGCTGATATTATGTTAGTGAAGTCCAAAAGTTTGACAATTCTTTTATTAAAACTTTCACGAAAATTTTTCAGAAAACACAAAGTAGAGATATAGGTCGGTAGTTGGAGGCTATATCACGTGCGCCATTTTTATGAATTTTATGAATTTATGACAGTGGCGATCTTCCAACAGTCAGGAAATTAGCCAGATGATAGGCTACATTTGAATATATGAGTGAGAGGAACAATAATATTGACATTGTACTTATTGACAATGACAATATTGACACTTATTGACAGACAATGTAGTTGAATGTTCAATTGAAATAAAATACCTTTTTATCAACTTTCCTTGGAAAGTGATCGAATGAACCGACTAAAATTGAAGCAAGTGCTTGAATGGAGACTACTTACTGGAGAGTGCGTGGTGGTGGCGTGGTGAATCAAGAAGATCGTGTTGTAACAGGTATCGACATTTATTCTGGCAGTACACACTATTTATATGTGCTCACTGTATGGTATTATTGTAATAGTTTTCTGGTTACACCGTCAGCTCCGTTATTCCTATAATTATTTGTTCCACACAAAACAACAGCCTGCTTATCCTGTAGCTTGAACTGGTACTTAAAGTGAGTGTCACCTATTTATTTGGTTCTCTCCAAATATATTGTGATCATAGCATACTTGTTTTTGAATAACTTCCTTTATAGATCCTCCAATTTTGCGCAGGCGTTTTCGCATATTAAGAAGCTATTTACACGCTTCTCCATGACGTCTTGCGGACTTTATAGAAAGCGGCATACAATGCCTGGGAAAATTCTTGAGCGAGAGTACTTAATCATTATCATTAATATCATTAATCGTTGTCATTATGTTTGCGAGACCAAGAATAATTACAACTATTAATGATATTGACCGCAATCACGATTTGATAATATAATTGGAGAATCAGGATTCAGGATAGGATTCAAAATGAAGAGATTCGCCAAAGAACTAAAGTCACCGACATAGCTCATAGAATCGGCATGTTATAGTAACAATGGGCAGGTCATATTTGGTCCAGGACCGACAACCGATGGAGCAGATGAGTCCTCGAAAGGCCACGTATTGAGAAGCGCTGTGCAGGACGCCCTCCGGCCTAGTAAAGTTATGACGAGAAGAAATTCGCCGATGGTGGCTGGATGACGGCCAATAAAATAGTTTAAAACTAATAATTTAGTTTAAAACGCAGTCATACCAATTATACCGTTTTTGAGTTGTGTGATTATTTGTCTTTTGTATCTATGAAAAAAATCAATTTATAAATGATCGGTTCGAATAAAAACAAACTTTTGCCGCTTTTTCCTCCAAACTGATTTTTTCTTATTACTGCGTGTTAAGCTGACCAGATATAAAAACTGTAAGTAAACAGTGAGTATATGTGAGTGACATTAATTAAGACATTCTTTCATTAGATTTCATACTACTTCTTATCTGTACTGTGGTCTCAGCGCCTCCACAGCTCGTATAATTCACTAATCAACTCTAACGTCTTTGCGCAGATTTTCTTCTCCCTGGATTTAGCTTAAAAAAGTGTTATATCCGAGTTTATGGCAGGCGGTGAATTTTATTTATCTACGTCGAGTGATGAAGCAAGGAATTATTAGTTTTTGTGCAAAAGCGAACAGTGTTTCGAAATTGATTAATAAATTTAAAAATCATTAATTTATTATATCATTTAAATTCTCCGCTACTGCAAAAGATAGGCTTGTTTTAAAAAATGTCTAACGGATTTGATTTGTTATTTGGAGAATTTGTTAAACGAACGTTATACAGTGTTTAAAGGCTGTACACACTATTTTAATTTTATAGTTCCTTTTTTGTGGTAAGAGAAATAATAAGTAGGATTTTGCAAGGTCGGCGGCGCGCCCGCATACCCCCTGGTGTTGCAGGTGTCCATGGGCGTCCATACTCTCAAATTACTGTTTGTGCTGGCATTTTGTCACACTCCACTTAAATATTAATTTATTTAAAGTTTATTGCAAATACAAAATGTACAAAAGGCGAACTTAATTCCATTTGGCATTCTCTACAAATCAACCATATATTTGTAGGTATAAACATATGAGTATTTTTATGTAGTAGTTACCTAAGTACTAATAATACTTCATAGTAATGCCAGAGCCCATTCCCATCGCTTTCTATCCTATTACTCTCCATTTTCCCAACGCTTCCTCTAAATCAGCATACGCTGCGCCTTTGGGGCGTGCCAATGTTTGTGATTGTGGACTGATGTTGGCACGTGCCGTGGATGTCCATGGGCGACAGTATCCACTTATCATCAGGTGGACTGCGTGCTCGTCTGCCGCCATCTTCCTAAAATAACACTTAATTAGTAGTATTTGACTAATTAGTAGTATTTATTTTCCGAAACATTACGAAACTTTTTTCATTATATATTATAGAAAAAATCAAATTCTAAAACAATTTATATTGGGACTGATATGGGAGCCGCATATAAATGCAATTACCTTAACATTAAGACGATTTATTTACATCTTTAGTAGTTTGCGTGCCGTAATTAGCCGCAAATTGTTAACACATGCTTATAAGACATTGGCTGAATGTATTGTGTACCTATTGTATTACTTCTTGGGGCGATCCGCCGAAAACCTATATGTTAAAAGTGGAAAGAGCTCAACGAGCTGTTTTAAAAGTCATTACTTTTATTATTCATAGTCATTCGTGCATTTACCATTTGAACATCCTACTTCAGCTGTTTATTTATATATAATTTATTCTTTATTTGTAAGCTGGTTTTCTATGTACTTTTAATAAATAAGTTGTAATTATTGGATAAGCACACTATTCTCATATTATTGGGGAAGACACTAGCTCCTGTGATACAGGTTTACCTACTTCAGGAGTTGGGGTCATATCATGTTATATGTCAACAAAAATCTGTTAACAATAACGATTTTATTATTTATTTATTGTTTTATATATGTTCATTGACACGCTGACAATTACTGACGATTATGAAGTTTAAAAGTGAATTTTAGGAATGTTTGAAAAACCTTAGGTTATAAGCATAGATCGGAATAGGTAGAGCTATTTTTGGTACTTGCGCCATGCGGTCATAATATGGATATGACTTTTATAAATAAAAAATTCGGGATTTCCGGGTTTTTTTTTTTTATGTGTATATGTTTATATTTTTTGCAATTTATATTTGTGTGGATACACACTTTTATTATTTTATTGAAAAGACCGAATATAAATAAAATTCATTTATATTAAGTACATAATTTTTATTTTTCAAATAAAAATGTAATTAAAATAGAACAATAACAATTTTCAACATTACAAACAATCATACAAGATAACTTGTAAATAGTAACTACTTTGCAAACCTCGCTTATCTAGAATAATTAATACAATCTTCAGTATACGCACAGGTTATTTGTGCAACTATGGATATTTGTTTTGATTTCGGGAAATTTTAACTCAAGTTTCTTCATAGCAATTAAACAACTTTGAACGGTTTAAATCGCGTATATTTAACATTATTTATATCCCGACGTTTGGAACACTTTGCAGTGGACGTGGTCACGGGGTGACTAATTGATTTTATTTGTCACTTGAGTTATTAAGAAATTATTTGAACTAATAATTTCTTAATAACTCAAGTGGGGATATTGCACATGGGATATTGCACAAAATCAGGAACTTGATGAGGTAAAAATAGAAATCCTCTTGAGGTCGTTTAAACTTCCCTTGATGCACTGCACCTTCAATATGCCTTTTAATATTAGACTTTTTACTCGTCACATGGCTCTCACACTTGGAACAATATATCATACGACTAGTGTGGTCGTAAATCAACTCAGGATAATTGGATTTCCACTTCTGTACAGTTTCAGGCTTAGTATTTGCCATGTCAGAGCTTCAATCGTTTCTGGAGGTGTATGGATAAGCAAAACCTCACCTAAAACAATAGTTAAAATGAGTAGGTGCATTTAGCCGAGAAGAATAGGGCTCTCAACGACATTGAATTTTTGTCGAGGCGTAACGAACATCGAACATCGAGCAGTCGGTTCGTACAAATGGACACTAAAAAAATTTACAAATGTAGACTTCGTTAGAAAATAATACGAATATCAACAGGATTGAAAAACTAAACTATGTTCTTGCAAAAAATAAATAAAAATTAAATGAATTTACCCAAGTAGTGGTTAAAATGGGTTTAAATATGTTCAGTCCGCACAGAAACAAATCAGAAGTTCGTAAATTCAAACCAAAGTAATAGTGTAAAGAAAATTCCAAAAATCAATAAACAAGCACTCTGCGAATTGCAAGACAAGCGCACTCAACAAACCAAAGCAAGTGAGTGAGCAGCCGAGCCACTCAGTGAGCCGCATATTTTGTCACGGCGCGAAATAGCTAATACATTGAATATCGGAGACAGAAAGAGACAACAATAAATGCAAGAAAGAAAGAAAACTATATTTTGTCTCTTTCACACCTATTGTCCACTTGCAATGGTCTGACAAAGCAGTATATTGTTCCAAGAACCACAGCTGCATAATGGAGTACTAGAAGTACAATTTTAGGCGAATAGAATAAATAACATTCCAAATGGAAGCCGTTTCTTCTATTTATTGAGTAAACAATTTCATATTACTGGCAGAAAATATTTAACAGCGGCCGCATCGTGTTCTGTTTATCACCTGTGGATAAAATTCAATGAAATCATTGGTAGAAAGCAGTGCTACGAAAAACAAGAATGTTACGAATTAAAAACGTATATTTCCAAAACTACAAGTCTTAGGATAGAAATCCATAGGACAAAAATGGCGTCATTTATCCGTCCCTCTTGTTTAGTAAACGACCCGCGTGACGCCCTAACTATACATATACAAATTTAAAAACATGCATTCCAAATCCCGGAATCCCGGAGTCATGTCCATACTAACTTAACGTTTTAGGTCATTGACCCAAAATAGCTCTACCTATTCCGATCTCTGGTTATAAGCTACCTATATCCGATTTAAATGACAAGTAATATTATTTTATAAATGAAATTTTTGGCAAAATTTCTATGAGAAAATTTGAATCTCATAAAATACAATTATTTTTCAAAATAAGAGTAGTAAAATTTTCATGTCCATTAATTCGGAATCATGAACTGAATCCGTGTATATATTATGTTCTCGTATTTTGTAATATACTGTATTCAAATGTTCATCTCTAGAAATTAATGTAGGCACCTAATTATGTATCATTGTAATGTTATCTCTTAAAAATGTACACATTGCTCTTTTTTTATAATAATGTACAATTAAATGTATTCAACCCGCTCAAGTTCCAGAATCCCTTCATCGTGAACGCATACGTTCACAATGGCGGCGCTTCCGTTTCCTGTAATTTGTCGCATCCGTCTCGTTGCTCCGTCGTAATTGGATGAGTTAAAATTAAACTAGAATGATTTCACTCGCGTTTGAGGTTTAATTGAGGAACTTAAACTATTGTGGGCGCATGTAATTAGTTAACTGTTCGGACCATTCCCAATCCTCCCCGTTCCTCACCCGCTGATATTACAAATGCTAAAGTGTGTATCGAACCGGCTGAACTGATTTCGTTGAAACATGGCAGATATGTAGATTGTAATACTATTGTATAGGTATTTGTAAAACTTAAGAAGACTGAAGATGGTGTAGAAGTCAACAAAACGCCGGTGCTCCGCTCCTCAGGTTATGCAGGCGAAGGAATATGTGCATCCCACCGTGTACTCTCTCGCCTCCATGACCTGAGGAACCGAGCTGATGCTTCGAATAGATGAAGAGATTATGAACAGCTGAAAAAAAATTATAAATTTAATTGTATTTTGTATCGGTCGTGTATATTTATGCTCATGAGGCCGGACATAGAGATTGGCTCATTGTAATTCCATAAATGTACAAATTGTATTATTAAGGACAAATATATTGTAATAAGATATTTAGTTTTAATAGTCTATTATGTGATCGAAAAAGTTGAAACTGATAGCCAAATTTTACGAGCGATATTTTTGGGGCATTAATGTATATAGATCACACTTAAAAATTTAAGATATGTGTGCGCGGGCCATTTATGAAAATGGGGGAAAATAATCATTTTTTTCAGATATACAATTTTTTTTCGCTCTGTTCTATGAAATACGTTACTATGACCCATCAGGTAGATATAAATGATGTGGTGAATCACAGAGTTTCCGTTTGTTACGTACTTTTTACCGTAACCTTTCTCCTTCAGCTATATTAAAGTATGAAAAACATAACAAATAAAATAATGTCCAAATCTACCCTTAGGTTGTTGTTGTATATGTACGAGTATATACAGTAACAAACCAAAAAATAGATTTAAACGTGATATGAGTACCTAGTTATTTATGGAACAACCATGATGTGAATATCGTTTTGTGATCGTTTTTAATATAACTGACTATAACATAAATAACGTGGGCATTTCTGACTTCCACGATCGTATTCGGATTTTGATTCTAACATATGCACAATAGATACCTAATTGCAGAACCTCTCAAATCTCTAATCCTGCTTGTACCTATTGTCTATGTGCCCGTTCCTGTTCCTATGTTTATTCGGCCGTCTGTCTGCCTCTAACATAAAGTATTAAATTCATTGTACGAGTATGTATTTATGTACTTTTGACACTACATCCAATGTTCATTAAAAGGTAGTTATGTCCACCCACGCCCTTATTGTTGATAGCTGGGTCAGCAAAACCGGGTGGCCGGCCGAAGCCATAGTTCTAGGAACATAGCGCTAAGTTAGCATTTAGGATGTAGCGATAAGAAATTACTTTGTGTTTAGATTTAAGTTTAATTAAAAACATCAGATGAATACTGTCATCAATCTCTGCTACTTGTCTCCAATATATTTGATTTAAGTTTTAAAAAAATATTTAACCGCTCCCGAAACTTGACTAGGTATTAAATATAAATATTATAAAAAGAAATAAAGCTTATTGCTGTCATAATAAAGTACATTTTAAATGTTAACGCTTTATATTATAACGATTATTTTTGTGAAATTCAAATGGTTAATAAGAATGCTTTTATTGATGTACTGTCATTATTTCAATGTAAGAGTGGCGACACCGAGTTTCCATACAATTATAGCAACGTGCGACTTCCATCTACATTCATATATTCCGTGGAAGAGACCCTTAATAGACATTTCGAATTACTTCTTGTGACTACTCAACTTTATTCAACATACGAGCATTCTTACTGGAAAATTTATCTTGCACTAATTATTTTATATTTGCGTGATATTTGTCTCCTACTTTAAATTAAATTTACAAATTTATCTCGTAGACAATGGTTATCTGTTATTATTTAATTCTATCGAGACTCTCGATAAACTGTGAACGAAGCGAACGTGATAAATGATGAACGGAATCAAATTATGTTTTAATTACTATTTAATATCGGTCACGTCGCTGGCACGCCGAGTGATTCATTGCCGGGGGAAAGAGATAAATCTGGTTTTATAAAAGAGAATAATCAGAGTCTGACTGTAAACATTTCATCGGTCGTTTGATCCGTTTATCAACATGGGTATTACATCATAACCATTTCCGAAGCCTGATACTTTTATACAGGTGCACGACGGATGAATGTCGTTAAAACGCCACGCTCGCGCTGGCCAGGCGGGTTGGCGAATCCACTATTTGAGAGGTAGTGTAGTTTCTCAGGACTTACGGTAGCGGCTTTGTTATCCATTTATCTCTTAGAAGCCATTTACGACACCACGGAAGAGAAGGGGTGGTGATATTCTAAAGCTGGCCAATACAACATGCGTCACCACCAATTCTAAGTTCTATGACACGAAACATTTATTATTAATCCTTTTCCCCAAAAAAAATAATCAAATGATAATAATTACTTTCATAACCTTAAAGTCAGTTTAATTTAAATTCTCGGAGCGTTGTTGGCAAAATGCGAGCCAATTCGCTTAATACTTGCAGTAATCCAAGTTCCCGTTTTGAATAGACCTTTTAACCGTTTCAACTTAGAAGAATGTGGTCGAATTGTGATATAAGGACGTGTGAACTTATTGATTTTGGTTAAGATTTTCACGCTTAATATCGGTTGTTTTAATATTTTGTTTGCATTGAAACACCCTCTCCATGAAAACTCTATGTAAAAAAATACTTTTTTACAGTTTTTTCTGAAGTCTTATTATTCAGGAAATATGAATCATCAATAAGATCCCTTTTCTCATATAATGTCACATATGATTTACACCATCTCTTGGTGATTCTCTTTGCTAACCTTAGTGATTGGAAAAAAATCGGTTTTAAATGGGCGCACGTTTATATCAAATAAACAAAGATTTTACTCTATGTAATTCAACCCAATTCAATAATTGATTATGATGACGATGATGATGATGATGATTATTTCAGCCTTCTGAACGTTCCACTGGAGACTGGAGGGCATAGGCCTCCCCTAGTAAATCACTAGGGTGTTAAGGGTCGTAATCCAATTCATTACGCGAGCCCGTTGCTGATTAGATGATATACACATGCTCCAGATTTTTTTCAATAATTCTTATTGTTAAAATTAGTGATGCAACATAGCAAATAAAATTACAGTCTTTTTATGAGAATAGAATGAATTATGTAAACAAATTTTCTGCCAAAATTCTCTCGAAAGTAGAAAGAGCACCGAAGATCTTTATCCTAAATGCTGAAGACAGTAGATTTTACGCCCAAGTGAACTCACTCGATTCCGTTTCGATAACAGGTTTCGATGACGTATGTTTCCCGTAAAATCTCGAAGTGGAAGTCTGCAGTACTATTGCTGACGGGATAAGTGCATTCGCAGTCTGACAAATTTATGTTTGCGGTTAGTTGGTGGCGTTAATGTTGTTTGGAATAGTGGAAGTCAGTATAATTTATAAATGTTAGGATTTTCGCATGCATCTAATAAATAAAGCAATAATAATAATAAATAAAGTGTATTCGAAAAAATATTATTCATCCGTGTTGATATAAAAGCAGAGTAATAAAAAAATATTTAATTAATGTTTTATTATAAATGTGAGAAAATTGTTTACTTTTATTTATTTATTTTCCTGAAATAAACACAATTCAGTAATTTTAGACAGTAACATTATCGATTATATTTATTTATGTACGTTTATATTTCTGAAATATAATCCGACATGGACACCTTTTATTACGCATTATTCCCGTTGTTACGGGTGTCCATGGGCGGCTGTGACTACCTACCACCAACTTCTTTTATATAAAAAAGTAAAAGGTTCTTTAAAAAGGTCGTGGAAAGGCAACACGGATTGAAAATTTCAACTAACTTTTATTGTATCTTAGCTTCGCTCTAAACAGCAGAGCGTTTTGCTAATCCATGGTGCTTGCGTATTTATATTAAATAAATAAATTAGGTCTGAGATAACTAGAATATCCCTTATCATTATGCGAGTCGTGGGAAGGACAACAAAAAAACAACAATAAACTAACACTTATTCTTTTTAGATATTTATATTTATTGATAGTTAACCAAACGTCAAATATTTTTTAGTTCCGAATATATCCGCGCGCAAAGATAAATCTGCCGAACAATCTTGAATTTGCATCAAGACGTTTTAAAGATTCATAGCGCAGAATGTTCTAGCACTCTTAAGGAAATGAAATTGAAATAGTACTGCAAGGTTGCAGATGCCACGTGTGCCATGAACAAGATACTTGATTTTAAATGTTTAAGTCTATTTGTGTTTTGGCATCCGTTTGGTAAAGTGTTCAAGATAAAGTACAGATAAAGACGAACAAACAGTACAGTGGACAGCATGTTAATAAGCGTTCCTTCGTATTTTATTCACATTTATCTAATTGTTTATTTGGGTTTATTATCGATGAGTAGTTTCTCAGCGCTTTGTTCTTTATGACACCTACGGTAATCTGTTACCTTATCTGGTAAACTGAGAGGTACTGTTAGAGAGGTACTGTAACATATAAGAGCGGAAACACATTCAGCTTTCATGATGCTACTTAAATTACGTGACGGCAATCCGAACGCATCAGTTCTCATTTACTTTATATGGAAAGACGCTGTTTAGAAGCACACTCGATTTACATTACCTGACGCTAACGTACATGACGCTCGCTGATAGGAGCGATCACACTGAGCTTACGTAATGCTACGTATCAAACGCATCAGTTCCCATATGTTTTATATGGAAAGTAGCTTAGTTAGAAGCACACTTGGCTTACATTACATGCCGTGATGCTCGCTAGACCAAACTATTTGATTCAGCGTGTAATGCTACGGCCACGCTGTCGGGCTTCGGCGAAGGTTCGCGATGTCGCGATAGGTATGGGCCAAAACGTTGTTTTTTTATGGAAGAAGGCGGCGGATGAACATACAGTCCACTTGATAGTAAGTGGATACTGTAGACCAATGTTTTTCAATCTGTGGGCCGCGACCCCCAGGGGGGTCGCAAAGTCTTGCTCGGGGGGTTGCAGTCGCAAGCCAGATAAAAGTAAATAGCAAGGGTTGTAGGTCCTACACTACAATAAAAATATTTCTAATAGATAGGCATAGATAATAAATAGACACTAATAATTTCAAAGCTTCCTTTGCCAGCTTTGAATATTCTTCTTTTCTATTCATCCAGAAGATGTCAATCTTTTGCGAATTAAATTCCGTTATTCCGCAGCAAAATCTATAAGATTTTCTTTCATCTTCGTGGTCAGATCAGCCATTCATACTGACATATCCAAAAAAGGATTTAATATTCATATATGCCCATTGTCGGCTTCAGAGTTCAGTTCTGGAAAGTAACGTAATAGTTTCTCTTCCAAATTATGCAAGCTCTATATTATGCAAGGAATGTGAGAATTTACTGCCAACGATTGGTTCGTTGCAATTTCTTCGACAATCTTCTGAACGCAAGGGAAAGACTCATAAATCATTTTTCGTAAAGACGATGACCACAAACTAAATTTGGCAAAGAATCCTTTGATTTTATCCTTGGCCGTTAGAATCGCGGATGTCCACGGTCACTGTACATGGACACTGTAGACCATGGACATCCGCTATACATATCAACATTATTCCAAAATGACAAACGTAGGCACGTCCCTTGATGCGCTGCCTACCTTTTGAGATACAAGAATGTATTTGGAGAATGAGATGGGAATGGGCTGTGGCACATCTCACTCACTACCGAAACACGTACGTACATTAGAGAAATAAGATAAAGTGGGAAATGCGGTACATTTCAAGGTAGCCTGCTGTGAGAGAGAAGTAACGTGGCCAGTCGAGCAACCATAGTGGCTCTGTCGGATACAGTGTGCACGCTCTAGCTCAAAAAACGTCACATTTCCCGAAAAAATACAAACATGAAGTAAAGTCCCAACACCTCGCTACGAATGTTCGTCCGATAGTGTAGCCTTAGCATTACATACATGGGGACCGTTCCAATCAAATACTAAGAAATGAATGACGGGATATGCGCGGCATCAGTAAATATCTGAGCATACGTCCTGGTTTGGACGGGACTATCCCGTTTTCAAGTGATCTATCCCTTGATTCTTTGTCTCCAATTTAAGCTTCGGGATGCCAAAATGTCCCGTTTTCACAAGGAAGCAACCTGCTGCAATTATTTAAAAGAAAAGGCGGAAAAAATAAATTCCATCGGAGGTATAGCGGGTGACGGCATATCTGTTCGAAGTGTTCGATGGTGACAGCTCGGTGTCACCGAACGGTGGCGTGTGTAAGAAATGTGATTAAGAACATTATTTTTCTGTTTAATATTTTGCTGCATTTCTTGATATTATTAATATAAATACTGTGACGATAGAAGTGTGTTATTAATATACCTACTTCTATTTACCTAAGAATTGGTAGGTGTCACGTTTTGTGGAGAAAAATAAATGGACACATAAGCCATCAACCAAGTGTATACACTCAAAACATCGTAAGTGGTGTTGTAGGGTCGCGTCAGCTGAATGTGTTTCTACTTTTACGTCTATATGTACAATATTTTAAAGTCTGTGGCATGGCAGAGAACTCGTAAAACGTCAAGCAGAAAATACATTTCGCCGCCTTTTTAGAAAATGTCCACAATTTTGCGTATTACATGCCTTACAATACGAAAACTGGCACACTATTTTACTCAGTGTTGCTTCTCATAATGTACACTAGCGCAGAGATTCAAATCATACATTTGCATTGCTCTCATATTAAAGCTGGCTTTTCATCGCTGGTACAATTTATGAGAGATATGCATAACTTTTAAACTTTCGCGTGTTGTCCATATTTTATTTTGTAAATTGAGTTTTAACGCATAAAATTAAAGGTTTTTGTTTGCCTTTTATTTTACCCAAGAGTGCTCACGAGAGGCGGGTAATGAGAGATATTCAAACTCCACTACATTTTCTGTCACAACTGTATTAGTCTCCCAGTTACACATGTAATGAAAAGTAAAGTGTAGAGTTACAAATTAGTAATCTAAAATAAGATAGGGGTGATAGCTTAGAGGTATTTATACTCGACTCACATTCGTGTGGCCGGAAGTTCAAAATACCTCGGCAAGTACCACTGAGTTTCTACTTAAATACGGATTATTAAAAATTGTCACCAGCTCGGCGGTGAGGTGAAACATCATGAAGAAACCCACATGCTCCAGAAATTAAAAAAAATCTGGAGTATGTCATCATCCAAACCGCACTGGGCCCGCGTGGTGTTTTACGGCCCGAAACCTCCCAGTGATTTACTAGGGGCTGCCTGTGCCCCGCAGTGCAGTGGGACGGTATAGGCTGATACAAGTATAACATAAGATAAAAAATAATAAATTAAAAAAAATACATAAAGAAACGTGAAGACAAAAAAAAATCAGGTATCTAATCGAGCGGAATGTTGTGGCATAGGTCTTCTAGCATGCAACAAAACATGTTTTTGGGACTTTTTTAACTGTCACTAGATATTCCCTTCAAAGTCGCTATCAAGGTAAATATTAGTAAATTAGAAAAAGCTCGGTTAGAACCTTCAATGAAATATACCACTGATACTTCATAAAAATATTTGGAAATCGTTTTATGGAACTAAATAATATAAATAATAAGCCCAGTCATTTTAGACAAAAAATCAAGCAATCTTCTCAAAAAATGCCAGTTAGCTGAATTTTAGCATGCACCTTGGTAATTGTTTTCTAAACAACATATCAAACATCGACATTGACATCGGGTGTGCGTTTTGAGATAGATATTCAAGGTAAAAGGTCGCGAAATTCAGTTTTTCCAAAAATCTCGTTTTATATGGCTCAGAAGTCAATAGAGGTTATTACAAAAATTTTACCCCAATAAATTTCTTACAAAAAGAATCTATACATTATTTTGTAGGACCAACCGTTTTCCTCGTAGAGCACAGGGAATATATAGCTATTCAATTGCATATTCCATAATACCCATGGCAAGGCGTATACTCTACTACTACTATACGATAGGTCAAAATAAAAGTTCTTAAAACTGGCTACTGTACAATACGATAGAAAAAAAAACAAATTTGAATTTTGCAAATGGAACTCTTTGCTTATCAAACACCATTAAATTTTCAAAGCTATTATTTGTTTTATTTCTGGCGGCAATTTGAAAATTTAGGTTTTGCGGGAAAATGAATTGAACAAGAGAACATTTTCTTTCAATGATTTTTTATGATTTTCGTTGCGGTCTAAACCAGAAACAAAGTTATGAAAGACTTAAGTTAGCATTTAGTGATGTTATTGTTTCTGGTTTTATGTGAAATTTAATTTTTCGAATTGAAATAAATAAAATAGATAAATAAATATATTATTCCGAACATTATAGATTAGGCCCACTGGGGAAACCATAGAAAAAGAACACGCCTTGCATTCTACCTCATAGGTAGAAACCTCATAGGTTCTCAAAGGTGGTGTGCAAATTAATGAATAGTGATTGAACGTCTACTTTCTCTGCGCTCTACGACAACAGGGCTGATTTGTACCTTATTATGTCTGTATAACGCACTGATACGTAGCAGTCTTGAATATGCAGCACCAATATGGATCCCATTCTATACAGTCCACTCTCATAGGATTGAAGGTATCCAGCGTGCATTCACCAGGTTTCTTGCGTACAAGGATTGCCAATGCCCTTATCGTACTAATTACTATACACGACTCTCTTATTTCGAATTAACAACATCGGCGCGTCGGAATGTTTCCTGCTTGGTTTTGTTGCACAAAATATTAAATGGTTCCTTGTTAATAATAGCTGAGGTGGTAAATCAAATTCGCCTTGCCGTTCCTCGCTCTAAAATAAACCTGAGTAAATTCTTGCCATTAACCCGTCTTCTGAATACTTATAACGAGTTGAATTCTCATGACATCGACATCTTTAATGATTCTTTGGCAAGTTTCAAATGCAAAGTTTTACGTAAACTATAGTGGGGATTTTTTTTGCTTTTGTTAAATTAAATGGTTTAATGTTCTAGTAAATTTAACCTTATTCAATTGAATTTATGTTTATCCAATTTTAGTTTTGTTTATACTCGTAATTTATCATACTCAATTGGACAAATATTGGACACAGTATGTTCAATTTATAAGTTTCTATCATGTGTATTTTTTTTTGTGTAAATGCTGTTGTTGTATCTTGTAAAATAAATAAAAAAATGTCAATGTCGATTTTCGATATGTTGTTTGGAACACTATTACAAACGTTTATGGCAAAATTCAGCTAACTGGGATTTTTTGGGAAGATGAAACCTAAAATTACTGGGCTATAAGGTGAAATCGCTCTTATTATTGATGTAAACTTCAAAGTCAACTAATAATATTTTGAATAAGTTGCGGTTCTCTATCATAAACGTTCTTGACACGTTCTCGATTCCCAATTGTTTCACTAAGTCATAACTGCTGGGATGTAGTCCAATTATTGTTTAAACTTTAAATTTTAGTTTTGACAAGAATACTATTATCAAAACGTTTATAGGCTATTACATTAAGCTGTACTATACTCTGTTCGCGTTAAGAATGCAGTGAATCTGATTATTTTACCTCGACTACTATCTGTTCGCGTTAAGACAGATAGTTTAATTATTTATCGTTTAATAAAACATATAAAAGGGAACCAAATGAGCGGTAAATGAACATGCGTTCTTAACGCGAACAGATAGTAGTCGAGGTAAAATAATCAGATTCACTGCATTCTTAACGCGAACAGAGTATAGTTACACTATATAACTGACATTGAATGTCATGAACACAATGAAACATTTAATTACTTGACATTGAATATAGCTAATGACAATTTTCAATTTAATAATTAATTAACAATTTTCAATTCATATAATTGTATAACATTTGCACGCCGTTATCCCGGCAGAATGTGTATTAATATTTTTTTACAATGAGACCTTTATTATGAACCCACATTTCTAACAAATAAACTATTGACTATTTCTATAAAGGGGGCCATTTTTTTTATGCACGAAAACTGCAGACGAGCATACAGTCCACCTGATGGTAAGTGGTACTGTCGCCCATGGACATCCGTGATACATGACAACATCAGTCCAAAATGACAAACGCTGGCACGCCCCCGAATGCGCTGCTTACCTTTGGAGCTATAGGAATGGATTTGGAGAAAGGGTTGGGAAAATGGGGAGGGATAGGACGGGAATGGGCTCTGGCACATCTCACTCACTACTGAAACACGTACATACATTAGGGAAATAATACATTTCGCAATGTGGATTTGAATGCGGTATGAAGAAATTCAGATGTCACTAAACAGATTCGTCATCGAGAAAATAACATAGTGGATGGGAATACAGCTGTGCTAATACTAGTAAATTCCTCTTATATTAAAATCAGTCATCACATCACACACTCACTCATAGGGTATCCCAATAGTACATATCACCTTTTCAATACTATTTTACTTACGTACATTAGGGAAACAAGATAAAGTGAGAAATGCAGTACATTTCAAGGTAGTCTTCTGTGAGAGAGGAGTAACGTGGCCAGTCGAGCGCGCCCAGCGACTATTGGATTGCAGTATGCACTCTCCCCCTAAAAAACACGCTTTGCTTGGGTAGCACTTTTAAGAAAAACGCTTGTTTCTTTAATTTTGGACCACACTCTAGCAGCTGGTGCCATTTTATACACATATCTCTGTTAACGCGACTTTATTGTTTTTTCTATATTCACGATTGGAGAACTACAGTATTGAATTTTCAACTCTAAACGCATTTTTTGTTCTTATTATGTTCTCTTTTTTATCGACTTATTGTGTTCCCTTTCAAAGTAAATTGTTCGGGACTTTCAAGTTTTAATAAGTCTTTGTTCCGATTTTAATTACTCTAATTGTGATTTTATTTTTGTGTTCATCAAATGATGGTGATTTGAAGAATAATCCTTTCGGCTAATTGACACGCATAGTAGTGAAGACAAGACGTACTTGTACATAGACGGCAGACGTACTCGACAGTGGTTACTGCCGACACCGTGCGATGAGCTACCCGGGGATCTCATCATGAATACAGTCACATTTAAAATATTAAAATGCATTAAAATGCACATTTAATGCATTCATTTAAAAAACAAATTATGTAAACATTTCTATGGTGTTACATCGTGAGATCCCAGAGTGGTTAATCATAAATTAATATTTTCTAATTTATGGCTGTGGAACGAAATCTCGTAAGAGGTCTTTTAGCTACGATACGAAATGAGGTTCTTAAGAAAGCTTGTAAACAGGATTTTGTAAGGTCCGCAGCGTACCCGCATACCAGCACGTCGGATCCTTATCAGTTATATATATAAAAAAAATGGCTCTTGGATTAGACATATGTGAATGTGTCTTTGTAAAGCATTTGCTAACCGACCGTTCGTACGATTATCAACTTTTTTGCGTTCGTAAACGACTGATTATAGTGATTTTAAAGTTCCCATTCGTTACTCTAACTACATGAAAAGGTTTGTTCTACAAATCATCCAGTTAGAGCAATTCATTCGATTTCCGATTGGTGCTACTTAACCACTTATTGAATAAGTAGCTAATAAGCTGCAAAGGGGTGTGGATTACTGTATTAGTGTGAACGTTTGATTGGTCGATATTGTAAATTCGTTAGTATCACAAATGCGCAGTAGTCAGTGTTTTAACTTAAAAGCCAACATTGACTAATAAAAGAAAAGATTGAAAATGAACACAATCGAACAACGTTCGCGTCATTCTCAATGATGTTGTATCAATATCGAGTATCCAATGGGCCTTTCAGACTGCACCGATTCGATAACAATAGTGTCGTTGACAACATCGACCTGACAATGTGAGATTGGGTGTTGTTGTAAATGTGAAAGCATTCTTATAAATGCATTTACAAAAGGAATTTCTCAACCATCGATATCGATAGTGTTCACTTATATTAATTGTAATTGGCACATTGATATGCACTAATTGGAGGGTGGAGGCGTACCCACAATAAGTCAAATTCGAGAAAACGGGCGTCAAAGTTTTGTTTGGAAAAATTAGCGGTAGTTTTTTCATCAACTGTCGCATACTTGTATTAATCAGCTATGATTAACAAGCATCGGTTTTATAAAGCGTCGTCTCTTTCGTGTGCCGATACGTCGCTAACTTGTCAGTAGTCATACAGGCACACGACAGAGACGACGCTCTACAAAACTCAGGCTAGCTGATAGTCTCTTTCTAAAGGCCGATGTGTATTATTTTCGGCCGGGAAGTGTACTTCCTTATTTGTAGAAACGGGAAGATAATGATTCTTTAATTTTATTTTCAGGAAGCTTATAAACTATTGTAAATACATATATTCTATATGGATGATCGATAAACACAATAACTTAAGCAAAGCTGCCCTAATTAGACAATAAATTACAATTTGCACAACACTGCGAGATCACAATACAGTATTGTCTACGCTAGACGCATATTTAGCAGTAAGAGTACGCTTAATTGCATTTATACCATTGAAAAACAAGTCGATGCGTTCATCTTCGCTACACAAATAATTAAATGCAGAATAGGCCCTTAATAAAAAGCTATTTTTACGATAGTTAATGTGAACAATGGATATGTGAAATATTTTATTTAATGTTTATTTCCACTAAAAAAAAAATGGTTTATACAATTTTAAATGTGTGAAAATTTATTTTGCAATAGTGATTACAAATATTTTATCGCAGTAGCTGACCCTGAAACATTCTAAGTGTCTTATGAATAATTTTGCATTATGTTGTATGCATATGTAGCGTATGGCAATTATAATCTGCATGTTTCCGATAATGCAAAAATAATATATATTTGGTACAAACGGACATGCAGATTATTATTGTATATAGTTAAGCTGCGCACGGCAGCGATGCGCGATCGCTGATAAGAGCGAGCAGTCGAACCCGCCGCTCGGTAATGTAAACACAAGACTACCTGTCAAGAAAAAGTTAAAATTTGAGTGTCGTTTTAGTTCCACTAAACATAAATACAGATACGACTTTTTATAGAATTTTGAATAACTTAATTACCGTTTAAGGATGTCAATTCAACAAAGAGATAGAAAACATAAAAATGCAACTTTGTTTGTACGATATGCAGTATATTATGAAGTATGCAGTCTCACAGAGGACTACCTTCAAATGTACTGCTTTTCCCACGTTACCCTATTTCCTAACGTAGGTACGTGTTTCGGTAGTGAGTGAGATATGCCAGAGCCCATTGTTACAATACTCTTACGGGTATTGTTCGTTACCGACCTTCTTGCTAATAAAACCCAAACACTAGCCCCTAATGAAAACATAACTTCAAATTCATTGACTCGATTGCGTTTTGATTAATTCTGCTGTCTAATTTTCGATCTGTAAAGGTGTGCTTATTACACTTCGGTAAAGCCTAGTATATTTGTATGTTTGTGTTTGTAAGTTTGTGCTTTTATTTCTTTTGTTAAATTAACAAAATCAGGGGTATAATTTGATAATAATAGTTTCAACGTTAACGAAAATTTTGATACCGGTCAACAATTTTAATTTCCTTTCTCGATCGACCGCTCTGTCTTTGGTTCTATACTAATCACTATCTATTAAAGAAGTAGTAACGAGTACTGCCACATGAGTGAATAATACGGATTTTTACTCATGTGACGCTACTATGAACAGCAACGCCGCACACTCCATTGCTAAACAACAGCAAATGGAACCGCTACTAATAGATATTTACATCTCTGTCAATCGGTGCGAGTATTACTAACTATGGGGAGCGAGTATGACTTTTAGATCACGTGAGAATTTAATTATGTCCAATGTTAACTCTGTGGTCATCAAAAGTTAACAAGTTACAGACTTTTGAGAATTACCTTCAAACACAAATGCTCCAACATTAAATAACGCGCATTTCGTCGGCGTAATTTCATTCGCGAGAGCATTAGGCCGCGTATTTACATTTTATAGGGCAGCAACGAGCACCAATTTAAGGAGGCTTTGTGGTTCAATTATAATAAATAAGACTTAGAGTTTTTTACTTGCGTTTTAATGATTTAATTTGCTGGTCCTTTTAGGTGTAGGGCACACAGAGTCACTGGTCGTGGCGACCCGCGACCCGGGGAAACATTTGCTCGAAGGGAGTTGTATCGAGTTGTTGTACAACGTATGGATAAATCTACCTCCCCGAATGATATGCCAGAACCCATATATCAAATACGTCAGTGCTTATTCCCATCCCATCTTATCGCAACTCCTTATCAAAATTTATTCCTCTAAAAATTTAAAGGTAGGCAGGCGCATCAGTGTCAAAGTTTGTCACTGTGAACTGATGTTGGTATGTATCGCGTACTTACTGCCAGGTGGACTGTCTGCTCGTCTGCCCCCTTCGTTTCATAAAAAAAAATTCTGCTTGCCAATCGAAGTATTTATTAGAGTGGAGTATTTATTGTAACTATCAATCATCATATCATCATATACTGTATGAGGGGGAGAGTGCACGCTGCAATCCAACAGCCGCTGGGCGCACTCGACTGGCCACGTTACCCCTCTCTCACAGAAGACTACCTTGAAATGTACTGCATTTCCCACTTAATCTTATATCTCTAATGTACGTACGTGTTTCGGTAGTGAGTGAGATGTGTCAGAGCCCATTCCCATCCTATCCCTCCCCATTTCCCCAACCCTTTCTCCAAATCCAGCCCTATATCCAAAGGTAGGCAGCGCATCCGGGGGCGTGCCAACGTTTGTCATTTTGGACTAATGTTGGCATGTATCACGAATGTCTATGGGCTACAGTATCCACTTACCATCAGGTGGACTGTATGCTCGTCTGCCACGTTCGTCCATAAAAAAAAATCAGTCACGATCATTCGTGGATAAATGTAAGCTCCAGATAGTTGCCAAGGTTATAAAATGCAAATATTTCATATTTTTAACATCGAGTCATTACCGACCAAAAGTTTAATACGAAGCGCGAATGTCAAAGCTCTTCATACACTGACAGTTTAATATTTCCCTAATGGAGCCTCATGACAAGTAATTACGATTGGAAATGGTTGTATAAGGGCTACATATCTTTACACAAGTATAATATACGAAGCGTAAGTATACTCGTATAGTAACCACGTGTAATCAATTATTTATTAATATGCGTAACTAAAACGATATACACATTATGTGGTTGACACATATACAACCATATTAACGCATAATTTGAAACACGTCAACTAATTTGACAATATGAAAACCGTTCTAGCGAAAAATATGAATAATTTTAGGGAATAAATCAAGTCGCAAACTGTGTGGCGATAGCGGAAAATGTTCTTAACGGTGGAATTAATTACAGAAGAGAATTCCATAGTTCAAAAATTTGCTGAAGATGTTACTCGTAACTATAATTGTTAGTATATACACTGGCTGTTTATAAAAAGAAAATTGAGATTCAAATAATCTGTTGAATCGTTTGGCGGGAACTCAAGAAGTGAAGTTGAGTTTTTGTTTGATCATTGTAAAAATTGTATATTGCATTTGTGATTTAAAAGCATTTGTGCTTACGTTTTTCGTGCGTGGTGTTTGTGATAATGAAATAAAAGCGTGGGACTGCGTTTTTCGTGTGCTTCCAAAGAGTCCTCATTTGTCCTCAGTAAACCTACTATCGCTAAACTGAACGACTCCTGACTTACTTCGACGGGACTGGACATTAATAGGATACGTTTAAGATATTGAAATTTATTACTACGGAGAAAACTTGACACTGGCAAAATGTGCTAATTGCGTGAAGAAAAGAAACGTGTTTTCTGTGTCATTGTCAATGTGAGAAAATAACGGACAATTATATGAAATCTGTTTTTTTTTTTAAATTTTATTTATATTTCTTAATTGACTATCGTTATAACGGTGCTACGGACCTCTGAACAAATTTACTGTACTTATTGCCAGTATTATTACTCCGGGATCGTGCGCGAAGCGATTGAAATTAAGAAATATAAAAAAATCGTTTGAGAAATACTTACAAAATGTCTTCGACATACTAGAATCCGGTGATTAATAAAGTTAAATACCATGATTTTTTGTCTGACGGTACTAGAGATATTGGGAGATATTTGTCGGACTAAATGAAGACCAAATGCGGGCAGTTAGCAGCTCTCGACGTAGATTACCCGCCTCTTCAGTCAGCTCGTCACCACATGGCTAGTGTAATCCAGCCGAAATGTCGACTAAAATAGGAAAAAGATAAACATACGCAGACCCGCTTAATTTTTTTTTATGGATGAAGGCGGCAGACAAGCATACAGTACACCTGATGGTGAGTACATACTGTCGCTCATAGACATCCGCGATACATGCCAACATTAGTTCAAAATGACATACGTTGGCACGCCCCCGGATGCGCTGCCTACCTTTGGAGATATAGGAATGGATTTGGAGAAAGGGTTGGGAAAATGGGGAGGCATAGGATGTGAATGGGCTCTGGCATATTTCACTCACTACCGAAACACCTACGTACATTAGGGAAATAACATAAAGTGGGAAATGCAGTACATTTCAAGGTAGTCTTCTGTGAGAGAGGGGTGACGTGGACAGTCGAGCGCGCCCAACAGCTGTTGGATTGCAACGTGCACTCGCCCTCTCAAGAATAAATGAATAATAAATGAATAGATAAATCCTAGTTATTTGTATGAATTCATTCACTAGAATGCAAAACTTCTCAAATATACAAGAGCTACAGAACTTGCGTATTGTTCGAGCTCACTGAACCACTTGATTGCTTGCTGTCTGACGATTTAACCCTATCACTACAGTGCAGGTTTGCCTTTTCTGACGAGGTTTCATGCACGCTTTTTTGCTCGTTTTGAGTGCAACCGATCTTGTTTGGAGCGATGTAAAATTGGAAAATCGTCGGAAACATTTTGCATGCGGCTATAAAAATATACAGTAACTTTCAATATCGTGTGTGTGTATCACACGTGGATAGTGCTGTGAAAATGAACATCCGTGTGTTTGAGCGCCAAGTCAGCGGTAAACAACGTTTACTATTTCTGACTAGCTTTCAACCTACGGCTATTTTAATCTAGAGGGGAAATAAATAAAAGCAATTGAGAATAATGACCACCCCGACTCTTCCCGTGGGTGTTGTAAAAGGCGACTAAGGGGTAACAAAGTCGCTACCTCAAGAACTACAGCAACTCTGAAAGAGTGGACTCGTCAACCCGCTTGGCCAGCGCGAGCGTGGAGTTTTAAAATTATACATACCTCATTCACACGACAATGTACATGCGGAGGCCCATGTCCAGCAGAAAATGCTAAAAGGGCTGGTTCCGGTTTATGGTTATATCTGATTATATATACGGAAATGGTGAAAGGCAAATTATTATTTATTTACCAGAACACAGATAAAACAATATGTTAAGTTAAATACATTGCCCAATATCTTCTGCCTTAATAGGCATGCAAAACTTTTCCGTCAAACTCTAACAAAACTATTTCGTCAACCTTTTGATATTATGGTAGTAGTATGGTAGTAGTTGGGTATTATGATAGTAGTATGGTAGTAGTTAGGTATTATGGTAGTAGTATTATATAGTATGGTAGTTATGGAAGTCTTAGGTAGTTCGTTGTTATGTTTGTAACCTGTAAGAAATTGCGTCTGGATGAAGCTCAAAAAGTTAAGAGTGCCTACGCAAAACAATAACTACTGTTCCATTCGCTGTAAACGCGTCAGACCGTATCCCGAGTCGTGACTACGCATAATAACGAGCGATACCCAAGTTCCCGAACCGTTACTAACTTCACCAGATTCGGATTATGTTTCAACTTTCACGTAAACCTTCATGTTTATGTTAAAGTAAATTATTAAACGATACGCCGTTTGAGATAAAACACGCTACGATATCGACCAATACAGCCTTTAAAAATATTTATAGCAATACTTGGTAAAAAGTTGTCCTATATAAGTTAAATACAAATTTCCACAGGTAGGATTTGGCGCAGTGATATTGCAATTTTTTGAGGCCGTTGGGCGCGCTCGACTGGCCACGTTACCCCTCTCTCACAGTAGACTACCTTGAAATGTACTGCATTTCCCACTTTATCTTATTTCTGTAATGTACGTACGTGTTTGTGAGTGAGTGAGAGTGAGTCAGTAGTGAGTGAGATGTGCCAGAGCCTATTCCCAACCTATCCCTCCCCATTTCCCCAACCCTTTCTCCAAATCCATTCCTATATCCAAAGGTAGGCAGCGCATCCGGGGGCGTGCCAACGTTTGTCATTTTGGACTAATGTTGGCATGTATCACGGATGTCTATGGGTTACAGTATCCAATTACCATCAGGTGGACTGTATGCTCGTCTGCCACCTTCATCCATAAAAAAAATCTAAGTACGTGTTTCGGTAGTGAGTGAGATATGCCAGAGCCCATTGCCATCCTAACCTATCCCTCCACATTTTTTCAACCCTTGGTCCAAATATCTCTAAAGGTAGCCGGGGGAGTACCAACGTTTGTCATTTTGGACTAATGTTGGCATGCATCACAGATGACTATGGGCGACAGTATTCACTTACCATCAGATGGACTGTATGCTCGTCGGCTGCCGTTTTCCATAAAAAAATATTTTTTGTATTGTATATTGCAGTAACAAAAAGCGGACTTAATGCTTTGCAGCATTATCTCCCAGTCAACCTTTCGGTTTTGCAGAAAGGGCGCGGTAAGAGTAATGACAATTAAATTGGGTAAAAAGGTCTGCACTCGCCCTTTTTAAATTCTAAGTCACGCGAGGTGCCTCATGAGACATCATGATGTTTTTCTTCGTCGCCGAGCTAGTGATGATAGTAAACTCCATATATGGAGTTCTTGGCACTCATTACTCAGTACAATGCTCCTTTATGCCCGTTTCTACGCGCCATCGCACATAAAGATATACTAGAAATAAACAATAAGTTATAAAAATAAATCCTAATAATTATAACAATAATCTGGTAGAATCGATTCTACTTTCAATAGTTGAAAAGCCTTATTTCAGTTTTTGGATTATTTCAGTGGCACGTATGTACTCGTATAAAGATATCATGGCTATAAAGGCTACTGCAGAAGTTATGCTTCATAATTTTTCACTCTAACTTTTCAACAGAAGCTGACTGGATGAAGGAAGTCGTAAAATAACTTAATAATACTATATAAAGTCTTTATATGAAGTTTAATGTCGCAAACTTGCTGGACCCACGTCACTGTGAAAGTGTTTGATGCAAGTGATAAGAGTGGAGCCGATGATGTTACCATATTCGTAGGTACCATACCATAGGATCACAAGTACACGTGATCGTATTTTTTCTATTTTTTAGCTGACTTCCCGAATTAATAGCTGACTAAAATAGTAAAATTCTGCTGACAATAACAACAGTGTAAGCTTATAACGATTTGCTGCCAATCTAATATTTTTGCTACCATAGATATATTTTATAGCTGACCAAATTGCTATATATTTGATGATCGTTATATGACTAATATTTCCGCGTTGCAGAAATGCAAATGACTCAAAATAACAAATACTTTGAGAAGTCTAGGAGTTAAAATAATTTGTCAAGTTTTAACCACAAAATATCCACAATTTTCTCATTCACATTGATGATAGAAAATCATGTAGTTCCAGAAGTCCCGCGGAGCTGAAATGTCCCAGTATTTTTCGTGGCTTTTTAGTGTCGCGAGGAATTGCATATTTTTGAAATGTTTTTGTTCTGATCACAGGATTGTCCGCTTCTCTACCAGAGTAGTTAAGTGTAAATATTAACGTCATTAATCTTCAGTCATTTCAATTTGACCAGTCAAGCGCCGCTTAGCTCAATCGGACCACAAATACAAAAGAGAAAAATAGAGGTCAAAGGTATAGCTGGATGGGTTCACCTAAGATCTCTATGATATACTTTCTCGTATTTCTTTTGACAAATTACACCCGTCGTCTTTTAAGATACGAATTTAAAAAAATACTAGACAGTTCCTGTCTCGACGGAATACTCGTATCGAAACATGACTCATATGGGGTTCTTCAAGAAAGCTGTGAATAGGATTTTGCAAGTTGGGCACGTGTCCATGGGCGGCGGTAACACACGTGGGACCGCCTGCTCGTCCGCCCACTTATCTATAAAAAGTTAAAAAAATACGGCAAGTTCCAGAAATAAAGCATAGAACTTTAAGTTGTACAACTGTAAGCTTGCACCATATCATAAACGTCAGGTTTACTGTCTCATTCGAATTTTTGTTTTTACGACTTTTATTACGCGTTGCTGAGCACGCCGAATTATTTCATTTATGGTACTAAACACTTGATTCAAAAACCATAAATTTAGAAGGATAAACTATCAGGCACGCGGTGACATTATGTCACATTGATTAGGCGCGCAAGTGACCAGCCGCGATATGTCAAATTAACAGTCAAATTAAGTGCGGCATAAAAATCTCCTAGAATTTTTGGCGTTAACTCGAGTATTGAAGTTGAGTTTTTGTTTGATTATTGTAAAAATTGTGTATTAGGCGTTTTGTGGTTTGACAGTGAAAGTTTATTAAACTTCAAAGTGTTCCAATGCGTCGGACTGCGTTTTTCCCGTGCTTCCAAGAAGTCCTCTTCCGTCCTCCAGAAATCCTCCTATCGCTTTACTGAGCGGCTCTTGACTTACTTCGACGGCACATGGACATTGATAGGATACGTGTTAGACTTTGAAATTCTTTATTACGAAAGAAACTTAACACTGGTAGAATGTACTGACCGCACCATTGCCATATATGAAGAAAAAAAAAATTATTGGAAAGTGCATCAATTGTGTCTCCACTGCTGAATAGCCCTAGCCCTTTCTCAAAGTTAGTCATGATCTTCGGCTCTGCTCATCCAACCACCACCGTTGAACTTCTTCAAGTCGTTGCCCGATCCACCTGCCCCATGGGCGTCCTGCACTGGTAATGTAAGTTTGATATAAGTGAAAATTAATAAATACCTGTAAAGTGTCAAATTAAGTTTCCATGTTTTACTCGTCGGTCGTTTATATATTCTCCCAATATAGACCGATACTTAGTAGCTATAATACTTTTCATAGCTTTCACCTTTCGTTCAAGTTATTTGTTACATATTGTATGTATTTATGTGTATGATTATATTGATACTCGTATGTATTAGTATTCATGTTATATAGTTATTTATGTATAACCATATAAATGCACCATCTACCTCGCAATTGCAATGCAGTCAAAACAACCAGTCCTTTCAGTACCACTACTTACTGGATACTTTCAGTATCCACTGTTGGACATGTGCCTCCTCATACACGCTGGCCAAGCGGATTGGCGAGTCCTTTTTTTCTTTCGGAACGGTTAAATTCTTGTGGCCCTAATGGCCTTTCAAAAGTCACCGGACATATATAGTTTAGGGGAGCGCAGAAGGCGCTCAACCAGGTGCAAAGAGTGTGTGCAGCAGCGAGCCTAAGGCCTCCTAAGACCGTGTAAGACCGGCGGAAGGAAGGGACCTCCGCTTAGGGCGTTGTTTTGGAAAGGTATCGCGGGATTGCGAGTCGGTGAATTGGCGAGTCCACTCTTTTAGAGGTACTATAGTTCCTGGGGGCTTGTTGTAGTCGTGGTAGCGCCATCTACCTCGCAGTTACTTTTCATTAATTCTCTAACTGAATGGTTGTCTGGAAGAGGTCGCTTTTAGCGATAAGGTCTTATAGCTAAAAGCGACCTCTTTTGTGTTTACTTTGTGTTGTTGTATTGTGTTGTGTTTACATCTGTGGTATACTATAAACATATGTACCTACTTAGCCGTTCCAAACTTGAACTGCTGGCGATCTACCTCAATATTGTTAGACTACGATCGATCGACTCTGAAAGGCTGCAAGTATATGTGATGCAGGATTGTCGTCTAGGTAGGGTGTATCGTGGCATAGATATATTGGTTTTCCGCACAATATGCATTTTTTTAGTCAAGGTAAGTCGGTCGTTTGAGCACCCCTGCCTTAATGAAATTGGGTCTAGAAATACAGCTGTAGTTACGAATTACTTTCAGACTCGCGTAACCTTGACACAAAGTCGTCAACCTTTTGCTTGAAACAACAAAGTCGCGACAGATCTTCTCAAGTCTAGGTAAACCGGCCTTGTTTTAATTGCTGAAGTTTCAACACTCAAACATTAACGGTGTCGTCAAGAAGCCTAGAAGTATTATATTGTGTCGCAGTTAAGACTTAGAGAGGTCGAGACTTAGAGACTTAGAGACTTAGGTGCTGAGAATTGGTCATTTCGAATCAAGAAGAATTTATACATACTCGTATAATATTCAAGGCCAAACGCATCTAGACGTAGGTACTTAACGAAATATTCTTTAGTGTTTCAACAAAGCTTTCGAAATTCGACTGAAAGCTAAACTCCAATAATGTAATAGCTATTGCCATAACTGGTAATAGCAAGTGAAAATTTCCTTTAGAACATCCAAACATAAGTATAATATTTATATTTTGATTTCCAATAACCAAAAAGTTTTAGCACATTAAAATTTTTCATTTTTTATAGGTGGACAAAGATCCGAATAACAGCCAGGGGGCTGCTTGTTAACGACACGGATTTCCGCCGTGGAAACCTACGGTCGACAGTATTGTATGTGCCACTAAGGGAGTTTGTTAACACACATGGCATTGTCACGGCGCGGCGCGCTTCTCGTCAGTTTCCACGGTGCACTGCGAAAAGTGACTGCGAGATACGGGACGTTTTCACGGTTTCGTGACCGCTTACCTGTGCTGATTCCAGTTTGACGTTATTTTAATTATTTTTTTCTTAGCTTAGCACACATAAATGATACATGAAGTCCTATGACACATGACATGACACATGACATACACCTAAAATACGCTAGCCATGCTTCCACCGGCGAAAAACCATACCGTCAAGAAACATAATAATATACGGTTTCTCTAAGTAGGCGCGGCGCAGCGCGGCGAACTCACCGGGCCGTAGGAACACCGTGTCGTTAACATGGGGACTAAGTATATTATTATAACTTTTTTATAGTGGGTGTTTTATTCTAACATTTTCTGTTGAAGTATTTTCAATAATAGTTATTTGTCTATTTATAGCTATATCCTATTATTTATTATAGGTAGGTTCTCAAAAAAATACGCCCTCACAAATACAGACGTCATAAATTACTTACAAAGGAAATCCAAACATTACCAACAAAATATTCCTAAAAGCTAGATTCGTTCCACAAGGTTCGTTTTCGGTCACTGTTCTTCGTTTTCAGCAATTTCGTCTAGTCAATATATATATCAATAATATATATATATTATCTTATAATCAACACACTTCACAATTTACTACTCGCACTTCAATAGGTCACTGAGTCAAAGGAAACTTAAAAATATAATAGGTATAATGATATGAATCAATCAAAACATCTTAATAATATGAATCAATCAATGGAACGCAACTTCAAACAATCAATTAATCACGGCCATTAACAAATAAATGTGGTGATGAAAAAAATTATATTTGGAGAATTTTCTTTGGCGGCCTATTCTAGTTACTGAGGACAAGTTGATAAAAAAAAAAATAATAACTGCGCAGTTTATTGAAACATGAAAGAACTTTCAATACTAAATATTAAAAAAAAACTGTATATGAAGCTTGCAGTTCTTGCAGGGTTAAAATATACCGATATGGCTGCGTATTGTTTTAAAACTATGACAAATAAATATTAGTGTTTTTCACAGCCTTATTATTTAGTTTTTTTTTTTTTGATAGATTAGTGGGCGGACGAGCAAGCGGTCCCGCGTGATGGTAAGTGTTACCGCCGCCCATGGGCACCTGCAACACCAGGGGGTATGCGGGCGCGCCGCCGACCTTGCAAAATCCTATTCACAGCTCTCTTGAAGAACCCCATATCGTAGCTTAATGGAAAGACCTCTTCAGGCAGTTCGTTCCACAGCCTACGGGTTCGTGGTATAAAATATTTTTTGGACCGAACAGTGCGCGACACCTCCGTATCGAGGAAATGCGGATGGACCGCACTTCTGTGACGGGAGGTGCGGTTGTAGAAACCCGAGGTGGGAATTATGTTAAACAATTCTTCAGAGCATTCCCCATTGTACAGGCGGTAGAACACACAGAGAGACGCAACGTCTCTCCGAATGCCGAGGGACAAATAACGCAATATACATTATTGTGGTATATTAGATCAATATCGTAACGCATTATAATTGATGCGGATACAACATATCCGTATATATCAGCCTTTAATGTCCCACTTCAGGGCACAGGCCTAGTAAATCACTCGGGGGTTTCGGGCCCTAATCCGCCACGCGGGCTCGGTGCGGATTAGTAGATATACATATTCCATTTCATTTTTTAATTTTTGGAGCTTACTGATTTCATCACGATATTTTCCTCTCACCGCCGAGCTAGTGACATTTTTTTTTAAAAAAGAGCTCTAGTTGCCTAGGCTATCTGTAGAACATATACGTAAAATTAAATTTATTACATACCCGTACTGCATCTTCCTAATTTAATGTATAGTTGTGTGAAATCTTGTCCAAACACAAAGAAATACAAGTCAATTGGTGCCAGATTCGGTAAATACTCAGTTAAGACAGGGAGTCTCCAGAAAACTGTCTCTTGTACAGTGTTGTCGTACAATCGGCAACACGATAATGGATCCAAGATTATGCGATTCTAGTCCTTAATACTTAGCTCTATCGATAGCGATCGTCTTCAGCAATTGCCTCTGTTCCGCAGGTGTTGCAGTAGAGAGGCAGTTTTCTTGCTTATAATCGCTCGGAAGCCATCTGTATGCGCCTCCTCAACCATACCTGAGGCGTTACAGCGCCGCGGAAGCCACAAAAACATCCAGAAAGCATTGCTGTATGGGATACGCAGGGCGCCGTAGGTTCGCCGCGTATAATCCACCTACATGCCACTCAAGTAAAAAGAGCTCTCTCAGGCAGTAAACCTTAAAGAGCATTATGTTTACTTTTTGCGTACATCGAGCGAACCTGCGGGCGAGCATATTGCTATGTATTTATATGTTGTGCACATTTTATATGTATTTTCTCATTAAAGACCTATTATTGTAAACCTATTTTTACAACAAACAGTATCAATATTCCTCACTCCAACCTTCTGTGACATTTATTAATAGTGAAACAAAGGAATGTTAAACTGATGTTCATTTGAAATTCATCTCGATTCAATAGTTCCAAACTTCTACTCAAAATGGATCACCGGTTTGCGTTCGGTGATTCGTTCGCGTCATTACTCGTCAATTTAATGAGAGGTTGTATCTGATATGGATATACTGTAAGGCGGAAGCGACAAGCCTAGCGTCTTTGATAAGACGCTGAGTCAGTCACCTATAATCTATAATCGCTACGTGGTTAAAACTAAATGTTGTTCCTAAAACGGTATTTACAAATGGCTCAAAAATACTTATTATTATTATATTACATTATCTTTTTTTTGACATCACATGTTGCTATTTGACGCAAGAAAAACCACAGCAAGCAATGAAAGGTATAAAAAACTTATGAAGCATTCATATGAGACGTAACTATAAAATTAATATTTAGTAACAATGAATGTAGGTACAGCTAATGACTTCCGCGTGAGTGAGGTACATTAATTAATTAATGTCCAGTTAGGTACATTAATTTAATCGAGCATTACTGCACATTTACTGCAATTACTACACATTTTTTTAATAGAAAAAGACGGCAAATGTCATTCAACTCCAGCCTTCCGGTCCATCTTTAAAAAACGTTGTAAGTAACACGAATCCATTAAAATCATAAACGACAAAATCATGAAGCGGTTTGTAAGAAGCCGGCGGTTTCGTGGAACGTGAGAGACATTGGTGCCATCGGTACTGGCTGGCAGTCACAATACGACTAAGAAAAACGATGAGATATAAGATGATGAGCAGTGCCCGCGGATTCGTTCGAGTGGTCTGTAGAGTATGTATGATTATTGATTACTTGTGCCAGCTACTTTGTTCTCGTAAACTTGTGATTTTCGTGAGAAGATCACAATTTATCTCAATAAAAAGTAAATGTTAACCTAGCATATTGTTAGAAGCTTTAACTATGCCAAGTTTCATTAAAATCTGTCCAGCGGTTTTTGCGCGATGCTCTTGCAGACAGAGAAGCAGACAAAAATTCCAGTAATTGTTGTTTTGGTCTCTGTATCGATCATAGTGTATTTTTAACGTGCTATACGTTAAAAGTGTAAAATGAGAACGTATAATTTATAATCTAAGGAAAAGAATAAAAATCGACTCAATGGGCGACAAGATGGCGGCACAACGATTCAAATTCAAATTAAATTTATTTGTATGAAACAGGTAACTACAGATGACATACAAATTATTGCACAGCTGTTTTGCAATCGCGGATGTATAGATTTTAAGTAAAAAGTGCAATAAAGAAACCCAAATCATGCATTACTTATCATTAACTTATTATGTATTATTAACTATTTATATACTATTTTAATATGCTAATATTTATTTAATAGCTCTTAGGTTTTAATTTACACATTTATATAAATAAATGACAAATGATACAAAGAAAAGAAAATACTTAAAACTAATTGTACTTAATACTTACTTATTTCAATTGTATCTTTTAATGTAACTATTTTTTCTGACCCTATTCGTAGAAGACTTATTCGTATATTTTGGTTTTATTAAGGACAGTATCTATTCGTAGAAGACGAATCAATAGTGGTAACAACCTAATCATTAACAACAGGCAGAAATCCAAAAAAATACATTTAATATTACAACTAAATATAAACTTAGAAATGTGTCAGCGCGTGCGCTTCGTCTACAACTGACAATACTGAGTTATATTTAGATATGGTACAAAATTATATAAAAAAATCTCTATTCTATTTAGTGGGGAATGTTAAGTTTGGTATAAAATATTAACAATAAAACGTCATAACTCAAAGTCCCTCGTGAAACAACTTAAAAAAATAATGAATTAGGAAATACTGTTTAATCAATAGCCTAGATCCAGTTATAATATATTTACAATAACTGGAAAACTCGATGTTTACAAATAAATGGAACCGTTACAGTAAAGGTCCCATTTATTTGTAAATAAACGAAATTTTTCTATAATATAATTCGTGCCCCGAAGCTGCTAATTTTAATGGTAGATGGATTACTTACTAGACGCTTGCTTAAGTTGTCATTTTTGTGAAATAGATTCATGTTTTTTTTAATGCACTTCACCATTTCAAATATAGGCTACGGTTAGTAATTTTTGCGTTTTTAATACATCTTTACAAGATTCCAACCAACGCATGCTATCTATGCATTTCAGGCATTTCTTTTGTGCTGTGAATACTTGTTATACCATATACTGCATTCGATCAGTTACCCCAAAATACAATGCCATACCTAATTATAGAAGAGACTGAGTTTGAGCGCTTTATTTATGCCATTTATGTTATGATAATAGCCTTCTGAGTATTTGAACGCAATAACTGACGGTGGAGTCGCTGACCATTAGGAGGATTATGTCCGTTTGTCATCTATTCCGTACAAAAATCGCGTCGAGTGCTCAATCAATCAACCTCAATCGTCCCCGCTTTCTCCTTTGTAATGTGTCCGCTCCCAACCGCCATTATCCGAGCGGGAAATGCCCCGGGGAAGGTTGCCCTCTATATTGTCATGGAAATAGGACAGGCGATCAGCTATTCGACGAACCATTATGTCTCGGTCACCTTCGATTACAAGTGGAATAGACATCTTAACGTGTCATTGAATTTAGCTATTGCTGACAGTTTAATTTAGAGCAGGTGCTATGTAAGAGCGATGATAGTCACGTGACGTCACGTGTTCGAAGCCCAATCCATATCTCTAAGTATTTTATATTATATTTATATACAACAGTAAACATTAGTGTTGTAAAAATGAGAGTTGAGCGCACAACGCTCAATGAGTGAGTGCTAATGAACCATTAGAGCTAGTGAGGCGTTATAGCACAATTTTTTTGGTTCGTTCACTAGGATCCTCCACCAAGATCCCGCGGGGATCCGTCTGCACTCACCAGTTCGTCAGGATTCCCATAGGATCGACCAGAATCCCCTAGCTAAGATTTTACATAGTTTAGAGTATAGTTTTGATGTATCTTTTATTTGGTGTACATTTTTATTTTTTAATCACTTATGTCTGAGAATGTATAATATTTTTTAAACATAATATAACTTTATTTTATACTAAGGAATCCAAACATACTTGAAACATGAAATTCTATCTGGATCCCCATCTTGGATTATCCTGATGAACCGGTGAGCGCAGACAGATCCCCCGGGGATCGTGTTGGGAATCCTAATGGACAATTGCAGTAACATAGCGCTCCAGCGATCAAGCGCTGAAACGGTTAGCGCTCGTTTTAAGACCGCTAGTAAACATACTACAGTTACATAATCGTAAATTTAACCAGAACTTTTTCCACTGCTGGATATGGGCCTCCTCGTCCAGATTTTCTCGTACTTGTATCGTAGAATGTTGTATTGTAACAAAGCCGCTACTACAAGTCTTGAGGCAAATGAGACGGAATGCCATGAGAAGTGAAAGGAAGGGACTAGAGTTTTGATAACTTTCGCTTACTTCCGAACACGTTTGTATATACATTTATTTATACATTCGTTTAGAAAATATAAAGCATGATAACATTTAACTTGGTATAGCAGGGCCCCTGGTGAGTTAAAACTAGAACACCCATTCTTAAACACACTCTAAAGTACAATTAAACGTTTATATAAAACTGCATCAAAATTGATCAAGCCGTTTCAAAGAAAAGTGGTAACAAAAGGTACACAAACATACAAGTACACATACATGCATTCTCTTACCCCAAACGCATATATCATCTCCGTTCCGTCGTGGGTAAAAAGGGCTGGTAGTGATAATCATTACAAACAACAAAAAAGTAATTAAAATATATCTAGAAAGAGTGTACTATCACAGTTTATTTTTTATATCTTGAGGTTACTAATTTATTAATTAATAAAGAAAAGTTCGATCATTGATCGACAGTTAAAGTTGACTAAAACCTATCCAAAAGTCTCGAATCTCGTCACTTACCACTTCGCAAATACCTTTTTCCTTAACAAAGATCAGGGTTATCCCCAGAATAAAAAAACAGATGTTTAAAATTCGTTGGGAGAGACCATCCGTCGTTAGTATTCTGCTCCGGTTTGGGAGGGCACAATTAAATTATACTAATCCCCTAGAAAAACGCGGGAAAAACGGCAAATTGGCAAAGAAATGGAAATGTAGTTGTTATTAGAGATAGGAATGGACCATTTGTGTAGTATGTGCAAATCTCTCGTATGTCGTAACCAATTACTGTAATGAGAGTTCAAACAGATTGCGAAATAGCCTGATTTAGTTCAACCCAACGTACGACACAATTAAACAACGTGCCACTGAAATAAGGCAAATCTGAAACACGTTAACCTGGACTTTTTGGCGGGAACTCAAGAAGTGAAGTTGACTTGATAATTCTTGCTTGATAATTCTAAAAATTATATAATAGGCGTTTTGTGGTTTAATAGTGATAATTTATTAAACTTCAAAGTGATTTTCGTGCACACTTTCGTGTGAGTAAAGTGTGGGACTGCGTTTTTTGTGCACTTCCAAGAACTCCTCTATTGTCCTTCAGAAATCCTACTATCGCTTTACTGAGCGACTCCTGACTTATTCCGACGGGACTAGACATTGACAGGATACGTCAAAGACTTTGAAATTGTTTATTTTGAAGAAAATATTTGACACTGGCAGAATGTGCTAATTGCACCACTACCATTGCACTATAATGTAGGGGAAAAAACACGTCGACCAATTTAAAATTTATAAAACCGTTCTAGCGTAAAATAAAATTGCTTTACGAACTAAATCATAAGTTTTAAACATGTAAAGTTTTGTTGTTGTATCTAAAACGTTCGTAGCGCTCATTACTCGGTGGTGTAATGACCAGATGTGAGCGAGGCGTCGCGCCCACAATGCAGCTTTGCATAGAATAAAAGATATACTAGAAATGAATAATAACTTATGAAAGAGACCTATTGTAAAAACTTTTACTTTCGGAATACTGAACACTATTACAATATCAGTAAGAACAAATTTACTTTCTGCTCTTCCGTTATTTGAGTGGTATGTATCTTTAGTGGGACGTTCTCCGGCCAGGTGGACTGACAACTAGAAGGAAGTCGCTGGTGGTGGCTGCATGAGGAGAGCTGAAGACCATGTGTGATGGCGGTCCTTGGCAGAGGCCTATATCCAGCAGTGGACGTTGATCCACTATATATCCTATATCCAACAGGCTGATGTTATTGTATCTTTAGACTCTGCGTGAAATGTTGTAACGATTCTGTAGAAAATTGATTCATCATAGAATTTATTTATATGTGAGAATTGGGTCATAATGTAAATAGATATATTGTGTATCTGTTTATTGCAGTCTGCATAATCATACATAATAAATGTCATTTAGCTGGATACACATTTTTTTTTATGAATACAGTATACAGCATACAGTCCACCTAATGGTACTGTAGCTCATAGACATCCGTGATACATGAAAACATTAGTCCAAAATGACAAACGTTGGCACGCCCCCGGACACGCTGCCTACCTTTGGAGACATAGGAATGGATTTGGAGAAAGGGTTGGGAAAATGGGGAGAGATGGGAATGTGCTCTCACTCACTACTGAAACACGTACGTACATTAGATAAATAAGATAAAGTGGGAAATGCAGTACATTTCAAGGTAGTCTTCTGTGAGATAGGGGTAACGTGGCCAGTCGAGCCACGAGTTTAGCTAAGTGGCCAAAGTATGCACTGAATAATAATTGGCACAGTACGCAAAGTGTGCATTGGTCAAAGTACGCTTTCGTGGAGGACGAGAGGGAAGGCCTCAGCCATTAATCAGCCTGGGCCTCAGCCAATCAGTGTGATACATTTCGAGACTATCAGAACGTATACAAACATATAAACTGGACGTGTTTAGCAAAATCAAACTATCAGTACTAATTAATAAAATTGAAAAGAAGCATCCATTAAAAAAGCACTTAAGAGATCTCAGATTCCTGCACACATTCCTCTAAATACAATAACAGCAAATACAATAGGGAATGAAATTATGAAATACCTTTAACATTTAACAAATTGCCAACTGTACTCCAGATAATATACTCCTATACACCAGCGAAGATAAAAATAAATAATCATGTAATTTTTTAAACTTTCTCGTTTTGTACACATTTATATTGTAAATCGGGTCTAAACGCGTAAAACTAAAGATTTTTGTTTACCACGTCTCCAGTCGTGTACACGAGTTGACCGCTGACGAGTTGAGTTGCTGGTGTAACTCGTGCCGAAGAGTAGAGATAGAAGGTAAATATAAACCTTTAATTTTAAGCGTTCACACGCGATTTACAATATAAAAAAATGATTGTAGGCTTAAATCTTACTTTAGGAACGTATGTAATAAGAACGACTCACCACCTTCAATCCTTCCTTGAGTCCTTGAGTGTTTATATGTTTTACATGTATATCCTTGAGTGTAATATAAAAAAAAAATAGTTTTATATGGCCAGAGAAATAAATGAAAAAAAAAAAAAGAAATTTAAAATGACTGACTAATAAAAGAAATAAGTAAATGAAAGTTAAAAAACAAATGCAAAGAAAAATTTTATTACGATTACAGTAAACAACAATAATGACCCGATCTCGTATTCATATTATTAAATTCCTTGTCGGTTCCAGTGTTTTCCAAGTGACGTGTACTGTCGCTTTATTGCGATGTATATGTGGGCCCCGCGATAAGATCTGTACCTTTTTATCCGTCTGTATTATTCCATTATCACAATGATTGTTTGTCCGCGTGAGGTAAACATCCTATAAATAATTTTAGCGAACTGAAACAATGTCAAAGGGGCGTTTATTTATAAAGACCGTTCCAATTCAGTTTGCTGAAACGAAAACTAAATCATTGAAATGTCTCAACATCTAACATCTAGAGCAAATTTGCAGTCTCAATGAATCAAATTATGGTTATGTAAAGTTACCGCCGCCATATTTAATCACATTTTGGACAAATTGGATTGGAATTAAACGGTTATTGAATGCGTATATTTGCCCATTTTATTTTACTCGATGTATCGTTTGGGTTGTACCGAAGATGGCCTCGTAATTCGACCGAGAGAGGAGAGAAGAATAGTTCAATCTCGAATCTGCGCCCAGTTTTAAATTCCCGTTTAATATATAATTATGTGTCCGCCCTCCTGAGAAAACCTCACGAGGGTGGACACAGAATTTTATATTAAAACAAATCTATCATTAAAACTAGCAACTTTTTATAATTAAGCCTATATGTAAATTAAGCACATATAGAAAAAGAGTTGTAATTATTGTAATCTATTTAGTAAAGTTTTGTATGTGGTTAGTATATAAGCCGCTCTCAATAAATAGGTAAATAAATAAATTTTGTTCTCCTTTTTCTGAATTAGATATATTTCCAAAAAAAAAAGTTATTTTTTTAATGACTAACTGACTCAGTCAAGACCTTATTACTTTGTAGTAATCACTGAATGTCACTATGAACGGTTAAGGCCACAAACCCCGTTCATCTGCATTCATATAACTACTAATCGAATCGCTACTATTCGATACTTATATCGATGTAAATAAATGCGAGTCTATAAAAATACTATAAACCAAATAAAGAGAATAAGTTCAATTTTCAAATCAAAAATAAACTTATCCTATCGCAATGCAAGACAATGTTTAAAACGAAAATCCGCCGTCTGTTCAACAGTAATTTCAAAAATATATACAATGCAAACAACATTAGGTAAACGATCATTTGGCAAATCAACTTTTAGTAACAATCCTTTCCACAAAATATTCATTTTTTAAATATTCGATTAACATATTTTCATTTCGCAACGTTACATTTAGAACGCATTTACTTGGTAGTTGTATCAAATTTTCAAATGACTATATTTCAAAACACATTTATACTTGCATTGATTGGTTATTCGTTTATTTCACAAAACAACATTTTGCTAATATATTGTTAGATCTTTTGATCATTACATAAACCTTACAATATTATTAGCTTTAAATTAAAAGAATGTTAAAATTATTCATAATACTGAAATAATAATAAAGGTGTGTTTAATCAACGTTTTATATTTATTTTTTGTAATGTGATGATAATATTGAAAAGTGTATAATTTTAAATCGGTTGCTACTAAGATTAATAATTTAATTTGTATTCGGAATAATCATCTTTGTGTTCTAATCTTCTTTCGATACGTTCCTCTTTCTCAACGTATTTTTTTTATAGGGTGCTCAACGTCTATTTCACCTGTATTAGAAGTAGTTTATTTTATTAAAAAATAAACGCCTGGATGATGTCTATCAATTAATTAATTGATCTTTTTGTGCCACGCTTCAGCAGCATTCTGAGTGTTGGGTATTTTCGTCTTGTTTATTTCGTGACAACTCCAGAAGTCGAGTGGTCATTTCGGTTGTGTGCTGGTTGGCCCCGTTTATATAATTTTCTTCAAACCGATAAGAGATGTTTTTGTTATCTTCATCTTTAGGCTTTTGTATGTATTTGTTATAATACACGGCAATATCTAACTCTTTTAAGTAACTAAAAACTAATAAACCTTTTATTTCCTTTTAAATTGAGCGACTTTTGCATATTTTTTTGCCAATTTTTCGTGTTGCACTCTCCTGTGAAAAAAAAGAATGAATAATGATAGTAATACTCGTAGTAAATGGTGTAGTAATTTGGACAAAGTAATCCGATTTACTGTACGTGCTAGATTATGTTAGGTTCGACGCAGAACCGAATCGGCTAGTTAGGTATAGAGGAGCGACCGAAAGGAGCTACGTACGTGAGGTTGATGGTGAGACGCACGAGCCGAGCGATCGTGCCGCAGCAGCGGCCAGCGAGTGTCAGAATCGAATTGTCGGTGTCGTAATTTGGACACAGTATACTGCGGATTAACTGTCGTTTATTTTTTTTTTAAATTCAACTATTTGTTATTTTCTTAAATAAATTGAATTTGAAACGTTTTTAGTTAAAATAATTAGTATGACAAATGATTTACATGATGATTAACGTTATTTAACGTTTTTTAAAAATTGTGACAAGATCCATTTGCCGACAGATTAGTTTTGTAATGAATATTTTTGAAGAAATGATCAGTTGGTGAACTCAATTGTTTGTAAAATGAAAATTTGAGAAATGTTGCTTGAGAAATAATACTTTGACAAACGTACTTTGATGAAACACTAGTAAGCCGTTTAAAACAACTATCGCGCCTGAAAAGAGCATTAATGTCACACAAGGGCGCACCCTTCTATAGGCCTATACTAGAGCGACGTTTTACTCTCAGCTCAGGAAGTTAGTTCAACAAGTAACGTATAGATGGCACTGGCAAGCATTTAATTTTCAGGATGGTTTTCCGCTTGATGAACAGTCCGCCTAACTTATTCAGACATATCACGCGAGGATGCCGTGTTTGGGAACAATTTGATGTTAAATGTTCCTGTTAATGTATAGGAGGATAAAATTATTTGGTGTTTGATAGGAAGTTAATGAAAGTATAATAATAGCATCTTAGTTAATTGATAAATAACTTACTAGTTGACTATGTTAAGAAAGAAGAGATCAGTTTTATCAAGAATGATAGCGTCACGGTTGGCACGCCCCCGGATATACTGCCTACATATTTAAGATTTAAGAATGTTCGCTGTTTCGAACCTTCTGAATATACTTGTATTGATTGATGCAGGGCACAAGCTTCCCTTAATAAATCACCGGGGATTTTCGGGTCATAGTTCACCACGCGAGCCTAGTGTGGATTTGTGGATACACATACTCTAGATTTTTTTTTTATTTCTCAAGCAAGCGGGTTTCCTCACAACAACGCGGAGCTAGTAATATTTTAAAAAATCCGTACTTAAGTAGAAACTCGATGGTACGGCCCGAGGATCACACGAATGTGAGTTGAGTATAGATAACCCTAGGTTGTCACCGCTGTAGGGGTATCCATATGTACTTTATTATATTGATACTTTAGCTATTCTGTGGTCATACTTAGTATGTTTTACAGCATTTTCAACTTGTTTTCAAACAAGTTTTATATTATTAGTCTTCGAGAAGTCCCGTAATTCAAACTTTCGTTGTATTTACGACGCGGTAAAACTTTATTTTAAACTTTAAATCTGTGGTGGGACCGTTTATCTTTTTCTTTATTTCCATTTTTATATCTCTGTATTATTGTATAAGCCTGCGCTCGCGAATCAAAGTATACTTATATAGAAATATCTATCTCAGAATTCAGAATTTCCTTTGAAGTCGATATAAAAATAGGTTAAATAGTAATTTGGCTTTAGTGTCGATCCCAATTTGTTCCAAATATTTAACTAAAGTTGAGCTTAATGAATAAAGGCATTAAATAAAGGCTTAATAATAAAGGCTTTAAAATAAGGCATTTTCTACCAACTAACCTCTGTAGCTAAGAGATGATCAGTTGATCATCGGGAGGTGCAATGAGAGGTATAAATATATAACTTAAACGACAAACAAATGTTCACACCACTATACCATTTTCATTTACAAGTTTGAGTAAATAAGTATCTATTTTATTACCGGGAATATAATCAGTTCTGAGATATATTTTTATACTTTTTACGATTTAGTCACTATTCATGCCAAACTATTGTATCCTATGAATCTAAATATGACTTTTGCATTTTGTATTAATGACCAAGCTGGGCCAAGCGGCTCTTGACTGATCCAATAAATTTTAATGCCGTACTGTGAAGTAGACAAAGTATTTTAAAAACAAACAGTAAACATTCGACTTGCTGAGTGAGCGCTAACAAATCGTTAAGGGCTCGAGCGTTTTTCGTTCCAAATTTTAACGTTTGATGATCTTAACCCATCACTCGCTCGACTCTAAAACAGTTAAAATTAAGATTCATAAAATTTATTAAAGAGGTCTTCCCATTAAACTGCGACATGGGGTTCTTCAAGAAAGCTGTGAATAGGATTTTGTAAGGTCGGCGGCGCGCCCGCATACCCCCTGGTGTTGCAGGTGTCCATGGGCGGCGGTACCATCACTTACCTCACCTTCACTTACCATCACGTGAGACCGCTTGCTCGTCCGCCCTCTTCTCTATAAAAAAAAAAAAACTACAGTCTCAAAATTGTGGCGTGTGGTGTCAGCCGGCTATAAAATCTCTTAGAAAGACCACTATAGAAGACTCTATAGAAAGACCACACCAGCTCTTCCCATGGGTGTTGTAAAAGGCGACTAAGGTATAACAAAGAGGTTATCAGAAGTCCAAAGGAACTACACCACCTCTGAAAGACTGGGCTCGCCAACCCGCTCGGTCAGCGTCCACGATGAGGCGCATGTCCAGCATTGGATACTGTGAAGGGACTGGTTGCATTACCATTGCATTGCAAAGTTTATTAGCATTGACTTACCACTCATTTTTTTATAACACTAGGTCGAGGTCAAAGATTACCGTGACCATAAGCAGCCCTTTTATCATCCATTAATTGTATCTCCTCGTGCACATTGTCTTGTGCTTGTGGATGGATGTATGATGTTCTGTATTGATCTGTATTATTATGGATGTATGTATGGTGTTATGTATGTATGATAACGCCGCGCTGGTCAAGCGGGTTGGCGAGTCCACTCTGTTGGAGGTGGTGTAGTTCCTCAGTGGTTACGATAGCGACTTGGTTATCCTTCAGTCTTTACGACACCCTTGGGAAAAGATGGAGTGGTGTTATTCTAAAGCCAGCCGATACTACATGGCCAACAATCAAAGTTCATTAGTTTCAAATTATAAAATTAGTTGTCCTTGGCCGTGTTAAATGAATAGGCTGGAGACGGAACTCATTATTGAGTCCTCGACTTAATTATTTATTCAAGTTCCATTGAAACTTTCCGTTCAAATAAGGTCTCTGTAGCTGAGGTTTATTTACTGCTCAGCGTTCACGGATAACTGTCTAATCTTATTCTCGTCAAAGAAATGAATAGCTGAAATTCTGAGATAAATATAGCTACAGAATTTCATATTAAATATAGCTGACATTTTTCTTAGTTGTATTATAGATATTGAATGAAATAGGACAAATAGATACAGCATTATTTGGCGGAAATTTGAGAAGTGAAGTTGAGTTTTATATAAGTACATAACTAATGTTGTTATAAATCAAAATTATAATATCAAGAATGATGGCCGAATTATGAAGTATAAAAGTGAAAGGTAGAAAAAGACTGCACTGTTGTGTTCATGACGTTATTAATGCAGTAGTGCCATGACATTTCAGTAGTGTTATTGGAAGGGAAGACGTACGCTGTACTCGCACAACTGCAAGACGTGCCCCACTGACCGAGTTAACCCAACCACATAGAAGACCGTAGAAAATTTTACAAAAAAAAATTTCCATTAATGGAAAAAATTCTGAAAAATATTTATCACTATTATTGGCGACGCTGTGCCACTACCACTTGTCACTACTCCAGAGGGCTAAGGTCTGTAAATGCCTTTAGAGCCACAAGCCCCTTAACGTAGTAAGACAATGAAGGTAGCTAGCTACACGGCTTCTTAACGCGGTTCTGCAAGGATGTAATGGTGAATAAAGGTTAATGATTCTTATAATGAGGCGATTTTCATAATTCCGCCTTTTTACGTCCATTATCTTAAACTGATTCATATTACTGAGAGAGACTGCGTGTTCAGATTTTTTTTTATAATAGTAAGAAGTAAACTCAATACTACTAGATTGATTTTGAAAATGTTTTCGCATTTAGGAAGCTAATTTAATGTCGATGGACGTACATAGTTCTCTTTAATAGTACATTTTTACTAGAAATACACACCTATTATGATGTCATATTGAAAAGACAAGACAATTTTACTTATATTTTCCCAAATAAATTTTAATTTATGATAACCTTTTTCTATGAATATGCTAAAATATATTTATAAAAACGCTATTTTTATTTACAAAATAACTAATGAACAGAGTTCATGGTTCTATTCTTTCAATGAATTAATGAATGAAAATTCTTTATTGTCTTTTTGTTTTAACTTAACTTCCTAATTACCTTTACTCTGAGATATACAGAAGCAATAGGCGGCCTTATCGCGCAAAAGGGATCTTTTCTAGGCAACCAATGGGCAGTGAAATGATTTATATTCCATTCCAATCCAATTTGTCCAAAATTTAATTAAATATGACGCCCTGAGGTAAATAAATAAAATGTTTTCATATCCATAACATGGTTCATTGAGATCAGTTTGTCCCAGATTTAAAGCTAAATATTGAGATAATATTTTCTTAGGTTTTCGCGATTACTATACATTGCAATTAAACAACTTTTAACGGTTTAAATCGCGTATATTTGACATGATTTATATCCCGACGTTTCGAACACTTTGCAGTGGACGTGGTCACGGGGTGACTAATTGATTTTATTTGTCACTTGAGTTATTAAGAAATTATTACTACCGTCTGAAATTTTTTGAACTACCGTCTGAAATTTTTTTAATCATAACATTCCCTATGCACGCAGTATTCGCTCACGGTGTCCAGAGGTCTTGCAGTATGGCGTTGGCCTTGTGATTTAATTAATTTAATGACTGGATCCCAAGCTGGTGGTACTTGCCAACCATCTTCTCTATTGAAATTTGGGTGTTTCTTAATTTCAATAGCCTCGCGTAACATTCTTGGCATGTACCGGGTCTCTCTAGCGAGGATTTGTGGATTATCAAATCGAATGTAATGGTTGGGTTTGTCCAGAGCATGTTCACAAACTGCAGACTTGGTCGAGCGTCTGTTCTTCATGTCAGCTATGTGTTCTTTTATCCGGATACCGATGCTCCTCTTTGTTTGCCCAATGTATGATAACCCGCATTCACAATCAAGCTTGTAAACACCTGCATCTTGTAGGGGGATATTGCTCTTGACCGGTCTTAAAAATTGGCTAATCTTCTTGTGCGGCTTGAAGTAAGTTTTAATTGAAGCTCGTCTTAAGATATTGCCAATTTTGTCAGTGATGCCCTTGATGTATGGTAAGATGGCAGGTTGTCGCTCAACTGTAGGAGGCTTGGGGCGGCTTCTGTGACGCATTCGTGGGAGTTTGTGATTGTTGCTTCGCAGTACTAAATATTGAGATATTGAAATATTCTTTGGAGAAAATTTTATTGGAACGGATTATAGAGGAAGAAATAGGTGGAGTAAGAATACATTTGATATGTATTCTATATTATATAAAGCAATAAATATATTACAATAATAAATTATCACTCCATCTGTTCTCGTGGATGTTGTGAAAGGCGACTAAGGGATAAGCGATCTACCATAAGCGATAAGTAACTCTAAAGACCTCTAAAAGAGTGAAGTCGCCAACCTGCCTGGCCAGCGTAGCGTTTTAAGACTGTACATCCCTCATGCACAATACGATGTGCATGGGAGTCTCATTTCCAGCAGTGAATACGGAAAGGACTGGTTGCATTGCATTGCATGACAAGATATATGAAATATGAAAAATATCTAGAGAGATAGATGGTATTATCGGCAACAACAATTAAAAAAATGAATTTTATTTATTCACTTTTAAATTTATAATCACACGAAGTGCAATAACGAATTTAATATACTAGAATACGTGGTTTCGTAATCGTATTTTGATTTTAATAGTTGATCCGATAATGGACTCGGTTCAACAACCTACATATGAAATGGAATTAATCGTACGGATCAACTCGCAGCTTTGTAATTGACGAATGATGTTTGCTTTTACAACATTTATGTTACCGTAAAATATACTGCATTTCCCATTTTATCCTATCCTCTCAATGTATTAGGCTGTCAATCTAACGTAATTAACTAAATATATCACTGACGAAGGTGCCCGTAGAACGAGGCACGTTTCTCGGAAATCATGGATTATACTTTTCTACCGTCAACCGGAAGCGGTTGTGGTCGGTAGGAGGGGTAGGTGCCTAGCAGGGCGTCAACCTAGAGTGGCGGAGCAGAGGTGACGACAGCCGGCAAGAGCGGTAGCACCGGTAAGGGTGGCGCCCCGATAAGTGCAGTGGCCCCTGAAAAGGGCGGCGACGCCAGTCAAGAGCTGCGGCGTCAGAGTAGAGGCGGCGGGGTCGATGTTATGCGTCTTGTTTTACGCGGTGACCGAGATGATGTCACGGGGTTGCTCGGCCCCTGGACGAGGCCTTCTGATGTAACTGGGAGTCTTGAGACTCAACCGACGATTGACTGACAAGTCCACAAGCCTTCTCCTTATATAGGCGACTATCGGAATGCGGACCGCCCGCTCTTCAAATTTAAAAGTTATGACAATAAGTTGCGTGGCCAGGAATTCTTATTGTCCGACCCGACCAAACTATCTGTGTACCCTATCAAAATACGTCACACTAAAAACGCTGGTACGGCCACGGGCGGGATAACTTTTTGGCGGGAATTTGAGTTCCCAAACAAAAGTTGAGTTGAGTTTTTGAAGCACAATAATCAAACAAACGCTGAGTTTTTGTTTCATCATTGTAAAAATTGTGTATTAGGCGTTTTGTAGTTTAATAGCGATAGCGATTGATAGCGAATGAAATACGTGTTATTGTGATTGCCTTGGCAACGGTACTGAACGGGCGAGAGTGGGGTAACGTAAGACGAAGCGGGAGGGGAGTATACCCCCTGGTGTTGCAGGTGGACACCTACTGCGGTAACACTTACCATCACGTGGGACCGCTTGCTCGTCCGCCTACAAATCTATAAAAAAAAGGTCCACAGATAGCTTCCTCGAGTTATAGTCTAGAGTTCAGAATCCTCCTAAATTTCTAAGGTAGGTAGTGCATTCGGGGGCGTACCAACGTTTGTCATTCTGAATTGATGACATGCATCGCAAACGTCCATAGGCGAGAGTATCCACTTGCTATTGACTGACTGTCTTCTCGTTTACAGTCTTCTTTCTGTAAAACTCTGGCACCAACGCTGGCGAGCAGCCGCCCCTGCGCTGTCTTATATATATTCATATATAATTCTTATTTCGTTACTATTCCTCTCTGCTAGCAGATTCAAACGAGAATTTTCAATGCATTATTTAAGAACTAAAATCAACAATAAAATGTTATGTTACCTTTTTTTAGATTCACAGTGTAGTGTAAACACCGTACTGTTTCTGATGCGATAAGGCTGTTCACGTAAATTACCATTGTTTACCTATACCTGAACATTGTTGTTGATTATATAATAATGTATATTAGTTGTATATTAGTATATACAGTTGTAATACTTTGTAATTTGAATTTATTGTATAACTGTTTGATGTCTCAAATGAAATAAAATAAAATTAAACTAAAGTATTGATCGGTGAAGTAAGGGTGGGTATGGTTGGAAAAAGTCATTGAAATACTAAAATTAAATACAAACGAACTCGTCAAGATATATGACATTTGGACTACTGTGTGATTGTCTTGTATTGTTATTTAATGTTAGCTTGTGTGTTAGTCTTGTGTTGTTAGCATTAAACCAATCTTGGTGTATGGATGCGAGACCAGAACTTTGGCGCAGAAGGAAGAAAGGAAACTTTTAGTAACGGAAGGAAAACAGTGGAGAAGAATTTTGTAATCGATAAGGAAAGAAGATGGTTCATGAAAAATAAGGAGCAAAGAGTTGTAAGAGCTGGTGTCCGAGCTGAATATTATCGGTGAAATTAAAGTGGGGAGATCGGTCACGTGGAACATATAAAACAGCCAAAGTTGAATATTCCATAAGAAAAGAAGTTGAAAAGAAAACTCAAAGGTTCCTCTGCTCACATGATGTTATAAATTTATGATGACAGCAGTGTATCACATGATCTCATAGTTGCCATGCATAAGGCGGCCCCTAGACCTACAATAAAATTATTCAATAATGTCATTGCTCAATATTATTGAATCGTTTCTTGCACCCAAGCGAGTTTCATTGCATGCCCTAAACGATGAAAAATATTGCGCTATACGTAAAATTAAACAATATAAGTGATCGTGTAGGGGACCTCTTAGCATCACGAATAACATCATTAGTCAATTAGGTGTTTATCTTCATCATGAGAAGAAATGGTGTAACAGCCAGCAGACAATTTTTTTCAGTAAATTTTAGAATCTCACTTATCACTTGCAATTTCGAGCTGGTTACAGGTAAGTTATAAGATTCGCAAATCGACTCCAAGCAGGTGAGCAGCGAATAATGACCGCGATGTATCACGCGTGACGTCACGCCGCCATTAGCGTCCCGAATGACGTCATCATTCAGTCGGGGAGCGGGCAATTTGTGGCGAGAATGTGGAATTTATTGGGACAGAATAGTTAAAGCGGTGACAACCTTGCAACACTACTCTTTATTCTTCATTTTGCCTTAATGTTCTTATTATATATATAAGTTATCTTATATATAATAATCTGTCATTGATGAACGTACGACCGTGAAGTATTATTTATGTATGAATAATAATATGAATAATTAGATTTATGTTGTCGATGTTTCTTTAATACAGCAAAATTTTGTATGTTTAGGAATAAAGCTCCCTTTAAAATCGGATTTGTCTCTATAATGCCACTACTCCGGCGCCAAAATTAGAAAAAAAATCGTTTATTTTTCACATAACAGAACAATAACAGATTCCAAATTCAAATGTAATTCATTATTTTCTCGTTATTCTATGTGTATTTATGACCAGACTAGGTATATTTCACTGCAGAATACTCCTCTATTAAATACAGGGACGTTTTCGACTCGATGTGCTGCGGATACATATGTCGCAGATTTATTTTGTAGTTCTCGGACATGCAGATTTTTTGACGACGTTTTTCTTTCATGTATTAAGTGGATTTGGAAAAAAGATCGGATGAATTTACGATTGTAGACGATTAAAATGACTTCCCGAATTTCGATTCTAATGAAAAATGTTAGCCATAAACGTCCGAAAATTGCATTCTGACTCCATAATCTGAAATTTCCGAATGGAAGAAATCACGCCGCGTGCGGTGATGGAGGAAATTTTATGTGTTGAAAGTTGTTCTGAATTTACATTGAGATTTTGAATACACAATCTGCTTTTAAAATCAACAAGTCATTGGGGAACGATTCTCCATAGACTTATTACAAAACACGCACATTGATAAATTTGACGTGGCACATAAATCTATAGGACCGAGTTTCAACATATGGCACCCTCAGTTCAACAAAGCCGTAAGTCGTATGTCAACCTTCAGATTTTAATATAATCTAAGAGCACTCTAAAAACATAATATACCTGTACAATTTTTTCATAATTTTATCGTCAAGTTTGAGAAATGACCAAAAAAAAATCGGTTGGTCGTTTTAAATGTTTTGAAAGATTATTTTTTTTGTAGAAGTCTGTAGAAAAATAATAAGCATAAAATTATCACTAAACACAAAATAATAATGATTAGGATTTTATTATAAAAACTCTTAAGAAAATAATAACGATATGAAACATTTTAAAGTTGTTTGTTTATTGAAAAGTTATCAGTTTCGGATTATGTCTTTATTTCACTGAGGGTGCGATGTTAGAAAAACGTTATTTGCCAATATGAATAATCTAATTTCTACGTCTTTTTCTATCTTCATAATACGGAAAAAGACGCAGAATGCTAACATCTGATTTTTGAGAATCAACATTTAAGTCAATCGACAATTAGAACCTTGATAATTATAAAATCAAATCCAAAACACTGTATTAGATTATAATTTAGTACTATTTACTCATATTATTATTTACTGATAATAAGTTCTCATTTTATTTTGGTTTTTTTTTATGAAATCCCAACGTCTGTATGTATATTTGACTGATACATTGTTGATAAGTGATCAATCTATCGGTACATATAATAAAATCGTTACAGAGCGATGTATCTACATGAAATATTAAAAAAAGTCTTTGCAGTGTAAAGAACGTGTGATACAAAGCCTAAAACTACAATTTTTGGATTTTTTGTCTGTCCCTCTGTTCGAACGCGCATCACGCAAAAACCGCTGTAAGTATTGTAATAAAACTTGGTACAGTTATAACTTATACGCTAAGTTAATATTTAAGATATTTTTTATGCAGATTAATTATGAAGTTCCCACGGGAATCACAAGTTCACAGTCGCAGTCGCTGTCACCATCAGTAAAGCGATAAATAATGTCCAATGTAAAGAACGTAACCGATTAATATAACACCCGCAGGGCAACTTTGATGAGCGATTTATGTGAAAACATGGGTGTCTCTTGAATAATAGTGGCGTGACGCCACTTGAAGTACGAAACCACTTTGCAAACTATTCCGTATAATTATATAATATATCAAAGACAACCTTAAATTAAACTACGTGCTCCAATACCTGTCTCGTTTTGCCTATGCAATAAACTTTTATTTATCTATTTACTAATATACTTTATTGTACACTCAAATGATAAACATAGTTACAAAAGAAAATACAAACTAAAGGCGTGCTTATTACCTTGGGAGATTTCTACCAGCAAACCTGGGAGAGTGATAAGTGAGCAATGAAATGGCCAGACATACACTACTATAAACACTACTTTTATAATATGATTATTAGTATATTATTATTAGAATTCACACAAACATACTTACGCACACACACACACACACATGTGTGACTTTGTGCACATATTACTTTTATAATATGATTATTACTATATTATTATACAAATACACACAAACATACTTACACGCACACACATACACACGTGTATGTGTGACTTTGTGCACATACTAGACGCTTAACCAATTGAGCTTTGGAAGTTATGAGAGCCGTCAGTAGAATTTTGTCACACATTTTTGTTTCATTGACAAAGGCGGCAGACGCACATACAGTCCACCTGATGGTAAGTGGATACTGTCGTCCATAGACATCCGTGATACATGCCAACATCAGTCCAGAATGACAAACGTTGACGCGCCACCGGATGCGCTGCTCTTTGCAGATTAAAGATTGGATTGGCAGAGAGGGTTGGGAAAATGGGGAGAGATAGGATAGGATGGGATGAGAATGAGCTCTGGCATATTTAACTCAGTACATGGGGGAAATACGAAAAAGTAGGACATGCATCGCATGCATGCATTTCAAGTCTTAAAGGGTAACGTGGCCAGTCGAGTGCGCCCAGCGTCTGTGGGAATGCAGCATGCACTCTCCCCCTACATTCAGTGAATCAGTTAAAATTGTATCTATTTATGTGTGCGTGCGTTGTTGTACTTAATGAGCAAGGCCAGTTGCCTGCAAACTTATGTATTTTGTCGTGTGATCGTAATTTCACTGTAGTCCTATTTATTTCTTTTTTTACCCTTTATTGCACAATATCGTATAAAAGGCGAGCTTAATGACTTAAGGCATTCTCTACCAGCCAACCTTCGAGGTGATCACAGAAGTTCAAGTGGGAGGTGCACGAAAGACACAATTTAGATGGTGTGGTAAAATAAATATAATACATGATTACATATACATACATACAAACTTACACACATCCAAATAAACATAAGAATTAATATAATACATACAAGGTATACATACAAGTCTTCTGTGAGAGAGGGATTATTTGGCCAGTCGGGCGTGTCCTTTGTGGGATTGTAGCATGCATCTTTAGAGAAATTCTTACACACTATGACATATCAATATAAATTCCCTTTACATTTCTATGGCACGCAAGATAACACCTCATTTCTCTTCAAAAAGAATTCGAAACAAACACCTCACTTATAAAACAAGGCCGTATTGAATATCAGCCTTTCAGTGAAGCATAAAACAGATTGTTCGAAGTTCTTGTTAAACATTGGTTTTGCATTTGTTGATTAATAGCTTGTAGGCGAAGCCGCGGTGTTCACTCAGTCATACGGTAAATTAATTGGAACTTAAGTAATTTGTTGGTTGATCGCGCATGGCCATAGGACAAATTGATGCACATTAAGTGTATGCGCGATGGGATGGACACTAAGTGTATCTGTGATGCGGGGTGTGAAATAAACAGAAATGACTACTAAATGTAGGTGCGGTGCGAGGATAATGGTAATAATTGTTCTTTACCGACCTTCTTGCTACTAAACAAGTTATTGTTTGTAAGTTAACAGCTGTTAAACCGGTCGCTAAGGAAACCCAAAATTCAAATTTGCTCCAAACTCTTTGATTCCATTACTTTTTGATTCATTCGGCATTATATTACACTTCGGAAAAGCCTTCAGTGTAGTGCCGCTTATATTAATGAATATCTCATGAGACGCTTGCTTCCGCGTGTCACTGATGTTTTGCTGTATACATAACAATCAATGTATAAAAAAGCACTTCATTAGAGAAAGTAGTTTTTATTAGTCAACTTTTACATACACAGAGTTTAGGGTTATTCAAATTTATTCAAAATAATAAATTGCTGAAGTGAGGCCCGTTGTCAACTGAGCTAACGTCGCAGTGGTAATTAGATACTTACCATCAGGTGGACTGGACTTTCGCGTTACATGCCAACATCAGTTCGGAACTACAAACGATGACCTCCGAATGCTATATTAGGTATAGCTTAGGTATTGTAAAATTAGGTTTTACAGATTAGGAATCTAATTTCGAAAAAGCTGACTCCCACTAGATTCATACCGAGGGGAGGTGAGGCAAACGTATGACACACTACGCGGCATACATCTATTAACATACTAATACATACAGCATACATACTAAGTACATCTATTTATCCAAACAAAACAGAAGGTATATCACAGTTTATAAAGACCAATGCATCATTGTTTATAACGATTTCTCTAGGAATTCCACAGTACGCCTGCTCAGAACCCGCTAATTTGAGTAGAAAACATCTTTCATTATCCATACATACATCGACATCGACGACACAATTCAATTAAGTTCATTAATTAATATTTAACCTACATATTACTAATTATATATTTATTCAGATACAAGGAATATTCGACATATTGTGACATACAAGTATACATGAAAATAAGTAGCATACATAAATGTCACAAAAGTTATATCAAATTTCCACATCTAGTGATTTTGTATTGGATTTATCTTCACTTGTATTATAATTATCTAAATCCCTAATTCCCAAATCAGGCAGGCATCACGAACAGGCATCTCCAGTAGCCTCGTTTTGCCTCGTTAATTTTCAATCTAGTGGAGATCCGCCTTAAGAAGCACTACTGCTTATTTATCTCTACTATGACATTACGTTAAGAAATGTGAACTCGTCGGGAGACAATGCTATTAATCACTCAAGTCCGTCTCGGAGAAGAGGAAACGGTTGGAGACGTCTTAATGCACGTTGAAAGGGTTTGGAAGTGACGAGATAATTCGCTTTATTATGTACGGCCTGTATTCATGCGTTTAAAGAGTTATTTGTGAAGAAATGTACGTCGAAGAAACGGATAATTGAAGTGAGGGCATAATCGTGTTAAGTGATAGCTATAGATAGGCTTGCCATAATCTTCCAGGCTCAATTCCGGACGTGTCACTCACTGATCCTCAAAAAACTAATGCATATTTGAAAGCATATATTTATTATATGTATGTATATTAATAAATCTATGTTTGAGGGTTTGCTTGTTTTATTGAATTCACATTTTAGTAATCCGTCGTTATCCAGGTTTTCCATGAATAAAAACCGCCAAGAGCTTGTTGAGCACACATATGATAGGGTTCCTAAAGTCAGTCTCACTAAAATTCTTTTGAATTTTAAAAAAGCAAGTATTGTATAATGTAATAATAAACGAATGGATTTGGTTTATACTTCATTAAAAAAGTCGTACATACATAACTAATAAGTAATATTATATTCTACATTTTCATTTATTAAACCAATCATATTCCTCCGATGACGTTGCCTTCTTCAGCGGCACTTTGTTTGATTTCACTTTTTCGTGGAATTCATGCAATTTCGGAGATCGCATGGGATTTTGCCATCAAATATAAAAATCCGGACAAATCTTAAGTCCGGACGCTTTTCCCGGACAGACCTTCAAATTCCGGACAGTCCGGACTAATTCCGGACGTATAGCAAGCCTATCTATAGAAAACCTGAAATAACCCGAAAAAAATAAACTTAACAAAATACTAGTCGAGTAACAGTAATTTAATGCGAGAAATGAAATTTATCGTCATTGAATCACAGCTACCACACAACAATATACCTTCACACTGTTTCTCCACCGCTGGATATAGCCTCTCCCAACGCTCAAAACGACACCGGTTTTCCATTCTTCTGATTCAGATTTACCTTTATATCAATTAAAGGTGTCCAGAAATCTGCAGCGCCCCTTTAAGGGCAGCGTTTTTCGGGAGTATAAAAAGTAGATCGACATTTTAATGTGCAGTTTGGAAGTATACATTAAAATGTCGATCTACTTTTTATACTCCCGAAAAACGCTGCCCTTAAAGGGGCGCTGCAGATTTCTGCACACGCTTGATTTCTGGATACCCAGAGCGCTGGACACGCTTGATCCGGCCCTGCATTTCAGTTTCCTAATTCTTTAATCGCTTACGATTAAATAAATTTACAGGTATATAGCAAATAATAACAGTAGGTATATAAGGGGTGTGTCCGAACCTTTACCGAAGCCTCAAACCATGGATTCCCTTTATGATTCTGAGTTCAAGTTTTAAGAATCTTTTTTTGCAAAAGAAATCCATTTGTTAGAGTTTATACGCAATTTTTTCGTAGAATTGGGTAAAAACTAAATTTTTAATTGAAAACAATGTGTCTTTTAACTTTTAAAAATCCATTCTTAAATTTCGAGAGAAGTTCGGAAATATATTTAACGAAATCTACATAAGTAGTATAGTCTAGTCTACATAAGTCTAAAGTCTACATAACGAAATCTACAGAATAATATTTATTATATATTATAAGATAAACTCATAATATTTACTTACTGAGTTAAAACATAAACTGCGTAAAGCAAAATCATTTAAGAAGTTGAATCGAACACCACTCGACCGAGTATCGATGTTTGTTACTTTTCGATTTCCCCGAGACGAAGCGATCAGACATTTTATGAAATGTATTTAATGGTTTAACGGTGAATTTGATGAGCAAATATTACCCTAAACGTACCCAAAACCTATTTATAATCGAAGATTTGAACGAGTCACGCGTATATATCTCTTCGATTGCTCTTCAAATTTCGCAGACTATTGACCTTTGACCTTTTACTGTTTCCTTTTGTTTAAAGTTTCACCGGTGGCTACAAAACGACGGACGGATTAATATAATTATTAAAATAAGCGAACTCCAGCAGGCCAGGCACAGTTTCTTCGGAAAACACATTCAAATTATCACAATAAATAATGATCATATTAGAAGGCCAATCGTAAGTGGCGCGTCCAACACAGGAAGGAAAATGAATATGTAAAGATTCGAATGTATAAGCGGACTCGAAAACAGAGACGACCGAAGTCAATTCACTTACTCTTTAATTAATATTATGATCAGCTAAATCACCTACTTAACAATAATTATTTTATCACTTAAGTAATATTATATTCTACATTTTCATTTGGAAAGGGAATGGTCTCTGCAATTTCTCTTATAAAATACTATCTATTACTACCTAGGTATCAGCGGTTTCGCCCGCCAAGAGAAGTAAGCAATACAATTACGCATTTTTAAGTAATTTATTTTCAGTTACAATACAATGTTAGTATTTTTTGTTAAATCATCTCTGCTTGGATAGCATGAAGAAAATTTATAGTTTTATAAATTTATTTGTAGTTATAGAATATTTATATTTATTTATAGAAAATTTATAAAATCCTAACGAAAATATTTCAAAATTGTTTTGCTAAAACTATAAAAATGCAGTCAAAAAGCAAAATGGCTTAAGACAGCTACAGTCTATAATTTTTATTTATTTTTTTATTAAGAGCTAAATAACTATCAGGATGAATAGTCTATATAGTCATAAAAATTATGTGTAAAAAAACAAACTGCTAAATTCCATTCACGCAGGTTTGTTGACAAACAAACAATACACACAAACATCTACATAAATGAATTATTCAAAACTATCTAAGAGTTCTAACAATAAGCGACTATGAATTATGGATTAACGATTTATGTGTTAGGCCTCGATTCATACAAAATCGCTCAAATTATTTGGTAGTGACGTAAAACAAATAAAACTTCAAATAGTTCAAATTCCGTATAAATATTAAGAAAGTATTAGGAGAAAGCCACCACGCACTGGACCAGCGCGGCGGGTTACGGTCCACCCCCCCCCCCCCCCTATGGCAGAAAAAGTAGAACGGCCCCAAGTTCCCGGCGGCTCCAGTCGCAACACCGGCGTGGACGACGGGCGCTGGTCGAGCGCTGGAGCCAGGGGTGCTAAGAATCTCCGGGCGGGATTCCACCGTCGAACGACCAGGGCTTTTGACATGGATTACCGACGTAGGTTGTCACTGGTGACTTACAACACGCGCACTTTGAGGACAGACGAGAAGATCGCTGAGCTGGAAGAGGAGATAGGCAAGTTGCACTGGGATATATTGGGGTTATCAGAAATCCGAAGAGAGGGGGAGGACACGATAACCCTGAAATCCGGCAAATTGTTCTATTACCGGGAGGGCGACCAGCAGTCCCAAGGTGGTGTCGGGTTTATCGTCCACAAGTCCCTCGTAAATAATGTTGTAGCCATCACGAGTGTGTCGAGCAGGGTCGCGTACCTTATACTCAGAATATCCAAGAGATATTCGTTGAAGGTCATACAGGTCTACGCACCGACCTCGGCACACCCGGATAACGAAGTGGAAGCAATGTATGAGGACATTAGTAGAGCCATACATGCTTCGAAAACACACTACAATATTGTTATGGGGGATTTCAACGCGAAACTGGGCAAAAGAGGCGACGATGAGTTGAGAGTGGGGCAATTTGGATGTGGGCACCGGAACCAGAGGGGCCAGAGGCTGGCCGACTTTCTTGAGAAAGAGGGACTCTTTATGATGAACTCTTTCTTCAAGAAGCCGCCTCATAGGAAGTGGACCTGGATGAGCCCCGATGGTTCCGTTAAAAATGAGATAGACTTCATTATGGCCACAAAGAGACAAATATTCAATGATGTCTCCGTGATCCACAGGGTGAAAACCGGTAGTGATCACCGAATGGTTAGAGGCACATTGAATATAAACGTCAAGTTGGAAAGGTCCCGCCTGATGAAGTCTACGCTCCGACCTACTGCTGCCCACATACAAGATCCCGAAAGCTTTCAGCTTGAATTGTCAAATCGCTTCGATTGCCTAGAGGATTGCGTTGTAGTGGACGATATCAACAACAGGTTGGTAGAAACTGTCCATACGGTGGGGTCTAAATTCTTCAGACATCGTCGAAGAGATGGACCCCAAAAGCTCACCGACCACACCCTCGACCTCTTGGCGGAACGACGTTCGATGACACTGCAGACTCCTGATGACGCGGAAGCATATCGGCAGCTCAATAGACGGATTCACCAGTCCTTGCGACACGACATCCGTCTCTTTAATACTAATCGTATTAAGGAGACGATAGAGCGGAATAAAGGCTCCAAAGTGTTCGCAAGAGACTTATCTATTGGGCAGAGCCAGTTGACGAAGCTGAAGAGGGAGGACGGCAGTGTCACTTCCGACAAACAAGAGGTACTGAGGGAGATCGAGAAGTTCTATGGACAGTTGTATACCTCGGTCGCTAAACCTGTTGGCAACTTGGCCAAAGACCCAAGAGCCAAGTTGACCCGACACTATACCGAAGACATCCCGGACATCAGCCTGTACGAGATTAGGATGGCCCTCAAACAGCTTAGAAACAACAAGGCGCCGGGTGAAGACGGAATCACTTCAGAGCTTCTGAAAGCGGGTGGAACACCGGTACTGAAAGTCCTTCAGAAGCTCTTTAATTCCGTCTTGCTCGAAGGTATTACGCCGGAGGCATGGAACAGAAGCGTGGTGGTGCTCTTCTTCAAGAAAGGTGACAAGACCTTGTTGAAGAACTATAGGCCCATCTCGCTTCTGAGCCATGTTTATAAGCTGTTTTCGAGGGTTATCACGAATCGTCTCGAGCGCAGGTTTGATGACTTCCAGCCTCCCGAACAAGCCGGTTTCCGAAAAGGCTATAGTACCATAGACCACATCCATACGCTGCGGCAAGTTATACAGAAGACCGAGGAGTATAACTTGCCATTATGCTTAGCGTTTGTGGACTATGAGAAAGCCTTTGATTCGATCGAGACTTGGGCAGTGCTACAGTCCCTCCAGCGGTGCCATATTGACTATCGGTATATCGAAGTGTTGAAGTGTTTGTATAACAACGCCACCATGTCAGTCCGAGTACAGGAAGGGAGCACGGAGCCGATTCCATTGCAGAGGGGTGTGAGACAAGGAGATGTCATCTCTCCGAAGCTCTTCACCAATGCGATGGAAGACGCTTTCAAGCTCCTGGAATGGAAAGGACTCGGCATCAACGTTGATGGCGAATGCATCACTCACCTTCGATTTGCCGACGATATCGTGGTCATGGCAGAATCGCTGGAGGATCTTAGCACAATGCTCGGAGACCTCAATCGAGTTTCCCAACAGGTGGGCCTTAAAATGAACATGGACAAGACGAAAATCATGTCGAATGTCCATGTCGTGCCCACCCCAGTTTCAGTTGGGAGCTCGATTCTCGAAGTTGTTGACGAGTACGTCTACCTAGGCCAAACGGTCCAACTAGGTAGGTCCAACTTCGAGAAAGAGGTCAATCGACGAATCCAACTCGGCTGGGCAGCGTTTGGGAAGCTACGCAGCGTCTTCTCGTCCAAAATACCTCAGTGCTTGAAGACGAAGGTCTTCGACCAGTGTGTGTTGCCAGTGATGACCTACGGCACCGAGACGTGGTCTCTGACTATGAGCCTCATAAATAAGCTCACTGTCGCACAGCGAGCTATGGAGAGGGCTATGCTCGGGGTTTCCCTACGTGATCGAATCAGGAATGAGGAGATCCGTAGACGAACTAAAGTCACCGACATAGCCTCTCGGGTTAGCAAGCTGAAGTGGCAGTGGGCAGGGCACATAGCTCGAAGAACCGATGGCCGATGGGGCAGAAGGGTTCTCGAATGGAGACCACGTACCGGCAGACGAAGCCGAGGACGTCCATCTGCTAGATGGACAGACGACCTCATAAAGGTGGCGGGCACCCGCTGGATGCAGGTCGCTGCCGATAGGTCTAAATGGCGGACAATGGGGGAGGCCTATGTCCAGCAGTGGACGTCCAAAGGCTGAGATGATGATAGGAGAAAGTTAAGGATGTACAAAGAGAAGATGGAGAGGGGGACAGTGCACGCTGCATTCCCACGTTACCTCTCTCTCACAGAAAACTACCTTGAAATGTACTACTTTATCCTACTTTTTCCTACTTTATTGTATTTCCTCAATGTACGTACGTGTTTCGGTTTAGTGAGTGAGATATGCCACAGCTTATTCCTATCCCATGCTATCCTATCCCTTCCAATTTGCCCAACACTTTCTCCCAATCCATTCCTTAATCGATGGCCAATGGGCGGACAATGGGGGAGGCCTATGTCCAGCAGTGGACGTCCAAGGGCTGAGAAGAAGAAGAAGATTCCTTAATCTGCAAAGGCAGGCAGCACATTCGTGGGCGAGCCAACATTTGTCATTCTGGACTGATGTTGGCATGTATCGCGGATGTCTATGAACGACAGTATCCACTTACCACCAGGTGAACTGTACGCTTGTCTGCTGCCTTTTTTCTAAAAAAAAACAGTTTCTTTTTATAAAGGAGAACATTACTGTGATTCTTCAGGTTTAGCCAAAGACGAACTAGAAAAAACAGAATACATATATTTTTGCGGTCCATAGTTAATTAGATATTTTCTCAACGGATTTTTCAGTATTCTTCAGATAATATACAACTATTGTGATGTATAATATTCGACTATTTAGTATAATGACTATTTAGTTTTAGTATAATTTTATATTTTATACTTTTTGACACTCAACAGCAAAAACCCAAGTAAATAATGCAACTGTGGAGGATATGCTCTGTGAATGATGTGTGGATATGCCTTTGACCAAAAACAGTTCCATTGACTTTGACAATTTCCATTTGTTTGCGGTCAGTGTCCGAAGCAATGCTTGTTAGGAAGTTGTTAGGTAATTGTGGACCAATAGGTTCTTTGATACCAATAGGGTGCAGATTCCTTTGTCAGGTGGTAAAATGAGAAATTTTATGTTATTTTCCTTTATTCACAAAACACACAGTCAATGTACAACACTACAAAGTAAACAATAATACAGTGGAAAATAGACATTTGGTTTCGTTCGATTGTAATATGGAGATACCAATTTAAAAAACAGTACATATATATTAACAAAAATTTTAGACAGATACTAATATGCTGAACAATGGAAATACAATTAATTGACAATAAGCAAGAATAATAACTATTAATAACACTATATTAAATGTAGCATGGACTTACTTTAGACGTACAATGTCAACTGTCACCGCGGTAAGAACAATCTCATATTGTGTGTGTGTGTGATTTGATTTGTCATAATGTTCGTTTTGGGATGGGATGGATACATAAATGAGATATCCGACAAACTTGGATATCGATAATTGACATTGCTATTAAATAGGAAAAATAAAACCCTTCAAAAATATTTCGTTCGTATATAGTTGAGGAGACAATTGATCGAGTTAGTTTTTATAAAAATAAATTTCAAAAGCGAAATGGGTGAAATATCTAACTATTGTTTCAACATTAAAAAACGGTTATCATTGTAATATGTTTAATATATATTTAGCAATAATTAAAATTAAAAACATTTATTTATTTATTTACACTTTAACAAAAGTCGGACTTAATACTATAAAGCATTTTCTCGCAGCCTACCTATATAGCCCCACTATATAGTGATGGTATGATTGGTGTAAGTGAAACAACATTATATAAAATGAAATTTGGAATAAATAAAATATACATAATAAATAATAATTATACGAGTTTGTATCGGGTAATTATTAGAATTCTCTGTAAACTATAAGATCTGTCACAGATTGAAATATCTTCATTACAATTTCTTTTTAAAGTTAAGTATAGATATTTAACTATAATTAAAGTTAGACTCAAGTATTGAGTAATTAGTAATTACAGTATAGAATTCTTTGTAAAACCTTTTGTCACAAAATTAATTTTGGACTTAACAAAAACAACTTTATAAGACTAACTAACTACACAACATGAAATCTCATAATCACATATGCGTATATTTTTCGTTACCCACTTTTTGATATGATTACAAATTAAAATTATTTAACATTAAAAATTACTTTCCTTTAAGGAATCACGTGATCAGTGTGATCACATTTTTTTTTGTAATTTAAGCTACTTACAATTTAATTAATCACAGATTAATATACAATATTCATTACATTCAATTTTCAAAATAATATTGGATACCCAGTTTCACCTTTTTAGGGGTTGAATTTCGAGAAACTCTTTCATAGTAATCGTTTACATCATAAAATCTCTTTTAAATTTCATGTTTCTAGTCAGAGAGTAACGACATTTTTCCTTATATGCACAAAATTATATTCGTAATACTGGATTAGGTGGAAATCTGACACCAAATATTAATGAATATTTTTCATTGCCTAATGTGCATGTTTCCAGATCAAGTTAAGTTAATTGCTCACGCATGCACATTGCGGAGTTTAGAATCAATATGTAAAGTTTAAGAAATTGTTTTCGTGTTAATTATTAATAAAATAGAATGCTTTCACAGTGTACCGAAAATAAAACGCCAAACCCCAATAAAAAATCTTTTAAACTACAAAAGGTACAAGACGAATGAATATTCGTAACGTAAATTTAACCTGTTTTTGATATCTAATCAAAACCAGAATTAGTACCCTCGAACACATTCAGGAGCTTCATTTTATCGATGAAAGGTGTTAACGGATTTATGCACTTAAACCCGTTAAGTGCATAAATCCAAAGATCAAATATCCGAACAAATAAATACGTCACTCAAATATTCACAAATTGTCTGTGGACATAATACGTTGTCTTGAGGACACAATCCGTGGGCATACGTCGTCTATCTTTGCTATGTGAGTCGTGTGATTCAGCTATTGATGTTAGGGGGGATTAAATTATTGATTGATTTGATTTTGATTGAATGCAGGAAGTTTATACTCGGGACAATACTTTGTACTCGTATATACGTGTCACTGAAAGACCGCAAAAGTTGAAAATAAGTTGTTTCTTATCGAGAAACGAATTGATTCCACCAGTTTTTACAATAGTTTTTGTCATGATTTTACACTTCTAGTATATTTTTTATTTAAGGGTGTAGATCGTGAAAATCACCGAAAAGAGTGTTACGATTTTTCATATTTAACCTATTTACATATGATTGATATCAATGATAATTTGTATATATTACAATCAAAGACCAATAAGTATGTTCATGCTTATATTAAACTCTTAAACCTAATAGTTGTTATATAATAAACGTCAACAAACGCACAAAATTGAGTAAAAATGCAAAAACATGACTTCGTATTTTTCAGATTTAACCCCATAAATCAACACAAATTGATAAAAAGAAACACTTTTTGAACGCTGAAGAAACCAATAAGTATAGCTGTATACTTCTTTTTATACCTTTACAAACAAAGACTTCCTCTTTTAAAGCCCTAAAATCTAGATATATTTTAAGGTAAATTTTTCATACACAAATGTATGGGATAAAACGTTCGTTTCATTCGTGCAATCTCGGTGGTCTGCAGCGGCAGTTCCTTTCTGTAAGTGAACGCGACACCACGCTTGTCGGCTGCAGACAGCAGAATTACGTATTGTGAATTTGTGTTTTTTGTAAAAAACTGTAAGTATAACATTTTTATAATTAATTTATTTTCAGTTAGTAGAAAGTATCGATATAATGAATGTCTGAAAGAAAACCATGATGGAACTAGATATAAATCGTAAAAAATACAATATCTACACTAATAGGTATTATAAAGAGGAAAGATTTGGATTTTTGTATGTAACGAATAAACTCAAAAAGTACTGGACTGATTTTAATAATTCTTTTATCATTCGAAAGCTACATTATCACTGAGTAACATAGGCTATTTTTTTCGCAGGACTGATTGAATTTGAGTGGCATGCCAGGGAAAAGAAAGTTTTGTACGCATTATAAAAATATGAAAGCCAAAAGATCTCGGAATAAAATGTAAGTTCCTCCCTACTTATTTATTATCGCATTTGAACAGGGTACATTACAAAGCTAATACAATATGTCATATGATTTAGATCGCCCGATTCAGACATATACCTACAATAACATGTAAATATTGGTTTGTATTATCTATATCTATACTGATAAATAAAATTGAAGTATCTGTATGTAATATCAAAATAATAGGATTTTTAAAAAAAAAAAAGGCGATACGGAGTTCGCCGGGTCGGCTAGTATTGTCTAAATATCAAATTGTGGAAGTAGGTAGGCGACAGCGCAACTTTGTCGACATACCTATACCGCCAAACAGACGCGAGGCGCCTAGCGTCTGGCTTAGGGTTGTACAAAATAAATAAAAAGTGGATAATATTGATGAATAATATTTCCAGTATTGAAAATAAAGAAAACCTTGGGGCCGAGACTCTGAGCAACAATGCTACGCGCTGTATAGAGGTAAGTTGTTATACGTAATTCTTGTAGACTTGTTACATAAATAAACAAACTACTTAGTTAGTGATGGGCGAAGACAAAATCTCAATACCTACCTATAGATTTTTCTTGCAATATTTATTATTTTCATCGAGAGACAAACACCTTAGTACCGAAATACTTCTCAATTACTTTCTCAAAAGAAAATTTACGTTCAAATAGGTGACGTCATAAAAAAACAATACCTAATGCGTAAAGAAATTATAATTTCTATTCATCAGGAACCTAATATTGTATTAATTCTTTTGCATTTTTTTAAATTTTTAATTATTTTTTATAAAAAAAATCAAGCCATTATCTTTCTTTACAGGAACTAGTTATTGAAAACGACCAAGAGGGAAAGGTGGATGAAATGGAAGTTGGGCGTAGAGTTGTAGACGTTTCTTTTTTTTTTAAAGCTCTTCAGGCCATAGGGGACCACGGTCCAATGGATTGTAAGTTAAGTTACCTCAGTATAATAGGTGAAGTAAAAGTTGGTCTGGACTCAAAACTCATCATGAAATGTAGTATGTGTAGTATGAAATTTACTGTGTGTTTGATTGAAAAGAAAGAAGATAGAATGGAAGTGAATCATCAAATTGTATCTGGTATCATATCATCTGGTGGGAGCTACTATCAGTTAAAAACATTAACTGCCGCAGTAGCCCTACCAATCATGTCACCTTCATTATACAATGAAATTAATAATACGGTTTGCGATTGGTGGGAAAAGACAGCAGCACATTCCATGGCAGAAGCTGTCAAGGAAGAAGCGGAGTACGCAGTGTCTATAGGTAGTGTTGATAAAAATGGTACACCATTAATATCTGTTGCTGTTGACGGTTGTTGGAGCAAGAGATCTTATGGTAAGAATTTTTCCGCCTTGTCCGGCGCAGCTGCGATAATTGGCATTAAAACTAATAAAGTATTGTTTTTTGGAGTTAAAAATAAATACTGCGTAGTTTGTGCACGAGCCGCAAAGAACGACAGTCAGCCCTCGGAACACCGTTGTTTCAAGAATTATTCGGGATCATCTACCGGTATGGAATCGACCATAATAGTTGAGGGGTTTAAACGTTCCATTGTTGATCACGGTGTAATTTATAATAAATTTGTAGCAGACGGCGATTCCAGTACTTATAAAAAAATATTAGATTCGCGACCGTACGGTAATTTAACAGTAGAGAAAATTGAATGCAAAAATCATCTTTTACGAAACTACTGCAATAGCTTGGAGAAACTGTCGAAAGACACTAAGTATCCTTGCGAATTGCGGAAATTCCTAAAAGAAAGGTATTTGCGTTTAAGAACGGGTGTAAAATGCGCTATTAAATATTGGGGCGATCAAAATCAGTCACTCGAAGAAAAAATAAAAAATCTTAGTGAAGATATCCTAAATGGTCCACAACACGTATTTGGTAATCACCAATATTGCAAGGAGTATTTCTGTAGACCTGATACTCGTCGAATAGAACCTGTTGGGTTGCTTCCAGCAATTGTTGGATGCGGATTAATGGACGCGGTACACATTTTAAGTAAAAGACTGTCATATCATTCTAGAAGTTTAATTCATAATTGTACAAGTAATATAGTTGAAAGTTTTAACGCAGTGATTGCCAAATTAGTAGGGGGTAAGCGTGTAAATTATTCTTCCCGTGGTTCTTATGCGGGCCGATGCGCAGCTGCTGTTGTGTCTTTTAATACAGGATCGATTCATAGTAAAACTCATGAAGTAATATTTAAATCTAGTCCTAATCCTTTGATCGCGAAAGTGGAAAATTGTAATCGTAGAATCCGTTTAATTGCTAAACCTAAATTAAGATTGAAAAAGAGCCACAGCGCTGTATCGAAAGACGCTCACTATGGACCAAACTGCGAAAAACCTGATCTGAGTCCAGAATTATATGAGAAAGCCAAGTCATCTTTTTTAGCCGATTTAAAGTTGTCTTGTGCTGAAAGAGAGGAGCTTGAAAGGTCGACCCATTTGCAAAGAAGTAGTTCTGAGTGGATGAGTACAAGGAGAAAATTACTAACCTCATCATCGTTCGGGGAAGTTTGTAAAAAACGAGAGAGCACAAGTTGTGCTGTTCTTGTTCGTAAAATCGTTTATGGTAGTAATATCTCCAGTTTGCCTGCTGTACGGTACGGTATCGAAAACGAAGAAACCGCAATTAAACAGTTAGAAATTCAAGAGAATATTAGTATACAAGGTTGCGGTTTGTTCGTCGACGATCAATATGAATTTCTTGGTACTACACCAGATGGCATTTATGCAAACGGTTTAATTGAAATTAAGTGCCCACATTCTTTAGCTGGCATGACTCTTGATGAAGCAATGGCCAAACATACCTTTTGGGTTAAGGACAAGGCTTCCAAGGGTTATGTCATAAATAAAAATCATAACTGGTATTTCCAAATTCAGGGACAGGTACATATTACTAAAAGAAACGTTTGCATGCTTGGCATCTGGTTTGGTGCTACTGTACCTATGAAAGTTTATATTATAGAAGAAAAGGACGACAAATTTTGGGAGGAGAAAATGGAGATGAAATTAGTTAGGTTTTATTACGATTGCCTACTTCCAGAATTAGTTGATCCTCGGCAGTCACGAAGCATGCCCATTCGTGACGCGCCCAGTATCATAGAGGCTATGAAAGAGAGGAAAGAAAGAGCTTTACGTGTTATGAAAGAGAAGAACGCCTAATGATTTTGAAAGATACAGGTAACTTAACTACCCAGCCAGTCGATTCACGTAAACACGCCAGTCCAAAAGTCGTTTTAACTTAGGAACTTAGAAATCGCCTTTTGGTTTTCTGTTTTAAACGCACTTACTTATCTAGTCTTGGATTGTCATAAATCTTCCAATAGCTCAATTACTATACAATTTCTGAGTTACCTGGTGTAAAGAATCATAAAAATTGGTTCAAAAATACAGCGAATTGAGAATTCTCCTTTTTTTAAGTCGGTTAAAAGGGCTAAATTTGCAAAAAACGAAGTGACGTCACTGCGCTACGGTTTTTATTACTTACGTGAATCGGGCAGCTGGTAACGTTTTCATTCTGATAGGTTTTGTGATAGCCATTGATTTTATCATCAAATTAGCAGAAATCAGAACTTGATCCGTAATCGAATGAAAAACCATTAGAATTTTGAACTCATATTTCGTTATTGTTTAATTACATACTTTTAATTAGTATATTAATAATTTACAAACTTCTGTTAAAATTAGTAAATAAATGAATTATTTACTAATTTTTGTACAACCCTAGCACGCTTTTGAGATAGCGAGTAATGGCGACTCATATTTGTTATTGTGTAGTAAATAAATCATTTTTATACTTGTGTTTCATTTATTGACATTTTTTTTAAAACCCTAGGATTTTTTTTAGATATCGACGAGGTGATCGTAAACAAAAAGTAAGTATTTGAGTTTACGCAATAGGCACATTTCCTTGCGTAGAGATAAACACACTTCCTACTGAATTTGCAATTATTTTATTGAATGAATATTTTACGAATTAGAATAAATTTTGGTAGTGAAATTACAAATAAATAAATAGTTGGAATTTTAGGTAAGTAGAATACAAAAATGTCAGATGTCAAATGATAGAAAAACATAAAAATTGTGTCTCAACTACTCTTATTAATCTATTAAAAAGAATCAACAGCTAGTTTCCAAAAATTCAACGTTATTGTTATGCTGTAAATATTCAAGTTCAATAACAATTTCTCAACGTGGAACGTTTGTTGCAAAACATTTTGAAAATCGCGCTCTCTAGGTCATTCATCCGTCTTAATGTTACATTAAACTTTGGCGCTGCGGTCGCTCGAAATCGAGATCTCAGGCCAACAATCTACACCCTTAACGCGCGTCGCCGGCGCTCGGTCTAAATAATGAGCGCTATGAACGTTTTAGTAAGGACAACAAAACCTTATATGTTTGTAATTTTTGTAATAATATTAATTTTGATTTTTTCCTTAAAATAAATTTATTTCTCCTTAGTACTTTACGTTGTATATACAGGATGTAACCGATCTAACTGATCTAAATGAATTCACGAAAATGATTTACATGACATTGTTTATGATTCTGTGTTTACAGCATTAGTAAAATGTTTTTTTTTTTAATTATTCTCTAGCTTGCTCGCATACATCTAATCCTTACTGGGACGGACGTGGTGGATTATGGTCTGAAACCCATTACTGGTTTACTGGGTGAGGCCGGAAACGATTCTGGAGGAAATGACATATTATTATAATGTTTCATACTACATATATTGTAAAAATATCGTTTTATGGGCTTTATATTTAGAAAATTTGTATGAGAAATTTGTTGAAAATTTTCCTAATGTCGTATTTTTAACTAAATTATAGATTATTTGCGTATTGAGTAAAAAAAAACGTACTATAGCATTACATGCAATTACGATATGTTTATTACGTTATTATTTAATAAGATCCTGCATAGAAATTTCATCTTTCAGTTACGTCATTTCTTTTCGAAAATTCTCACCGTGCTCTATTCATATTCAGTAGGTATTGTTAATTATGAATTATACCGGAAATGTATTGTTCCAATAAAGTATTTTTATTACAAGTCAGTGAATTGGTAAACTGATATCGTAAACGGCATTGAAATAATGTTAGTGTGTCTATATTTAGGTATAATGTTAGTTCTAGACTTAATAATGTTTGTTTTTTTAATAATAAGGCGGCGATAGCCAAAAAAGCATAAGATTTAAGCCCGATTTGTAAATAATAGTCAGTGTGGTGTCGATCGCGTTTAGAATAGCACACGAACCCTATATTTTCCCTTAGGCGACTAAGGGATAACAAGCCGCTACCGCAGGCCATACTGACCGCTTGGTCAATATGGCGTTTTAAGTCCACACATCTCTCATACACAAAAAGTGTGCATGAAGAAAGTCAATATTCAGTATTGGAAGATAGAGGGTTAATTACAGTTTATGTAAGGTATATATTTTTTTAAATATAAGCCGACTGTATACAGTATATATAGGCATATACTCGTACTGGCGCTTACCGTCAATCTTCCTTGCTGGTGATATAATTAATGTTAGCACGCGCCTACCTTTGGAAATGTCGGAATGAATTTGGTTGGGTAAAATGGGATATTTTTCACAAACCCATTCCCGAATCTCCAAAGGTAAACAGAATAAATTTAAAGTTCGCCACTATTTATTTAAATAAGCTGAAGAATGTTACATTGTACACTACGATCACATATCGTACTTTATGGAAGTCCAGAATTTCATCCATGAAATACGGAAGATGTTTTTCAAGAGACACGTCCACACAAACATGAGTGGCCGAGTTCATTCTTCAACAAACAGTCGAGGAGTGCTCGACGAAGTTTACCTCCTTATTCTGATCGTAGGTTAAATTGGCATTTCTTGTTGCAGGTACGAACATAACGTAGTAAGTGAAATCAAAAATTTACACTTAAAAGACTAAGTAATTTAAGTGAAAGAGTTGATGTAGGCATCGCTGTCAATTTCCTTGAACATTTACAGCTTTTCAAGTTTGCTGGTAGAACTATCCTTAGGTGATTAGCACGCGTCTTATAAATACAATTGTATTTTAAATTAAAAAAAATTGTATTCCACAATTGTGTAATATAGTGTTTAAATGAATGAATAATTCCATAATGAATGTATGTATGTAGTTACAACATATTTTACCAATATATTTTTTCAAAAACAAATGTAAATTTTATAGTCAACATCGACTAAAGTGTGCGTTTTATTTGAGATAGCAAAATTCAATTCAAAAACGTTCTTGTGTGTAGTGTCCTACAGTTTTTATTAAGTTATCAATTTTTTTATGGGACCTGACAGCGAACAATGACAACTGCAGGAAAGCAAGCAACGCTCGCGATTACTAACTGTTATTAGTGGGCGACCAAGCAATTTGAGTTCAGATCAGACGCGGGTTTTGGGGGGTGGGGGGGGGGGGGGGGCAATGGGTGCAATTGCCCCCCTGTGTCAAGCATTAAATTTAAATTTAAATAATTTCATAAATTTTAACTTAATTTTTTATTCCCTATACCTATGTGGTTTTATTTCATAATTTTTTACAACTTAGATAAATAGCTGAGTAATTCAGTGTACTCGTAAGAATTATATGGAAGAATTAAAATTTTATCAATTTTTTTTCCTTGAGAACAAATTTTCTATATTTGTATATATATATATATATATATATATATATATATATATAATATATAATGTATATATAATGTATATATATATGTGTATATAATATATATATATATATATATGCAGATATGTATATATATAAAAAAACGTTGGCACGCCCCCGGATGCTCTGCCCTCCTTTGCAGATTAAGGAATGGATTGGGATGAGTAATGCACTCCAAGAGGATGGGATGGGAATGGGCTCTGGCATATCTCACTCACTACCGAAACACGTACGTACATTGGGGAAATAGTCGAGTGCGCCCAGCGGCTGTGGGAATGCAGCATGCACTCCTCTCCCCCTACCCAACAATATGTACATATTGTAGTATCCGTATTGTTATGTGTCACGTTTATATATTTTCTCATTCTTACGAGTACCTATAATACCAACTTTATAATGCACTGTTTTTGATTTTTCCGTTTGCCCAAAATTTGGCTGGTATTAATTAATGTATGTTAGTTAATGTATATTAATTAATGTATATTGAGTCCGCTTTTTGTACATTTTGTCTGTACAATAGGGTTTAAATAAATAAATAAATAGTGGTTCACTTTTACGGTTCACCGATTAAGGTTATGATTGGTGTGGGATTTATTTTCGAAATTCGAAGTTCAGGATCTCTGCAAGAAGTATCCTTATTTCTAAAATAAATGTAATAACGTGTATTTCTTTTAGAGATCATTCCCATTATCCGGCTTAACTGTCTCTTGTGTAAAAAGCGATACAAACTCTTCCATTAAAAGTGTTATTCTCGCGATAAAAGTTTGCTCAACATTTTAAATCTCTTTTAATCTGTAGCTGTCCTTACACTGTTTAAACATTGCACATATGGTTTTAAATGCAGTTGGATTTAGAAATAATTTATTGTAAGCTGATTGTGGATGATGAATGATCATGATGATGAATGATAGAATAGCACCGTCGCATCTCCTCCCGTGGGTGAAAGGAATAACAAAGCGGCTACCACACGCCCTGAGAAACTCACGGCCTCTAAAAGAGTGGACTCGCGCTTAGCCAGCGTGGCGTTTTCAGGGCATCCCACGCGCGAGTCAAAGTGCACGAGGACGCCTATGTCCAGTAGTGAATACTGCAAGGGCTGGTTCTGATTATATACGAGACTAGCCTATTCCGCTGTTTTTCTACATGTGAAATTTGTTAATTTTATACTATAAGAAATTTTTACTACGCATAAAATTTTAAGGGGTATTTTTTATAGAAGAAAGTGGTAGACGAGAGGACAGTCCAACATAAGTGGATACTGTCTCCCTGCGGCATCTGTGACACATGCCAACATCAGTCTAGAATGACAAGCTCTGACATAACTCTGGATGTGCTGGCTTTGGGGATTTTGGAATAGAATTGACAAAAGGGTTGGAATAATGGGTAGGGATAGGATGGGATGGAAATGGACTCTTGCATAACTCACTCCCTATCGAAACAGGTAGGTACTTACATTGGGGGATAGGATAAAGTGGGACATTCAGTACATATTGCTTTAGGTTTCTGTGAGATAGGGGTAACATGGCCAGTCTTAATTTGACTCATCTTCGAATTTAATCGAGATGGAGACACATTTTCTGTATTATCTAATTTAACCTCAATCCTTGAATCCTTGCCTACATAATCATTCTTTTCTACCTCCATGATTTTATGTATCCAGCACTAGTTCTGATGTTAAGAGTGGCTCGTAGCCACACACATTGGACCGCACTGCCGATGTAAACGTTTCAGGGTATCGCAGACGTCACTTGTGGTAACGTTTTCCATGAGAATTTTCCGTGGATCTACCCATCACCTACCTTCTTGTGGAGTCGACAACAAACTCGGCAGTGATTTGTGCACCTTGCATATCCGGCCAAGACTTTTTCTTATAGATTTTCAGGCAGAGATTTACAATATTAAGATCTTTCAAACATATCCTATTCAAATTGACTTAAATCCAATAAACACTTCACAGGTAGATTCTTCGAAATTCAATGTAGTTGGAGATTTTGTGTGCCATCTCCATTCAGTATTAAGTAAGTTCACCCAGAATAGGTTCACAGGTGAGCACAAATTGTGCTGACACACCGATAACGAGATACTCGTAATCTTGTTTGCCGAGAGTGCTAAGACGCCTGTGAGAGTCTAGACGATAGACTGTTGTGGTGAATAATAGGGTATCTTGATGGTTTTAACCATAAATTATGTCGGAGGAACATTATGTTTTTTTTTAAGGCATCGCACATTATATAGGTTCATTTCATTTCATTCCATTTTAAATAAAAGTTACCAGCAGATTCAATAAAAATTTAAAAGTCTCAGAATTAAAAAGTGATTTCAAAAGTTTATATAAGCTGCTACAGAAAAAATACAAAATATTTTAATATGTCAATCAGTAGACTAAAAAGAAACGTTTCTTTTTTTTAAAATATTTTTTTGCGACGATTACGTCGCAATATTTTGGTCTTTGCATTTAGCAAAATTGTGTGAAAAATCTTGTAAAAATGAAAAAATAATAATAATGGATATCAACTCATCTTATGGAATGTCGTAAAGATCACCAGCAGTTTGCAGAATATAAACACGCATTAAATTACAATATGTATTGTATATGTATGTATGTATATTAATTACTATAAGAACACTATAAGATACTAAACACGACACTAAATATTCAAACTAATCTGCACCCGCGTTTATTTCTTATTTCTGATTGATCTGGTGGTTGACCGATAAAGAAAGAATGCCATTGGGCATTAAGTCCGTTATTTATACACGTCAAACACTTGTGTAATGAAATTTAAAAATTTAAATTAAAGCTACTATGTCATTAAAGCGTAATCTCATTTTTATTTATCGCCACTAGCAAAAACAGCGACGTCTTCAGAGGTGAAGAGCTAAGTCAAGTAACTATTCCTTTGAAGTCGGCGAGGAACTTATGAGAAGAATACTTATGACTCTTTGAACGAGTGACACAGCATTACTTGAAAGTCATCAAGGCTAAACTATGAAATTGTACAAATTGAAGCACGTTATATATTTGTTTTTTATGGACGACGGTGGCAGACGAGCATACAGTCTACCTGATGGTAAGTGGATACTGTAGCCCATAGACATCCGTGATACATGCCAACATTAGTCCAAAATGACAACGTTGGCACGCCCCCGGATGCGCTGTCTACCTTTGGATATAGGAATGGATTTGGAGAAAGGGTTGGGGAAATGGGGAGGGATAGGATGAGAATGGGCTCTGGTACATCTCACTCACTACCGAAACACGTACGTACATTAGGGAAATAAGATAAATTGGGAAATGCAGTACATTGCAGTAGTCTTCTGTGAGAGAGGGGTAACGTGGCCAGTCGAGTGCGCCCAGCGGCTGTTGGATTGCAGCGTGCACTTTCCCCCTCATAGACAAAAATGCAGTAAGGAATCTCAAATTTGTTTCCGATATAATCACCATTTTTTAAGAAGAAGGTGACAGATGAGCGTACAGTCCGCCTGATGGTAAGTGGATACTGTCACCCATGGACATCCACGGCACATGCCAACTTCAGTGACAAACGTTGGCACGCCCTCGGATGCGCTACCTGCCTTTGAAGATGTACGAATGGATTTCGAGAAAGGGTTCGGAAAATGGGTAGGGATAGGATGAGATGGGAATGGGCTCTGGTAAATCTCACTCGCTACCGAAACACGTACGTCATTAAGGACTAAGGTAAAGTGAGAAATACAGTACGTTTCAAAGTAGTCATCTGTGAGAGAGGGGTAACGTGGTCAGTCGAGTGCGCCCAGCGGCTGTTGGATTACAGCGTGCATCCTCCCCCTCTGCCAAATATATAACTTGACAATCAAGGATAAGCTTGTCAAGTATTTGACATTACATCGCCTAGCATTAACTACAAAATGATACAATGATGTCGTCACATTATTGAGATGTCAATTAGATTTAACACTTCTGGGCACACTACATTAAATTGTGTTTTGATATGTTGATATCTTTCTTTGCAATGCAACAATAAATAAATGAATACAATGTATTTTGTTTGTTTGTTCTCATGACTTAGAAATATGTAATTCTGTACTTAGAATTTCCTTTACAAAACAATCAATAAATGTATAAATCTATCAAAATACGGAAACTTTATTATAGATTTTTTTTCTAGGGCCGGGGAAGTACTTAACCACAGCATTGTTTGAAGTTTGGGATAGACTAAAAGAATAGTAAAGAGTTACGTAGAGTTACGCCTTAAAGCATTAAGTCCGTCTCTGTACAATATAGTGCAAAGTGATTACTCTCTATGATCAACTTTTTGATTTAACAACGGTTCTCGTGATTGTACATTATTTATTTACGTAAATAAATAATGCCCAAACTCTAGAACCGTTGCTTTCTTTGTGCGTCACGTGGTATGATGCTCTTGCGATTGCTTATTCACACAACTTTTTAATACGTAACACGTCTATGTATGTGTGATAAAAATGTTGTAAATTTTCTACAGTGGTTCCATACTGTTTCTTCCGTATATTGTACTAGTTTTGTGTATGTTTGTACGGACCAATTTTATTATTGAGATGTGAGACTTAGAGTGCACCATTGTTCAGGTTACACTGTCGTAGAGAAGTTTATTTAGAACAGAAAAGAAAAATTACCCGCGCCTAAACTTTCAAGCATTCAAGAAGGAAGGATGCCTAAAGTGGATTTAAAAAATAGGTATTTTTACAATTTGTCGTTGTCTCAACAGCGAGCTTTGCAATTTTTTTGAGAGAAAGGGACAGTTACACTGCGAGGTGGTAATACCCATAATAGTTCGAGAAAATCTAGGTTTCGTATTCCCCTCTTTCTTCTTCTAAAAATGGATCTTTTTTTTCCCAAATTTATATTTATAAGTAGTTTCTCATTGGGTAAATTTAGATTTTCTGAATAAGGGTTGTTAAATTTGCACACTGGGCTTCTCTTTTGCCGCTTTTTTTCGGGGCAATTATTTTTATTTTTGCAGAGTAATAACGAATGAAAAATCAAAACATTGAGACATGCTCGTGGTTGAAATGTGTAACATGTTAAAAAATAATTTCCCTATTGAAAGCATTCAGGTAGAAAACAGAGGTATCCGTTTGTATGGACAAGACGGTGTTGTCGTCCCTTTTTAAGACCGATTTTGATAGTGAATGTTCATTTCTATAAATTATGTTACTCTAGAAAAGTGGGAAGAAAGTTTCGCTATCTTTGCAACTCATATTGAGCCCTTTGCAATTTTACTGCATGCAAAGTCAAGGCAAACATGCATATAACATACAACATGCACGCAACAACATCTTCGTATAGAAGTGGATTTATAACTTTTTAAACTTTAGCGTTTTGTATACATATTATATTGTAAAATTAAAGGTTAAAACATATAAAAATTACAATCGCCAAGATGGATATAAACTGTCGTTGACGTGGAATCCAGTGATTAACAAATTTAAACCTTGCGATTTAATATCGAATACGTCCGCAGACATTGTTAGTGTAGTGCAGCCTTTCTGAATATGAAGATCAAATGTGGGTAGTTGATAAAACTGTTCGCAGTTCCCATCCTGGACTACCCACCCGTCTCTTCAGTCAACTCGTGACCACGGCTGGTGTAACTCGTGCCGAAACGTCCAGTAGAAATAAAAGATAAACGAAAATCTTTACGTGAAGTTTTTTAAACATTACGCGTTCAGACCCGATTTACAATATAGAAGTGTTTTTTTTAAATTTGTTTATAAAAAATGGAAGCGTAGATTCTTTAAGGAAACCTTTATTTTGTAAACTTACAAAATTGTTAAACTTTTTGTTATCAATATAAAGAAGCTTTTGGTTCATTGCGTTCTATTTTTATTGTGCCACGCGGAGACATTTTATCATGAAACGGAAACTGGAAGAAAATATTGCCCTACATATCACAAACAACATGACGTGTCCTCTGGGGTGACAGTTATATTATTTACTTTCACATTCTATTGTATATTATACCTGAATTCAAATCTTGTATCTGAATCTACTTCTAACGTGTGTCAATATTATCTCCACAATATCGTTTGTTGATAGAGCACAGAATTCATGCAATACTATTGTTTACATGAGAAATGTGTATTATACGTATTAATGATCTTAGTTTCTGTTTAGCTTGTTTGTTCTTGTAGTACTAAGTTATTACTTCTTATTTTCCTTATAAGTTCAGAAAGCGTCTCAAATTTCTATTGCTTGATAAGAGAATCGACGTAATTAAAGTTGGCCTTATATTCCTCTCGGTGCATATTTTTGAATGAAATCCACAAAGATACTAATAATATAGTTTATTACTACAATAAACTTTTATGTGTTTAATCAATAAGCATTGGGATTTATGAATCCCGCAAACAATAGACAAATTATAAAAGGTCAAAGGTCATTGCTTGATTGATAATTATACATCTAAAATAAATAATTACATAAGAAAGAATTACCATACCACATAATCAGTTTCTGTGGGATAAATTATATGATAGAATGTGTAAATAATCCCTCCATTGTGGGATCTTAATCGTAATACACTTCCTTCTACTGTAGTCGCGGTTTACTTATGAAGTCTCCAGGTAAAGTAATCACAACAGTGGAATTCACAGCGATTCACTTTTTTTATGTACGTAGGCGGCAGACGAGCATACAGTCCACCTGATGGTAAGTGGATACTGTCGCCCATAGACATCCGCGATACATGCCAACATTAGTCCAAAATGACAAACGTTGGCACGCCCCCGGATGCGCTGCCTACCTTTGGAGATATAGGAATGGATTTGGAGAATGGGTTGGGAAAATGGGGAGGGATAGAATGGGAATGGGCTTTAGCACATCTCACTCACTACCGAAACAGGTACGTTCATTGGGGAAATAAGATAAAGTGGGAAATGCAATATATTTCAATGTAGTATTCTGTGAGAGAGGGGTAACGTGGCCAGTCGAGCGCGCCCAGTGGCTGTTGGATTGCAGCGTGCACTCTCGCCTCACTTATGAAGACATAATGCTATGAGGTGGACCTCAGAAAGCGAGCTTGGACGTTAAGCTGGCGATTCAGTGAAAATTTTATAGCTAGCCGCGGCACACGGGGAAATTGTTCACATATTTTTTAAACTATCTTATTGTTGACTGATGTTGACATGTAATATATACACATTACCCACACACATCCTCACACATTCGCAGTTGCACACAAAACATTTTATTTACATCATTTATAATAGGTAGCAAATTAAATAGCAATTATAATAACAAATGACCGACCGATTGGCGCAGTTGGTATTGACCCTACTACCTGTGCAAAAGGTGACCGGGCTCGATCCCCGGTCGGACATACAATTGTGTAATACTAATAAAGAAAAAAACAAATGTCTGTTCGAGTCTGGGTGTGTCTTTCGTCTTTGTATGTGTCTTTGGACCCAAGACACAGGGAATCCAAGTGTGGGCCATTGATTGTGGTGTTAAAAAAATACCAAATTACTATTTCCCCGCATGTTCTCGTATTTAACTTTCTAAACTTCTAACTAAACGCATTGCATTTGTATTTATAGTAAGCAATGTGTAAACTGGGAAGAAACCAGTCGCCATAACACGGGGTATCCTAGTTGGGGTCTGGGGTGATTCACTAGAATAAGTGCTGTACTTAAATAAATAATTTAATTTAATTTAACGATGTTGACATGTAATATTTCCACATACCACCAGATCGACTCTGCTCATCTGTTACTTTTTCCTATAAAAAAAAAATAAAAAAAAAATTTGCTTATAAAATCGTGCCACCTACCTCCCTCTTACGAACGCTTATTCTACAAAATATTCTTGTCACGGAGCTCTTCATAGAAAAAGGTTAAGGAGCCCTTACAAAAGGTTATTGAAGGACATGGGACACGATGAGAGGGAAATTTGAATAATATTCATGGTTCGGCCAGATTGTGAATTACGATATTACAAACTATTTTCTGTCTGTGACTTTACCAGCGTATAATTAATTTAATTCTAACTGATATCGAAAATGGGAATGAAAGTTGGTTTGCTTGCTTATTCACGACCACAAGAGCGTTAAAACTTTTATTCATATTTAATTATTATTATTATTATTATTTATAGAGAGTGCGGACGAGCAAGCGGTCTCACGTGATGGTAAGTGTTACCGCCGCCCATGGACACCTGCAACACCAGAGGGTATGCGGGCGCGCCGCCGACCTTGCAAAATCCTATTCACAGCTTTCTTGAAGAACCCCATGTCGTAGTTAGGAAAAAGTTAGTTAGTTTCCCCATTAGTACAAATGACGGATCACACTTATCTATAAGTTACACATATAAATTATAGTATGTCATTTAAAGTGTAATTACTTCTCTACGTATAGTCAATAAGAAGACTCTCGTCATCATTGTACTGCTAGAAAACTAAACTTGCTTTCTTTATCTTTTTCAGTTTGATTTGTTGGCAGCCGGATTTTTTTTAAATTAATTTGTTTACCAAATAACTCTATAAAGAATCAACGAATCGCTTCAAATGGTGTACGTGTGAACGGATAAACACACAGGATAATTATTTTCATCTTGGACAGTGCGAGCGAAGCCGCGGCGTACAATTAGTTCTTTGTAATTTTCAAATAACTACTCAGTGTCTTTTTGACATGGCACATTTTTTTTATCATTGCAGGTTGACGCCGATTCCATTCACCGCTCCCTTGAAGAAACCCCATATCGTAGCATTGATTTATACTCGAAGATTTGAAGCCGAATCTCAAGTTACCTAATAGTTAAATTGCGTGGAACTTACTTATTACTTTTTACACGATACCGTAACAAATAAATAACCGTAAATCCCAATAAATTCGCATTTTATATTTCATTGCTCAGTAAAAGTCTCCAAATTAAAAGTAATTACAGTACCTACATATCAAGTGTTAGATCAACACAATCTTGTCTACTATATATATATATATATATATATATATATATATATATATATATATATGATTGTATTGTATACCATATACATATATATGAGTAGAATGAATAAAAAGAATACTCTTTATTGTACAAAAATGCATTACGACAAAATTAAACGTCATAATCTTTTTTTTTTCGGGATAAGATCCAGAAGGAAGAGATTGGGCAAAAATAGCCCATGGCCTTTTCTCCTTGACCTTATACTATACCTCATGCAAAATTTTGTTACGATTCCATTACTTGCATTTACGACGATTGAGACAAACAAACATACTTTCGAATTTGTTATAGTGATAGATATTACATAGAAAAAGTTATTTTATCTTGTTTACACTTCCACATTACGAGGTAATATTGTCTGTAGGAAAGTTTATGGGTGAGCGTGGGGTTGCAATAACTACGAGTATGTTTAAAATCTCATAAAATTGTTGCAGTAACTCGTACATTTCGATGAAATAACAACACATGAGTTAGGCTTTTATAACAGCATAAAACAGTTTGGGTTACGTTCTCTAAAACTTAATCCAATTTGGCTCATCTTAATGAGCCAAAGGGGATCGGTAGTTCTAAAATTACGACGATGTAAACTTTTCGAAAGATCCCAAAAAGGAGATTTCGACGTCTATACATACTAGGGATGGTCTGAATTGGCCATTCTATTTGGCGAATATTGGCCAATTTTCAAGTATTCGTATTTGAACCTGTATTCGCCATTTACTAAACGAATCTCGAATACTAATCGAATAGTAAAAACCCAATGTTAGTAGTAGGTAAAAGAGTTTTCTACAGAAAGAAATACTCTTTCATTTGAGAATCAGTTACGTAGCTGATTTTTTAGTTTATTTAGTGAGTGATTGATTATTTAGTTTAATTTAAACTCAGATAGGTACCTAATTTCAGATTAAACCAAAAAGTACCTTGTGATTGAACTAAAAAAATCTGTATAGCACTAACTTTAAATTGGACTAAAAATTACCTACTTACTAATTTTACAAGTGCATACATTAGGTATTAAGTATTGTGGATTAGGTACTATTCGTGATTGTATTCGCATTCACGAATAGTGAGGCAAATTATTAGTATTCGAATTTGTATTCGTGAAGTATTTTTTTGCTACTTGCAACATGTCTAATACATAGCAATTAAACAACTTTGAACGGTTTACGCCATATTTAACATTATTTTTATCCCGACGTTTCGAACTAATATTTTTTCAGACGGTAGTTCAAATAATTTCTTAATAACTCAAGTCACAAATAAAATCAATTAGTCACCCCGTGACCACGTCCACTGCAAAGTGTTCGAAACGTCGGGATTAAAATAATGTTAAATATACGCGATTTAAACCGTTCAAAGTTGTTTAATTGCTATGTATAGTAATCGCGAAAACCTAAGAAAATATTATGTCTAATACATACGAGCCATATGCCATTGAATAGGATTCATTCAGCTCTACAACTTTCGTTTCGCACTTTTTTTTAAAACATACGTAAAATAGCGCAATCTCCCCGAAGGAAGATTTTTTTTGGCGCCACCATTGGTCTTTATTGTATTATTGATGTTATTAAAATCGATATCAGCCTATAACGCCCCATTTCAGAACACAGGCCTCCCCTAATAATCACTCTTTCGGAACATTACGTTGACTTCTTAAAATGTTAAATTCCCAAAATGTTTAATTCCTAAAACAAGGGGGTTTCGGGCCATTCATTAACCACCCGCAGGCCCGGTGCGGATTAGTAAATGTTTATTGGGTATTAGATTTTTTATAATTCTCTACATACGCGTTTTATCACGATGTATTTCTTCAACAAAACAAAATAGGGCCCACTTAGTTTTTACAATGTAACTTAATAATATACAAATTTATATAGTTTTTATAAATAGACATGTTTAAATTAGGGATTTAGAAATTGTGTAAACATAACCAATTGTAAAAGTTGTTTATTTTTTTTTAATTACTCACGAAAAAGAGTTTTTAGGGAAATTATCACTAAATGAATAGTAAAAGTAAATATTGGTCATAACCATTTTTCTAAAAAAAACTGATGATAGGTGTCATGTTTAATAGCGTGTAGGGCCCCCTCGGCTTCGTATGCATTCTCTGACCCTGTCTGGTACACTTTCAATCAGATGGCCAACGTTTTCATCAGGTATTCGCTCCCAACAGACTTTTAGAGCGTTTATGAGCTCTTGTTGACTGTTGACGCTGCTGTAATTCTCTTTGAGGCTTCTTTTCAATTGATCCCATAAATGTTCGATGGGATTGAGGTCGGGACTCATCACTGGCCATGGAAAAACTGTAATATTGGCGTCAGAGAGTGCTCTTTGTGTGGTACGAGCCGTATGCGCGCGAGCATTATCTTGCATAAAAACAAAATTATTGCCCACTCTTTGTGTAAATGGGGTCAGATGAGGTCGGATTACTCCCTCGACATAACTGGCAGCGGTTACGGTACCTTCATCCAGAATTACCAGTTCTGTTTTGGCTATTATGCTTATTCCATCCCATACCATCACACTTGGACCCCCAAAACGGTCTGTTCCGTGGATGCATGGTTGTGAAAAACGTTCGCCTTCTCTTCTCCACACGCGTACTCGTCTGTCATCACTAAAAAACTTGACCTTACACTCGTCTGTGAAGAGTACAGTTCTCCAGTTATCTATGGTCCAGTCCAAATGCTCACGTGCTAACCTTAAACGCGCTGCACGATGACCACTTGTCAACTTGAGCCGAACAACACGCATTCTGGAACGTCGTCCGTCCTCGTGGAGTCGGTTTCGCATGGTTTGATCACTAACGCGTGTATCAGTAGCTTGCCGTACTCGGTTTTGTAAGGTCCGGGTAGTTACAGTACGATCCCGACGTGCAGTTAGCCTGATGTACCGGTCTTCCTGGGCGGTTGTGACACGAACTTTTCCTGATCTTCGTCTTCTAGCTACACTACCTGTCTCTTGGTAGCGTTCCCATACGTTCTGGATAGCTCGTCGCGACACACTGAGACGTATTGCTACAGATCTCTGAGATTCTCCCCCCGGAAACAAAACAACCGCTCTGGTCGTGGTTTCCGTGTCCATGTGATGGCGAGAACCAGGCATAGTAATCAGGACTAATACCGAAACTAAACAGAACAGCTATACACAATGACTTTCAACAGAAGCGTTTACAACGAAATTGGGAATACAAGTGATTAAGAAATGGTGCATAGGGTAATTTCAAGCACCTCGGTTTTTCTGTCTATCCACTTGAGAATAACATTAAAGTTGTGGCTCAAACCATTGATAAGGACTCATAAACATGTCTACTTTATGTTTTAATGCTTCAAATTACTAATGATTACCTCACGAGTTATTTATAAACAAACTTCGAGCTTAACTCAAGATGGGCCCTATTTTGTTTTGAGTGGTTTAGTAATAATTTAAAAATACTTGAGTGAAAACTCGGTGGCATGAGTCAGGATTAAAACTTACGACCTCGTAAATGAGAATCGAGGTTAAATATTATCGTTATTAAGATATCAATAGTTACATAATATTCCTTCTCCCCTTTTCATTATTTGTTTATTAAATGTAAATTAAGTTTAAAACTTCAATTTTGTCAAGTCTTAAATATTCAAATTTATTTTCGTCGTCCATTTCTAAAGCGTCTAAAGTTACTTCTTCGCCTAACTTAACTTTGCATAACAAAACGCAGGTAAAACAATTTTGTTTACTTTGACAAGTTTGTTTACCTTAACAATTTGTATTCCTTAACAAGTTTGTTCATCAATAATATCGGTCTGTTAATATTAGAAGGCAATTCGACATAATTCATTGTTATTAACACTGCGGGTTATGTGATTAAGTTTGAGTAATTAAATACTAACGGATTGCAAGCAGTTACCGTTCAAAAAATTTATTGTTCGATCGTATACTAACAGAAATACAACATATCTACTTAAATATTTGGGCACCGCTCTACTTTTTGTTTAATTTCTAGATTTTATATGATAATTTATAAATTAAATAAATAGTTGTATATTTATATGGTGTGTATAGTGTGGTGTGAACCGGCTTTAGAATGGCACCATCCCATTTCTTCCCATGATTGTCGGAAAACGTGACTAAGGGATAACAAAGCGTTTACCACAATTCCAAACTACATACACCACTTCTATGAGAGTGGACTGCCACCACTGGCGTGCCATTTTGGTGCTGCACAATCCCTCATGCACAAGACAAGAATATTTTTTGCGGTTAACAATCTATGAGTTTCTCAGACTGGTTTGTGATCATCGACAATTCAGACTTTCCAATGTCATGTATAATCGGATGAGCAGAGAGAATTAGGGCGTCGTTTATTTCGGTCGAGGCAAAGGTCGTGTCAGCGGTGAAGGCCGCCCCGACGTATATACACGCCGAATAAATATAGACAGACCATTAAGGGAACGATATATTTTTCATATCATTATTTAAAATATATTGAGATGCTATCCGATTCAGAAGAGCTGCCGACAACTTGACAAGAGGAGAGGTGTGCCACGTGTTTCGATAGTGATGCATTTGGTTAAAATTGGTTTTATGATGTTGGCAACTCAATGAGAAAAATAAAAAAATATTTGAACACACATAAAACGAATAGTTATTAGCACAGTTGGTACTGATCCTGATTGCTGTGCTATAGATCCCCGATTCGATTCCCGGTCAGACAAACATTTGTTTAAAGGCAAGTGTTTGTTCGGGTCTGGGTGTTGCTCGTGTTGTGTTCGACTTTGTATGGGGTCTCTGAACCCACGACACAGGGAATTCTCTTTTATTTTTCTTTTCAAGGAACTTTGTTGCCTTAGCACCTGTCAGTTCCATCATTATTTATTGATTAAAAAAACAATTATTTATTAAGAGACGTGCGAGTTGAACAAGAAAGATAAACGTACGCAAATAAACACTTCTCTTCACATCATCGGGGATGAATGTTTTATTGTAATTAGAGTCTAAACGCGTGAAATTAAAGGGTTGTTTTTACATTTTATTACTACTCTACTCGACGTTTCGGCACTGGTTACATCAGCCGTGGTCACAAGTTGACTGAAGAGGCGGGTAGGCCAGGATGGGAGCTAGGAGCAGTTTTATCAACTAACCAGATTTGATCATCACATTCGGAAAGGCTGTAATATAATAATGTACCTACACTACACCAACAATGTCCGCGGACGTATTCGATGGTAAATTGCAAGGTTATTAATTTGTTAATCACTGAATTCTACATCGAAGACAGTTTATATCCATATTTCTGTTTGAAATTTTTATATATCTTATTAAAAATTATATCGGAGATAATAGTCGGGATAAATTAATAAAAGAAATAGATTGATTTCCTTTTGCCAGAGAATTAGTTAACGGTGGAGAGCATAAGTTTTTCACGCGCTATTAGCAGGTAACAGAAACGACGGTTGGTGTCAGACTAACTTTATTTTATCCATCATATTATTATGTTATTATGGGGTGTAAGAGGTCCCAACCTACATCTCTGGGACCCAAGGCAACCTCACCGGCTCGTGGTGCACCCTGCCGACCAACGAACGAGGCTCTGGCGACCCGCCACCACGCACTGGACCAGCGCGGCGGGTTACGGTCCACCCCCCCCCCCCCCCCCCCCTATGGCAGAAAAAGTAAAACGGCCCCACGTTCCCGGCGGCTCCAGTCGCAACACCGGCGTGGACGACGGGCGCTGGTCGAGCGCTGGAGCCGGGGGTGCTAAGAATCTCCGGGCGGGATTCCACCGTCGAACGACCAGGGCTTTCAAAACGGATTACCGACGTAGGTTGTCACTGGTGACTTACAACACGCGCACTTTGAGGACAGACGAGAAGATCGCTGAGCTGGAAGAGGAGATAGGCAAGTTGCACTGGGATATATTGGGGTTATCAGAAATCCGAAGAGAGGGGGAGGACACGATAACCCTGAAGTCCGGCAACTTGTTCTATTACCGGGAGGGCGACCAGCAGTCCCAAGGTAGTGTCGGGTTTATCGTCCACAAGTCCCTCGTAAATAATGTTGTAGCCATCACGAGTGTGTCGAGCAGGGTCGCGTACCTTATACTCAGAATATCCAAGAGATATTCGGTGAAGGTCATACAGGTCTACGCACCGACCTCGGCACACCCGAATAACGAAGTGGAAGCAATGTATGAGGACATTAGTAGAGCCATACATGCTTCGAAAACACACTACAATATTGTTATGGGGGATTTCAACGCGAAACTGGGCAAAAGAGGCGACGATGAGTTGAGAGTGGGGCAATTTGGATGTGGGCACCGGAACCAGAGGGGCCAGAGGCTGGCCGACTTTCTTGAGAAAGAGGGACTCTTTATGATGAACTTTTTCTTCAAGAAGCCGCCTCATAGGAAGTGGACCTGGATGAGCCCCGACGGTTCCGTTAAAAATGAGATAGACTTCATTATGGCCACAAAGAGACAAATATTCAATGATGTCTCCGTGATCCACAGGGTGAAAACCGGTAGAGATCACCGAATGGTTAGAGGCACATTGAATATAAACGTCAAGTTGGAAAGGTCCCGCCTGATGAAGTCTACGCTCCGACCTACTGCTGCCCACATACAAAACCCCGAAAGCTTTCAGCTTGAATTGTCAAATCGCTTCGATTGCCTAGAGGATTGCGTTGCAGTGGACGATATCAACAACAGGTTGGTAGAAACTGTCCATACGGTGGGGTTTAAATTCTTCAGACATCGTCGAAGAGATGGACCCCAAAAGCTCACCGACCACACCCTCGACCTCTTGGCGGAACGACGTTCGATGGCACTGCAGACTCCTGATGACGCGGAAGCATATCGGCAGCTCAATAGACGGATTCACCAGTCCTTGCGACACGACATCCGTCTCTTTAATACTAATCGTATTAAGGAGACGATAGAGCGGAATAAAGGCTCCAAAGTGTTCGCAGGAGACTTATCTATTGGGCAGAGCCAGTTGACGAAGCTGAAGAGGGAGGACGGCAGTGTCACTTCCGACAAACAAGAGGTACTGAGGGAGATCGAGAAGTTCTATGGACAGTTGTATACCTCGGTCGCTAAACCTGTTGGCAACTTGGCCAAAGACCCAAGAGCCAATTTGACCCGACACTATACCGAAGACATCCCGGACATCAGCCTGTACGAGATTAGGATGGCCCTCAAACAGCTTAGAAACAACAAGGCGCCGGGTGAAGACGGAATCACTTCAGAGCTTCTGAAAGCGGGTGGAACACCGGTACTGAAAGTCCTTCAGAAGCTCTTTAATTCCATCTTGCTCGAAGGTATTACGCCGGAGGCATGGAACAGAAGCGTGGTGGTGCTCTTCTTCAAGAAAGGCGACAAGACCTTGTTGAAGAACTATAGGCCCATCTCGCTTCTGAGCCATGTTTATAAGCTGTTTTCGAGGGTTATCACGAATCGTCTCGAGCGCAGGTTTGATGACTTCCAGCCTCCCGAACAAGCCGGTTTCCGAAAAGGCTATAATACCATAGACCACATCCATACGCTGCGGCAAGTTATACAGAAGACCGAGGAGTATAACTTGCCATTATGCTTAGCGTTTGTGGACTATGAGAAAGCCTTTGATTCGATCGAGACTTGGGCAGTGCTACAGTCCCTCCAGCGGTGCCATATTGACTATCGGTATATCGAAGTGTTGAAGTGTTTGTATAACAACGCCACCATGTCAGTCCGAGTACAGGAAGGGAGCACGGAGCCGATTCCATTGCAGAGGGGTGTGAGACAAGGAGATGTCATCTGTCCGAAGCTCTTCACCAATGCGATGGAAGACGCTTTCAAGCTCCTGGAATGGAAAGGACTCGGCATCAACGTTGATGACGAATGCATCACTCACCTTCGATTTGCCGACGATATCGTGGTCATGGCAGAATCGCTGGAGGATCTTAGCACAATGCTCGGAGACCTCAATCGAGTTTCCCAACAGGTGGGCCTTAAAATGAACATGGACAAGACGAAAATCATGTCGAATGTCCATGTCGTGCCCACCCCAGTTTCAGTCGGGAGCTCGATTCTCGAAGTTGTTGACGAGTACGTCTACCTAGGCCAAACGGTCCAACTAGGTAGGTCCAACTTCGAGAAAGAGGTCAATCGACGAATCCAACTCGGCTGGGCAGCGTTCGGGAAGCTACGCAGCGTCTTCTCGTCCAAAATACCTCAGTGCTTGAAGACGAAGGTCTTCGACCAGTGTGTGTTGCCAGTGATGACCTACGGCACCGAGACGTGGTCTCTGACTATGGGCCTCATAAATAAGCTCACTGTTGCACAGCGAGCTATGGAGAGGGCTATGCTCGGGGTTTCCCTACGTGATCGAATCAGGAATGAGGAGATCCGTAGACGAACTAAAGTCACCGACATAGCCTCTCGGGTTAGCAAGCTGAAGTGGCAGTGGGCAGGGCACATAGCTCGAAGAACCGATGGCCGATGGGGCAGAGGGGTTCTCGAATGGAGACCACGTACCGGCGGACGAAACCGAGGACGTCCATCTGCTAGATGGACAGACGACCTCATAAAGGTTGCGGGCACCCGCTGGATGCAGGTCGCTGCCGATAGGTCTAAATGGCGGACAATGGGGGAGGCCTATGTCCAGCAGTGGACGTCCAAGGGCTGAGAAGAAGGTTATTATGTTTATTACAGAATTCTCTTTATTAAGGGGGAGAGTGCACGCTGCATTCTCACAGCCGCTGGGCGCAGTCGACTGGCCACGTTATTCCTCTCTCACAGAAGGCTACCTTGAAATGTACTGCATTTCGGCCGAAAGGCCTAGCTAGATACGTAAATGAAAAATGTAATATTTTTCAGCGTAGCTTTCATGAAATACATATTTTAATATGCGCGGTCGAACGGTCAGGAAGCCCGTAAAAATAAAATCGTTGTTCAATGAGGCAAGAAACTGGTATAAATTAAACCGTGCCTTTGAAAACTTTAGATATGATAGACTCGAATCCCCCGGGTCAAATCGGGGAAGTAATAAATTTATTGGGAGCAGAAAATGATTTTTGTTCGAATACATATTTTATACCTATGTGGCTTCTGAATTGATCTCAAGAATCTTTAGAAAGGGCTAAAAATTGTAGCTCTCTCATTGTCTGCATAAAGTCGGCAAAACGAAAAAACTATTAATTAAAAACTCGCGTAGGACACACGCGCGTGCGCAGTGAATGTTTAAAAGTCTCGCGACGCATCGCTTTGCGTCACCCACCAGCCAGTGTCACTCGGAAACATTGACAAATATGGACCGTCAATTTTATTGCGTGTAAAATTAATTGAGGTTTGGGTACAAGTCACAATTCAATAATATTGTGCATAATAATATAATATTATTGTACAATTATATTGTAGGTTCCTATATCTCCAAAGGTAAGCAGAAAATTAAGGGCACGCCAGTGTTTGTCATTCTGGACTGATTCTGGCATGTATCGGCAGATGTCCATGTATTCGCTTATCGCCGAATGGACTGTATGCCAGTTTGTCGCCTTATGTGCATAAAAAAACACGTTTGCTAATTACAAAGTCTTACCATTGATATTTTTACTAAAATATACATCTAACATTTTCTGTTCATAAAGAATTCTGATCACTGAATTATGAATAGATCGGTTATTTAATATTCGTAGTTCGTCCACAATACTAAGGGTCAATAACAAATAAGTCAGCAAATCCTGAGGGAGACACTCGTCAACGCCATAGCGAACTTTTGCTTCTGTTGCTTTCAAAAGGACTGATTTCCTATTCCTCGGGTGACGTCCGCCTCTAAGATTGTGGTAAGACACAGCCAGATACTGAAATTCAGCATTGTTCGATATTTATATATATAGATTTATAATGATTGGATATTTATTTCACTGGGGGGAGGGCGCAAGTTACAACAGTCGCTGGGCGCGCTCGACTGGCCTCGTTACCCTCTCTCACAGAAGACTACCTTGAAGTGTACTGCATTTCCCACTTTATCTTATTCCTCAATGTACGGTACGTGTTTCGGTAGTGAGTGACATATGCCAGAGCTCATTCCCATCCCATCCTAACCGTCCTCATTTTCCCAACCCTGCCTCTAAACCCAATCCTATATTTTCAAAGGCAGGCAGCGTATCCGGAGGCGTGTCAACATTTGCCATTGTAGACTGAAGTTAGCATGTATCGCGGTTGTCAATAGGCGACAGTATCCACTTACCACAGTATCCACGACAGTGGATTGTTTGCTCGTCTAAATATATAAAAATAGATATGTTTACACTTTCACGCACTCCACCCTCCTCTAAGTGACTAAAATATAACTTAAACATTTTCCCTCCGAAGGTTTATCTGACCTATAACTTGTTAGGGGCGGCAGGAAAAACTTTTTATTGTTCCTACAAATATCCGCTTTCGCTGATATTGTGACTCGGATTTATCGATCCATCAATATGAACGACGGTGTTTATGTCTTGAAATTGAGAAATTAACCGAATAACTAAGTGCTTGGTATTTTATTTTATAATAAGTAACCATAAAATTAAAAAGTTTCTTGAGACACTAGATATGTATGTGGGAGATTCAGATTATTTTAACAGGCTATTTATAATAATAATGTACAATAATAAATGTAGGATAGGTCAAACTAAACTGGCTACGCAACACTTTGCTTGTCAAACGCCATTAAATTTTCAAAGCTTTCATGTGTTTTTTTTATTTCTGGCGATAATTTTAAATGTTTTTCGGAAAAATGAAGTAAACAGGAGAACATTTTCGGTCAATGATTTTTTTATGGCTTTCATTGCGGTAACAGATGAAGAAAACTGGATTTACTGCTGTGAGCCGGAAACTAAGAGGCAATCTGCGCAGAGGATCTTTCGAAGAGTTGACGACGAAAGTGAAGAAAGAGTGATGAAAAGAAGATAATGGCCTCCTTCTTTGGTAGATCGGATCACTTTGCTACTATAACTTTAGAAAATAAAATAATAGTTGCTTGTCTTCTGTTTTGGAAAAAGTCAAAGAGCGTCGCCCACGAAGCATAATGCTCCTCCATCACGACAGTGCCCTAGCTCACTCCGCCAAACAAACGAAGCAATTTTTGAGTGCTGTAAATGAAGAGTTAATGGATTATCTGCCACACAGTCCCGGTACCTTGCGTGCTGCGATTTTTATTTATTCTTTAAAATTAAGGCTAAACTCAGAGGAATACGTTTTGTGAATGCAGAAGTGGCAGTAACAGTCTCCCAAACGGCTGTTGAAGCGGTGCCTGAAGATGGGTGGGCGGAACGCTTCACACAATGGTTTCATCGCATGAAAAAGTGTATTATTTTTTGCGGAGAAATAAAGCAATAAAGCAACTTCCATCTTTATATCTGATTTCTTTTTCGAGATTCTAAAGACTTTCAATGTCACCCACGTATGACATATTGTAACCAGCCCTTTTAACATCTATTGCTAAACTTAGGCCTCCTCAAGTCCATTATCTTGTGCATGAGGGTTGAATGACCTTAGAAGTGGCCGCACTGGCCAAGCGGGTTGGCGAGTTCACTCTTTTAGAGGTGGCATACTTCCTGAAAAGCTTATGGTGGTGTCATCCCTTAGTCACCTTTTATGACACCCACGGGTAGAGATGGGGTGCGAGCTATCCTAAAGCCGGCAGACATAACACCTCCACAATGTTGACGTCATACTGGCGCGGAATCTAAGTCCTGCAGCTCTCTTTGCAGGTTTACCACTACATACGACCGTCCAGTCATTGACCGACAACGGGTTACTTTCTTGATATCGTTAGCCCTGGCCAAAGGGCGTACCGTTGCTACGTCTACAGCACGCGTCCTTCATTCGGGGACTCGTTTATGTCATCAATTATTAGTCTTGCGACAAATATGGTCTTTTCACTACCAATTCAGTACTTAACTCATGAGCTCAAGGAATCTGTGCTGCTGATTCTTAGAACTGCGATCGGTACCGAAGCTACAGTCGTCCTATATCATCCAGCTACTACTAGTGCAAATCTTTTATGATTTTTTCAATTATTTCCCGGTGTAATAAATCCACAATACACAACTATGAGAATCTTAAACTTTTCTCAGGACAGTTCTAACAAAACTGTCGTGTTACACTTCAATGTTCATTTGATTTCGAATGCTGAATTCAGAAAGTCGTTTACACGAAGCCTCAGATTCTAATTTATCTGTTTATCACGACCTGAGAGTGAGGCAAGCACAGATATAAATCTACTTGCAAGTCATCTTATCGATGTTGCCATGGCAACCGTCTCAATGGACCCATTTGGTTTTTGTAGTCTGGCGCCTGAGCTCGGATATTTTAGAGAATTATAAAATATGATATATACCTACTTATAAATCATTGATGAACCAAAATACAGAGATGGATAATTCCTTATGAGAAAAGTGATGAGTGATACAATATTATTGTTACAAAAACCGAGTAATAAAAACTATGCTTTAACAGCCTTTGCATTAATTATTATTAGATTGAACTCAATTACGTAAACAAATTTATCACAAAATACTATATTATCAAAATTGTTTCAGTTTATTTAATCAAAGAAATGCATAGTTTTGCTTATTTCTATACCAGAGAGACTTTTTATTCTGATAACACCATTAGTACATACCATACAAACGAAACATACAAAAATACATACATATACAAAAAATCTCTCTGAAATCGGGGTATTTTTTGACAACTAAAAAATAAAATTGAAATTGTTTTTGAAATGTCGGTAGTGCAATTGTTTTTTATAAAACAGCGGTATATTGTTATGACACGTGCATTTTCACCAATTTAATTTTAAATTTTATGATTATGAGAAACTTACTTTTTCAATGAAGTATAAACTTAAGTATATTCTAAGTATAGACATATTTTGTGTTAATTTATGTAATACTCACAAAAATGTTGTTTAAAATGTACGAGTGTATGTCGGTAATGACTAAGGTATTCCAGAGACCATTCCCATCCCATCCCCTCGTCTCCTTTCGCCTCCTTTCTAAAGGAGAGTAAACAATAGGAGTAAATCCCTATGACAACTTTGACAGGAAAATATTATTTTATATTATAGGCTTTTATTACAATACTAACTCATAGTATGTTATAACCATCAGATTTTCTGACTTTTTATCCATTTCTTACACGTGTGTAGTACGCAAGAAGGCGTTTTAGCTGTTCAATTGCAATAAGGGTCGCTGGACGCACACGACTGGCCACGTTACCCCTCTCTCACAGAAGACTACCTTAAAATGTACTGCATTAACTACTTTATCCTATTTCCCCAATTTAGGTACGTATTTTGGTAGTGAGTGAGATATGCCAGAGCTTATTCCCATTCTGCCACTGACAGAGCAGTTTCTTTCGGGATTGTGACCTGGGGGTCTACTCTGATTTTACGATTCAGATGTTTCGGGCCCGACCGAAGTTCCAACGAACGAAGTGCTATAACCCTACTCTCACTTTCCTTCGTTCGTAGCTCTATATATCGTGTAATACCAATTATTTAAAAGGTGAGATATTGTTATCGTCAAATTTGACGTTTGACCTCCAAGTATCTCCTGCCAAAATCTATATTTCGATTGTTGTCTCGTGCGATGGGAGTAGTTTCAAATGTCAAATTAAGTTCGTTCGGGCCGATATATCGTAGTGAATATTTTCGTGGTAGGAATCTACTGAAATATTGGACGAAACTTCGTTTTTCGTGTTTTCGGAGTAGACCCCCTGTTTCGATACTATTAAAACGATGTTATCCTAGTAGATAATGTGTATCATAGTAATACAAATACGTACGAAACTATTGGATGGCTACTTGGACACGTGCACTCTCGGGACCAGTCGGAATCCCTCGGGAATCCTCGTTATAGGTGTGAACGTGTAACGTCGATCAACGTAACCGCTTACGGAAAATCAACTCTTTATCGTCCAAATCATAACTACACATTCGATTACTAGTCCAGTAACTAGTTTCTGAAATTGATCACGATAAATAACTCTCACTGTTAATTACAACCACCCTACTAATTTGCCATTTACTACGAGTGTGATAGTAAAACAGCGCTACTGTTATGGCGGTCACGTACTAAATACGAAGCTGACGTTACACACAATCAACCGGAATTATGATGTATAGTATATAACACTGAGAGAGATTACAGTCATTAATATTGACTAATATTAATCGAGTGTATATTGTGTACATATTTAAGTACACCCACGCAACAATATCATATTATATCGTAAATCCTGTATGATACTTTAAACTGACTCGTTGGGGGCGAGAGTGCATGTTGCAATCCAACAGCCGCAGGGCGCGCTCGACTGGCTGCTTTACCCATCTCTCACTGAATCTTATTTCCTATTCCCCCAATGTACGTCCGTGTTTCGATATTGAGTGGGATATATCAGAGCCCATTCCCATCCCGTCATATCCCTTCCCACTTTTCCAACCCTTTTATCTAAATTTATTCCTATATCTCCAAAGGTAAGCAACGCATTCGGAGGCGTGCCAATATTTGTTATTTTGGACTAATGTTGGCATGTATCGCGTATGTCCATGGGCTACAGTATCCACTTACCATCAGGTGGACTGTATGCTCGTCGCCCACCTTCGTCCATAAAAAAACCTAGTGTAGGACAGGTAAAAAAAAATCTAACCGATATGTAGAATTACGCACTACGCAAGTATGAAAATGTATAACTGTATAACTATATATGTATATGTATATATGTATATGTATATATGTATATGTATATATGTATAACGCCGGGTAACAGCGTGAGACGCCTTCTGGCCGCGTGGACAGACGACTTGAAGAAAGTCCCCGATAGTGGCCGGATGAGAAGAGCTACAGACCCTTGTGTGATGGCGGTCCTTGTGGGAGGCTTATATCCAGCAGTGCAAGGCATAGGCTGACGACATTGTATGCTGCAGGGGTGCTCAAACGGTCGATCGACTTACTTTGACTAAAAAATGCATATTGTGCGGAAAACTGATATCTATGCCACGATATACCCTACCAAGACGACAATCCTGCATCACACATACTTGCAGCCTCTCAGAGTCGATCGATCGTAGTCTAACAATATTGAGGTAGATCGCCAGCAGTTCAAGTTTGAGCACCCCTGTCAGTATGGTATATATAATATCTACCAATTCGCACTGAATTCGCAATTATGAATTATGACCGTGAATTTATTAGTGAATTGTGACCCACGACCGCCTCGTGGTTACTAAAAGAGTATTTTACTCTAAAGGACGTTCAATGTCACTATCGGTTTGTTTAAATCCTGTATGCAAGGTTAAATAAGAAATATCTGTACCTTCGTTTCCGTCATTATGACTAAATTTTTGTTCTACGTTGTTATTCTTATTATTTTATTTTTTTAAATAAAATCTTTGACTTTGTTACCTTGTCTGCTGTTATACGCTGTCTGCTATGAACAGCTGCTAATTGAAGTATTAGATACCTGCATCTATAGTTTATTTATGTATGTATATACTTTATTGTATACACAAAATAGTTACAAAAGAAAATACGTATAAAAGGCGTGCTTATCCCCTTGGGAGAGTTCTACCAGCAGACCTGCGAGAGCGACAGGTGACCAGTGAAACGGGCACACATAGTGCCTACCTAAATACACTACTATAAACATTACTTGCACAATACCATTATTACATAGTAATAATATACATACAAACATTACATACACACATATTTTAAATATAACATAATAATAAGATAATGTGTGCTCATTGACATGAGAGTGACAGATGGTGCTGCTTTAGGCGAGACTTGAACACAGCGATCGATAGACTGTCTCATACCAGGGCGAAAAGTATATCGTATGGTGAACTTGTTAGTTTTCTCAAATAAAATTCAATGTTAAGAGGTATTTTATTATTTATTACTAACATATTTTTAAGTTCTTACTGTATACTATCATCATTGTGGATCATATTCATCTTGTGTACGATATAACAAATAAATTATTTAAGCCCGTATCTCGGGTACATGACCAAATTGAAGTATGTCTCAGGATCTCGCCCAATAATATGGTTCATTGCATTAGCGTAACACCTCGTATCGAGTGATTATTATGTGATTGGATTTATTGAATTTCAAATTTCAATTCGGTAATCGGAAACATGGAAATTGAATTTTATTTTCGGCCCGCAACAAGATCAAATCAAATCTTTGGTAATCGGAATGCGTGCCGATTGATGTACCAGAATTTTACTTTGAATATATTGCGGTATTATGAACAGTGTGTAGAAAATATAGGGAAAATTATTAAGGTGCGTACGTAAAGTGAAATAAAAATACGAGTAACGATGGATTGGCACAGTTGGTAATGATCCTGCCTACTGTGCAATAGGTCTCGGGTTCGATTCCCTTTCAGACATTCATTTGTTTAGAGACAAATGCTTGTTAGGATCTGGGTGTGTATTTGTGTGTGTTTCTGAACGCACGACACGGGTAATTCTAGTGCTGAGTGTATTGCACACTAAATGTGTATGCATTGAGTGTGGTGATATTCTTATTATTCATGATAGGGCAGTGATTTTGAGCAGAAAATGACCATTGACCAGTGACCAGGCCATGGCGGAGTCTAAATCTGGAAACAAAAATCCCAATTAACTGAATTTTTATACACAACGTTATTAAAGTATTCTAACAACGTATCTAAAATTGATATCGTGTAGGCGTTGCTGGATTTTCCAGGTTAAAGCTTACAAAAGGTGGTTGCTATGACCCAGAGGTTAATTGAGGTTATTATAAAAATAGTATATGTCCAAATTTCCAACAAATTCATTGCCTGCTTCGAATGTTGTGTTTATATGATGTATGAGCGTGTATGAACCAATTGAACGCTCGAATAAATACAAATCCCTATGCAGTTCACAGCTTACCAACTTATACGAGTAGACGGCTAGGTAGCGCTAATCTCAACGTTGTAAAATAAACATCCCCTTTCAATTGTACTCGATAGCGACTGGATATATACTTAAAAGTTTGAGTCTAAAGCGATTAAGATCAAGGTTCTTAAGGTTCATTAGCGCTGACTTAGTGCTCAAGCTTGTACCCACTAACACCCGGTATGTTCGGTAAGGTGTCGCATGCGTCACGGTAGGTCTTCCGTTGCATCGAACACTGATGGTAGAATAATAGTCCTAATAACGTAATATATATATATCAAAAATCAACCCTTTCAGTACACACTGCAGGACATGGACCTCCTCGTGGTCACAAGGTCGCTGGCCAAACGGGTTAGTGAGTTCATTCTTTCAGAGGTGGTGTAATTCCTCAGCGTTTGTGGTAACGACTCTGCTATCCCTTACGGCCTCTTACGGAAGTAATTCTATAGTCGGTTAACATCACACATTGCATTGCACTACGTCAACATTGGAGAGACTTATGTCTTAGAGCTTATGTCTCTCCAATGTTGGATATAGTCCCCTCACAAGGCTCGCCACAGCTCTTATCATCCAGCCACTTCTTCTATAAGCCACTATTTGGCCACGTTCCAACATAATATAACCATAACCGGCCCCTTCAGTATCCAATGCTGTATATAAGCTTCCTCATATCTAGGTATCCTTAAAATCCTCATATATATATCCTTAAAATGCCACGATGGCTTGTGGAGCCAGCTGGCTTGTGGGCTGAAGTACCGCTTCGATCTGTTCAGCACACCGAGCTTTTGGAGGCCGCTTTGGCTTTATTTTTCAGATGACCCCTAAATTCGACTTTGCTGGAAATGTTGACACCAAGGATCCCGATACTCTCCGAGGACTTAAGAGGTATGCTCTGAAAGCGAGGTGCTACGGCAAAAGGCGCTTTTGTCGATAAAGTCGATAAACTAAAGATCCGGGTTCTTTCCATTAAGCTACGATATGGAATTCTTCAAGAAAGCTGTGAATAGTATTTTGTAACGGTGGTGGCGCGCCCGCATACCCCCTGATGTTGCAGGTGTCGATGGGCGGCGGTAACCCTTACAGTCACCTGGGACCGCTTGCCCGTTCGCCTACTTCATTATAAAAAGAAAAGAAAAAGTTTTGTGTTTAGTTATATTTATTCACCTTTTACATCACCAACCGGAAGAGATGGAATGGTGTTATTCTAAGGACGGCCGACACCATACCACCAAAACACTGTTTTTTATAGTAAAAGGCAGCAGACGAGCATACAGTCTGTCTGATGGTAAGTGGATACTGTGGTCCATAGACATCCGCGATACATGCCAACATCGGTTCAGAATAACAAACATTGGCACGCACGCGCTGCCTACCTTTGCAGATTAATGGATGGATTGGGAGAAAGGGTTGGGAAAATCGGAAGGGATAGTATAGGACGGGAATGGGCTCTGGCAATATCACACTTACTACCGAAACACGTACGTACATTGGGGAAATACGATAAATTAGGAAACTGTGCACGCTCCCCGTGCACGCTGCATTCCACAGACGCTCGGCCCTACAGATAATCTCATTAACATAATTAGTAACTTTAGTAAAATAGTATATAGCTAACAGATACAAGTCCAAACATTTTTCAACAGCCCCCCCAATTCGTTCGCAACGCAAACATTAACTGTATAGGTACAACATTATCGCCACGGCGGGATGTCAACGCCCCCCCTGTCTGCAACTAGTAGCAAAACAACTGGCGGCAATTAGTTCCAGTAATAAAACGCAGTTGCTCTGGATGAAAGATGCTTACCGAGTTTCGCGAGTTAAGCCATTGTACTCGTATATGTGTGAAGTTTTGTAATTTTTACGAATCATTATACGCACCCTTTTACTTTAATTTGTAGCTGGCTTTAATATGTAATACGAACGGATCGTAAACCTGTGACACACTTTATTTCGGCGACTAATGTCGTCTTCATTTTGTGTCTGCGTGAAACTAAAAGCTTTTAATTTTAAAAACAGTTTATTTAGATCAGAATATATTTAGTTATTTACCATTGCCTTTTATTGTTTGCTGGGATGCAGAAATCCTATCGCCACGGTATTGGTTATTAACTAAATATTTGTCTGAATAAACTTACAGCCCGGGGGTTCGTCCGCATTGATTGACGATTCAAAACTGTTCTAAGTCTGAATCTGTCACATTAACTGATCGATTTGTTGATTTGTTGCCGTTATTAGTTAATTTTACAAACGAGTACTATTATTTTTATAAATTTGTCATTTGTAATAATAGTACTCGTATGTGACAATCTTTCATATTTCTAAAAGAAATATTGTTGTACATGTCATTTTGTCCCTAACTTAAACACATCTTTATTATTATTTCAGTATTATGAATAATTTTGACAGTTTTTATTCTTTTAATTTAAAGCTAATAATATTATAAGGTTTGTGATCAAAAGATCTAACAATATATTAGCAAAATGTTGTTTTGTAAAATAAACGAATAACCAATCGATGCAAGTATTAAACGTGTTTTGAAATATAGTTATTTGGAAATTTGATACAACTACCAAGTAAATGCGTTCTAAGTGTAACGTTGCGAAATGGAAATATGTTAATCGAATATTTAAAAAATGAATATTTTTTTGGAAAGGATTGTTACTAAAAGTTGATTTGCCAAATGATCGTTTACCTGACATTGTTTGCATTGTAAATATTTTTTTTTTTTATTCATTTATTCAAAAGAAACTTAAATAGTAGGTAGGTATACATATATTTCCGCCAAACTGATGACAGTTTGTTGGCGAATAGTGCGCTCTCAACTTTTAACTTTCCGTGTCTTACCCACTTAGGTTAGCTTAACTAATTAACAACTTGTCTACGATGTGAACAAGTATATATATGTACAATCCATGAGTACTACATGAAACAGTAAGTACACTTCTAGGTATCTATATTTAATTTATTTAACAGTATCGCTTTTAGCCTTTTTTTTAATACCTGTTTACCACTGCATTGTTCCACAGTTGGACTAATTTGGTTAAATAATTTAGAAATCATGTATTTACGAGTTCTTTTGCCAAAGTAATTGTTCATATTATACTCTACATATCTTCTTTGCGAGTTTTCTCTAAGGTTGCGTATCGGTATTCTACATGTTTTGTATGATATGATGTTCTACATGTTTGATATGATGGTTGAACAAACGGCGGACAAATGGCTATGACAAAACAAAATGGGATGGGAAGGGTGCACGCTGCAATCCAACTGCCGCTGGGCGCACTCGACTGACCACGTTACCCCACTCTCACAGAAGACTACCTTGAAATGTACTGCAGTTCCTACTTTATCGTATTTCCTCAATGTACGTACGTGTTCCGATAGTGAGTGAGATATGCCAGAGTCCATTCCCATACCTACCTATCTCTCCTCATTTTCCCAACCCTTTCTCTCAGTCCATTTCTTAATCTGCACAGGTAGGCGGCGCATCCGGGGGCGTGCCGTCGTTTGTTATTCTGGACTGATGTTGGCATGTATCGCGGTGGACTGTATGCTCGTCTCCCGCCTTCGTCCATAAAAAAAAAACTAATTTCGTAATATTGTTGCGATTTGTAAACTAAAGAAACCGAAAAATTAGGAAAAGATTAGTTTTTACGTCATTAGCAGTACTTCAATGACAAGTAGCAGGTGTTAAGGCAACAATTGCAACAAAAAAAAAACAAAAAGGTCGTATATTGCATAATATAGATATTTAATTATTTTTGTATCTATATAACTAGGAGTTTAGACCCATAACCTTTAGGACATTGTGCACACTTGTACTTTCGGACACTTGGATATTGTGCGAGTTGGACGATTTGCTACAAATACATTCTGATCGTAACCCATTTTCGTCTCTATATCAACGTCACCGTACCCAGCCCTTCCATCGTCCACCTCCACATTGGCCTCAATCACACGGCAATGTGCATGGGGATATGTATGGCTTTAAAATGACACTTTAAAACGGCTTTAGAAGGCTGACATCATATAAATATGAGAGTCCGTTGTACCATGTACCATCTATAATGTACTGAAATTACATGTCTCAATAAACCTACATAAATGTTATATAAAACTTAGATAAGTGTTATATAAAATTCAAGACCCCTTACTAAATAAGACTATATACGTCGTAAATATTTTACAACTGTTCTAGAGCTTCGTATAAAATCTACGCGTTTTAAGAAACAGAAGCTGTTACATAAAACTCAAAATTTATGTAGCTATTCCGAGGTGGAATGACACACTTCTGAAAGCGTTTAAAGACTGAGCGTAAAAATCTTATAGACTACTAAAAAAATTCTAGCCCAGTTGCAACAAAAGGTTGAAGGTACGTTGCGCTTTGTGACGCTGAAAAGTAATCTTAATATAGACTTTACTGTATCTTAATAAATAATGTCCTTTGTGTATTCAGTAGGAGATTGAAATATCATTCCAGAATCTAAAAACAACACGATGCGAATCGTACAGGATTCTGTTGGGATGATCATTTTTTTTGGTAAATTTTGGAAGTTTAGTACAAACATTATTGTGTGTGTGATTGTATAAAATTCTCTTTTCCACAGACCCATATTTTTTTTATGGATGAAGGCATCAGACGCGCATACAGTCCACTTGATGGTAAGTGGATACTGTCGTTTATAGACATCCGCGATACATGCCAATATCAGTCCAAAATGACAAACGTTGGCATGACTCCGTATGCGCTGCCTACCTTTAGAGATATAGGAATGGATTTGGAGAAAGCGTTGAGAAAATGGGAAGGGATAGGATGGGAATGGGCTCTGGCACATCTCACTCACTATCGAAACACGTACGAACATTAGGGAAATATGATGAGGTGGGAAATGCAATACATTTCAAGGTAGTCTTCTGTGAGAGAGGGGTAACGTGGCCAGTCGAGCGCGCCCAGCGGCTGTTGGATTGCAGCGTGCACTCCCCCCCCCCAAAAGTTATTTGAGGTTATATTTTTAATTTTAGTTATATTTTAAGTCTTAAATAATTTATTTATTAAGTTATTTGTGTATAATAAGTTAATGTGGTACTTAAATGCTATATTATAAATTATACATTAATTCTGTCAATTGTTCATAATTTGGTATCTGATTTATACATACAGAATTCTATTTATTATTTAAACGTATCTAAAGACTTATCTGTAACTAAAGCCAGCAATAAATTTCAAATATCTATTCGTATTTTAAAATTACGTATTTTAACCTCTACCAACTGTAATTTGAATGCATTATCGAGCTCAGACTGTCGTATTTCAAGAACTTTATAATTTCTATCATAGCGTATTATAGTATTATAGACCACAGGTGTTGATAATCTCCGATATAAAGTTAGATAATGCCCTAACATTATTTAACTTTAAATCGATGATTTGTGTGACCGCAATTAAACAAAGTAAAATTTTGAAAAGTCTAATTCGAGACATATGGATCGAATATCGAATATTTAATCGAGTCTTCTTTTTGTAATAAAAGTATGTGACAGACAGTTAGACAGTTCACTTGGTTTTAAGTGGATACTATCGGCCGTGGACATCTGTGGCACGCCTCCGATGCGCTGTGTACCTTAGGAGATTTAAGAATGGATTTGGAGAAGGGATTCGGAAAATGGAAAACTAAAGCATAGGATGGGATGGGAAGGGGCTCTGGCATATCTCACTCGCTACCGAAACATGTACGATGATATCACCCAGCTGCATAAATCATTTGGGGGAATAGGATGAAATGAAACGCAGTACACATTTTTCCCTTTATTTTCAAAAATAAACTGTCAATACAAGAGAAAATTATAATATAAAAATAATTGTACTTCATAAAGAGGTAATTAAATATATTATAATTAACTTGATTCAAATGCTATCCAAATGCGACGAATCGTTCTGAAGGAAGTAATAACTATAAAAGATTACCTATTAACCTTTTTAACTTCACATGATCTACAGAATTCTTGGAATTCATATACATATTCATATCTTAAACATTGATATGAAAAAACAGGTACCGAGTAGCCATTAACTCGCTAATGGCTACAATTCGATAAATTTTAAAAAGTGAGCATTTTACTAGTCGCTTAAATATCGTCAAAACTTCTTAACCCTCAAGAACAGATGACTTTTTTAAAAAAATGTTTGTTATTATATATTATTTGACGTCCATCAGATACATTATCGTGGGGGCGGAAAACATTTTGAACTCAATTTTTTTTTCTATGTCTACAATTTTTCTATATTAATTCTTGTTTCGACGAGAAAATATTGCCACACATGCTTTGATGAATAAATTGTAACTTAAAATTAAAGTTACATTAGATTTATTTACATGATTTTTATGCATACAAGAAATTAAAGATCAATACAAATTCAAGTACTCACTTGGATTCAATTAACGTGAGATCCAATACTAAACCGTTGACCGTGGATTGTGGTTTAATCATAGATTAAAAGGTCCTAGGCATATTAGTGTGATATAAATAAGGACTACAATTCTGTGGTTTTGAGAACATTATCGTGTGTTGACTGTTCGCAATTTTCTCTTCAACTGTTGAATGAATATGTATGTATATTTCTCCAGTAAGGTTTACAATATAAAATCTTCAGTTATGGCATCAGGGTGTGTAGTAATAATAGTAGGAAATAGGGTAAACAGGAACGTTAAAAAAATATAGAGCTGTTCTATGAAAAGTTTTGGCCAGCTCCCAACAAAATGTTACAACAGGACATCAAAGTGATTAGATAAATAGTATCGCTGAAGGCTATGGGAATTTTAGGACTGAGTCTTGTATTCGTTGAGTGCGATTGTACTACCTAGTAGATACTACTTTAGGGGTTGAATATCGACAAATCCCTTCTTAGTAAGTCTTTGTGTCATAAAAGGAAGCTATTGTCCAATTTCATATTTGTAATTTTAGCGGTTTCGGCGCGACGTTGATGAATCTATCAGTCAGTAAGGACATTTCTCTCTACATGTATAGACTATCGCGGCCCGCGACTTTGTTTGCGTGAACTTTACAGTGACCACCGCGGGAAATATGAATTTGAATAAAAAGTACCTTAAATGAACTATAACTGACAAGTTTCATTAAAATCCGTCCAGTAGTTTTTGCACGATATACGTTCAAGCAAACAGACATAAAGACAGATAGACAATAATTCCAAAAAAATGTTTGCACACTGCATTGATCTTTTTCAAAAAATATTTGATGTTCAGACGCGACTTTGTTACATTTTCTCATACATTAATATACATAAACATAAAAGTACACATAAATAGAGGTTACATAAAAGTAGGTTCTTCAAAATTAATGATTCTCCCTGGGTAAAACCGGGTATACGACCGGTACCATAAGATAAACAGTCTTCTTTTGTTTTTGCACTCAGTATGAATGAAAACAATGAGGGCTTTTATGTAAAAACCTCTTCAAGTTCACGAGTTAATTATTCGCGCATAATCACCGCATACTTTATTATGAAAATGTTGCTTTTTATCCATCCGTCTGTGAAGCATATAATTCTAAGTGAAACTTTTTGCAATTCTGTTGTTCCGACACACATAATTTCTAAAATAGATTATTTTCTAAGTATTATTTTTTCAATTATTTTGGTATCAATATGAGATCTGTGTCTATGTGTCATGTACTGGAGGTGCCAGCGACTTCGCTTGCGTGAACTTGTGATTCCCGTGGGAACTTCATAATTTATCCGGATAAAGAGTATTCCAAATGTTAATCCAGCATATACATAAGTTACTAGCAAAACCCGGCAGACGTTGTCCTGCCTGTGTATATTTATTTACCTATAAAATCACAAATTATTCTGTTTTGCCGTCGATATGATTTTTGCGATAGAAGAACGCTATCGCATCGCGGGTATTGAACGGTATAGAAGTTGATGGGCTACAGCGCCATCTAGTAGCGAGTTACAACAAAGTCGATAGTAAGAAAATATTCTCCGTGCTCAAATACCTATATGTATACCAATTTTCATGGCGATCAGTTGAACGGTATAGAAGTTGATGTGCTGCAGCGCCATCTAGTAGCGAGTTGCAGCAAAGTCGATACCATAAATCCTTCTCCATGAAAAAATACATATATGTGCCAACTATCATGGTGATCGGTCAAACGGTGTCGAAGTCTATTAACATCAGATATACCAACATCCATTTTTATATATATAGATAGATAACAATGCCAAGTTTCATTAAAATCCATCCCGCGATTTTTGTGTGATGCTCGATCAGACAGACAGACGGACAAACGGACAGTGAGGCGGACAGACAAAAAATCCAAAAATTGTTGTTTTGGGCTCTGTATCACATTTGCAGGACCAATAATATATGTGGCGACGAGTTCTCGAATAGAGATTCGAGTACCGGGATACATAGTGTGGTATGCGGCCACTGTACTGACGAATAGAAGAAAGTCGCCGATTGTGGCTGGATGAAGACCAGCTGAAGACCGTGTACGATGACGGTCGTTGGGAGAGACCTATACCCAGTAGTGGAGAGACAGTCTAGTGGTATAGTGTAAACATACCCCACTGCGTATATTTTTCAGTAAATAAACATTTACTAGTAATTTTTTATTACAAAGTATTGCTGTAAATGCCCTAACTTCAGAAGTAGAAAATCCTGTAATATGTACATGACCACACGATACAAGTGTCTTTCACAAAAATATACATTTATAAATAAATAAATCATGTACGTATTTTATCATAAGGAAAGGAAACAAATAGAAAAATTAATCGCAATAATGAGAAAAGTAATTTTCTGCCGATATATTAGTATGTCTATGTATGTCCAATATCCAATGACCTCGAGGTTACAAACGTAACACTGTCGTAATTAGGCGCTATCAACGTCCACTTCGCCACCAACATACCGCATTTATTCAACATTTTGTTTTATGGTAAAGGTGGCAGACGGATCCTAGTGATGGTAAGTGGCCACCGCCGCCCATAGGCATCTGCAATACCAGGGGGTATGCGAGTGCACTGTCGACTTTGTAAAGTCCTATTTACAGTTTTCTTGAAGAGCCCCATGTCGTAGCGTGGCAGGAAAACCTCAGCAGGCAGTTCGTTCCATATCTTTGAGGTTCGCGGTATATGACGACCGAACTCTTCGCGTCTCTGTCAAGAGCACGACGATGAGGGTAGGTGCGATCCGAAGTTGACATCAAATTGAACAATTCTTTAGAACATTCCCCGTTATACCAACGTCTCTCCGAACGCTGAGGGGTTCTAGAATTATAATTATTATTAATCAAAAATAATTTGAGGAGACACTATCAGAATAATAAGTCACAGTCTAAGAATTAAGCAGTCGGTTAGAGATACTTTCAATAGTATTGCAAAACAATAATGTCGAAAGTTTGATAGATATCTATATATTGGTCGTCCGTGCAATAATTAGGTATCAGACTAAGCAATATCGTATGTCGCCTAAACCTGACGTACTCTCGCTACGTTGATATGGCGCTCTCAGGCACACTTGACTATATAAAATCTGGTTTCGGTGTAGCTTCATTTAAAGCATGTGAAAAGCCGTAAGCAATAATTAGCTAGGTCTGAAATCATGAAAAGGGCGCGAATCCCATTTTTTGCTCTAAAATTAAAAAGGTTCAGTTTTCATTTTTTATTATTACAGCCCTCTCCTGAAAGTGTGAAGCATGAAATTAATTTCGTTTGAGGCCCGCTGTGACATGGTAATAATTAATACACGAGAGTGTCACTTCCGTGGTTATTTTTTCACGCAATAAGCACATTGTGCCAATGATAAGGTTTCGTTCCTTATATAGCAATAGCGCAATTAACGTGTGCCAGGGTCGAGTTTTCTTCGTAATTGACAATTTCACAGTGAAAACAATTCAAAACGCATCCCGTCAATGTCGCGGTAAGTTAGGAGTCGCTTAGTAAAGAGTAAGTTTACTGAGGACAGAAGAAGACTCTTTAGAAGGAAGCACACGAAAAAAGCAGTTCTATGCTTTTGTTTCATTATCACAAACATTGCGCACAAAACACTTTGAAGTATAAAAAACTATCACTATTAAAGCACAAAACCCAGAATACACATTTTTCTAATAATCGAAGAAAAAATCGATTTCGCTTCTCGAGCTAACGTCAAAAAATAATTTCTTATTTTGGCTTATCTTGATGATATGACGTAATCCAAAACCCATTGTGAGTTAGTTGCAGTTAATTACACCGAGAACAAAATGCATAAAATTAAAATATGTATTTTCACTGCTTAGAATCCAATTTCGGGTGGGAAATATTTAAATAGGTTTCATTAATCTACAGAATCAGCGATATTTCCAAAACTAATTTTAAAGTTATATTTGGTAAATAAATATCAGATTAGTAATTCCAGCGATTAGCAAACAGATGCAGATTACCGATTTACATAGATGTAGTATCTCATGACAGGTTCGATTAGCAGCTGTTTATGACTATTCATAAACAGTTGCACTGTTCGTGCAACCAATGCAATGCAACCAGCCCTTTCAGTATCCATTGCTAGACATGTGCCTCTTCATGCACATTGTCGTGTGCATGAGGGATGTAAGGTCATAAAACGCCACGCTGGCCAAGCGGATTGGCGAGTCCACTATTTTGGAGATGGTGTACTCATAGTTCCTCAGCGCTTGTGGGAGAGAGGGAAGAGGGAGATGCACTGTTCATAGTAGCATATAATTGAGCACTACAGAGTAACGAAGTCAGAGAAGATTTAACTTCTAAAAACAAATTTCATTTAAAAAAAATTTTTTTTTTGTGGGTAAAATTTTCAAGTTCATATAAAACGTCTTAAAATAAAAGGTGTTACTTTTAACAATATACATTCAGTGTTAAAAGGGTGCAGATATTTTTTAATTCATTCTGTATATGTATAGAGAAGATATAGAAAACATTCTACTATTTGTAATAAAAATTCTTACGACATCAAAAGTCGTTATACTGCACTTTAATCTCCACTCGCCTTAAAGTCTATTCACCTCATAAACTCCCCTACATCGTAGCAGTCGTAGCAGTTCGTAGCACACGGTAGCATCTATTGTCTACGCTCTGTTCGCTACGCGGCGTTACCGTAGCACGGTACTTGGTACGTACATAGATTCTTGTTTTTCTCTTCTCTTCATTCGTAACTAAACATTGTGACAATGAAAAGTTATCTTTTCATTATTGTTGAATTATTGTTATTGTCATTATTGTTGTTGTTTTGAATTTGAATTGTGTTGACGTATTGTCACGTCACACAAGAGTATAATAATAGTAATTAGAGGTGTGTTTTACGATAAAAATATTTTAAATCGTTTTAATTATTGAATCAAAATTATTTTTCATTGAACTGGTTTAGGTTTGTCTTATAATATCGTCAAAGTACTTCTAGTTTTACACTACTAGTTTTACCTACTAGTTTTTTTTAAATTCCCGAACGTGCTGGTTTGCTCGCGATGTTTTCCTTCCCTGTTATGTGTCTAAATATGTATGATTTTGCGTTTTTCTTTGTAAGTGTAATCAGAATAAATGTCTTATCTATCTTAGGGGACACATTACGTGCCGAGTTTCGATATCGTTTCATTTCGAAAAATTTCGATAAATGGTGTTTCAATATCGTTAATAACTCTTATATTCCAGGATTCCGTAACAACGTAGTGAATATCTACCTAAATATTTAAACAATGCAGGCGAAACCGCACGCGACAACCATTTATGCTGGAAAATTAGATTTAACTGATAACTAAACTAGGACAGAAGGTTGTATTTCAAGGATTTTTATGTAACAAGAAAAGGGTACGCCAACATTATTGTGGTTACAATAATGTTTTTTGATTACGTGCCAAAAATATGAGAAAGACGTCATTAAATTAGACCTTGAACATGAGTCCCGGGTTTGTCAAGTGAGTGTAACAAAGGATTTCATTCATCATAAAGAAGTGTCAATATCAGCATAATATAATGACCAACTCAGGCTTCGCCTTGTAATCATGAGTATCCGATTTTTTTTTTCAAAAGTCATGTCGCAGACTATTTGATTTTTTCAGGTCCCAAGGTAATTTAGGAACCCTTGTAATGACACCCGTCCTTCCTGCCAATCCAAACTCATAATTCCTACGATATTTTTAGAAGTTAAAGTGTCTAACTAGGGTTATACACTTTAACACTAGATGAATTTCATTTAGATTTTTGCAGAAAGAGCATGAATTTCACACATAGGATGTCACTGATATGATAACGAATTATTAGAAATTGACTAGAACAAGATTGAATAGAAATTTATAATGAACAGAAACTAAAAATTGCGCATGCATTCGCCGTCGGATATCGGTAGTGACTGTGCGGCGCCCGCTCGCTCCGCTCTGCGCAAGCGCCTTCTACAAGCGGCCGCGCGTACATTCCTCAAGCAAATTTAGCATCGACCGGCGGGTTTGCTTGCCTAATTAAATTAATTGCAGTGTAGGCAAGGTTCCTACAAAGTTAATAAATCTACACTAAGAGCTAACTCTGAAACGTAAAACAGATAACAAACAAATCGCCATAGAAAGGTACTTCGCTAATAGATTGTTCGTTTTGACACAGCCCCAAAAAAATATCTTATTAATACATATAATAAAGTCGTGCAATGTACAATACGCAATACAGCACGACACACAATCGAAAATAATACTTTTGTTCTTTTTTGTCTGTCTGTCTGAACGTTCATTATGCAAAAACTACGGGACTAATTTAAATGAATCTTGGCATAATTATAACCCATGTATCGGGTTAGTGTGCTATTTATAGTACTTTTTATTCAGATCCACTGAAAATGTTCGCACGGGAATCATCATCGATCCTCTTACTCGTGGGATAAGCGAAATGTGTTTGATTGGGCAACACGTGATGTGATTTGAACGGATGGCTTGGGATGGGATAGGGTAGTAGAGTTAACTAATCATACATTTTTAAGTCTACGTAAACGACTGCAAGTATAAAATAACTATAGAAGGGCGTTAAAATACAGATTGAAATATAAACAGTAAATTAATAAATTCTCTAAGTTAAAATTCAAAGCATTTCTTCAGAATTGAAATCTAACTCTTTATCCGTCGGTGTAAATATGCCTCTACCTATGCTCGGAATTCTGACTAAGAAAAGGCACGATAATATTTTTATAAGGTATCACGATGACTAGAAGTAACAAGAATCTAGGGATCTAGTCTGATTTTACGCTACCGAAGTTTCGGGCCCGACCGAAGTTAGTACGAAGTGGTGCAGCCCAGCTCAACTGTGACTTTCCTTCGTGTGGAGTTCTACTCGTGTTATATCGGGTATTTAAAAGATGAGATATTGTTATTGTGAAATTTGACGTTTGTTGCGAGTGTCTCTTGTCAAAATCGTTCGATCTTGTTTCGATCGTTGTCTCATGCGATCGGATTAGTTTCTAATGTTATATGAACTTAATTCGGGCCGATATATCGTAGCAAACGCTACCGAAATATTTAGTTCGCTTTTCTGCTTTTCAGAGTAGACCCTTTTTCTTCCTTAAAGTACTTAACCCTTTTTAATATATCTATATGTAATAGCCAGTTGCTGTAGCACTTCACCAAGAGTCTAGGTAGACACTTCATGCATACCGGCCAGATGGGCTTTCCTATATTAAAACCTAGTAAGAGAGACCCGGTTCATGCCAAGAATGTTACGCGAGGCTATTGAAATCAAGAAACACCGAAATTCCAAAAGAGAAGATGGTTGGCAAGTACCACCGGCTTGGGATCCAGTCATTAAATTAATTAAATCCCAAGGCCAACGCAATACTGCAAGACCTCTGGACACCGTGAGCGAATACTGCGTGCATAGGGATTGTGATGATTAAAAAAAAAATTCAGACGGTAGTTCAAATAATTTCTTAATAACTCAAGTGACAAATAAAATCAATTAGTCACCCCGTGACCACGTCCACTGCAAAGTGTTGGAAACGTTCGGGATATAAATAATGTTAAATATACGCGATTTAAACCGTTCAAAGTTGTTTAATTGCTATGTATAGTAATCGCGAAAACCTAAGAAAATATTATCTAGTAAGGATTTTTAAAAAAAATTACACGAGAGCTCGAAAATATTTAAACAACTAACTTAAAACATAGGAAGTTTAAAATAAAAATTTGAACGTTATTAAGGGAACCCTAGACGATTAATTATATTGTGCAAATTTACGGATTGCGCAATATTTTTGATCAATTGGGCAGTGTATTGAAACTCGTTGGGGTGCAAGGCGCCATTAAATAATATGTGCAAGGACATTGTTGTACAATCTATATACATATAATAAAAATGTGACTGATCGATGTCTGTACATGGAAAATATATGAGAAAAACTATTATTGGGGGTCTTTATCAACACAATAGAGGCCAAAATAATGATTGTTAGAATTTTTGTCTGTTTATCTGTTTGTCTGTGCGTTTGTCCGCGCTAATCTTAGAAACGGCTTAACCGATTTGGGTCCGGGTTTCACTAATGTATTGTGGTAAGCTTCATTTAAAATTTAGTGTTTGTTTTATTTCAATCAGTTCATAAATAAAAAAGTTATATCAATTTAAAAACGGTGTTTATAAACTAAAGTCCACGAGGACAAAGTCGCGGGCAACAGCTAGTTCCATAATATATCTAAAGGTCGCCTTACATACTATACTAAATATCAAATTAAAATTTATTTACAAGATACAAGAATACATACTTAATATTGTGTCCATCAATGTATTCGATCTGTTACTTACTAAAAAAATTACAGATTAAGGGCCAGTTTAGATGTATTAAATTGATAACTGTATATATTAATTTTAAATAAAAATCTGTGTAAACCAACCTTTATGTAGTAATACTTACTAACTTGCTATTTAACGTTTGGTTTACACCAACGATTTGAGAAGGACCCTAGGGCAGGCGCATTACAGTCTAATAGTGTTCTATGTTCAGTAGCTCTCGAGTTATTTAATTCATATGTGTTTTGAAAATGGAACATTCTTATTACGTAGTACTTACGTTTCAAGTTTTATATTTAATGAACCCCTCCTCATCTGCTTCACCCCCCCTAGAAGTTGCTAGCCGTTAATAAGAACGTTTGATGTGTCATCTAATCTATTTCCATATCGATGGTATACACATAGATTTTTAACTAAAAATCAACTTATAAACTTATCAACTTAGTACGTCTAAACCGGCTTTAAGTTAGTTACTAAACATTTAAACATCTTAATTTTATTAATACCCAACTGGACAAATCGGTCGTAAAGCAGAAAGAAGAGTTAAAAACATAATTGTCATGTAGATTATTACTTACGTACTTACTATATTAATATATACATAATATAAATACTAATTCGTCAGCGAATGACTCTCACCGACTCGCGATCCCGCAGTATTCTCCCAAAACAACGCCCTAAGCCGAAGTCCGTTCCTTCCGGCGTTCTACCGGCGGGGGAGCCCTTAGGCTCGTTACTGCACACTCTTTGCTCCACCTTCTGCGCTCGCCCTGAACCATACATGTCTGGTGACTCTTGAAAGGCCACGAGGGCGACAAGAATTTAGCTATTCCGAGAAAAAAAACAAAATGACTCTACTGAAAATCAGCGCTGTGACTGACACTCAGTCATAGCAAGCTGAGCTGGGGACCATTTCCGGCATCACAACACACACAAATAGCAACGTCGCATTTTTTGTTAATATACTTTTTGTTTATTCTTATAATTTTTAGTATTGTTTCTCTTCTTATCTACATTACTTTTTGTGGTTATTATTATATGTATATTTTGTGTGTGTTTGTGTATGTAGGAATAAAATTTTGTCTATTGTCTAATAAATATATCCTCATTTTATATAAGCTAAAAAAATGTGGATATCTGCATATATTGTATACCCACTATATATTGTATACCACAATATATATGTATGGAATACAAGATTATCATCGAAGATGAAGTCTCAGAATAACCTTCACGTTAAGGGGTTCTTATTAACACTTCTCTTGGATATCTCAATCGAGAGCGGATATCTATAGCAAAGTGGAGTGTAGGCTTTCTCGGCCGGTGTCCATATTAATTGAATCTTCCGGGCTACTTGGTCGAGGTCTTCTGGAATCTCTTTTCTTTCTTCCAAACGTTTCGTCAACAACTGCGGTTGACATCTTCAGTGGCGGCTGCGTTCACTTTCGAAGAGATGTTATCTCTTCGGCTTCTCGAGCGCAACTGACTCGACGACTGTAGCGCACCAGTATTTTTAGTGGGCGAGGGTAGTTGTGATTGTGTGTGTACGGAGTCTGTTTGTGTCCCCCTCTCTCGTCTCTCTTCCCCGTGAGCTTGATGTCTTCGGAGTGTTGGATACCAGATATTACGGAGTCTTAGATTCTCTTCTTTTTTGTTAAAATTGTTGGGATGCTTGTAGATTTCAATAGCTTCCCTATTGAGACGGGAATAATAATGATTCCCGGTTGACAAGATCTTTGTGTCCCTGAAGCAGATTTCGTGGTCCCCATCCGACAAGGCATGTTTAGCTACGGCCGACTCTCAGTCTCTCCTCTTCGACAATTGCCTTTATGTTCTTTAATGCGGGTATTGACACTCCGTTTTGTAGTGCCAATATACACTGACCCACAGGAGCATGGTATTTTATATACTCCAGTCGAGGACAACGGATCTCTGGGATCTTTGACTGATCTGATGATATTTCTGAGTTGGCTCGTAGGCTTGAAAATGGTCTTCACGTTTTTCTTTTGTAAGATTTTGCTGATGCGATCTGTTACGCCTTTTAAGTAAGGTAAGAAGGCCCTTCTTCTCTCTGGGTTGGTGTCGATATTGTCAGATTTTTTGTCTCCTCTTTTTGGTTATTGCACCCTCTTGATTTCGGAGACTGTGTATCCGTTGCTTTGAAGGGCATGGTTTAAATGTATCACTTCCGATTGTAGATGTATCGGTTCGCAAATTCGTTTCGCCCGGTCCATCAGCGTCTTAATCATTATTTCCGATATGTGGATGACACCTTTGTGATCTGAAGTCATGGGGAGGAAGAGCTCGAACTCTTTCTGAAACACCTTAACAACACCCATCCAAGAATCCAATTCACCGTGGAAAAAGAAAGCAATGGGAAGTTTCCGTTTTTGGATGTAGTGGTAAGCAGAAATGAAGATGGCAGTCTGAGACATCAAGTTTACCGCAAGCCCACCCACACCGACAGATATCTACATAAAGATTCCAATCATCATGTTAAACAAAAGAGAGCAATGATAAAGTGAAAGTCTTCGAAAGTGAACGCAGTCGCCACTGAAGATGTCAACCGCAGTTATTGACGAAACGTTTGGAAGAAAGAAAAGAGATTCCAGAAGACCTCGACCAAGTAGCCCGGAAGATTCAATTAATATCTATAGCAAACTTGATCACAATTCAATTAGTGAGCCATTAACAAGTAAACCGCGTCACGTGTCTTTCAGCTATCAATATATTTTACGTACAGACGAGTTGATAAGTTTATATTCTGTACAGTGTTGTAAAAAATTAGGGTTGAGCGTTCAAAGGTCGAATGCTAAGGAGCGCTAATTAAAATTTAAGACGCTTGAGAACGTTATAGTCCACATTTTTAACCTTTTTGGCGGGAACTCGAGAAGTGAAGTTAAGTTTTTGTTTGATAATTGTAAAAATTGTGTATTAGTCGTTTTGTAATTAATAATGATAGTTTATTAAACTTCAAAGTGCTTTTCGTGCGTGGTGTTTGTGATAATCAAATAAAAGAATGGCACTAAGTTCTTCGTGTGCTTCCAAGGAGTCCTCTTCTGTCCTCAGTAAACCTACTATCGCATAACTGAGTGACTCTTGACTTACCTCGACGAGACTGGACATTGACAGGATACGTTTTAAACTTTCAAATTGTTTATTACGATGAAAACTTGACACTGGCAGAATGTGCTAATTGCACCATCAATTGCTATGTGTGAAGAAAAAACCCTTCGATGATTTTTAAATCGTTGGCTACGTGATGTCGACCAGCTTTAGGGTAACACCACCCGGTCTCTTCCCGTGGGTACTACCGCAAGCTCTGAGGAACTATATCACCTCTAAAAGAGAGAACTCATCAATTCGCTTGGCCAGCGTGGAGTTTTAAGGTCATACATTCCTCATACACAAGAATTGTCCACGACGAGGCCCGAGACGAGCAGTAATGAAAGCACTGATTATTGTTACAGTTTTTACTGTCTTCCGTTAAGGTTAAAAGCTTGAGACTAAAACGGTTTTGATTAATGTTCCTGAGGTTCATTTGTGCTGAGTCAGTTCTCGATCGTTCAACACTATATTTTTATAACACCGTACAACATTTTCAGCACACTATAATCGATTCAAAAACGCGTATAGTTAAAATTTACTTCTTATTTCTCCTTGACGTTTCGTCAGGTGGACCATCCACATTTTTAGTCGCCTCGTGACCACGGTCGGTGTATCCGGTGAGAAGTCTAATAAAAATAAAAGTCAAACGAAACCTTTAATCTTACACGTTCAAGACTCGATACTGTGTCGTTAGATATTACGAAATTCCTGTGCGTAATTTCTCTTACAGGCTTTCTCGTTAATAAATATCCGTTTATCTTTTTTACTACAAAAGACATTGGAGTTTTTCGTTTCTCATTTCTGACTGGACCATTTTTTTTTTTTTTCAAAATACCTTATAACTTATTTGGCAGCGGCGATAGCTAAATGTTTCGGCCAATTGAACGTTCGCATAAATACGAACTTATTTGCATTATCAACTTATTCAATAAGCGGTTTCAATATATAACTTAAAATACACCTATTCATTCAGTTAGAGCAACGAAAATTGGCTTTAAAAATCATGGCAGTAACTTGTTTAAGAACGCAAAAAAACAGTTGCAACCGTGCGAAAGCTCGCTTGGCTAATGTTTGGCCTAAAACTACCACCCGAGCTGACGTCTGCCTTTCATTTTGACGAAATAATAAATTTAATAATTATTACAGATCTCCAAAACGGGGTTCAGTAAAAAATCAGGCTGAAGTTAATTACCCGAGTACACAATTATCCGAAAGTATTTTAACTTATTTTCTCCAATTAAAAGTTTTGGTCTTGATTGAAAATATAATGCAGGAATTCCCTGGAACGAAAGGCAAGTTGTTACTTTAATAAGGTACACGAGTCTGACTAGTGTCTGAAAAATGGAAAATACTTTCATACAATATTAAAGAAGAAAAAAACTATTTGAACAGAAGTCATATTTGAAATAGTAAGAAAGATAAACCGCTTATTTACCATATACAATAATAATATACAGAAGAACTATAAGAAATTAAGATAATAAACAACAATTAACAAATAAAGAAAAAATAATTATTTGCGTCACTGAAATAGGCAAAAAAACGCCCAACTGTGTGGCAATACATCTTTGCGCGTCATTTTAGACACATTTGCCATTTTGACTCGTGTCAATAAAGGTATTTTTTTTATAGAATAGATGGCAGACGACCACAAGATGGTAAGTAGTCACCGCCGCCCGTGGACACCTGCAACAACGGGGGGTTTGCAGGTGCGCTGCCGACCTTGTAAATGTTAACAAGAAATGTTATCTGTGCATGACATGTATAACATAGTTGCACCTGACGTGACGGAATTATGTCAATTTTAAATATAGAACTGTTTAAATCCAAGGTTTCCAATGGGATGGGTACCGATCCATTGGAGGCGTTGCAGTGATCAAAGGGACAATAAAAAATATGGGTGTATATTTTTCTTTGTACCTTTAACCCTTCATTCACTTAAATAATGTAGTTAAGTGGGCACTGAGTTTTTTTTCTGAAAGCAGACGATGTTCCAATGAAGCATGTGGGTCAATAGTGTAAATAATTCAAACTGACATAGTTTAACATGAAATCACAAAGCATAGAACTATCTTTCTAGTATTCTGAGCCTGTAAAATTAAGCATGCTTTTTAAGTTATTAAGAACTCCGCACAGAAAGTAAGACACTTTTGTTCGCCGTACTTAGTTATGGACTGAGCAGGCTAGGCTAATCAAAAAGAGACAAACACTGTACCATCTATAAGTGGAGTCACAATACATGGTAAGAAACGGTATGGAATGACCTCACGGTGATAGATATGGGCGTAAAATTGGGTTCCGTTTTCTGGTCAATGTTGGAAGGACAATTTGTCATTTCGAAAATGATTAATACCTATCTCTTTGCCTATATATAATGTTTTGTTTTGTAAGTCATAAACGGCTGTATAACAGCCATATTTTGTATTAAGAAATAAGAAATAGTAATCGCAAGTCAAAATGTTTTGTAAGTCGTAAACGATTAACAGCTATATTTTGTATTAAGAAACAAGAAATTGTAATCACAAGTCAAAATGACATTATATTATTATTACTAGCGGTTCCGGCGTCTTCGTTCACGTGAAATAGTGTTTCCCAAGGGAGCTTCAAAATTTATCGTGATAAAAATATCCTAAATATTAACCTAGCATATACTCGTAAGTTATAACTATGAGTTATAATTTCATTAAAATCCGCTTTTGCGCGATGCATGTTTGTTCATACAGACAAAAATTCGAGAAAAAGTGTTCATATGGACTCTATATCATTCGTGATTCGTATAGCAATCACTTTTAAATCAAAAAATATTTCATCTACAGACACGGCTCTAATACGATTTTATGATATGAACGAGTACAGATTACAATAGAGACAAATTCTTAAGTATATTTTCTGGTGTGTTCCATTCGGTATGTAGACTTGTATTTTACTCATGTTACACTACCCAAAATATTATTAGGTACATCACATACTTAAGTGTGTATGCTATTTATTTAAACAACACAGAAGGTACATTATTATAGTTTTTAAAAACCAATACGTATATTCATTATAAAGATTTTTCTAAGAATTCCACAGCATACTTGCATAAAACGCGCTCAATGGAACGTGTTGTGTGATTACGATTACACATATGTGTGATTTGTCATATGCGCAACAGTACCTACTAAAAGTCCATAAATCACTAGATACATAAGTTTAACCAGTCTCCGGGCCTCTCCCATTAGTTAAAAACGTGTGCTGTTCAACAGTTGGTTCTGACTTTTTCTCACTCGCGATAAACTTGTTTTGGTTTGACTTTTTACACGCTGCGTTAATAGCAAATCTATCTATGATTTTACTAACATTCTAAATCTTGAGAAAAATGCCGCGCACTATCGAGTACTACAAAATAATGTTGGTCCACATAACTCGTATATGTGCTTCGATCCTCAGTGATTAATATTTTCAACAACATAACAGAGTTTCGCTACGATTCATCGACTATATCGGTGTAAGGCCGGTGCCATGTATCAGTAGTACTCTGACGGCGGCACAGCTCAGTCTACCGCGGAGAACTCGCTGCCGCCCGCTCTCCCGGGATAATAATAGTAAACAAAAAACAAGTTCAACAAACAAAACAATTAACATCGACCGCGCCAAAAAAGTGCCAACAAAACGTGACAGTGATGTTGCCAATGCTATGTTTTAATGGCAATTAAAAAAAATAAAGTCCTAATGCGTTTGCCGTCAGTGGTAAGAAAGTCGATGTGAAATGCACAAAATGAAAAAATAGAAGCATGATTACAGGTTTTTACATATGTGTAGTTGCCTGGCTTTTTTCATGTATTTTTCCCCGATCACTCACATGTATTTTCTGTTGGACGTAAAAATTCTCTTCCAAGGGTCGGAGGAATGTTATTCGTATTGGTCCCAAGAGAGTTTTTCTGATAAAATATTTGATGTAAAAACAACATGTAAGTGGCCCGAGGCTTTTCACGACTTTCCTAGAAATTTAAGATGTAATACCATCAAGTGTTTTTTTTAATTAAAAACTCGAAAGTCTTGGATCGTGTCGAGCACTTTGTCCTAAATTAGCACATTATCAATTACAAAGCATATTTACCTCATATACGAAAATTAAAGTTTTAGTTATCCACTAAATACGAATAGAAGACATATACCTATCTAGGTATTTAGAATCATAAGGTTTTTTTTAATTATCTAATGAACACAATCATGGTAAAAAATTTCAGTGATTGAAAATAAAATTATCACAATCATTATAGGTAAACTAATTAATTATTATAAATTTTTAACTTTAAATTATTGTATGAAGAAACATTTATATATGTATTATACTTATTTTTATTTTTTATGAGTTTTTATGAGTTTATCCATAGGATACCATCAGACAAAGGAGCATGTATCTCATATAAGCAAATAAGCAGAGATTACCATTAAACTAAAATATTTATCTACACTTAACCTACTCTAATGCGAGCGAAGACAGGGCAGATCACTAGTGTTGTTTCTCACATTTTCCAGTCAAATAAAAATATATATAAATAAATGTCTTCTATTTCTTATTGTATATCGAAGCCCGCTTTTTAATAACAAGAAAATATATCGGGCCAAACTGCTCAAAAAATGTTCACAAATACATCTTTCAGATATCTCGTACAACATACGAGTATACGTAGTTGAAAAAGCCTTGGATGTTTTTTTACGTTTGAGAATAGTAAATTTCAACCATTCCCCCACCCGTCTGCTACGTGACCTTGAAACTACCCCAGAAGTCATGTTTTTTCGCAACTACCATTGAAAGTTTTTTCTCCCGTCAAAGATATCGCTAGTTACGTAAGCCGAAGTCCGGGATAGTTCTGATTAGTGCCGTTAAAGGTAATTTTTGTTACGACAAATGACCCATATAATATGAACCAATACGATAGATACGAGATATAGCTTTTTGTTTTAATGACTTTATTGTCCTATGTTTGGGGACACCGAAAATACGATAATTTCGAAAGCTTTCTTATAAAAATTGGCCCTAATTACGGGACTATTTTCATAAGAGCAATATCTGGAGGGGGGTGCACGCTGTTATCCCACAGCCGATGGAGGCACTTGTGACTAGACTAGTTACCCCTCAACCACAGACGTAACAAGTAATATGAAATAACAAGGCGTGTCTGAAATTCGATCCCAGTTGTAGGTACACAATATTTCCGTGTTTTAATTTATCCGGTGTTAAGTGGTTACCGTCGTCTATGGACGTTGCCTACCCTAAAAATGTCCATTTACAGCTCTCTTGATGAACGGTATATGATAACGGAAAAACCTCAGGAGGTAAGTCGTTCCACAGTTCTCGGGTTTGCGGTATAAAATGTCTAGTCACTCGAACAGTACGCGACTGCCCCCTATTAAGATAGTAAGTATGTACAGTGATTCGATGACGGGCGGAGCAGTAATAAGAACCCGACGTAGGTATTATATTAAACATTCTCTCAGAGCACTCACTATTGTATAGATGATAGAACACTTATCAGGTACACTTATCACTTATCGCGTGGACTGTATGCCTGTCTGCCGCCTTCATCCATAAAAAAATAGTATTTTTTTTCTGTTAAATAAGGTTAAGAGCCATTTCACAAAAATGAGTAAAGCGAGTTTAGGTAATTGCAACGCAACGCGACTGGCGATAGTTCATGCCCCCCCGTCTCTATAGCGTAACTATGGAAAAAAAGTTTTGATACTTTGAATAAACTGAACTTTTCTCCGTGTGCTTCTATAGACAATAATTGACTCCAAAAATATTTGAAATCAATTATTCTACTTCCATCAATGACGAATAGATCCTAAAACAAATAAAAATAAGAAACGTAAAGCATTTTTAAATAAATAGTTATGTGTGCATGTATGCATTTTTGTTACTGAAACCAACAGCTTATTGCAAAAAAACATTTATTCATACTTGATAAAACCAATTACAAGTTTCAATCTTATTACTAAAATGAGAAGAAAAAAATTGTGAATCGAGAGGAAACATGAATTGTTGCATTAAAAGTACCTACATATGTACATAATTATGTCATGTACAAACTCATTGTCATTAATTAGTGCAGCATCACGAATGTCATTTCCCAACACAGCAATAGCGTTAGATTTTTCTAGAAAGCAGTGAATCACTGTCTGCAGGACCGGCAGCGCATCAGTGACCCTTCTGATGTTGCAGTTATCTATAAGCGGTAACAATCTGTATAATAAAGTTAAAAAAAATATATTTTATAAATGAGGAGTGTCATTTCAAAAGGGCTTATTTTCACTTCCAGGAAAAAAATATTTTATTTTTTTAACGATTTTTAGCATTCGTTTACATCTGCATGCAATATAATTTTAATCAAAAACGCTTACTTCTTCCAGAAAAATGACCTTCAATTTACTAGTTCACGACAAATCCTCTTATTTCCTTATATTAAACACACAGAAATCGTTAATCTAAAGTTCCATACAAAACGACTTAATTCCAATATAACTAAAGATAAAGCCACGTCTTCTCTAACAAACCCACTTAAATTTATTTCATAGATCTATTACTTTATTTTAGTGAATATACCAGATCTGATACGTAATAATATAATGAAAGAAAATGATGTTACAGTGTGAGGAAGAGGAAAATTGTAATTACTTAGATTTATATGTAGGTGAAATTGGAGTTTAAACTTTTTAACCGACTTCATTTATTAAAGTAATTTATGCAAATCAAAATGCCTATTATTTATCTCATAGTACAAATCAAAAAGTCTTATTTCCAGCAGTACTGAACAAAGGTACTTATTTCCAAATTTGAAAAATTTGATTTGATCCAAATTAGTTTAAAAATAAATCGTTTAATGCTAAATATAGCTCATGTGAGTTACTTTGCAGTCCGGCTAGAAAAATATTTGTGCATTATTGATAGAATTCTATCATATATTTTCCAATTATTGAAAAACCCGATAAGGTGGAAATAAGTTCTTTTGAAATGACACTCTTCAAATAATTTTAAATACTATCGATTTTTCCAGATCCACGATCTTCCGATTCTATTGCGTGAGACAATCCTTCTAAAAAAATGGCGTTGTCAGAGGACATTAATTTGAAAATGCCGTATAAAGATACGGCATTTTCAAACTATTAACAAGTTATCTTAACTCACCACGCTTTCGGTACCATTGGAACTTATTTGATGCTTATTTGAAGATTTTGTCGCTTTTTCATCCTGAAATTAAAAACTAATTTATAGAAAAGCCAGTGACAAAATGAAATTGATGGTTACATCGCAAACGAAAATACCTGGCTTCTGTTGTTTTTTTCAACGCTGCATAGTTATGACGTTTTTTCTTTTCACACAATGGTAAACGGAATCTTTTCTCCCTATTGCTAAAAATAATCATTTATTTAAATACTATTACGCAATATTTAAAAAAATATCAAACACTAGCGACCCGCCCTCGCTTCGGTCGGGTGAGTTATCAGTTTTTTTTTTCAAAATTTCATAATACAATTTAGCATATATTAGACACGGATAATGTAGTTTCCTGTTTGTTAAAGAATTTTTAACAAACGGAGCGCGGTGAAACTGACATAGACGCGGCTGACGCGAAAATCCCTGAATATAATAGAGCAATTAGAGCAGTTTTGTGATATTCAAAAATATATATAATAAATTACAATTTATAAAAATACTTATGTTTTCGTTTTAATTAGGTACAAAATTTATTATATTCTAAGTATAATTAAAAAAAATCGTGATTAAATGATAAAAAATTGCAGTTAAATGCCAGGTATTTCACGTCAAAATTGACGCAAATTATTTTATTTTTTCTCGTGATTTGTGTTAATTTACGGAAATATTAGTACACTGTGTGTCAATAGAATTATATACTACGTATAATTGTATCTTATCTTGTGGAATTAATGAATTTTAGTGGAAGAAGCACGACTCTGAAATTCTTACTACGCGCATTTTTGCTAAAACATGGTTGAGTACCACAGGATAAATAAAGAAATATTTCGAATAGTACTTATTACATTAAATGTCAATACAAAGAAATGAGCTATTTAAAATATTTACTCAGAAATGTAAAGCAACTTTCATTTCACCTATAGAACAGCTCAAAAACTTGTAATTTTCGCTTAAAACGTGAAATGGCTCTTAATAAATATGCCAAAATGTCATATTAAATATATATTTTTTTTATAGAACGAAGATGGCAGATGAGCATACAGATGGTACCTGATGGTACGTGGACACGGTCGCCCATGGACATCCCCGGTATATATCAACATCAGTCCAAAATGACAAACGTTATCACGCTCCCGAATGCGCTGCCTATATTTGGAGATGCAGTAATGGATTTGGAGAAAGGATTGGAAAAAATCGCATGGGACAGAATGGGATGGAAGTGGGCTCTGGCATATCTCACTCACTATCGAAACACGTACGTACATTGGGAATAAGGTTAAAGTGGGAAATGCAGTACATTTCAAGGTAGCCTCCAATTTTCAATTCAATTCAATTGAAGTATTTCAAGTTATAATGAATTTCATTTCAGCGATGCGAATTGAAAAAGTTTGTCGGATAGTAGTTGGATGAGAATAACGGAAGATCGTATATGTCGGCGAGCCTTGGGAGAGCCTCTACCCACCAGTGTTACCGGAGAGATATATGCTGATACGGTTGGATATTAATTGCATCATTATTTGAACATTAAATAAAAATAAAATAATAATCAAACTGACCATAATGAAACAAACTTTTAAAAAAATATCTTTTAATTTAAATTCATTTTTTTCTCATAATTCTGGTAGATAATAAAATTATTAATTTTATATACAAGATTTTCACATAAAATGGTACGTTTCCTCCACTTTGGTAGATTCAACGTAATGCAATGCAACCAGAGCCATTTCACTAATGGACATGTTGTCCTCGTGCACATTGTATTGTGCGTGAAGGATGTATGTCCTTAAAATGCCACGATGGCCAAGCGAGGTGGGAGTTCATTCTTTTAGAGATGATGAAGTTCCTCAACGCATGCGGTAGCCACTTTATTATTCCTTGGTCGCCTTTTATGCCACCCGCGGGAAGTGGTGGGGTGGTGACAGCCTATTGTATAGCCGGCCGACACCACGCGACCGCAATACGGATTTTATTTATTTAATAATTTATGGTAGGTACACAGAAAAGGAAGAAGAAAAAAGGTTTACAAAAGGCAAGCTTATCTCCTACGAAGATTTCTTCCAGCAGATCTGGGAATGTGACATTTTTCATCAAGACAGAAAGGCAGGCGTAGTATGTACGGAAAATCCGAAAATATGTATATATAATAGTAAAATAATAATAAGAAAATACATAAATATATATCTATATACATATATATGTAATACATTTATTAACGTTCTTATTTATATTCAGGTTCTATAATTGGAATATGACTTCGTTATAAAATAACAAATAGTTAGTGCCAACCTCATGTTTATTCAACTTTATAAACGAGCTCGAATCCGAACTGATTCAATTGTATTCCTTCTTAAAATTCCAAATATCACAATAGTTCAAATTGTGGTAAATTTTAAAATTTCGGTACAACTAAAGTTTTTAGTTTTCACGAAATAAATTCAGTGTTAACGGGATGACCGTATTTTTATTTAACCCTGTATAATATACATACATACATTGTATACATTTTATACCATTGCGCTCCAGCATAAAGTTGTCTGTCTGAACACTACTTTACAAGTAACGGTCTGATAACAATCGTAACCCCAATCTCTGAGAGTATTTCACCTACATTCCCCAGCTTAGAGACATTTGTCTCGTCTCGAAATTGATTGTTCGCATTACCATATTCCGGAGATTGAACTTGCATCCTTCATGAATGCCATTTCGTGTGCGGCAATGACCTCATTGCTTTATCATTGAAGATACTGGTATATAATTTGTGTAGACGTAATGTTTATAAGTAAAGTAGCATCGTCATTATATTTTTCATTACTCATACTCTGAAAGTAGGTCCGAAACAATTGAACTGAAGTAACAATGTGTACGTACGTAGTTACCCTAGGGGTGAAAGTGACTTATTTCAGTCCCGAGACTGGGTTTGGTGCCCGAGCGCAGCGAGGGCGCCAATAGGTCGAGGGACTAAATAAGTCCTGAACCCCTAGGTAAACACTGTGCTTTTCATTACGAATACAAGGAAACTAAAAATAAAACTACTAATTAGCAAAATAAAAAATGAATGAATTTTATTTCATAAATCAACAACTTTGGTGAGATATTTATTTAAAGTTAAAGTTTATTTATAGTTAGTGAAATGTTTTTTCCGGGTATTTTCATATTTGATATTTTCTGGGATATTTGAGTTTCCACAGTATCCAGGGATTCTTGGGTGAATAACGCTCACCCTAGGGTGTATTGGGCTATTTTCACTTCGCTCCACAGGCAACTTCGGACCTACTTTCAGAGTATGAGTAATGAAAAGAGTATTTTGACATTAACTAGCATGACATTTTATATTTAATTCTTATTTTTATTATTTTTGACATTCCTTTATATGACGTACGTATGATTTGACATTATAAATCATCAAATTCAATTTGACATTTGATAATCATCATTTGACATCAAATTCTTTATTTGCACAATGTGAGAGTACAAGAGGTGTAATTAGTACATTCGATTCATGGTATGCAAATATTTAATATTATATTAAAAATTAAATATTTAATCATATGTGTTATTAATTAACTAGCTGTGACGGCGATTTCGTGTTCGTGGAATTTTAATTTGATATATAAAGCTTTGTATACAGCATATTTCCTTTCCGTCAGCCGATTTCGATGAATTAAAGCCTATTCGAAGCGTCAAGCTAGGCTTAATTAACCTGTGGAAACCCCATGAAAATCCGTTCAGTAGTTTTGGAGATTAGCGTGTTCGAACAGACAAACAGACAGACAGAAAACAATTTTCAAAATCGTCCTTTTGTATTCTGACACTCTTCCTTCATCGACGCTAATCAATTTTTGGTAAATATATTCAATGTACAGACACGCTGATACTACTGTTTTATTATATATATACAAGACTAATAAAAGATTAGCGCCTATATTACAGTGCTCTATAATATAGGCTCATGAAGTTTAAATAAAATGAGACAGTAGAAAATTAAATTAAACATGTTAAAGGTCTAATATCTACATAATATGTTACTAGTGCTGCCATCTGTCGTACATTGTCGGTAGACATGTTTGTTTGTTCTACGGTTTTAAATAAACTTTAGTCTGTGCCACTCGTCAGTGCGAATACGTTGTTTTATTTTAGGTTAGGTTATATAAAATAAATATTATATTATAAAACATTATATTAAAAAAGATTTAAACAAAATTACATTGAAAGAACATATATGAAAATAAAACATTTATAAATAAATAATATTATAATATACAATAAATTTATAACATTTATATGTTATATCATTTATAATAATATAATAATCATTACAATAATTATAATAATCATCATCATTATTTTTGAGGGGGAGAGTGCACCTTGCAATCCAACATCCCCTAAGCGCCCTCGACTGGCCACGTTACCCCTCTCTCACAGAAGACTACCTTGAAATGTACTGCATTTCCCACTTTATCTTATTTCCCTGATGTACGTACATGTTTCGGTAATGAGTGAGATGTGCCAGAGTCCATTCCCATCCTATACCTCGCCATTTTCGCAACCCTTTCTCCAAATCCATTCCTATATCTCCAAAGGTAGGCAGCGCATCGGGGGGCGTGCCAACGTTTGTCATTTTGGAATAATGTTGGCATGTATCGCGGATGTCTATGGGTACTGTCCAGTAAACATTTACCATCAGGTGGACTGTATGCTCGTCAGCCGCCTTCTTCGTCCACAAAAAAAAAATAACATTTATATCATTTATAATAAATTTATATACATTTATAGATCATTTCATTGTAATTTATTATTTCATTGACTAGTGACATTGTACACATTATCATTTAGACTGTTAGTGACATTGTAAACATTATTATTATTATTTTCCAAGTCTATTGAGGCAGAACATGATGGGAGATATTTTTAATGAACACCACATTTGTTACCTATGTTCTTGCAAAATAAATGATTTGATTTGATTTATGAAGATTTGGGATGAGATAGAAGAATACTCGGGTGGAGACTGCGTAGTGGAATGCAGCGTGCGACGCCCTCCGAACCAGATGGACATAATAATTCATATAATTCAAATGGAATTCCGAACGAGATAATTCAAAGAAAATGGTGCATAATCACGTCACATCCAGCCAGATATTAACATTTTCAGGTCGTCAAAGATATTTTATGATCTGTGCATAAAAATTTAACATCCAAATGTACACTCGTATAAACACTCACGAGTTAAAAAAACATATTAACAGTTAGTAACAACTAAAATCCTCTCATCTCTAATAATTTGTAATGAATATGTGAACAGTTCACCTTGGTACCTGGAGGAAACTTTTATCCTGCAGTACAGAGACAACACGATTATATGGTAAATAATCCTGACGTTTGTTAGGGACAGCGATATGCAAATGTCGATATTTTATAATTAACGAATTTGTCCGCTTGTTGTAACCGCAGACCCCAGAATTTAAATTGTAACAGATGGCACGCGCATATTCAACGATAATTTTAATAACAAACGTAACAATAACCAAATAACTGATTTCAAACAATGGATTTTAACAAAGCCTAAATTTGTCCCACCGCTTAAATGTATTGTAGCTGTTACGTTTTCGACAAACATAGTTACTAGGAAGAAAAATAAAATTAAAAATGAATTGTTTGTGAGTAAATTTTAGCTAATAAATATAAATACAAAAGATCCATGAATGTATGAATGTAGGTATGAATGTCCATTTGTCCATATGCTTTCTGACGTTTGATAATTTTGAGATCAGAAGATACTCGTGGGCATGAACAATAATTGGTCATGCCCACGAGTATCTTCTGAGTATCTTATTTTAGTGAATAGTGACGGCTCAAAAGTAAGTATGTACCTAAGCATAAAATATTACTTTACGAGAAATCTAGTAATTTGCTCTTTACAAAATTAGTTTTTTTTTATAGTCTAGTGGGCGGACGAGCAAGCGGTCCCAAGTGATGGTAATTGTTACCGCCGCCCATGGACACCTGCAACGCCAGGTGGTAGGCGGGCGCGCCGCCGACCTTGCAAAATCCTATTCACAGCTCTCTTGAAGAACCCCATATCGTAGCTTAATGGAAAGACCTCTTGAGGCAGTTCGTAAGGACAATCCTTTTAGTTGATAGATAATAAGGTAGATAAGATAGATAGTGAAATTGTAACTTTTAGAGTACGATGGGGCTGACATACACAACAGTGTTAAAGCCACCAAATAAAATAAAGAGAAAAAAATGCTTTAAGTTGATAAAATTATAAATATTGTTTATGTATTTAATTGTGTTTATTTAAACTTTACTGCACAAGGATATGAACAAAAGGCGGTTTTAATGCCATAAGGCATTCTTTACCAGTTGACCACCAGATAATACAAAAAAAGATCACAAGTGCACATTTGAGTTAGAAATCTGAAATCAATTATTAAAATTAATTATTAAATGTGAATATCTATTAAAGGGATTTAATTATATGTTTAACTATTTATTGTATTCGACGTTCGGGTTATTGATTGGTGCACCATTCAAAAAAAATACTTTCCTCAAAAGTAGTGTCCATACTTATTAATATTTTTTTATTTTATTATACACACAAAACAATATGGTTATACATGATTAAATGAGAGAAGATCCACAAAAGGCAAACTTATCTCCCGTGGAGACCCGTGAAATAGAAATATTGACTGGAACAGAAAATGTTCACATCTAAACAACGGTCCACTGGTAGCGAATGCCTTAAGGCATTCTTCAGTCCCCCTCTGTACAACGTAGTGCAAAGAGTAAATAAGTAAAGAAACATTAAAGGCGTGCGAAGTGCATATTAAATGAAAATAAACACATGTAAAAATACACACCTACAAATATACCCGTGTACATAGGTACATGTTATATACAAAATTATTTTAGGTGCAATTATGAAATATAAAAATAGTATTTTTTTAAATTTTATACCATTTGTGATAAGGTCCATGTTGCGATCCAAAAATAATCCAAGACAAACAAACAGTGAGTGTCACTCCACTGACTAAGATGAATAGTTCCACAACACTTTCATTTCGTTCGGTTAGTTATTCAATCGTAAGTGAGAATTTATTTTTGTTTTGAGGGTAGTTTTATATATTCTTCCGTAACCAGCACCTTTAGTGTCCACTGGTGAACACCGACCTCCTCATGCATATTGTCTTGTGCCCAAGAGAAATTGCACCACCTATAAAAGAGTGGACACGCCAACCACACAGAGCACAGCGTTTTAAGGCCCCCACCCCCCGTGCACGAGACAATGGAAAATTACAATAATTGACAATTAGACAATTAGAATTAGAGACAATTAGAATTGATAATAATGTCCCTTTTTCAGATAATAAAACTAATATATGAAAAATTTAATTCATTAGAATGTAATTTAAAACAAATTTACGATTAAATTAAATTTAAAATTTAAAATTTAAAACGAACAATTAAATTTTTTACGAGAAATACGAGTATATTAATGTTTGACGGTACTTCGCGTGAGTAATCTCTTTATGCTGGTGCGTAGGTGGAACTGAAATCACACAATTTATACACCAAGTCCCTTATTGTTCTACCAATAAGATGCTCTGTATGAAATATGTGAAATATATTAGGTATTTGCTAACTGTGCACAAGAGTTGTTATACGTGGACTTGGTGGTTCCTCCAAGCTGCTTGAAGTTTGTACTGATTCTAGATTAAAAATATCCATGATACAAACTATAACAATGTTAAAGGGTATGTGACCAAGTGGCATACCTACTATCCGCCGTTATACCTACTATCTTCGTTATATATCATATAATTACCATTGATTTACTCGGTTTAAGGAAGTTTCGTATTTTTCGAAACATTACGTTCCTAAATATTTTATGAGGTCCAAATCACATGTGATAGTTCGACAGAAGATATCGAAATAAACAAAACATATTGTAAAGTAAATATTTCTAAAACGTCTAGAGACCGAGACAACAATGAAAGTTATAACTTGTGAATTTGAATACCTCAATTCCCAGACATTTTAAGCGGTTTTACCTGAGAACATTTTTTTGTTTATTTTGGCGTCTTCTATCGATTTATTAAGGTTTGGTTGGTAGCCACAAAATCGGGAATTTTTCAAAATGGCGGGTAGTAGGTATGTCAGGCTCCATACAAAAATGTTCCAACCCCTTTCGGTGATAGCCTACAGGTATATAGGGTTCCTGCGCCCTATTAACACTGAATTTCTAATTACTGTATTAAAACTAACAACGTTTGTTCTATGATTTTTTCTAAATTTAATATTTCCCCCCACAAAGTTCAGTATGTTAAATGAAATCTCTGACTTCATTACAAAATTTGAATTTACTAGACGCTACTACGAACGGCAATGCCGCGTAGTAGCGTGTTCATTCATTCACAGCTTCTAATCAAATGTAGATCTATAATCAATGTAGATCTATAATCAAATGTAGATATATAATCAATGTAAATTTATAATCAATGTAGATCTATAATCAATGTAAATCTATAATCAATGTAGATCTATAATCAAATATAGATCTATAATCAATGCAGATCTATAATGTGATATTTATAGATCTACACTTCAACTTTACTTACTTTTGCCTATTGATGACAGTGTGTGTTCGTACCTCCATAAACCTACATTTCAGCCGGATATATGTACATTCAACATAGGTATATCAAACACATACCTATTCCTGTCAGAACTGACTTCGCGGTCAAAATATCCGCTCATTTCACATTTCAAATGTGGCGACACGTGATATTAATAAAGGATCCCCTTCTCGTTAATTGCTCGGATTATTATTATTTTTGATAAAGTGTCTTTTTGAATTCGTTCAACATATTACAGTTTAATACTAAAGTTTATTTTTATTTATGTTTTTAGTATGAATACTTAAAATATTCGTAATCAGATCATAATTATATGACGAACAATTGACAATGAAACTTCTACTGATCTATGTTCACCTATTACGTATTTGCTGGAACAAACGAAAAATAATTATCAATAAGAAAAATAAATAAAAGAAAATTAAATACTATTTTAATCGGAATTTATGCTGAGAATAACAGGCTGTTAAATCAGTTGGTTATTTCCCAGCACTAGCTAGTTTGGCCATGGACCCTTCACAAAACAATAATTATTGTTTGTCACACTGGTGACAACGAGTCTTTCGCCTGTCTAATTAAAAATTAATATGTATATCATGATTTTTTACTACATTAAAAATAAGTAATTAGTGATTATATTATGTGCATAACACTATCCATACTCTCTCGCTTAGGTTTTTGACCTTTGAACGCCCCCGCTTCTGTTTGCGTAGTTCATATCTACTTACGAGTAGGTATTAGTAAATTGATTTTTAGGTATTATCCCTATAACCCACTGAACGACATATAAAATATTTTAAAATATTTTTGTAATTGTTTTATATATGGGTAGGTACCTTATATAGCTAACAATAAGCATTATAATGAAACGTTTTTGGTATCAGGACGTGCAGTTTGAGCAAGTTTTCTATATTTTATTTGCCTTTATCGCCTTTAGCCACTCGCAATTTTCGCTACGCACTTACGAGAGTAATCTATCAAGCTCTATGTCACCTTATCTAAATACTCACTATAGTCGTCGAAATGGGTCATTCAAGAGAACTGTATTGCATTGACCTTTAGGGCTATAATCAATTGTTTTGTATGAAAAGGCGAGTTGCTGCGGGCTGTATATAGAGCAGTAGGTTATGTGTGCACGTAAAGATTTTTTTTGCACTTCAAGTAGGAAACCGTGTCCGAGCAGCGCTATCCAATCGCGTAGTTACGCGTATTTTCAATAATAAACATGTTGCAACATTAGCTCAGGTGGTACGAGAGGGGGGGGGGGGGGGTTCAAAGAATGAGTAACAACCAGTCTTCCTGTAAACTACTGGACTTTTCCAAAAAAGAACACCCACTTCCATAAAATGTTTCATTTATACTAAATCACTTTTCTATACCCTCGACTAGTCTACTTTACAAACATAGTACAGTAACAGTAGGTATTTATTAAAAACTCAACGATATCGCGATACAGAACCGCGCGCACGGCGATCCCAGTAAACACTTGATATCGCCGAACACTTCCCTTCAGCGATTTATTTAAACGTAAATATAATATAAATAAAAAAAATTAAGAAACGATAAATAGCACTTATGAAACTCAATTATTAAAAAGGTAAACTGTATCTATGTACAACGATCTATTTATTAAGTGCTTAGTTACCCTAAAAAGGTGTTATTTACATTATATATCCATAACTGTATGGAAGAAGGATACTACCGTAAAATGTACCGTATATCCCACTTTAACCTATTCCCCCAAAGTATGTGTATGTTTCGATAGTAAGTAAGATATGCTGGAGCCCATTACCATCCTATCCTATCCCTCGTCATTTTCACAACCCTCTCCTAAATCTACAAAAATTGGCATCGCATCTGGGAGCGTGCCAATGTTTGTCATTCTGGACTGATGTTGGGCATGTATCGCAGATGTCTATGGACGATAGTATCCACTTACCATCAGGTGGACTGCTCGTTTGCCGTCTTCCTTCTATAAATTACTTCTGTATATCGTCTGTCGTCTTTTATAGTCGTAAAGTATTATAATAGAAACTAGGTTTCGGCGGCGTCCCCCGGGCGCCGGCCTCCCCCTAAGGGGGAGGGGGGAGGGACGCTCCGGGCTTCGCCCTGAGCGGAGCTCGACCTGCGGCCTCGTGACGTGGAGCTCGGCCTTCGGCCTCGCGTCGCATTGGGAGAGGTCGCTGTAGTTGATGTTATGCGGGACCTGCATGGCGGCCATTTTCAAAAATGGCGGAATCGAAATAACAATTCCAAATCTTTAATCAAGATCCCTGAACCCCCCAGATATCAATTGTCATCCGGATCGGATAAATTCGAAAAATGGCCGCCATCTTGGATTCGTCTTCTTAAAAAAAAATTTACCTCAATATAAAGACATCGTCATTATAAACAATATTAGTTTGAGCAACAATCCGATATGCTTAACCGTTTCCGAGGTGTTATCCGAAAAATTTTGTGGGGCGGCCATCTTGGAAATAACCATAAATCCTGAATCAGGATACCCTGAACCCCTCAGATATTCATCCGGGTCGGACAACTTGAAATTATGTGGTGCGGTAATCCGGTCGCTGCGGACTTCACCCTATGCGGAGCTCGACTTCGGCCTCGTTAGACGCAGCTCGGCCTTCGGCCTCGCATAAGTTACACAGCGTGCGCGGTTGGTGGTGCCGTAGTCCGGTCGCTCGGGGATTAGCCCTACGCGAAGCTCGGCCTGCGGCCTCGTGAGACGCAGCTCGGCCTTCGGCCTCGCGTAAGTTACAAAGTTATAGAATTCGGACTCTCCGGGCTTCGCCCTACGCGGTGCTCGGCCTGCGGCCTCGCTGTATAGCCGCCATCTTCAAAAAGGGTTTAATATAAATAATAATTCCAAATCCTTATTCAGGATCCCCTAAGCCCCGCCCCACAAATATCAATTTGAATTTGGATGAATCGGATGAATTTGGAAAAAAGCCGCCATCTTGATTTCGCCATCTTGAAAAAAAAAATTCCCCTCAGTAGAAAGACATAGTCATGATAAATGATATTAGTTTAAAAACCAATCCGTTATCTCTAACCGTTTCCGAGCAGTCGAGCAAAGAATTTTGGAAAATTTGGGTACCTACCGTAGCACCTTTTTGGGAACCCCGTGGATAAACACGTAATCCCTTGAAATATAGACGTTCAAAAGTTTATAAATATTCAATTTTTTTTTTAAATTTCCCCCTTTTTGTGTCCGCCATGTTGGATGTTTTTTTCTGGTTAACTTTCTTTTCCTGGAGGGGGAATTCCGCTCCGCGCCCCCCATCTAATTCGGCCTACCGCCTCGCAAACGCACTTGGACCCCCAAATCGAAATTTCCACTTTGTATGGCAGGGATCTTGAAAAATTTCGGAATAAAAAAAAGTTTCATAATCCTGAATCAGGGTCCCCTGAACACCCCCGGTATTAATTTTAAAAATAACCGCCATCTTGGATTCGCCAGCTTGGAAAAAAAAATCCAACTATGGACATCGACTTGCCCCACCATTATAGTATGAGCACCGATCCGATATCTCCAACCGTTCGGAAGAGACGATCAAAATAAATTTGTATGGCGTCCATTTTGAATCCGCCATTTTGAACTTTTATCGCACTCTCGTCAGACTGCCTGCTATTCTCTATGACATTCGGTCGTGCACCATATGACTACCTCTCACCGTTTAGGCAGGCCGTCGACCGTCGAGCTGAAGTTCCACTGGATGTGGACGGGCCCGCTCCCGGTGCAGCTCCTGGACGAGCTCAGCCTGCAGCCTCAGCCGCGCCGCTCGGCCTCCGGCCTCGCGAGAATTAAGAGCGATCGAAATTTGAAATTTCAATTGACGGCCATCTTAGAAATAGCGGAATCGAAAAACCGACCCGAAATTCGCAATCAGGGCCCCCGTGGGCCCCCGGATGCCAACTCCCCTCCCTGCATACTCCCCTCAGACAAATTTGAAAAACGGCCGCCATCTAAAATCCGCCATTTTGAAAAAAAATTTTGACCACGAGAAGACCCACTCCGACCCGAATGTCATTTGGTCGAGTACCTCCCACTTATCTCTTACCGTTTCAAAAATAACAGCAATTGAAAATTGAATAGCCGCCATTTTTTTTTCGAATTTGGAATTTTCGCGACGCCCTCTGGCATCTGTCGGCAGTTCCCTATGACATTTGGTCGAGCACCCCCCGCGCAGCTGTTACCGTTTAACCTGAACGTTTAAGTTTTTCGTGGGGTTTGGACAACTTGAAGAAGTGGGATTTTTCTGGTTCTTTCACTTTCCCGTTTGAAGTTTCTCACCCACCAGGCGGCAACTGGGAGAACAATTATGTTAGTCAGTCAGTGAGTGGTAATTTAACTTTATATATCGATGGAATCGATGGCATATCGATGGAATATTATATAAATAAAAATATAAAAATGCCTAATTTTTTGATCTGGGATCAAGTCGAAAGAAAGAGCTCTTAAAATTCCTGCTGGTATTTAATAATTTGTGAAAACATTTATCTCCCAAGCTTACGTTTACTCGACAAACCTGGATTATGTCGCCGACGAAAATGATCTGCATATACAAACAAGACTTTGGATTAAGGGATACCTTTTAAGTGATTTACTCTGTATTACGTAGGTATTTTGTAGTGCTATTCAATTCCACAGAATTTGTAAGGCCAGTTATTTAGTTTTAGTTCAATGGTGAAGAAATACTCTTGGGAAAAGCCTCAAATTTATTTACGGATGGATACGCATCCATTTTTTTACAGACGGACAATATAATGGTACAAGTATTTCTTTCTTATACAAGAGATGGCAGACGAGCGGACGGACCACATGATGTGATTACCTATTGCCCATGTACACCTGCAACACCAGGTGGCTTGCAGGTGCGCTGCCGACCTCGCAGGGTCCTGTCCTCTCTTGAAGAGCCTAATATCATAGCGTAGCGGGAAAAATGGTGCGATGGTAAAAATCCTTATTTAATCCTATCCAACCACAGTTATGGTATTTTTTTATAGAAAAAGGCAGATATAGGCTTATAGATAGATATATTTTATAGGCAAACGAGCATACAGTCCACCCGATTGTAAGTGGATACTGTCGTCCATAGACATCCGCGATAGATGCCAACATCAGTCCAGAATGACAAACGTTGGCACGCCCCCGGATGCGCTGCCTACCTTTGCAGATTAAAGAACGGATGGGCTAAAATGGGGAGGGAGAGGATGGGATGGGAATGGGCTCTTGCATATCTCACTCACTACCGAAACACGTACGTGTATTGGGGAAATACAATAAAGTAGGAAATTCAGTACATTTCAAGGTAGTCTACTGTGAGAGAGGGGTAATGTGGCCAATCGAGTGCGCCCAGCGGCTGTGGGAATGCAGCATGCACTCTCTTGCAGTATGTGCAAGAGAAATAACATCATAGTAAACATATAATTCATGTGATGTACGAGTATATGTCTGTCTTATTGTAGACTGACACAAATTATGTTAAGTTAAACGTTAAGCGTGAAAGCGTTAAGCGAGGTCACAGTCGAGGTTCGAAAAAAAATCAACGTATTCTATCTATGAAATAGATATCACCTTACATACCATACATACCAGTCGGGAAGACAGATTTATTTATTTAAACTTCATTGCACAAGTTATTGTATAAATGGCGGCCTTAAAGCCATTTTAAGAAAAATATTTAGACTAAAAGAAAACATTATATCTGGCATCATTTTTTTGGATGCGGCCAGCAATGATTTTTGGACGATCGAAAGACTATGTGAAACCTATTCTAATGGTATACAAATGTTTTTTTTTTATTTTAGGTAACATAAGACTTACATCCATTTCTTTAGGCATACGTGTATGGACTTCGTTGTTTAAATAACACAAGAGTTATATCGATTCTTCTAAACAAGTAAAGGACTTAGATTGGAGTATGATTTAGGAATAATTAAATAACTGGCCACGAGTGTGTCGGAGACTCTTTAATAGGGTTCCGTAGCCTTCTATGAAACTTATTGAGAGCTAATTACGAGTTACAAGTTGGTAGCCGATATCTCTTTATTTTATTGCAAAAAGTCAGTGAACATTGTCATCATCCATGATCCTATTTTATTTGATACCTATTTTATCTGTATCTTTTATATTATTCATGCATCTACAATAATAAATGTAAAACTATTATGTAACTACTTTAAAATAATAAAAAAATAACAAATCTAAACCTAGTTGGTTTTTAATCAATGTAATTCTGCTTTTACCTAAAATAAAAAAAATCAATCTAACTCTTATTTTACTTAAAATAAAAAGCTCAATATAACTCTTATTTTACCTAAAATAAATAAATCGTTTGTGTACCTTTCGAATAGGTTTTACATAGTCTGTCAATCCTCCAAATATAATTGCTGGCCGCATCCAAAAAAAATGATGCCAGACTTGTATGGAGAAATAATGATGTCCTTTGTACTTAGAGTTCTAAATAAATGTGTTTAAGACCCCACTTGATTTAATATATAAATATGTATGCAAAACGCATAAATTCTATATTTTTTTCTATTGTTTAGTTGTTTATTTGTTACATAATAACTCTGTAACAAATAATTGATACACTGCCAAATTCTGTCACTCCTGCACATCGGAGAAACTTACACTCTGAATAGTTATTCCGATCAAGCCACGAGCAGCAATTATACTTTAACTAGAATTTTAAAGCATATTTAGGGCTACATTACACACACACACAAGACATCGGTCTTGTATAACCTTCCGTAAGAAATGACCTTGGTGAAAATCGCATCTAAATCCTTCTAATAGAATCTAAATTATAAGTGAAGAGACGGTGGTTTTATAAATATAGACATATCTAAATAAATTGAAGATTATGAGATAGGAAGCAGCCTTTCGTGTTTCAGACTATACACACAGAAGATTATGAGATAGGCAGCAGCCTTTCGTGTTTCAGACTATACACACAGAAGATTATGAGATAGGAAGCAGCCTTTCGTGTTTCAGACTATACACACAGAAGATTATGAGATAGGAAGCAGCCTTTCGTGTTTCAGACTATACACACAGAAGACTAAATATAGCCCTGTGTATTTTAGCTTGTAGTTCGTACTACACAATCTATTACCAGGGACACAAAATCTTGAATAGAATAATGTAGGATCTCACACACAAATACGTGAGCTGGTATCACAAAAGGTGTGTATAATATTTCATTTAAACTCCACTGGAAACCATAAGAACGGTACAATTGGATTATTCACCAGACTTGTATTCAAACGGCATTCATACAAGGATTTACAACAATCGCTTTGTTGTGCGTATATCGCTAGCTGCTAAATGTGAATCTGAATTATTGAACTATATCTCTTATAGAACACTTATACATGGCCCACATTTTAACCGCAGTGCACGGTTGATTTGACCACAAAACGTGGTCACTGCACGCTCATGTAGGAAAATAATATTGACTTTTACACTAGCACGATATATGAAATTTGTTTAACCTCAAAAACGTTTACCTAAGTTATTACGATCCATCGGAGAGATGCCTACTCCTTGCCCTGTTTGCTATATACAACTTTCAACATGCATTCCCGAACTACTTAAAGAAACGTTAGCACTCCTATTCACACTCTCGCAACCTACTTTCCACTGTAAATGATCGTCGTAAAAAGTCTCTTCACGTTTTCGCTTCTAGAGACCGTCATTCACAGTACATTTTATTCCTAAAGATTCTTTTGCAGTTTGTTTGGAACTTTAAATGGGCAAATATTGATAATGGGTAAATTATGCAGTCAATGTTGTAGTCACTGTCAGGTTTTGTGTATCGCACGCACTACTTTGGGCAGATTACATAGATTACGAAAGGACCGGACCTCGCAACAAAAAGACCGCGTGCGAAACCCACGAAAAGGTATAAGGACAATATATACGTGAAACGGATGAGAGTATTTACTGATTAGATCTGTCTTGCAGCAAATATGTAGTTGGAAGAAAATTTTGCAGGAAATTTAAATTATATTTGGTTTGTGGACTCATTTAAAGTAAGTTTCGAGGACATAGATTTTGGCATATTCAGCGTGTAGGTTGATCAAGTTTAACGGCGGACATCATTCTAATAATTATATTGGTTTAAAAATGTAATGTTTAACGTTTAAAATTGTAAAGTTCAAAATTAAAGGGAGCGCACTGAAGATAACCGGAAAACAGTGTTACAGTGAGATATTACTGTACTCGTAAATTCTTCTTCTTCTTCTTCTTCTCAGCCCTTGGACGTCCACTGCTGGACATAGGCCTCCCCCATTGTCCGCCATTTAGACCTATCGGCAGCGACCTGCATCCAGCGGGTGCCCGCAACCTTTATGAGGTCGTCTGTCCATCTAGCAGATGGACGTCCTCGGCTTCGTCCGCCGGTACGTGGTCTCCATTCGAGAACCCCTCTGCCCCATCGGCCATCGGTTCTTCGAGCTATGTGCCCTGCCCACTGCCACTTCAGCTTGCTAACGCGAGAGGCTATGTCGGTGACTTTAGTTCGTCTACGGATCTCCTCATTCCTGATTCGATCACGTAGGGAAACCCCGAGCATAGCCCTCTCCATAGCTCGCTGTGCGACAGTGAGCTTATTTATGAGGCCCATAGTCAGAGACCACGTCTCGGTGCCGTAGGTCATCACTGGCAACACACACTGGTCGAAGACCTTCGTCTTCAAGCACTGAGGTATTTTGGACGAGAAGACGCTGCGTAGCTTCCCGAACGCTGCCCAGCCGAGTTGGATTCGTCGATTGACCTCTTTCTCGAAGTTGGACCTACCTAGTTGGACCGTTTGGCCTAGGTAGACGTACTCCTCAACAACTTCGAGAATCGAGCTCCCGACTGAAACTGGGGTGGGCACGACATGGACATTCGACATGATTTTCGTCTTGTCCATGTTCATTTTAAGACCCACCTGTTGGGAAACTCGATTGAGGTCTCCGAGCATTGTGCTAAGATCCTCCAGCGATTCTGCCATGACCACGATATCGTCGGCAAATCGAAGGTGAGTGATGCATTCGCCATCAACGTTGATGCCGAGTCCTTTCCATTCCAGGAGCTTGAAAGCGTCTTCCATCGCATTGGTGAAGAGCTTCGGAGAGATGACATCTCCTTGTCTCACACCCCTCTGCAATGGAATCGGCTCCGTGCTCCCTTCCTGTACTCGGACTGACATGGTGGCGTTGTTATACAAACACTTCAACACTTCGATATACCGATAGTCAATATGGCACCGCTGGAGGGACTGTAGCACTGCCCAAGTCTCGATCGAATCAAAGGCTTTCTCATAGTCCACAAACGCTAAGCATAATGGCAAGTTATACTCCTCGGTCTTCTGTATAACTTGCCGCAGCGTATGGATGTGGTCTATGGTACTATAGCCTTTTCGGAAACCGGCTTGTTCGGGAGGCTGGAAGTCATCAAACCTGCGCTCGAGACGATTCGTGATAACCCTCGAAAACAGCTTATAAACATGGCTCAGAAGCGAGATGGGCCTATAGTTCTTCAACAAGGTCTTGTCGTCTTTCTTGAAGAAGAACACCACCACGCTTCTGTTCCATGCCTCCGGCGTAATACCTTCGAGCAAGACGGAATTAAAGAGCTTCTGAAGGACTTTCAGTACCGGTGTTCCACCCGCTTTCAGAAGCTCTGAAGTGATTCCGTCCTCACCCGGCGCCTTGTTGTTTCTAAGCTGTTTGAGGGCCATCCTAATCTCGTACAGGCTGATGTCCGGGATGTCTTCGGTATAGTGTCGGGTCAACTTGGCTCTTGAGTCTTTGGCCAAGTTGCCAACAGGTTTAGCGACCGAGGTATACAACTGTCCATAGAACTTCTCGATCTCCCTCAGTACCTCTTGTTTGTCGGAAGTGACACTGCCGTCCTCCCTCTTCAGCTTCGTCAACTGGCTCTGCCCAATAGATAAGTCTCTTGCGAACACTTTGGAGCCTTTATTCCGCTCTATCATCTCCTTAATACGATTAGTATTAAAGAGACGGATGTCGTGTCGCAAGGACTGGTGAATCCGTCTATTGAGCTGCCGATATGCTTCCGCGTCATCAGGAGTCTGCAGTGCCATCGAACGTCGTTCCGCCAAGAGGTCGAGGGTGTGGTCGGTGAGCTTTTGGGGTCCATCTCTTCGACGATGTCTGAAGAATTTAGACCCCAGCGTATGGACAGTTTCTACCAACCTGTTGTTGATATCGTCCACTGCAACGCAATCCTCTAGGCAATCGAAGCGATTTGACAATTCAAGCTGAAAGCTTTCGGGGTTTTGTATGTGGGCAGCAGTAGGTCGGAGCGTAGACTTCATCAGGCGGGACCTTTCCAACTTGACGTTTATATTCAATGTGCCTCTAACCATTCGGTGATCACTACCGGTTTTCACCCTGTGGATCACGGAGACATCATTGAATATTTGTCTCTTTGTGGCCATAATGAAGTCTATCTCATTTTTAACGGAACCGTCGGGGCTCATCCAGGTCCACTTCCTATGAGGCGGCTTCTTGAAGAAAGAGTTCATCATAAAGAGTCTCTCTTTCTCAAGAAAGTCGGCCAGCCTCTGGCCCCTCTGGTTCCGGTGCCCACATCCAAATTGCCCCACTCTCAACTCATCGTCGCCTCTTTTGCCCAGTTTCGCGTTGAAATCCCCCATAACAATATTGTAGTGTGTTTTCGAAGCATGTATGGCTCTACTAATGTCCTCATACATTGCTTCCACTTCGTTATCCGGGTGTGCCGAGGTCGGTGCGTAGACCTGATTGACCTTCAACGAATATTTCTTGGATATTCTGAGTATAAGGTACGCGACCCTGCTCGACACACTCGTGATGGCTACAACATTATTTACGAGGGACTTGTGGACGATAAACCCGACACCACCTTGGGACTGCTGGTCGCCCTCCCGGTAATAGAACAAGTTGCCGGACTTGAGGGTTATCGTGTCCTCCCCCTCTCTTCGGATTTCTGATAATCCCAATATATCCCAGTGCAACTTGCCTATCTCCTCTTCCAGCTCAGCGATCTTCTCGTCTGTCCTCAAAGTGCGCGTGTTGTAAGTCACCAGTGACAACCTACGTCGGTAATCCGTTTTGAAAGCCCTGGTCGTTCGACGGTGGAATCCCGCCCGGAGATTCTTGGCACCCCTGGCTCCAGCGCTCGACCAGCGCCCGTCGTCCACGCCGGTGTTGCGACTGGAGCCGCCGGGAACTCGGGGCCGTTTTACTTTTTCTGCCATAGGGGGGGGGGGGGGGGGACCGGAACCCGCCGCGCTGGTCCAGTGCGTGGTGGCGGGTCGCCAGAGCCTCGTTCGTTGGTCGGCAGGGTGCACCACGAGCCGGTGAGGTTGGCTTGGGTCCCAGAGATGTAGGTTGGGACCCCTTACACCAATACTCGTAAATTACTTCGTAAATTACCCTTACTCGTAAATTACTGACAATAAAAAACACTGAATGTGCACTGTGTGTCCGTGCCATACCATCGGCCTACGTCTCTCTACTGCTGGATATAGGCTTCTCCTAAGCCCGCCACCACACTCGGTCTTCCGTTCTTCTCATCCAGTAGTGAACGAATAAGAAACGAACGTAATAAGATTGAAAATAAGCAGAGCTACAGTCAGGCCCGCTAATAAATTATTAAAGCCAATATTTGCAAAAAAAAAACGTATTTAATATCCATCAGCAAGCCGATCTCATTTCCCTGGCCGAACATCAATCACTTTGCTTAGTACTTCATCATATTTCATGTACAACCATTTATAAAGTGGGCCACAATCGGATGTTCTTTAGTAAAATTGATGGTTACACCGGGCCAAAGTCTAAACTGGTTACGTGACCTTTTTGCCATTTAAAAATTTTATTTCAATCGTTGTTTATAAATTTTCATCCTAAACATTCTGTTGCCACAACTCCGTGGTTCAGTAATCTCTTGACGAAATCATTAAATCAGTTTTTATTTTTTTTTTGAATTAAAAGGTGCACTTTTGAATATATAATATAAAGGGTAACATTAAAGCAGTAAATACGATCAAAAAACAAACTATTTTCGAAAAACTATAATAAATAATTATTTTAAATCACCAAGAATGTCATCAGTTATAACAAAGTCGACGCAGAACTCTTATTTCTTAATGGTCCTAAGATAACGCAAACCTAACTCATTTTTAAATTTGTTGATATCGATTTGCTGCCCATTCAATATTTTCAACTGCTCATATAATTATTTCTCTATATAGAGAACTCACTGACGGGATACGATAAGCCTCTAATTATTTTAAATTTAATCTGTGATGCAATCACAATATTATAATACAATGACAAACAAATTATTAAACGGAGACTTTTTTCTGCAAAAGAACTCGCCAATACCTAAATAACATGTATACTTCTATTTTTTTTATTTTATTTTATTACCAAATTTACAAACAGAAGGTATAAAACTACCATAATTGTATCTAATAAACCATACAGATTTGTTTAAGATACCAAGTACTGCAGTATCAGTAGTCAAGACATTAAATGCCTACCTGTGGACAGTGAACAAATTATAATTTGGACAAGAAATATCTTCTTAATTTATATTTTAAATTATTTTCACTGATATCTGTTTTCAATGTAACGTCTAATTCGTTTATTAACATGGGAACAGTGAAAGCGCTAGTCCCCTAGCCGTATATATTGTTCTCGGCGTTGATTACCAAATGCTTGTGTTCGTGTAACTACAGGTGTGATATTAATGTTTCAATTTTGGTATTGATATATTTGTTCTTTTAATATATTATATGTGCTTTAAATATGGACCGGTGAGATTGGAAACGAAGATCTTATGAGTATCATTTATAATTGTAAGTCGGCATGATATATTTTTTAAGTATTTTTTTTAATGAGCCCTTTCAGTACCCCCTGCTGGACATGGGCCTCCTCAAGTGCATTGTCATGTGCATTAGGGATGTATGACCTTAATATGATGTAGGCCGGCTATAGAATAGCCCCATCCCACCCCATCTGTTCCCGTGAGTGTCCTAAAAGGCGACTAAGGAATAACAAAGTTGCCACCACAAGCTCCGAGGAGCAATAAATATGAACCCTAAAAATCAGCATGATAACTCGTTCACGGAAAGTAACAAAATTACAATCATACGAACTCTTGTTCGACATCGGCCAACTTTGTATTGTCTGTTATGATTATGTTTCCATTTTGAGCAGGGTTCGCTCATATATATCAATGTATATATCATATGTATATATATCTCATATATATCTCAGATATATATATATAGATATCAGCCATCTGTATCAAATGATATTTATATTGAGATAAATCAATTGATATTTATCGTCAAATCTAGAATTTTGTCAGATCCCATGCTTTCAAATTGTTATATCTACTGACATGAATAAAAATTATAATCACTGCCACTGTCAATGATCCAACACTAAAGATTATAATTTACTTGAATGTGGATTAAGTAGACTGATTAATTATTAATCTCAAAGACTAACTTTTGGTTACTCTAATTTTAATCTTATTTTTTGGTTTATTTTGAAATAAATAAATCTATTAATCAAACAATTTTCACAATTTTCTTCATTTAACAATTTTGACGCATTAAAACCGTGAAATTCGTTTCTTTTTATATACATGTTATATATCCGATATATATCATATATCAGACAATTTGATGTTTATTATAAATATCGAATTTCTACTAACCCTGATTTTGAGACTATATTTGGTAAAGCCACGTCTCTGTAGTATAACGTATAACAGAATATGTCGTATACAATTTCTGTCTCTTCACTTGATTTAATATGAAAAAATATGGTTCATATGGCAATACAGAATAATAAATATAATATTATACGTAAGTAAGTCATGAATAAAACAAAATACATGTACCTCAGGAACATTTCAGTCATAAGTTCCATAAATATTTATGATCATTGTATGACGGTACAATAAATTAAGTTTTGCAAGAAGTAGACCTCTTGGTTTGTTAGTTTGACTGTCAGCGAAGAGAACACACCGAGTTTTTAGAGTTTACAGTCAGTCCAGTCGATGTAAAAATATGCCCGTAAAAAAATAATTTAATGTATTTTTTAAGTTGACACCAATTGAACGAGAACATCGCTCGTTCATAAACATCGATATATTTATATTGAAAATGAATGAACATGCATGTTCCATTGAACATGATTGTTTTTTTGAACTTCAATAAAGTTATATTTTATTATGATACCTCGGAGTCGAGCATGATTAAATGGAGACGTAAACTCGAATAAAAAATGTTGATTATTCAGTAATGGAACTTTATAGGATTGTACGAGTATATGTGTAATCTCCATATATTTTAATTTATTAGCTTTATTAGCTGTAGTTGTTTTTCATATCCATTTATAGAAATGGAAATTGGAATACGTTACAAATCTAAACTTCCTTTACTATTGTACTTATTATTCGCGTGTTTTATATAAATGTTATATATCCTGATATATATATATATATATATATATATATATATAGATCATGTGCATATATGACATATATCCGATATATATCAAATATCGGATATTTTGATATTTATTATAAATATCGGATTTTACGATTCCTCACATTACTACTATTCCATTTAAGTACATCTCACAATGTTCCGTGTGATGTCCGCCGACTATCTCTTTCCCACATCTGATCCCGTGGGTGTCGTGTGGTGGCGACTAGGGGATAACAAGGCGGCTACCACACGTCCAGAGGAACTACACCACCTCTACAAGAGTGGACTCACCAACCCGCCTGGCCAGCGCACAGCGTGGTGTTTTAGCGCCATACATCGCTCAAAGTGGATACTGAAAATTTATAAACAAGCGCATAAAATATAAAACGCCGTGTAAGAATTCAAGCCTCAATCTTCAGGTCTCTCAGAACTCCCACGACTCACTGACATAATAATGGTTCTGGCAATCTCCTAATATACTACCTAATACATTATTAAACGTTTCCTTATACAAGAGCATTACTAATACAGTTACTAATAGTAGCTGTAACAGACAGAACAAACCGAACGAAGTCTGGGGTCAAGGCCAGTAGGGCAAATGGATTAACGTTTTACTGCCTTATCTACATTACGCGACTACCTTCCTTATGAGAAGGTTCTAAAACGTATTATCCCCTGAGATGAATCAGTGGTCAATAATCGATATATCTCGAAGGAAATACTCGAAAAGGTTTGCGGTGATGTTAACGTCCAAACATTTTGTCCCTTGGCGGAGAAAAGGTACTTTTTCAGAAGGTATGTTGTGAGGAAGGGACTAAACGTCGAACGTTCAATGAAATGGGTTCTTACAGATACAATAGCTGCCTACTTCATTTATCGTAAGTACAGAATATCATATATCCTTTGAGTATTAAACTAACACAAGCATACATTTATAGTGTGAATACACATTATACATACATACACAGCAAATCAATACATAAAGTCAAAGATCCTGACTGACTGAGCAACTGCCTCATCAACGCCAAGCCGCAATCGTTGAAGCTGGAAACATGAAACTTGGACCGTAGCTTACTTTTATGACTTTTATTCCCGAAATTCAACCCTTCAATGAAACGGAAAAGTGAAACGGTATCAAATAGGTCCTATTAACTTGAAACTTTGTAGAAATGTTAAAATTTTATACAATACAAATAAAACTAAACATGTGTTTCACCAATTTTCAAAATTGTTTCAGCGGCTAAATCTCGTGTGCTCGACGCCTAATGATTCGATCAAATAAATAATTTTTTTTTATAACTTTTCCAGTCGAAGAGAAAAGCAAACCTATTTAAAAAGTATACAGCTTACGCCACTCAATCTTAAGACGCCACGCTAGCCAAGCGGGTGGGCGTGACCACTGTTTTAGAGGTGGTATAGTTCTTCAAGGCTTGTGGTAGCTGCTTGTGTTTTGGACACCCACGGGACGTGATGGGGTAGCGCTATTCTAAAGCAGTTCGACACCACGCGGCCAACGAACATAACAATATTTTTATGAGACACTAACATCCTAGTATCTCTTAAAAATGATTCTATTATTGTTAAATCTAAACTCATCAGTTTACCTCCCCCTGTGCTAATCGAGATCCTTCCAGAAAAACCGACAGAAGATTAAATTAAATAAGATTATTAGATTATTAGGGTATTATTAGTGTATTATTAGGGTATTATTGGGGTATTATTAGGGTATTATTAGGGTATCATTAGGGTATCATTAGGATATTATTAGGGTATTATTGGGGTATTATTAGGATATTATTAGGGTATTATTAAGGTATTCTTAGAGTATTATTAGGGTATTATCGGATTGGCCTATTTATCTCCCTTCGGCTAATTTACTTTATCCTCTTCTGTCCTCAGTATACTTACTATCAATTTACTGAGTGACGCCCGACTTACTCCGACGGGACTGGACATTGACAGTTTTTGACTTTGAAATTATTTATTACGAAAAAAACTCAACATTAGCAGAATCTGCTAATTGCACCATTGCCGTATATGAAGAGAAAAAAGACTAACAACTATCAATCTGCCATATTTTTAAATTCAGCACGTTTTTTTCACACATATCAGTCGCTCTCTTGCGCCGAGTAGGTACACTGGAACCTATTTACATAGATTTTTTATATGGAAAAAAGGCGTCAAAGGAGCATACAGTCCACCTGGTGGTAAGTGGAAAGAATCGCCCATCGACATCCGCGATACATGCCAACATCAGTCGAGAATGGCAAACGTTGACACGCCCCTGCATGCGCGCCTACCTTTGCAAATTAAGGAATGGATTGGGAAAATGGGGAGCCTACCTTTGAAAATATAGTAGTGGATTTAGAGAAAGGATTTGGAGACATGGGATAGAATAGGATGGGATGGATATGGGCTCTGGCATATCTCACTCACTACCGAAACAGGTACGTATATTGAGGAAAATAATAGTGCTTATTTTCCTTTACTTTACTTTTAAAGATGTGTGTTTGCTTTACCTGTCTGTAAAGTCTGTCAATATAATTTATTAGTGTGTTTATTAATAGCCAATACCGGTGTTTCAGACTAGGATAAACCGGTAAAATGAGGTTTGTGAAAAGTTCGCAAATGAGTTTCGTTTAGAACGCATCCTTTTTTATTTAACCCATAATAACCTTTAAAACTTGACCAATAATTTTAAACCGTTTTAACAAAAAATCTATTTGAATCCACGCCCAATGAAAACTATTTTCTCTTTATACTAACGAAAATGGAGCATGGTTCTAAAACTAAAATATTAAACAAGTGAAACTTATAATACGGCGTGACAGATGCTACGAGTACAATCGGCAACAGGTCAACCTATATCAACAGGCACCTTAATGTGTTTTTAATAAGAGCTAGAATGGCATAGTTTTGGGTACAACATATTGTCGGCTGTATTACGGACGGTTGGTCACAGAGACTTGTTAATGCGATTTCCGTTTTGACAGCGGCCTGAAAGTAAAGTTTGTTTATTGTCTGATGTAGGCTCATTAAATTATTTAAATAATATTAGGTAAGTACCTACCTAAATTGAATTTCTAAAAATAGTGAACTTAAAACTAGGCCTGTGGCTGGGACCACTTTTAGAGTACCTACACAAACGTCGCCTAGTAGCCAATTTGCAGCCAATATCAGATAACAAACAACAAAACTAGATATCAAGACGTCAAGATTCAAAATTTCACGAGTGAAAATAATAAACGAAAAAATCACATACAAATTTCACTCTGTTTGACAGTTCTACATGTCATATCCCTGAATAAATTAAAAAATCCGACTTTAAAATTGTTTATTGCGAAGAAAACTTCACACTGGCAGAATGTGCTAATTGCACCATTGCCATATATAAATAGAAAAAAAAATCTATCATGTTTATACGATAATATTAAATATTAATAAGGGGTAATATTTAATACCCGCCACCACGCACTGGACCAGCGCGGCGGGTTAAGGTCCACCCCCACCCCTATGGCAGAAAAAGTAAAACGGCCCCAAGTTCCCGGCGGCTCCAGTCGCAACACCGGCGTGGACGACGGGCGCTGGTCGAGCGCTGGAGCCAGGGGTGCTAAGAATCTCCGGGCGGGATTCCACCGTCGAACGACCAGGGCTTTTAACAGGGATTACCGACGTAGGTTGTCACTGATGACTTACAACACGCGCACTTTGAGGACAGACCAGAAGATCGCTGAGCTGGAAGAGGAGATAGGCAAGTTGCACTGGGATATCTTGGTGTTATCAGAAATCCGAAGAGAGGGAGAGGACACGATAACCCTGAAATCCGGCAACTTGTTCTATTACCGGGAGGGCGACCAGCAGTCCCAAGGTGGTGTCGGGTTTATCGTCCACAAGTCCCTCGTAAATAATGTTGTAGCCATCACGAGTGTGTCGAGCAGGGTCGCGTACCTTATACTCAGAATATCCAAGAGATATTCGTTGAAGGTCATACAGGTCTACGCACCGACCTCGGCACACCCGGATAACGAAGTGGAAGCAATGTATGAGGACATTAGTAGAGCCATACATGCTTCGAAAACACACTACAATATTGTTATGGGGGATTTCAACGCGAAACTGGGCAAAAAAGGCGACGATGAGTTGAGAGTGGGGCAATTTGGATGTGGGCACCGGAACCAGAGGGGCCAGAGGCTGGCCGACTTTCTTGAGAAAGAGGGACTCTTTATGATGAACTCTTTCTTCAAGAAGCCGCCTCATAGGAAGTGGACCTGGATGAGCCCCGACGGTTCCGTTAAAAATGAGATAGACTTCATTATGGCCACAAAGAGACAAATATTCAATGATGTCTCCGTGATCCACAGGGTGAAAACCGGTAGTGATCACCGAATGGTTAGAGGCATATTGAATATAAACGTCAAGTTGGAAAGGTCCCGCCTGATGAAGTCTACGCTCCGACCTACTGCTGCCCACATACAAAACCCCGAAAGCTTTCAGCTTGAATTGTCAAATCGCTTCGATTGCCTAGAGGATTGCGTTGCAGTGGACGATATCAACAACAGGTTGGTAGAAACTGTCCATACGGTGGGATCTAAATTCTTCAGACATCGTCGAAGAGATGGACCCCAAAAGCTCACCGACCACACCCTCGACCTCTTGGCGGAACGACGTTCGATGACACTGCAGACTCCTGATGACGCGGAAGCATATCGGCAGCTCAATAGACGGATTCACCAGTCCTTGCGACACGACATCCGTCTCTTTAATACTAATCGTATTAAGGAGACGATAGAGCGGAATAAAGGCTCCAAAGTGTTCGCAAGAGACTTATCTATTGGGCAGAGACAGTTGACGAAGCTGAAGAGGGAGGACGGCAGTGTCACTTCCGACAAACAAGAGGTACTGAGGGAGATCGAGAAGTTCTATGGACAGTTGTATACCTCGGTCGCTAAACCTGTTGGCAACTTGGCCAAAGACCCAAGAGCCAAGTTGACCCGACACTATACCGAAGACATCCCGGACATCAGCCTGTACGAGATTAGGATGGCCCTCAAACAGCTTAGAAACAACAAGGCGCCGGGTGAGGACGGAATCACTTCAGAGCTTCTGAAAGCGGGTGGAACACCGGTACTGAAAGTCCTTCAGAAGCTCTTTAATTCCGTCTTGCTCGAAGGTATTACGCCGGAGGCATGGAACAGAAGCGTGGTGGTGCTCTTCTTCAAGAAAGGTGACAAGACCTTGTTGAAGAACTATAGGCCCATCTCGCTTCTGAGCCATGTTTATAAGCTGTTTTCGAGGGTTATCACGAATCGTCTCGAGCGCAGGTTTGATGCCTTCCAGCCTCCCGAACAAGCCGGTTTCCGAAAAGGCTATAGTACCATAGACCACATCCATACGCTGCGGCAAGTTATACAGAAGACCGAGGAGTATAACTTGCCATTATGCTTAGCGTTTGTGGACTATGAGAAAGCCTTTGATTCGATCGAGACTTGGGCAGTGCTACAGTCCCTCCAGCGGTGCCATATTGACTATCGGTATATCGAAGTGTTGAAGTGTTTGTATAACAACGCCACCATGTCAGTCCGAGTACAGGAAGGGAGCACGGAGCCGATTTCATTGCAGAGGGGTGTGAGACAAGGAGATGTCATCTCTCCGAAGCTCTTCACCAATGCGATGGAAGACGCTTTCAAGCTCCTGGAATGGAAAGGACTCGGCATTAACGTTGATGGCGAATGCATCACTCACCTTCGATTTGCCGACGATATCGTGGTCATGGCAGAATCGCTGGAGGATCTTAGCACAATGCTCGGAGACATCAATCGAGTTTCCCAACAGGTGGGCCTTAAAATGAACATGGACAAGACGAAAATCATGTCGAATGTCCATGTCGTGCCCACCCCAGTTTCAGTTGGGAGCTCGATTCTCGAAGTTGTTGACGAGTACGTCTACCTAGGCCAAACGGTCCAACTAGGTAGGTCCAACTTCGAGAAAGAGGTCAATCGACGAATCCAACTCGGCTGGGCAGCATTCGGGAAGCTACGCAGCGTCTTCTCGTCCAAAATACCTCAGTGCTTGAAGACGAAGGTCTTCGACCAGTGTGTGTTGCCAGTGATGACCTACGGCACCGAGACGTGGTCTCTGACTATGGGCCTCATAAATAAGCTCACTGTCGCACAGCGAGCTATGGAGAGGGCTATGCTCGGGGTTTCCCTACGTGATCGAATCAGGAATGAGGAGATCCGTAGACGAACTAAAGTCACCGACATAGCCTCTCGGGTTAGCAAGCTGAAGTGGCAGTGGGCAGGGCACATAGCTCGAAGAACCGATGGCCGATGGGGCAGAAGGGTTCTCGAATGGAGACCATGTACCGGCAGACGAAGCCGAGGACGTCCATCTGCTAGATGGACAGACGACCTCATAAAGGTTGCGGGCACCCGCTGGATGCAGGTCGCTGCCGATAGGTCTAAATGGCGGACAATGGGGGAGGCCTATGTCCAGCAGTGGACGTCCAAGGGCTGAGATGATGATGATGATGATGAATATTTAATACATAATGAATGTCTATACATATAATAAAAAAATAAAAAGTTCAGTCTGTACATTGAGTTAATTAAAAAAAAATGAGGGTTTTTCTAGAAGTTACACAACCAAAACCAGAAGTTATTAGAATTTATGCCTGTATGTCTGTTTGTTATCACATCTCGTAAAAATTAAGTGTCCAGAAGGAAAATTTGTGTATTTCATATCATATGATATCATATCATTTTCATATGACACAAGGACTAGTTAAAAATCTTTTACAGCTGTTTAATATATATGACCAAAGCCGCGGGTAGCAGCTAGTATTATCTAATCGTTATAGAATACGTCATTTTAGCTGGCAGAATGTAGGCTAGGCGTCAATAATATTAGTTCATGCTACCGAATGTTCGGCAATTGAACCGAATTTGAGCCGAATCCCGAAATTCGGCCAAAGATAATGAATTTCGGTATTACCGAATGTGAAACGAATTTCGGTCCATCTTTTCGATCTACTTTCCGTACATCTTTCTAGTGATTTATTCACTATATTTTTTTTTATTTCTCGCTAAGATAGTTTTATACATTTTTATAATATAGCTTAATTACAATGACAGCTGTCAATGTGTCTCGAATATAGTGCTCTATAATAATAAATTATCTATAAAAACCTACAGATCACAGAAGGTTTTTGCCACACAGGTACACGCACGTATTTTTGTAGTGCATAACACTCAGTCGATAAATAAACACATTACCTCGATTCGATCGCTATTGTCCCAGTACTATTCGAGGCACGTTGACAGCTGTCATTCTAAACAAGCTAGAATTAAAAGACTGTAGTTGACGTGTTTTAGGTTTGCGTTAATTTAGTGACGCGTTGTATATACTTTATTTTATTTTATTTGTACATATACAAAAAAATTCTCACATAATTAATGTCGCTTCGTGTCATATAAACAATAGAGCCACTGTACATTCGCAAACAACTAAATATACATATAATTAATTTAATTTGTATCACACATGATTTGTATCATAATATTCTTAATTTAGGTACTTACTCTTGCTTACATGTATGTACGAGGCGTATTCGAAAAGTAAGGGCCGTTCGCTTATATTTCAAAATCGACAAGTCGTAACACGTTTAAACTTGTGCATATCTGTACGTGCACTACTCGTGCAGCTATTTCAGGTGTTGTTTTGATTCAGTAGTCATTTGCCTATATGTGCGTACAGTAAACAATGTCCGCGATAATCGTTGCTCCCGCCAGCTGTGAAGTTCGCGCTGCAATAAGATTTTTGTGTGCAAAAGGATCTTCAGCTGCTGAAATTCATCGAGAGTTATGCCTAGTTTATGGACCTACTGTAATGAATGAAGGAAAGGTTAGACAACGACAAGGACAACGGACAACGCTTTGAAAACGACAAGGAAATTAAGAACGCCGTTGAAAACTGGTTCAACTCGCAGGCGGTGAGCTTCTATGCAGAGGGGTTAAGGAAGCTGGTGCAGCGGTACGAAAAATGCTTGGAAGTGAACGGCGATTATGTGGAAAAGTGAAGTAGATTTGTAGTAAACTAAATGTGCTAATAAAACCTATTTCATATGATTATAATTTTTTTATGACGAAACGGCCCTTACTTTTCGAATACGCCTCGTATTTGTACATTTTTCGCGGCTCAATGTACAAGCGCGTTCCTTAGGAAGATTCGGGTACAGTCTGCTACGTATTAGTTGGATTGTTGTGACTAATTACGGACTTAACTGTAAAATATAATAAGTAAATAATAAAAATAATTATTTGCAATAAATTGTAAAAATAATAATAATAGTTTAAAAAACGCATTATTACCATGGAAAACAGTCTGTGCATTTTTAAGTTTATTAAGGAAGTTACATTTTAGTTTTCTTTTTATGTTTCTATCGTTTAGTGTGTTCATCACGTTCGGAGGGATTTCGTTTAATACTGTCGGGATTAGTTATTGTACCTACCGTAGAAGTTATTGACTCTAGGAACTAATAGTTTATTTTGTGTTACATTTCTGATTGTAATTTTATTCGGGATATGAATTTGGATTTCTTTTCGTTAATATTGGTCAGTCAGAAGTAGTCATTTTATTTTCTCGTGTCTAGGTAGTATTTTACAATATTTGAAAATTTCATCTTTTTTTTTATTTTGTGATGTATAGTTTTTAGATTAAGACTTGTAGGTTGTATATTTTATCTATCTATATTGGTCTTAAACGTATGGGCATAGCTTGTAATGCCCTATGATGTTACAGACGCTGCAAGTGCAGTGTACATGTTGAGGAGAACTGCATAAGGGATTTTGTTTTTAATAATTGAATTAGTCAAAATCGTCCTCAATTTCTAACAAGTCCGCTATCTATTGTCTACAATAAGTCCTAGATATATGTGATGGATAACCTGTTCTATGTATACATATGACAGCATCCAGCCTACCTTTAATATTTATTATTATTGAAATAGAGACATTGTTCTAAGCAATATTCCAATTATTAGGTATTAGTCGTCATGCCAAATTGAACATTGAAACGTAACTGCTGATAGTATTTCCATGTTTGCCAAGTAAATGTTCCTACACACTTGTTGGAGTTTTCACGTTCGGTGTTGGGTACCGATTGGCTGGAATCCAATTGTGAACTAGTATTGAACATCTTTGACCGAATAATGGCAAATCGTTTTTCAGAAATACAAGTATTTATTCCGCTGCATTAGTTGCCTTCGTCGCCTCTATACAATGCTAGGTTTAGTGAAATTTAGAATCGCAATATACCTACTCATCATATGTGTGTAGTGTCGACCGCATAGTGAATAGCACCACCTCATCTCATCTCGTGGGTGTCGTGTCGTGGCGACTGAGTGATAACAAAGCGGCTACCACAAGTCTTGAGCCAGCTTCAAGCTGGCTTCGGTTTTAAGGCCTCCTCGTGCACAAGACAATGTGATTACATTGCGTTGGATGTTTTCTTATGCCACGCTGGCCCGGTGCAGTTTGGTGGATAGTTTAAGGATATCTCAGAAATAACCAACACTGGAGTAGCGTTCACAAACTTTATTTAACTTCAGGAACTAATACAATCGTTTCAATGTCTTCTACTAAAATCAACAATCGACCGTTCAACAATCAAAGCTAAACTTATTATAATATCTCGTTCCAATGTCTCCCACAAAAGTCAACAATCAACTGGGCAACCATCGACAGAGCTAAACTTATCATAATATCTCCCTTCCTTTTTTGTCACTTCCAGCCGGCCCGCGATCCCCGATCGCGTGTCCGCTGTCAAAACCCCCCTACCCCCATCGCCGTCAGTGTGTCAGTCTAACAAATTTAAAATACCCACTTAGTGACATTCATGTAACCTTACAATAGGTACCACATAATCCAGATTTCTTTTTAATTCTCGGGAGCATGCGCGTTTCCTTTCATCGCCGAGATGGAATCTTATTTTTTTTTATTTATTTATTTTCTATGCAGTCCATCTTTGTCTGTTGGTCGCCTGCTGTGTCGACCTCGTTCCCACTGCCTCACTTGCCCACTGTTCCCACTTGACGACATGGTCATGCCAACGGGTCACCCTTCTCCCGCCAATCCATGGTCGCCATTCTAGAAGCTTACGGCTTCAATGCCCTACCTACCTACCCACGTGACCTACCCATTTCCAATTAAGTACGGCGATCTTCCGACGTCAGTCAATCCTATTCTCCTGATCTCACTGATAGGCACACGATTTCACGTTCTCTCACAATGTAATTATAAATACATAATTATCATACGTCTACTCTCCTCATCTTCCTTTTACTACTACCATTTCTTTTGTCTGCAATTTACCCACTCTTAATATTCTTGTTTTCAATTAGTGTTGTATTTCTTGTATCTTCTTTGAAGTATCTTGTATGTCAGTAGTATTTAATATGTATTATTATTATTTGTAATTCATTTCTTGGTTTATTGGTATATGATAGGTATGTATATAAATATATTTATATTTGGTCATAATTATAAATTGCACTAGCTGCCTATTTATTGTTCTTGTGATTTCATACATTTCCTTCTACCCAAAGGTTCCCTGTTTTAGCGATAAGAGATAATTTTAGGGGGTTTACACATCGAAGGCGCCTGCGGATTAGGCCGGCGGGTCAGGCGGCCGGGTTTATTGTAATTTTATACCGACGGGTTGCGGGTTGTAAAGCCCATTATCGATAAGGCTTATTTATTTAAACTTCTGTGTCACTTTCACTGTACAATGAAGTGTACACCGGGTGCAATAAAGTGTAATTACTTTTATTAATCACACATATTCATATTTAATTCTCTTGACACAGCACCATACTGTTTTTTCATCAATCCATAGTTCGCGAAATATTTATTTCTTTTGGATGGTCTTGTATAATTCATTCGCAAGATTCATTTCCGGGACTTTGGGACCCCTCGTAAAGTTGCAAAGTTTTGTTAAAGTGACTTTTGAACTCCGATTATGCGGGAAGTTTTTAGTTAAAAATTCATAATTTTTATGCGCTTCATGAAATACACTTTTAAAGAGTTATTTTTTTAGTAAATAATATTAGTGTGGGATATGGAACACAGTTAATTATTGCATACAAGGCACGTCATTTACTCAAATTGATAAATTCGTGGACTGTATGGAAGGCCCGCTCAACAAGCCATCGTCTGAACCTCGGTTTAAACACTGGCAGGCTTTGAGTGTCAGTTACATTTTAGGTAGGTAGTTGTATATTGTTGGACCTAAAACATGAATTAACTTGAATCAACATGAATCAACATGAATCAACATGTTGAATTTAATTAAAGAACCCTTAACGGCCGCTAACATATTAGTAATTAAAGTGCTGATTAGAAAGCCATAACTATAATTACGAGGAATGATCACTGAATGGTAGAATGTCTACTTCTAATCTTCTAAAATTGCTTTTTTTTTTCTTCGAATATCACAATGGTGCAATTAGCACATTCTGCACAGTGTCAAGTTTTTGTCGTAATAAACAATTTCTAAGTCTATCCTGTCCAATGTCCGGTCCCCTCAAAGTAAGTCGGGATTCGCTCAGTAAAGCGATAGTAGGTTTACTGAGGACAGAGAAGGACTCCTTGGAGGCACACGAAAAACGCAGTCCCATGCTTTTATTTGATTATCACAAACAGCACGCATGTAAAAACACTTTGAAGTTTAATAAACTGTCACTATTAAACCACAAAACGTCTAATACACAATTTTTACAATAATCAAACGAAAGCTCAACTTAACGTCTCAAGTTCCCACCGACAAATCTAAAATTACTTAAATTCTCCCAACCATAAATAGCTACGTGCATAATCAATAGCGAAGACACATACATTATTTTTGGAGTGAATGAAATTCTTCAGAATTTATTAGTAAAAAATATGTTTTATGCAATACTTACTATGTTACTGTAAATGCCATTATTGTTATTTTTCATACTGATATTTTCTTGCTTAGACAAATAAGCACATTTATTATTAAAGTGTAAGATCCTATTTCACGATCTCAGAGTAAGGTAACATACAATTAAAGGAACCCGAAATAATTGTAGCATCGCATTTCATTAAATCTAAGTGTCAGAGATACTCAGCAGTTTTAATTACCGATTAGTGTTAATTGTTAAGTAATAACTCGGAACTTTACAGGAAGGTCGTGAAGTGGGCGCAAAATCTAACTTATACTGAATCGGATTACAGGATTTATTTTCCACTTCTAAGTTCTAAAGTAAATAATACAGTTGGAACTTTCTACCGAATTCCCAGAATACCGTCAGTGGGACAAAGTCTTACTGCGTATACTGAAAACGCCCATATAAAACGCCACACTTTGTTGCAATACATCTTAGAAATAGCTGTTTGTGCGTTATTGAGATTGTTCCCAATAGGCCAGTAAATATGCAAATGAGTTGACGTAGTCAATAAAATGTGCCTATTGGATAAACACAAGTAATGAAGTCGTGGAGGATATGTTACTTACAAGTAAATATAAGGTAATTTGATTAAAATCGAGGTACAAAATAGAGCCTCAAATTACATGCGTATAAATTAGATTTACCGATAAATTGAATATTAGAAAATTTGTTGAAAATATTGTTGAATGTTGAAAAGTTAGAAAATATTGAAAATTTTGTACAAAGATCCATGTGGCAAGGTACGGTCCCAAGATTTAATCGTTGAGCCACTCTATGCGGTGGTAATAAACAAACATTGACAACATACGAGTATACTATCTCTATTGGTGTATTACGTATATAGATATGATGACACAGGCGTGCGTATTAAGCATGAATAACACGGCAAAATTAAGAATAATTAAATAGTGTGAAGAATTGGGTGGTGTTATTTGATAGCCGGCCGACCCGTGGGTTCATCTCTTCATGACATTTCTTCACGTGGGTGTCGTAAAAGGCGACTAAAGAATAACAAAGCCGCTACTAAAAGAGGAACTACACAACCTCCAGCGTGGCCAGCCTAGGGTTTTAAGGCCTTACATCCCTCATGCACGAGATAATGTGCATGGGGAAGCCAATGTTAAGCAGTGGATACTTAAAGGGCTGGTTGTATTGCATTGCAATTCTCGTAGTTCGGGTCCTTAGCACTGTTGCGCGCTTGAACAACTGAGCGTAGGTAGGCGTATAAGGAATCCTTCATACCCGTGCTGCTTCTCAAGGGCCAACTATCACTTGGTCATTGTGCCGCTTCAAGAGGATCTATTGAGGATTATTTTATTGTTTCCCTTTGTCTAGGCGCCCTTCACGCCGTCTACCCGCTAATCCTGAGTTAATTGACATATAATATTACATATTAATATAAATAATTTTTGGGCCTTTGTATTCAATAAATTTATATCACAAATTTGCAAAAATAAAAAAAGAGCCACAAAAATGTCATATTAATGAACTCAGAATTATGAATAGAATCTATGATTTGGGAAGGTTTGGAACCTTTCCCAAAACCTTAAACCCTGTATAAGTGAATAACGTCAATTACTTACATTTAGCCGAATAGATTGAGATACCTTACTGGACCTCCCTTATCAATAATCGACATGTGCCAACTAGGATTTGGAGATAATTAATGACCCTCGTATCCTATAGCGTTTTCAGCTTTATAATTCACTAGCATCTGAGCGGGACTTTGCGCACTTATGTTCAGATTGCATCAATATAATCTAAATTTTATATTCTCTCGCAATAATATGAACTGTATCTTTTAAGATTGTCATGTATTTTGTACGATTTTGTTATACGATTCTATTGTATTATTCCTAGTACGAGTAGATTGTGTAGGAACCTTGCCTACACTGCAATTAATTTAATTAGGCAAGCAAACCCGCCGGCCGATGCTAAATTTACTTTAGACCGTTACGCGCGGCCGCTTGTAGAAGGCGCTTGCGCAGAGCGGAGCGAGCGGGCGCCGCACAGTCACTACCGATATCCGACGGCGAATGCATGCGCAATTTTTAGTTTCTGTTCATTATCAATTTCTATTCAATCTTGTTCTAGTCAATTTCTAATAATTCGTTATCATATCAGTGACATCCTATGTGTGAAATTCATGCTCTTTCTTCAAAGATCTAAATCGCTATTGTAAATCTTGATATACCTACGTGAATAAAGTGTGTCAAATAAAGTGTGGACTTTTGCTAATCGAGAACCCTAGTTAGACACTTTAATTGTGTTACTGGATCTGAATTATTTTTCAAATTCGTTGCTATGTTAAATTGTTAAATCATTTGCTATATCTTACTACCTAAACTTATCGATGATAAATAGTATTTATTAGGTAGATATATTGATAAAACTTTTTATTGCACATCAAGACGAAACCGAATAGTATCAGACTTTTTGAAAACACTGCTATTATCGCTAAGCGATCTCTGCCGGACAACCTTTGAGTAGATGCAACAAACATTTTAGTCACAGGTAGATGGTGTATATATAATTACATATAATATATACTATAATACATACACATCATAAATCTATATACAATGTACATAAAGCAGTAAAATTAAGTATAAGAATAAAATATAAGATATATAAGATAATATAATATAAGATATAATATAATATAAAGTATAATATAAGATAGAATAAAATCTGATTTTTATTTTTCAATATAGCTAATTTTATGTCTCTACGTTTTAAAAAATATTAGGTACACTGACCTGTGAAAACAATTACATAATTGGTTGTAAAACATAAAACCTGGAGAATGTACGTAACTCGATTAGTTACCTAGCATGCCCATCAAGTACAGCCTTTTACGAACAGTTGGGTTTACGAAAAAAACCTTTTTTAATTAACAAAGTATTTTCGTTATTTTTATAATGCTTAATAGGTTGAAATAGCAGAGGTAGGTTAAGAAACATACACAGATAAGAGTTTGAGTTCCTCAAGCCACCCTTGACCTGTAGGTTTTGGGCAGTGTTGCCAGGTGTCTTTTGTCGTGATGCCCGATTTCAAGGGGTCCAATGTCCTATCTCGTGCGTTGCGGGTGGCACACAAACGCTCTCAATTCCCAGGACTTCACTATTTTGCACTATTTTGTAATGTACTTTTTCTTCTTTTATATGGCAATGGCCCAATTAGCGCATGGTGCCAGTGTCGAGTTTTCTTCGTAATTAACAATTTTAAAGTCAAAACAATAATAAAAAACGCATCTCGTCAATATCTCGTCTCGTCGAAGTAAATTTGAAGTCGCTCAGTAAAATGAAAAATAACAGAGTCTCTTTTGAGACGCGTCGGTATGGAAAAATTTGAAACTATTAGAAATAGAGACATTTGTTTTAAGGAACCATGGCGTCGATTTCAGAGTTATGTAAAACCGCACTAAAATATTTTTACTCATAAACAATCAGGAATCGAACCAGTTTAACTTCCTTGAAAACAATCGCAAGTTATTCTATTGCGTTAATTGAATGAAACTGACACGCACGGCGACATTGTCCCTTTTCATTGCCTCTTCACATCATTTTTTATGATTGATAATGATAACAGTAGCTAGATCATAGAGCAACATGCACTTAACTTCCAGAATTGTAGAAAATCGTAAAATGTAGGTTTTTTTAATTCTAGAGACAAGGTATTTATACCTTTTTTATAGAAAAAAGACGGCATACGAGCATACAGTTCAGCTGATGGTAAGTGGATGCTGTCGTCCATAGACATCCGCGATACATGCCAACATCAGTCCAGAATGACAAACGTTGGCACGCCCTCGGATGCGCTGCTTACCTTGGCAGATTAAGAAATGGATTGGCAAAATGGAGTGAGATAGGATGCGATAGAAATGAGCTATGGCATATCTCACTCACTACTGAAACGCGTATGTACGTACATTGGAGAAATACGATAAAGTGGAAATGCGGTACATTTCAGGGTAGTATTTTGTGAGAGAGGGGTAACGTGGCCAGTCCCCCCCTTACACTCTCCCCCTCCCCCTTGCACTCTCCCCTTATAAGTCGTAATAAGTCATAACCGTGATTAGTAGTAGTCTTCCATCTCATCCAACTATGCCTGTCACCTTACTGCATAGAAAGGCCTACGTTGATGTGATACTGTGGCCTATTGTAGCAGTACAGTCATCTGTACCGCTAGTACTGACATTATAGCTCACGCAATGCAGTGTGCCCCCTTGCAGTCATCTGTGCTCCTGAAAAGTTAAAGACCGTGTGAACTGTCTTTCCGACCAAAAGTATATTTGAGCACATTCCTCGCCTTTATTAATCCACATTTGAATAGTTTGATCGCTGAACATTGGATAAAAACAGGTATCACATTTCCTAAAACGGGATTTTCTTTTTCTGTATTGTTTATGCTTTCTAGAATATTCGAATGAATTATAAAATGAAATTTATAAACATTATTAGTTATTAGGGTGAAATACCTACATATACAATATTCCTAAAAATTTAAAACAATGATTTAGAATTAATTGACATGGAAATATGATGTATTTTATTTTCATTTTTGCATAATTCTTTCAATATATTTGTTGAATTCAAAGCACAAAATTTATATCTAGTACAGAAATTATGTACATTTTTGAATTTTCATGTCATTTTACTAATATTAATTGACTGAATTCATTGGTGTCAGTATTTGGAGAAATTATAGCGATTACACTATATATAAAATAGGTAGGTACCTATTTTTGTAATACACATTTTTGTTACAAACAAACAACATCGAATAGTACGCAAAAAGGTGTAAAGGTTTTAAAAATAAAAACCAGGAAAGGTCTCTCGGCTCTGCCTGGATTGCATTTCACTTGATGAATGAACGTGCTCTGCGGAAAGTGTGCAGTCTTTAATTGTATTTAACTTCAATTTGCTATAGAATTATCAAGAACTTTTTTTAATTTAAAAATGGATTCTTCCTTTTATACCCAGGTCATAATGCAATTTAATTTTATATGTATTAGGAATTTGACAAATTGGACAGCATATCCGTATTGTTTAATATCGTTGTAATGGCGACTTGTAAGGGGGAGAGTCCATACTGCATTCCCACAGCAGTTGAGCGCACTCAACTGGCCACATTACCCCTCCTTCACAGAAGACTACCCCAATGTTTTAGGTCCTTATCTGTGAAGTTGCCGTATTATATGGAATTATCAAATATTATTTGTATGAAAATTAATAGGTATTTAATTGATCGAAGTATTGTCCATTATTATGCATGCACTCTTGCCTTTTTAATGGAAGTTGATGGAATGTTTAATAGATACCTCTGCTTTAGAACTCCTGGGGACGGAAATTGATGAATTCTCTGAAGGTGAATTTCACTGCCTCATCGGCGTTGAATTTTATTCCCTGTAGAAAGTTATAAATGAAAGGTCTGGCCAGTACGGTGGTTGACGGAGAGTTTCCAGTCGAAGCTCCTGTAACTTTGAGACTGTCGTGCAGTGTGTAGGCGAGCGTTATCATGGAGAAGCAGTGGACTTGAGCGACTGAACAGACTCGATTGGACATTTTTTTGGAAAACAAAAGGAACATATCGTATATCTAAATTTATAAAGGGCCCATGCAATCGGCCTCTTTTATACTTATTAATTATTCAAGTAACAGATGATGGAGGATAACACATAAAGAAACAGAGAGAATATTTTATCAAGCAGCCACCAAATATATAACTTTCCAAAATCACTCTAGCCAAATAGAGCAAAAAATTCAAAAAATATGTATCGAGTTTTCCCTCCCAACGTGTCAGTTTATTCAGTATGAAATCTGTCGACAGTGATTGCCGCCGTCCGGGTTGGTATTGAAAATGTTTTTCTGATAGTGTTGGGAGTTCGAAAACCTCCTCTGTTTCATGAAATACTAATAGAGCGGTGATAGCCAAGGGGTATCTGTACTCAACTCACATTTGTGTGATCGTGGGTTAATTCACGGCCCGTACCCACTTAGTTTCTCGGATATTTAAAAATTAGCAGTAGCTAGCCGTAGAGAGAAAAACATCGTGAGGAAAAAACCGCATGATTAAGAAATAAAAAATATTGCAATTAAACAACTTTTAACGGTTTAAATCGCGTATATTTGACATGATTTATATCCCGACGTTTCGAACACTTTGCAGTGGACGTGGTCACGGGGTGACTAATTGATTTTATTTGTCACTTGAGTTATTAAGAAATTATTACTACCGTCTGAAATTTTTTGAACTACCGTCTGAAATTTTTTAATCATAACATTCCCTATGCACGCAGTATTCGCTCACGGTGTCCAGAGGTCTTGCAGTATGGCGTTGGCCTTGTGATTTAATTAATTTAATGACTGGATCCCAAGCTGGTGGTACTTGCCAACCATCTTCTCTATTGAAATTTGGGTGTTTCTTAATTTCAATAGCCTCGCGTAACATTCTTGGCATGTACCGGGTCTCTCTAGCGAGGATTTGTGGATTATCAAATCGAATGTAATGGTTGGGTTTGTCCAGAGCATGTTCACAAACTGCAGACTTGGTCGAGCGTCTGTTCTTCATGTCAGCTATGTGTTCTTTTATCCGGATACCGATGCTCCTCTTTGTTTGCCCAATGTATGATAACCCGCATTCACAATCAAGCTTGTAAACACCTGCATCTTGTAGGGGGATATTGCTCTTGACCGGTCTTAAAAATTGGCTAATCTTCTTGTGCGGCTTGAAGTAAGTTTTAATTGAAGCTCGTCTTAAGATATTGCCAATTTTGTCAGTGATGCCCTTGATGTATGGTAAGATGGCAGGTTGTCGCTCAACTGTAGGAGGCTTGGGGCGGCTTCTGTGACGCATTCGTGGGAGTTTGTGATTGTTGCTTCGCAGTACTTGTTTCACATGCAGAAGCTCTTCCTCGAGGTGGTCAGTGTCACAGATGCCGTGTGCTCTCTGTAACAAAGATTTGCCTACGGTAGTCAACTGACATGGATGGTGATGGGAGTTACCATTGAGATATTTATCTGTATGGGTGGGTTTCCTATACACAGTATGACCAAGAGAGTTGTCAGGATTTCTGATGACTGAAATGTCAAGGAAAGCCAAGGATTTATTGACCTCAGACTCCATAGTAAATAAATAAAAAATATTTGGAATATGTGTATTCCACCAATTCGCCTTGTGCACGCGTGGTGGATTACGGTCGAACACCCCCCCCCCCCCCCCTTCTCCGTGACTTTCTAGGGGAGGTCTGTGCCCTGCTGTGGGACATTAAAGATTGATACAAGTATTAATAGGCGAATCTGAAACTTATGCATACCAGCCGAAAATACTAAATGGGCAGTAAATCAATGGCAGCAAATGTAAAGAAGGATTAGGTTTAGATCCTCTGGTGACAATGTTATCAAATGACTCCGTCGACTTTGTGATGACAATCTTAAAAATTTAAAGTTATTAATTTCAGTTATTCCAAAATAGTTTTTGTTGATTTGCTTGCCCATTATTAAATACAAACCATAATATCCCTACTTAAATATTATAAATCGGAAAGTGTGTTTGTCCGTCCGTGCGTCTCTCTGCTCATCTGTCATTCGTCTGCCAAAATAAAATACTTATCTCAAAATAATAGGTACTAATGAAAAGGTATAATGGTACTAATTCAAAAAACCCTTGTCTTCTAGTCTGTTACTAATTGCCTCCTGATCTCCTCGTAGGTGGTATTTCGGTATTTGATCATGCAATATGTGAATTGGTCCTCACTATAAAACACTAGCAAAAGCAAAAAATATACCGTTAGCGATTACAACTCACCGGGGGCGCCTCACATCAAAGGTATCAAAACGGATTGTGGAGTTTTTTCTATTTTCCATCTGACTGTTTATGAAATAGAAACTTTGAAGAGAATTTATATTTCGTATCTACAAATTACTAAGTCTTTCGTTTTTATTCTTTTCATAAATATGGCAATGGCGCAATTAGCATATTCTGCCAGCGTCAAGTTTTTTTCGTAAGACATAATTTTAAAATTTAAAACGATACTGATAAAACGATACAGGATACTATCAATGACCAGTCTCCTAGAATAAGTCAGCAGTCGCTCAGTAAATTGAGAGTTCGTTTACTGAAGACAGAAGAAGACTCCTTGGAAGCACACGGAAAAAGCAGTCCATAGGACTATTATTTGATTATAGTTGCTTTGATATATTAATGTTTGCTACATTTCGCACAAAAACCACTTCGAAGTTTAAACTATCACTATTAAACCACAAACACAATCTTTATTGATCGAACAAAAACTCAACTTCACTTCTCGAGTTCCCATAAAACTTTTTATATGCATTATTTTCTTCTAGTTTACAACGTATATTAATTTGAACAGTAGTACTATGAAGTTTTACCGTATAAGACAAACAATTTTATCAGAAAAGCTAAACTCAAATGTGGAGTCTTTATTATATTTCATAATAAAGAAGTTTATAAAATTAATTAATGGACTAATAGTTACTTATTAAAATACTGATGTGCGTATAGGTGAGTGGATATTATTTTTAATCAATGTTTATTATCGGCATGTGCTGTGTAGAGTTGGTCGGCTATAGAATATCACCCCCCCCCCCCCCCACCATCTTTTCCCGTGGGTGACGTAAAATGCGACTAAGGGACATAGAGCGACTACCACAAGCCCTGAGCCACTACAACACCTCTAATAGAGTGGACTCACCAACACGCTTGTCCAGCGTGGCGTTTCAAACCTTCACATCCCTCATGCACATAACAATGTACTGGAGGCCCATGTCCAACAGTGGATAATGAAAGGCCTGATTGCATAGGCATATCTTAATAATTAGTAAGAAGTACTAAAAAAATATTCAAGGAATCGTGGTTCATTCACACTTTCTCGATGGAGACCTACTGTGTACATTGCGATCTTCAAAACACTTTATACACTTCAAGACAGTTTATACTGCGAACCCAAAAGTTATGGTATGAACTGCCTGCTGAGGTTTTTCCACTGAGCTACGACATGTGACTCTTCGAGAAATCTGTATATAGGATTCTGCAAAGTTAAGAACGTACCCGTTTTCTCCCCTTACTTTGCAGGTGTCCATGGGCGACCATGACCACTTACCACCTTGTGGGGCTCCCGTCCGTTTGCTAAAAACAATACTTAAGCAAAAAAACTCTTACTTAATTGATTTGATATACTACAGTCGGGTCACTTAGTCTATATTTTTCCTTCTTTCATTATATGACAATATCGAAATTAGCGCATTGTGCCAATGTAATATCAAGTTTTCTTTGTAATTAACAACTCGTCTATGTCCAGGGGTCCAAATTACAAAACACGAAGTTTCGGCCGCCATTTCGTGCGATTCCTACCGCAAAAATGTTCACTCCTATATATCGGCCCGAACGAAGTTCATTTGACATTTGAGACTACAATGATCGAAATATAGATTTTGAGAAGAGATACTTCGGAATAAAACGTCAAATTTCACGATAAAAATATCTCACCTTTTAAATGATCGGAAATATGGTACCCGATATATATAACTCCGATCGATGGAAAGTTTGAGTAGGGTTATATAACGCTTGGTTCGTCCGAACTGTGGGTCAGGCACGAAACTCCGAAGGCGTAAAATCAGAGTAGACCCCCAGTTTCTCCGAAGTAAATGAGAAGTCGCTCGGTAAACTCATAGTAGGTTCATCGAAGACAGAAAAGTTGGACTACTTGGAAGCACACGAAAAACGCAGTGTTATGCTTTTATTTGATTAACACAAACATTTGGTACTTTGAAGTACTATTAAACAATACACATTTTTTTTTCAATAATCAAACAAAAACTCAAGTTCCCGCCAAAAAGTCCCTGTTAACCACTCATATCATTTGTATAATTAGATAATAACAAAAATACCAGTTACCTGCAAATTTTACACGAATACGAGTATTTCTCTCTATTAGCGAAAATGTACTCTCTAATCAAGATCCTTCATTTACTGAAACGTCACTAGAAACATGCGTAATCAAAGTACCTACCTACTTACTACCTTAAAGTACTACCCTCTTGGCGTTCGTACTGAATAACATATTCAAATTAATATTTGAGTAGTTAATTTGTACGAATACAGTAATATAAATTAATGTCAAGATCGACATTTCCCATAATTTTCGTGTGTGGCGGGAGTAATTCCGTCTACCCTGTTAGTCAGTATTTCTTACCAAATTTTACAGAAGAGTCTGAACATTAAAAACAGCTAAGGTTGCAATGAAATTTGGTTATTATTACACTCAATACAAGATGATAGATATTATCGTACCTATAATATTATAATTATCTCATATATTACCTGTTTAATAGATTATAGTGATTTATCACGTGATGCACCCACTAATTTTCGAAATATTTTAATTACCTATATCTGCATAGTTTGGGGGCTAGCGTTGTAAATCAAATTTGGTCAAAAACATTTTTTCTTAATTTGTTCCTTACTGGGTTTTGACAAGCTAAAATGATATGTTCTGGGTCGCAGTTTGAAAAATTGTATTTTCTACTTTGAATGTGGAGATTTTTATTAATTTTCTGTGAAACCATCGATTATTAAAGAAAACATTTTTTTTTTTCAAAAAAATCAAAAGAGACTAAACTAAAACTATTTGTTTAAAATTCTATATATATCAAGTTATTTCTACCGCGCACGATAGAAATGTTATAGAGAACCGTTTTGAAGACCCGATTTTAAATAGAATTTCAAATAAAGCCTTTGGTTAAGTTTCCGAATGTGTCTATTATTTATTTATCGTATATCAGAGAGTTTCAATCAAACCCTAAAGTTCTAACAAAGCTGTTTGCTCTTTACCTATCTACGCATGGATTTTAGTAGGACTGCTCATAATTAATGTGTCTGTGAAGCTATTAATAGAAAATCTAGCATTGACGGCAGATCATTTAATCCTTTAATTATTAATTGTGATAATTACAGGTGAAGAGATGTTACAAGTACAGTTGTATGCGCCTCTGTAATATACCCCATGAGCGTGCAATGATTTGTAATTAATAATAACGTAACTTATAATAAATTACAATTATGAAATTGATGATTGATTGATGATAATATTTATTATAGAGAATTTAAAAACGACGTAAGTGGGTAACTGAACGGGTTCCGCCGAGTATAATAACACAGAATTTAATCGTTAACTTCACTTTATTTGTACTTTTTATTCTTATTACAATATAAATCTTTGCACGCTCGTATCTAACCATAAACTAAAGTGAAAGATGTCTAAATGTCATAATGAACGGGAACTACGGGTGCGTTCACAAAAATCGCTACAGGTATGTACGTGTTAAGACTCTGGCAAATTAAAGTTGAGACTGGAGAGCGCAGGAATTATAACAATGTAAAGTTTTCAATAAATATATAAATACAGGTATACCTAGTCTACGCATAAATATTGTTACAAATAAAACATTGTATCCTTTTGTAAATTATCGCTTTATTAGAAGAATTTGTGTTATTTTAGAAATAAATAGGTAAGCATTTCGAAAATCTAACGCTTTTATACAATCTATCAAACGTTGTGGCCAGTTTTCGATTGAAACACGCACCATTTCCATGGGAAAATTGGCAATTGCCACCCTTAAGGAATGTTTTAGGGATGCAATATTATCATGGCGCTTAGAGTATGTCATGCTCTCTAAAACAGATCATAAATCATAATCGAGCGGATTAAGATTGGGACTAGATGACTGAATTGGACAGGACAACTTCTGTCGGCTCAGCTAGTATTTAATAATGATTGGCGCCATAATGAGAAGAAACATTTATTTGTCACGTGAGAATGACAGATTCCAAATTCAAATGTATTTTTTTTCTTTATTGTAACGGTATTTATATCCAGACAAACAAATTTTAAATATGTTCAAATAAATTTTAAATAAATATAAATTTAAATTTTAAATCAATTTAAAATATAAATTTTAAATAAATATGTTCTAACAAATTTTAAACTTAATTACATAAAGATAAAAATACATCTCTTTTTAAAAACAGGTCCTGTCAATAGAAATTGTCCACTCTCAGCGTTTATTGTAATAACGGGGTTGGTGATCATATTTACTTTATATGCTTTGTACAAACCTAACGAAGTCTATTGAAATATGTTCCCTTGAATTTATTAACAATAATTCACTAATATTAATATCGTCCATTTGTGGTATTACTACGGACTCGTACAAAATAATGACTCACCGTATTGTAGTATGAATTACCATTCTATTAAATTAATTACAGTGTTTTACTGCAGAAGCGGAAGCTCATTTATATACAGTGAAAACAGAATATAATTTATTAGTTCCTGGTTAGAAAGAGTTTCACGCAGCTTTGTCTCGCATTTTTGTCATGTGCTGTATCGAAATAATTGACATCTTTCCCGTGCAACGCCGTTCTTCGCTTTAAAACGACGAAATAATACTCCAATTGTTTATGATGCTATGTATTGTGTAATATTATTATTTGTGCGTAAACATAAACAATGGCTGTGTTTAATAAACACTATTAAAATCCTACAGCTGACATTATGTATAATATGTCAAAAGTAAATTGAAATCTACATTGAAAAATAAAGAAAAACTGGTTTGGTAAATGAAAAATATAAAATTTAATATTTAAAATTATAGGAAATACAAAACGGTTTTCTGCTCGTTAACATTAGTTATATAGTCAATTGTATCATATTAACTGTTTTGTCTGTTTTTTATATATTTTACTAGCTTCTGCCTGCGGCTTCGCTTGCGTGGACTAAGCAGCTGTAAAAGATTTATAACACCTGGAACTGTTTTTTTTATTTTCCTCTATAACTTAACATCCTTGTGTCATATGAAGATAACACATATATCCGTTTTCCAGCTGGATACATGGTTAGTGAAAACCCGATCAAAATCCGTTCCGTAGTTTTTACGTGATGCTCAAACAAACAGACGTACAGATCAAAATTTTTAAAACTACTGTTTGGGTTTCATTAGCTTCTAAAGACACCTTTTTTTTTTAAATAAATAATTGTACAGACTTAATTCCTTTTACTATCTTATTATATGTATATATTCTATTGGTAACCCAACTACTTATATTATTTATTAGTTTTTTTATGCATACATTTTAAACATTTAAGATTTTGAGGTAGTTAATATACAGGATATATCGTATCATTCCCCGAATCATAAATTCATTTCGTGATTCTGAGTTCATTGACACAAAAATTGTGCGAATATTCTGTGCGAAATTCTTTTTTTTTTGGTTTTACTCAATTTCTCATACAAATTTGCCAAATAAAAAGGTCAAAAATTTGATATTTATACAAAAAAATACGTAACATTATATCAATCGACTCGGAATCGTGAGTAGAATCATTCTGGACTGACGTTGGCATGTAGATAATGCGAATGTCCATGGGCGGCAGTATCTACTCGTATTTACCACCAGGTAAATGTTTGAGTGTTTGTCCGTCTGCCACCTTCTTTCTATAAAAAAAAGATATCTAGGTTTCATACCTTGAGAAATGATCGAACATATCCTTTATAGAGACATTTATGAATATGGCCGTAGCATATGACTGGAATCATTAGCGTAATCATTCACTGAATCAACGGGAAACTCGCGACTGAAAATCTAAAGACTGAATCGCATTGCAACCAGCTCTTGCAGTATCCACTGCTGGACATGGACCTCCACAAGCACCTTGTCTTCTGCACGAAGGATGTATCGCCTTATAACACCACGCTGGCGAAGCGGTTTGGCGAGTCCACTCTTAAAGAGTAGCAGTCCCTCGGGGCTTGTGGTAGCCGTTTTGTTAACCCTCAGTGGCCTTTTGCGACACCCACTGAAAGAGATGGGGTGGTGTTATTCTATAGCCAGCCCACACCACACGGCATAAGACTAAATTTATAAATCTTTTTTTTTTAATGAAACTAGGCAGATGAACTGTCCATCTGGTGGAAAGTCACCCATAGACATCTGCAATACAGCATGCATGCAATATTAATTGATATACTGTGAAAACCACATGTCGTAAAACATAATCTTGTCAATACATGTTTCGTTGTCACACATTGTTCCTTCTCACCGACTCGCGATCCCGCGGGGCCCTCCCAAAGCAACGCCCTAAGCCGAGGTCCATTCCTTCCGGCGGTCTACCGACGGGGGAGCCCTTAGGCTCGTTGCTGCACACTCTTTGCTCCGCCTTCTGCGCTCGCCCTGAACCATACATGTCTGGTGACTCTTGAAAGGCCATTAGGGCCACAATAATTTAGATATTCCGAAAAAACACATTGTTTTTATAATTTTGTTGGTACATTTGGGTTGTTATATAACACAATGTGCCTACAACACTTAATGATCGTGAACAATCTTGTTATATTTAACAATGTAAGACGATTCGGACGTGTTATATAACAGCTAGTAGTAATCAATCTTTAACTGCAAATGTTTGAACAGAGTGGGACTGAGAGCGCTAGTTATTATTTATTAATAACAAAATAAAATATGATTCGAATTAAAATGCACTGGTTCTAAAGTTAATTAACTTCTGTTTACCGTACTTACCGTACTTCTGTTTACTGTTACCGTTACTTTATTACCGTAACAAAGTGGCTTTTATTCAGACCTTTAAATGTTTTTCTTTCTGTCCCAATCTGCTTGTGAAGTATTTCATTAATAAAAAATGTTATTTCTGTACGAATAATTTCCTTAGCTTTTTGAAGTGCTTTCAGACAGTTTTCATAGTTTCAAATACTTCACCATTTTATTGCTATTTCTAATGTAAATCCCTGTAAAAAAATTGACACTGATAAACACTAAGAGTGCACTTAAAATAAGTTTTTTATGTGTAACGAGTCAAAATGTACAGTCATAACTTGGAAGAAACGATACCGCTTATAAGAATACAGGTGAGTATAAAGGGTTTCTTCGATTCCACCGAACAGTGACGCGACAACGTAGTATTAATATATAGAAGGCTCATTTCCTAGTAAAAACTACAAATGCCTACAAAAATATGCCTAGCAAAGCGAGTCGTGGTTCCGTGCGAGCTAAATTGAGTGTTGAAGTGCGCGTAGAGAGCTCACATTTCGGTGGAGAGCAGCCGACATTTGCGTTACTTTGAGTTCTCGACGTTCAATTGATTTCAGTAAAAATGCCCTGTCGGCTAAGTCCATTTCTGTAAGCATATTTTTGTACCTAAAGTGCGGAGTGTACTTTCGTTACTTAAATTTAACATTTGAAGTTTTATTGTATCTTCTAATAAATGAAAAAGAATGTTCCGGTGGAGAACTGCAATCCGCACCAAACGACAATAAGTTAAATTTGATTGAAGACATAAGAACGATCTACATGGTATTGAGCACTATCTCGTTCCTGTTCGGTGTGACTAAAGGAAAATACATTTTATTACGTATGAAACTCCGAACGTGGCACGTGGCGCGACGTCCTATCGCGTGCAAGAATACCACTGTATGTTTGATTTTTATATTTTTCAAACATAGCTTATTTTTAAAATTTAAAATGTTAATATTCTTGCGTTAAGCTTATTTTTTGAATGTGTGCCTACAAACCATTATTTTTTAAAGTGATGGATTATACATTTAACAGTTCGTCGCATAACGTCGTGTGGCGTAGCTTTTTATCACGTTGCATCACGTCGCGTTCGCTTTCAGCTACCTATAACCGCCCAGACGTCTCGAATATCTGAGTGAGAGTTGTTCAGTCTTATTTTTATTCATCTTCCCTGAATTTATTTTAATTAAGAGAATACAAAAAAACCTTTTGTAATAAATTTCAATAATTAATCACCAACTTTGTACGAACAAGAAAAATATTGTTGTTCTATTGAGTTGTTCTAAATGAGAATTTTAATTACTTGAATTTATTTTTCAAGCAAAAGTCTTTCTACAACGTTATAAGTAAGGCGCAATAAGCATCTCTTATTTTCATGATGTAATTTCCCTTATTACTTACCTATCTGTCCCTTCTAAAAAGTTAAAACACTCGAGAGTAAATTATTAATTATTTTTATAATCTTTCAAAAATCTATAAAATAGACAGTGTTTTAATTTTTTATTAAAACGAATGTTTGCATCAACCTTATTAAAAATACACTTTCCCTTGATGTTTTTAAAATTTAAATAATTTGCATGACACAATCCCCAATCACAAAATGCATGAAACAAATGAAATAATATTGAATGAAATGATATTGTAGTTATTATTCCCAAGCACATATCAATTTCCAATGCATTAATAATTATTGTATATTTGTCCAATATATTGAAACAATTAAATTATACATATGTATATAGTAACCAAATCAAATATGTGATGTTAACATCAACGTTATTATAAATAAATAAAATTTATAATAAATTATAAATTAAAGTAATAAACTAGAGCATTTGGAATACAATATTTTCCTGTCAAAAATTATAGGAAAGGTTTAGTTAAATATCATTTTCTCGTTATCGATTAACTACTAAATAAAACATTTGAAACAGTTGCTACTATGCTCGTATATATAATGTGACATGAAAATCGATTTACAGTATTGTATTGTACAGTATTGAAAATTGTATTTTACAGATATAATGGATACTATTTAAATTAAGACCCATCTGAAACTATTAACAAACTTTTAAAAAACACATTTTAAATTCTTTTGAACCTTTCATTTCGAATTATCAAAACACTGAGAAATTCGTTAATTCAAATTTTAAAATTGGAAACTTGTTAAAAACTAAACGAATTCACCCAAGACAACACCACATTCTGCCGACACTGTTTATATTAAATATTTTTTTTTTAATTCTCAGGCAGAAGAAGGCACAAGTCGCACTTCAGAAGGTGAGGACAATGACGGTAGTGAAATCAACGCGGGGTCCTCCAGGGTCCTATCAGCAGCTACATCTAGGGAAGAAGACGACGATTCCAGCAACAACGCAAGCAGTGAAAGCAAGAGTCCTGGCCAAAGGTGGGTTATTTATTTCAATATTTAATAATATCAGCACTAGTAATAAATTAGACAACTTAGGTCTAAATTACTTGATATTTGCTGAAGTATTATTTATAAATACATATGTTGATACATACAGAAATTAGCTTATTGCAATTGAGGTAGACACATTGCAGTCACTCTTTCAAAAGTATTCAACTACATTTAGGAATATTTCCTTAGAAACATATGCATTATACTTTAAGGATAAAATTAATGTAAGGATATTCATACATTTTCGCGAAGTTTTATCGATTCAGCATCAGTTCCAGTAGCGTAGACCTAATTTTTGACAATTTTATCTTGTATGGGTAGAAATTGGACGAGTATAATATAAGTAAGATTTATTTATATTTTTTTTATGATATATCTCTTTCCTATCTTCTATACATCAGTTTTTCCTACAAACGGGAATACTACATTTTCCCTTTGTAATGCGAGAGAATTAAGTGATATGATATCGACATTTGAAAGGCCGCATACTTAACAAATATTTTACTAACATTGCAAATTAGAATTTTAAGTTCGATATTTGCTCAAATTCTTTTGATTATTGATAGTCATTATAGTGGAGTGTAGGCTTTCACGGCCGGTGTTCATATTAATTGAATCTTCCGGCCAACTGCCTTGCGCTCGAGAAGCCGAAGAGATAACGTCTCTTCGAAAGTGAACGCAGCCGCCACTGAAGATGTCAACCGCAGTCGTTGACGAAACGTTTGGAAGAACGAGAAGAGATTCCAGAAGACCTCGGCCAAGTAGCCCGGAAGATTCAATTAATATTGATAGTCATTATTCTTTAATACGTTTTCTATAAGTATAACATGCATTTAGATTACATTGTACCCTTCGTTTTGATTGAAATTCTTACAATTCATGTTGAAAATTTTCTTAAGTAAATATGCCTTTCAAGCGTCGGATATACATTTGAGTAGACAGTAGACAATTACCCTGAAACCCCACAAGTGAACGATATACAGACTCACTTAAATGACATGTTAACGTAACGCACATGGCATGTTACATCCCTCGCTGAAGCGTACTTCACCTACATTCAGAATTTAGGGGACGTAATAAACGCTACGATACGAAGATACGATTTAAATACGTCAAGTATCTCATACATGGAAATGTTCGTAAAAGGCTTAATGCTCCTTATCATTACGATCAGGCTTTGAAAAGGAAGAAGCGTTTCATCCTAACTGACCTGGGCCGATACGTTTTTTATACGGAAAAATGTCTATGAAGAAACTTACAAACAAACACACATCCTCTTACACCACGCTCATATCATTGGTAATCTTCATTTCGTCGTAAGTAAAGACAGGTTTTCATTGCATCTTTTGAATAACACATTCCAGTGTATGATCGATTCTATGTGCGAGACATCCGTTCCGAATATAATCAAAATGAATTGGTTGTTAGATGTTGTTAGATAATTTCCTGAAATATCAATGAGTAATTAAAAAGTAATTGTGAATAAGCTAATGTTTTATTGTAGGAAGAGAGCAAAATAAATACCCTTTTATATTAGCATAATGGATTTCCGCGAAGTGCCGTCTAATTCGATTATTTTATCATCAACGACCTAGCTGGCACTGCAAAATAATTGGAATCGCCAAAGTGTGCCCTTTTATTTATTTTTTTCTAATATCATTAAGTCCATAATTTTAGTTTAGTTTATCTATTTATTTAATTATTTGCTCTTTTTTGGAAGTAAATACATAAGTCGAACTTAATGCCTTGCAGCATTATCTCCCAGTCAACCTCTGGGCCTATGCGGGACATGAAGTAGTAGGGAAGTAAATAATTGTAACAAATATGAGATAGTAAAAAGAACTACTGGAAAGTAATATTAAAATATAAACATAATATACTAATGACTATTATATTATAATATCTGGGCCATTTGAAAAGTTTCCGGCCTCATTGACTTAGGGTAAGTGTAGAAAAAAATTTCTTTCGCCGTCCGATAGATGGCCTTGACATATGTAAACCGTAAAAAATTCAAATCATTCTTATCATTTCTTTGTGTATGGCACTCTTCCAAAGTTGTCAGCTGACATTGTCTGTCAACAATGGAGAAAATTGAGTATCTCGCAGTGATAAAATTCCTTCATTTGAAAGGGAAAAAGACTCAGGAAATAAAAGATGAATTGGACTCTGTACTCTGTACGGTGAAGCCTCCCCTTCATTTACAACGGTCATACATTGAGTACAAACGTACGACCATTTTAGACGACGAACGTTCCGGGCGCCCGAAAACCACTACAACTGACGAAATGGTCGATTTAGTGCATCAAACTGTGATGGAAGATCGTCGATTGACTGTTAAGGATATTTCTGAGGTTTGTGGAATATCATCTGAACGGGTGCACAAGATTTTACATCAAGATTTGGATATGAGAAAATTAACCGCGCGCTGGGTGCCGCGCTTGTTGACGATCGACCAAAAGCGCATTCGGACGGACATGTCGCGCGAGTGTCTGCCTATATCAAAAAAATCCAGCGGAATTTTTGCGGCGACTGATAACCATCAATTAAGACTAGGTATATCACTATACGCCTGAAACCAAACAACAGTCAATGCAGTGGATTATGGTGGGGGAACCAACTCCGAAGAAAGCAAAGGTCGTTCTCTCTGCGGGAAAAGTAATGGCGACAGTTTTTTGGGATAGCCGTGGAATAATTCTTACCGATTACTTTGCAAAGGGTGAAACAATCAACGGACAGTACTACGCTGCATTGCTGGATAAATTGAAGGTCACAATTAAGAAAAAACGTCCGCATTTGCCCAAGAAAAAATTCTGTTTCACCAGATAACGCTCAGGTTCACAGTGCACGGTGCAGTTTCAACGTGCATGGTCGCAATGTCAAAATTGAACGAATTGAAGTTTGAATTGCTTCCGCACCCACCCTATTCGCCAGATTTAGCTCCCAGCAACTTTTCCTGTTTCCTAATTTGAAAAAATATCTCGGAGAAAAAAAATATAAGTCAAATGCTGAGGTGGAAAACGCTGTAAACCAGTATTTTCCAAGTTTAGACAATCATTTTTTTTCTGACGGTTTAAAAGGATGGGAGAAACGTTGGATCAAATGTATCGAGTTGCAGGACGACTACGTCAAGAAATATATTTTGTTTTGCTTCGAAATATGTGTTTTTCTTAAAAAAAGCCGGAAACTTTTCAAATAGCCCTTACCTGTACATATACATAAACACTTACTGATATTGACATAAATACTAATATTTTATGGATTAGACTGTCTATTCTCCAACAAGGATTCTGGAATGAGGCTGTGTGCCATCTACGATTTAGATTACACGAGTGACGATCGATCAAAGGTTGGCAGAACAACTACCTACAACTTTTCTGCATATTCTACATTACCCCAGAGGACTGCGAGTGACTTAGAAAGCAATGACTCTCGCCGCTTTACATCAATTAGCATTCATATCTTTTTATAGACTTTCTTTTTATATACGTATGTAGGTGGCAGAGTAGAAAGGTCATTTGATGATAAGCGGTTACTGGGGCCATGAACATGTGCAACATGCAACTTGCTGTACATTTGACAGTACATCTGCAGATGCGTTGCCTTCCATTACAGATTTAAGGATCGGAATTTCACTCATTGCCGAAACGATACGGTTCACATCAGTCTTTTGTGAACTATGTATTTCTTTCATAGGCTCCAAATGTGTGTTGCTGTTCGTAGTATTACGATGCTGGACAAAGACCTATGCTTTCATCTTTTGCAATCCAATGCAAACTTTCTCAAAAATACTCGATTGCCTCCTCTATGTTTCTTCTCTTATCGAAGTTTTCACTACATAATCCTAATCTTTCATCATCTCTTTCCTTTTATTATCTTTTGTAAGAGAGGAATTTACTCATAATTCTATTAAGATCGACATTAAAATCGTATTAAGTGCAGCGTCGTTTATATAAGATTGAAATATTAAATTGCATCGATCGCCCACTGTATGCTGACCTTTCCAAGACTCCAATTATAAGATGCACTTCGATTTTATAGATAAAGTGAAGGACGGGATTGTTGAACCATGTTACACATAGAAAGGTCTAATTCATTAAATGTCTATTACGATAGTGTTAAGACAAACAGCAATATCGAAAATTGCTGACATTATAGGTATACTTCGTTCTCATATTAATTGTTTGATTAATTAGTCAATTTTGTATCAAAATTTATTTGAAAATTCACAAAACAGACCTTGTGTATTCCGAAATGATAATTGTACTCGTATCTATACAAATAATATAATCATAATATTTTAAACACAGTTTTTAATACAATACTTCTTTATCTACGGTCGCATATTCTTAAATAATAACTCCTTCAATGATTTCAATTATTCTATTATTCAAGAAGTTATTATTAAGGATCTGGCCACGTTACCGCCTCTCTCATAGAAGACTACCTTGAAATGTACTAAATTTCCCGCTTTACCTTATTTCCCCAATGTACGTACGTGTTTCGGTAATGACAATGAGTGAGATGTGCCAGAGCTCATTCCCATCCTATCCCTCCCCATTTTCCCAACCCTTTCTCCAAATCCATTCCTATATCTCCAAAGCGCGGTAGGCAGCGCATCCGGGGGCGTGCCAACGTTTGTCATTCATAAATGAGAGAACTGGAATGAATGAGTAATTAGAATTAATTTGTAAATACAGTCTCGCATAAATTGCGGGGGCTTAGTTTTAAAAAAAAAAAAAAAAAAAAAGTTTGTCATTCTGGACTGATGTTGGCATGTATCGCGGATGTATCCACAGGACGACAGTATCCACTTACCATTAGGTGGACTGTTTGCTCGTCTGCAACCTTCGTACATAAAAAAAAATAGGTCTGATAGTAATGATAATATAACAAATTATTAACTTTGTATATATTATCAGACTTCTTAACATTTCAATTAAGGAGCATTCTTATACAAATATTTACGTCACCTATATAAGGAATTAGAATGTACATACACTTGGCATGATTACTCCCTGTAATGACATAGAGTACACACATACCTACTGTATAAACACTCGTGTCCTTGTACAAAGCATTTTGGGTACCTAGACTGAAGCTTCCGCTTCCAACATGCCCCTGCCCCCCGAGACCTTGCTACGGCACTGCTGAAGAGTCATACTGAGGTTTCTGAACAGTGGCACGATTTTTTTTTAGTTTTTGTATTTTACTTCCTGCAATGTTTGCATTGCTGAATGTGACTCTATTGAGTCACATTCTACTGACTCTATTGTGTATTCACAGCAAACGTAAAGAGTACAATAGAATATTTTTTTTTTATCTAATTGTACTCTATATTCGATGAGGCAGGAGTATAGGATGGGATGGGAAATGGGCTCTGATATATCTCACTCCCGGAACATGTACATGACATTTAATTGCAGTCTTCTGTGTGAGAGAGGTAGCTCGGCTGGTGGGAACGCTCAGCGACTGTGCTACTGCAACATGCACCTTTCAATTCCTAAATAAAAATGACAATGAGTGATTATTATTTATAACACACTAACCCTTTACCTGAATTTATAGACTGTACCTTGGTACCGTCACCCGGTAATTCCGAATTGTAAGGGAGGGCAAATTCCTTCTGACACCTTTTCCTCCAAGTATGTAAATATGCCTACAGAAATTAGCCTGTTCTGTGGGGTATGTTCCACAAAAATCAGTCAGAAATGTTCTACTGGAGTGACGCACGCCATTCACACGTCGGATACCGCTGAAATATGAGCGCTATCGTCTGACTTTAGGATTGAGTTTAGGTCACGGGGATCGGCGACTGGTTTCATTAGGCGTACTTTTGTAGCTATTTGCAATTTTTAACAGTGTCCTCCGGCCCTGTTGACTGACGATGTGAGGAGGTTTACCGGTGGTAATTGAATGAGAAGAGCCGAAAATCGTTTGTGATGGCGAGCTTTATACAGCAGTGAATAGACTGGCTGATGGTATGGTAAACAGAGAGTACAGAGATGGTATGGTGACTTTTCTAGTACATATTCTATGATCATATTTATCAGTGGGATCTTTTCTGTAGCCCTCACCATATATTTTACTCCTGGACCGCAAAATATTACACCCACATACCTCAATATATTCGGCAAGCCTGTAGTCTTCCTGTCTAGGTAAGCGATTTCCTAGAAGACTCATTCTGCTCTTCGTCAAACCTTTACAATTCCACTGTAAGGACTCTTCCTCATTAGTAAACGCTCTGCAAATTTTGTCATCCGCTAAATTCATGTTTATGTGCCGTTTATGTCCCGTCAACATAACAGCGGTCGCCGTAGACGTCTTTTGCTGTACGATAAAATGTTTACCGTCCGGCACGAATTATTTATCATAAAATACGCAAACGCATTCACTGATAAGTGACGTTATTGTGTACAAAAATATACGCTGAAAAGAATTCTCAGGACTCTTTTGGGAAATACTCTCGCTTTCTAGAAAGGCCATGACTAAGGAGGGGGTCCTCTTTTGACAACACTTTAGCAACCTTTTAGGGTGCCTTCGCTGTTTGCAAAAACGAGTCTTTCAGTATAATACCTAAATGTATTTGTGCATATCATTATAACTAGTAGCGTAATCAGCCCTTTTATCGTTCTCTTTTGGACAATGGCTTCCTCATGGACATTGTTTTGTGCATACCGGATTTATCCACTCTTTTAGAGACGGTGTAGATCCTCAGAGCTTGTGGTAGCAGCTTTGTGGTGTCCAGCCGGCCTTAGAATAGAACCACCCGTATCTCTTCCCGTAGTTATTAAAAGGTGACTCAAATACAACAAAGCCGCTACCATAAATTCAAAAAATATACCTAGGTATCATTTTACTACCTATATATATATATATATATACCTACATACAATGTAGGTATTACTGTATGATCATTTAAACTGACTGTTGGTCCGAGTCTAAGTAAATGAACAGTGTGAAAATAGTCTAAAAAACTCGAAATTGGACAAATTCGAATTGTATGCAATGATTTAAAAAATTGAATGTTTTAAACAATATTCTAAATTCTGCAATAAGACATTATTATACTCGTTTATACTCAGTCGTAAGGCTCATTTACACAAGGAGAGTTTGTCAAACAGCCCTGGCGAGGATCTATAGGTACATATAATAAAATAGTAACAGAGCCGTGTCTGTACATGAAATATTTTTTGAAAAAATTTCTAAATATAAAGTGCTATTAATAAAGAGCCCAAAACATTTTTTTTTTGTATTTTTGTCTGTCTGTCTGTCTGAATGCAAACTACGCAAAAACTACTGGACGGAATTCAATGAAACTTGGGATAGCTTACGTGTATATGCCGAGTACCCTAAAAAATTTAAAAAAATACCCTAAATAGCAATTAAACAACTTTGAACGGTTTAAATCGCGTATATTTGACATTATTTATATCCTGACGTTTCGAACACTTTGCAGTGGACGTGGTCACGGGGTGACCCCCCGTGACCACGTCCACTTCAAAGTTGTTTAATTGCTATGTATAGTAATCGCGAAAACCTAAGAAAATACCCTAAATGTTAATTTAGGGTATTTTTTTTAAAGAGTTCCTAAATGGGAACTCTTTAAAAGAGCCTTTAAACTCTTTATTTTTATGTGAATCATTCTAAAGTTCACACGCACGAAGTCGTTGGCACTGCTAGTATTGTATACGATTCTCGTATGCGACCAAACTACGTACAATTCTCGCCTACAACTATACACATGGTGATAAAAACTCGAAGATAACAGGGGTAACAGTGATCAGATGGTGTTAACAGTTGTTTATATTAATTAGCTTTTGACCGATGTTCGACAAACTCGCGTTCGAGAAACTCTCCTTGTGTAAATGAGCCATTAGTGATCCTTTGCCTGATTTTCTTTAATACTAGCCTCTAATATCTCACTGAAGGGCAAATTGTCATTCTTCTAGTAAATTCTGAACGGTCCTTATAACATAATCCACCACTGGGCTTCATTACGAATTGGTAAATTCTTTTTATAGCCTAGATGTTTTCCTACCAAGCTAAAGATAAATTATTGAAAAGGGAATTAAAAAATTTAAAGGACTTTATGTATTCCTCAATGAATGATATACATATATGATAAATAAATAATATAATATCACATAACACACCTAGAATATATGGTTATTAGGTAATAACTATATCCAGACACCCATCTCGAGTCATGGTCATAATGGTCATGCAATGGTCAATAACTTGAGAGTAATCAAAACGACAAAATACCTAGTGAATACTAGGCTATAAAAATACCTGAAAAAGACAATACGAATCACTACTATTCTACACTTAATTAAATTTAAAAGTCAGCGGGGAGAATCATATTTCCGCGGAGATTTGCCGTCGTATGCGTCACCACGATTAGAATGAAAAACAACCCAGCCGAATGGGTCGATTTCTGTAGCCATTTTTTTCGTAATTAAAGCTCGAAGTTTACCAGACTCGACAGAACTTATATAGTATATGTACCTATAACAAACGGACGAGGCGTTTTCGTCCCTTTATCCTTATATGTACACGGATCTACGAGTACAATAACGTTGTAATAAACAATAGAATCGATAACAATTTATATCGTTCCATTGGAGCGCACAAGCTTCTCTCGCGTTATTATGGTTTGGGACCATAATTCATCACGCGGGCCCAATCAAGATTAATAGATAAAACGATACAATAAATAATTGATAGGTCAATACGACTATACAAGCTTCGAGACATTGCATGAATGAATGCATATAGTTTTTTTTATACATTTTTTTATAGAATAAGGTGGCAGATGAGTATACAGTCCACCTGATGGTAAGTGGATACTGTCGTCCTGTGGATACATCCGCGATACATGCCAACATCAGTCCAGAATGACAAACGTTGGCACGCCCCCGGATGCGCTGCCTATCTTTTGAATAACTTTTGGAGTTCTACGGAATATCCCAAATCACAATAAACTCGAAGGCAATACATGTTTTAATTTTTATATATTAAAATTGTCAAACAGCCAGACGGCCTACCCACTGTTAAGTGGTTACCGTTGCTGCGCCGTGCGTCGGTGGTTACTGCAATGCCAGGAGGTTTATAGACGCGCAAGCCTACCCTGCAAATGTATAGAAGCAAATGCAAACTCACGGTAGGCGGCGTAGGAAGAATTACAGAGTAAATAGTTAAAGAACCCCTTATCGTAACGCAGCAGAAAAACTTGGATCACACCATACTGCATGTGCTCTGTCAAGGGCTGCCACCTTACCTACATCATCCCAGGATATTAATCTACAACTTTTAGTGATGCTCCCCCAACGCTGATCGGTCCAAGGACGACGTATTCCTTAAACATGAATTTGGTCTTGTTCGGGTTCATCCCAATTCAATCTTCAATAAATTATAGACCTCCTTAAAGGAGTCATAGGACCAGACTTACTAGTCTCCAACTTTACAAGCAAATGTAAGACCTTATTTGACTAAATTACGTTAGGAGAAGCTTTAACGTTAGCCTGGTTTACGTCGGAAACTAGATTGAAAATGTAATTTTAATATTAGATTTACAGCGTTTAGTCAGCAACATTTACCTCAAAGCTACGGATGTAGAACCGCTTAGACATAAATAAGTTATTTGCATATCTGGAGATAGACAGTAACAGTTTAAGTAAGTTAGAGCTTGTTAGAATCGAAGTTGTTGCTTCGTTTGTGTCATAATAGATTATTACAATTTATTAATTTAGATTTAATAAGGGACTATAAAAATAAAATGCTAAAATCCCTTTATTACATAAATTATGTCTATTCACCTAATAAATAGTTTATACTGTAATATCAAAGTACTCTGATCTAAAACTGCAATGAATAAATTCGTTTACATCACTCGTGTTGAGTGTAACAGACAAACTAATTATGTTTTCACATAGGTACACATAATCATCGATTTTGGAAAAATGAGCGTAAAATATATTTAATTAAATTTGAGTGCACAAAGAAACATTGTACAAAAGGCGGACTTAATGCCTACTGGCGTTCTCTGCCAGTCAACGTTTGGCTAAATAGAAATATAAAGGGTAGTGCATGCTGCAATCATCAAAAAAAGTCCTTATTTGTAAGCTTGTATTTGTTTATCGTAAGCTTTCGTAACATATTGTTTGTGACAATTTAAGTATCTAGCAATGACTTTTTGATGAAATATATTTTTGATTTTTTTATAAGATTAGTCTCACACTTTTAGAGTTTACAACTATGGACAAACATTATAAACAATTTAGTTAGTCTTTCTGACATGACAAAAAAAACATTAGTTAAAACATTAAAAAAGTAAGACATTTGAAAAAATCACCGCTCATATTTTCAATAATTTATTTCTTTGCTTCCATTTATTTCCACGCAAGACAATAACATTAGATACATCGCAACACATGATCGCAATTATCTATTTTATATTAGATCATTACCAACCCTGCATTAGTTGATTAGCGAATACTCGACAACTAGCCGTAACTCCTACTAAAGGTAGAAACCTATCAGACGATTTGTCTGTCCATCACTTCACTAGTTAACAATGTATTAGCAGAGTCCAGCAGACATCGAGCCATTTCTCTTTGCTTGATATCGATTTGTTTTATTCTGGGAACGGCAGGCTGCTGACATTGACATATTATTATACGGTGCAGTGACATCAATCGATAAATAGCATCTAGGACGAAAATATCAATAACTTAATATAGATTGTAATGCAAAAGCCTAAAGGTAAATTATCTAAGAAAATATCTTATAAATCTTATAGAACTAATCTAAACTTATTTGTAAAATAATTTAAAATTAACTTATAAATATTAAAAATATAGTGTTTGTTGTACCATACCATGCCATCATCCTGTGTCTGGATATAGGCCTTTCCTAGGGACCCCACCACACACGGTCTTCAACTCTTCTCGTCCGGCGACTTTCTTGAATTTGGCCGGAGGGCGGGGCGTCCCACGCTACGTCCCACGCTTCCCGGTACGTGGTCTCCATTCGAGACCTCGTCTCCCACGGCAAAGCGAACTTCCCGTTATTTCCTGCAGTGAGTGGTCCGTCCGTTGGTTTAACGCAGTCGATGTGTTATGATCGTATTCTGGGGCGGTGGAACTCAAGCTATAACATCCATTGACACCAGTTTGTTTCTATTGCCACTGAACTTTATTCGGAAAACAATAATCACAAAAAAATAAAGGGGTATAATAAAATAAACTAAAAAAAAAAAAAAAAATGATGTATTTTTTTTCCGTCTATATGTTTCTAAAATTAATTTTATTAATTATTTACAATTTTCTAGTTTTGACAGTGGACATGACATCCATTTGTTAAGATAATATATATAATTTCTTTTTTCAATCGGCTTCAAAATTATATTTTAATACATTTTTTTAGTATTTAAGAACTTTATGAATATTTAAAAACATATTCATATTCCACGAACAGACATTATATATCCATTTAATTCTTGTTTAATAAAACAGTTAGGATATCCTAAGACAATTGGCAGAATGCCTGATTGTAACACGAGTACTTACTTACATTTGTACTCGAAGAGAAATTGAGGGACTTACCCCTAATGTTCACGAGAATATGAAATCAGATAAGCCATCCAACTATAATATCAAGTAACATAAAGACTGCATTGAAAGATCAAATAAAGCTTCTAAAAGAAAGTTAATGGCAAGAATAGCATTACTCAAATCTTTAATATCTTTTATAAATACCACATTTAATTGACTACACAAAAATTGTATATATCAAGAAACAAAAAAAAAACACAAACACAGGTAGAACCCGCGTTAAAACTTTATCTTTAACAACCTATTTGCCCAGTTAGTATTGCCTCTGCTTGCTGTGCAACAGGTCCCGGGTTCGATTCCCGGTTTGACGCCCATTTGTTTAAAGTCTGTTTGTTTGGGTCTGGGTAGTTTGTGATCGTATATGCGTGTGTCTCCGAAGTCACAACGCAAGGAATCCTAGTGTGGGAAATGTGACGATAACTTACAAAACTCTAAACATTTCTCCAAAAGTTAAATCAACCTTTTCAGACAACAGGCAGATTGGACTGATGATGGGGTAATTAGACCGTTATAGGTCGCCTATTATCAAGCCCGTAACGTTAGCGCTATATCAAGCAATTCAAGCCAGTTTTTGTCCATTACTGGATACAAGGCTCGCATTGTACTTGTTACCCTCTTACTTAGGTCGTTTTCCTCAATGTCCCAGCTGTATATTCCGTAAAACATACATTGATTTTCCAAAATTTAGTTATAAATATATAAACTCCAAAGTGGTACGAGTATTACATTTTCATTTCTATTATGAACTATATACAAAATATTTTTGAACTTCATTTTTGAAATTAGGTAGGTACATATGACCTTAAACAAAATTTGCATTGAGGCCGAGATAGTGATTTCGTCACTTATACATTATAATGTTACCTACTCATATAATTATTGTAATGACACTATACAGCCATATAAGAAGAAAAGGCATTAGTAACATTATATTCGGACATTAAAAATAAAACAAAGAGATTAAACAATGGTTTCTTTTTTTAAAAAAAAACTCCAAGTTTATAGCTTAATTTTAAATTGATGAGAATGTTATATTTCTTTTTCCATTTATGTCGAACGCCATTAAAATACCATTGTGCCCTTTTTCTAAGAAGGACTTCTTTTTTCTTTTTTTTAAAGAGGACACATCTATGTGGCCCTATTATAACATGTGTAATGTTTAACATATTCATATAATTAAGTTATTTAATTATAACCATTTTGAATATAGTTTAAAAGTGTAGTGCCCTGCCCTATATATTTGCTTCGTGGTACAATTTTACTCCACCCCCAAAACTTTCCCAACGTTAGTTGAACAACGCAATAGCGGGTGTTACCCGCACATTTAACGGTGAAACTTTCACACTTTGCTATAAACTAATTAATTATTTAGCTAATCCAATCGACGGAACAATTTCGCGGCAAACCGAAGAATTCAATTTACACTGTACCCTTTTTTGTTTAATGTGTTATAGTTTCACACCTTTAAATAAACTGTGGAGGTCACCCATTGGTGATTCACATTTAGTACAACAAAGTTAATATTTACTACGACATAGGAGAAAATTTCAGTTGATTTTTAAGGCTCTACACGTATTTTATAAACATCAAAATTTTAGAATGGACTTACTCGTATCTTAGTGTCACGTGATCATATAACATATTGCTACAAAAAGATGTAACATATTGCTACATCTTATACATCGTAATTTGTAGTAACAAATTCTAGTGAGAAATTTTCTAGTAGAATGCGCGTTAAGAATTTACAGCAACACTTACTCGTAGGTAACACTACAAACAATTGATGCAGTATCGCTACCAGTTCTCACAAGGTATAAAATAATTCTTTTTTACACACCTCGGACAACCGATATTCAAACAATCCTTACACAGTCACACCTATTAAATTAACCCAATTAAGTCAGACTTAATAAATCTGTATCCTGGCTTGTAAAAAAAATTCTGAGTATTAAAAATTAAATCTACAATTTTCTTAATTTAGATTGTTGACGAAGTTGTCTCCATTCTCAACAAATGCGAGGCCCGAAGATATGTAAGTGGCCAGTACCTAATGGTTTCCATGGCTTTGGTGACGCTTAGCTGCGACCCTAGCAAAGCACGAAAACCATATCACTGATTACGTATGCCGCATAGATGACAATTGCTATGGCTATCGAATGACGAGTGGAATGGCTATCGACTTTAAAAATTAGTTCGCCGCGTCTTGGATGCAGTTTGTTGAATTTCATTACCCAATGAAATTTGTAATAATATTAGCGTTAGATATTGAATATTTACAAATAATTGATTGTATTGTTTTACTTTATTATAAAAATTACTTAAATGTTAAATATTTATAATAAAAGTAGTGTCATTGATGTCTCGAAAGCCATAGCAATTTTAAATGATACATAATTGGTTCTCCCGTATCGCCTATCACGAGACTATATGTGCATACAAGCATAGTAATGTATATGATTAGTACACGACCCTGCACAGCTGGACAAATAGACCACTGTAATGCTGAATTTCTCTTATAACACGTAATTGTACTGTCCGTGAACGAATTTAGTAAGAGGCTGATTTATTTTATGCATGTTATGATTTTTGTGAAGTCCGTACTACGGTTTTGGTCGAAAAAGCTGCGAATTTCAAGCGACCTTTGGCGATTGAATTCCAATTAAACTTACTTGAATATGTAATTCTCGTCTAAATATGTAATTCTTCCTCTGTACCTAATTTAATTAAAGGTTATATGAGATTTTTTCTAAATTTTTTACACTGAATTCTTTTTCAACACCAACATTGAATCAACAGTAATTATCTGAAATTATTCAGAAATTATCATAAAAGATGACAATATCAATAAAATAAATGGAGATTACTATTTCTTGGAAAGTAAACTTAAAATAAGGAGTGAAGAGCCGTAAAAGCTGTTGAGTAATAAAGAAAATGAGAATTCGAAATTGAATCGTCAAAGCGTCCAATCGTAACTCATGGTAGGGGCTTCTACCAACAAATCACAGTACACTGTACACTACTGTCTACGTGTAACACGATACATCCCTTTATAGGCGACCGATCATTGCATCGAGCTCGTCAAGCTCTCGCAAGTCCGTGCAGGACACAGAGAGGGCAGGATCTGAGTCAGACAAACGCGGACATAAATGGAGACACGTCCAAGCTGTCATGGCATACTACCAGGCACTCAGGAAAATAAAAAGGTTCGAAACGAATTTGGACAACGGTAACGCCGCATCGTTGTCGATTGTTTCTATATCATTGTTTGTTTATGATTTCCCAATAATGTGCTACCTTCGTCTATGTATAGGAATCTTCGAGAATGGTACTTTACTCACTGGATTATGTGTGTTTTTTCTTGTGAATATTGTGTCTTATTAGCTCACCTTGACAGAATTCTACTTTCCTACTATCACTTGGGTGATCAAACCTCGTGTTCAGTGTTTATCATATTGTTTAATTGCATTTGTTTGAACGTTTGATATTTCAATAGTTTTTAAAACTTAGTACTTTTAACTCCTGACTTTAGATGCAGTTAGTTTAGTATTAGATGCGTGATTCTCTAGATACGACTCACTAATATCTCACTATACAAATATACTTTATTTATTATATTATATTTATATGGGATTGACTTTTTTGTTTCTTTAGTGTGAACTGCCATGCCGCATGTCGATAAAAGGTAGAATATTTGTTTGCACGTGTATAAAGATCACAAGGAAATCTGTGACAAGCACTGAACTAAAACAAAATGTGTCTAGAAGCATTTTGGGATTACAATTAGATTGCATTTTGTTTGTCCTTTTATTAAAATTAATTATTTGTAAGCCAATTCTATCTTTAAATGGGCAGTTAAGAAATTTCTCATGTACTACTAACTTTTCATATCAAATAATAATGAAATTCAAGTTAACAACTTAGTAAACTTTGCCGTCTACCTTGGTCTTATTAAACTTTCTGGACGCATGGCTACTTCTGCTTATCTCGACTTCCCTTTACATTTTCCTGTTTGCAACAAGTATGTCTTTATTAACTTTTATTGGTGAAATAATCCAGAACGAAATCGAATCAAAGATGGATGAAGCTACGCACTACGGTCCAGTTGAGCTCGGCGATACAAAAGAAGCCTCCGTTGAAGAGAGAAGATTCCTTCCTGAAGAGATTTTCAACGCGGCAGATACCGGAAACTCAGGAAACTGTGAGATTTTCCTAACATTAGCAAGTAGATTAGATTACAAGCGTTCGATTCTCTTATACTCAAAATAAAAATTTTAGTATTAAGAAACTCTTTAACGGTTTAAATCGCGTATATTTGACATTATTTATATCCCGACGTTTCGAACACTTTGCAGTGGACGTGGGCACGGGGTGACTAATTGATTTTATTTGTCACTTGAGTTATTAAGAAATTATTACTACCGTCTGAAATTTTTTGAACTACCGTTTTTCAGACGGTAGTAATAATTTCTTAATAACTCAAGTGACAAATAAAATCAATTAGTCACCCCGTGACCACGTCCACTGCAAAGTGTTCGAAACATCGGGATATAAATAATGTCAAATATACGCGATTTAAACCGTTAAAAGTTGTTTAATTGCTATGTATAGTAATCGCGAAAACCTAAGAAAATATTATTAAGAAACTCTTTTGTAATTTTCAATGCAATTTTAATACTATGCGTTTAACAAACGTCTATGTAAACATAGATTGCAAATTCATCTTACAGTAGTCTAAGTCTGAAGAACATTAGCTATCGTTCGCGTTCTCATGGTGGCTATTTCAAGCCCTGATTCATATTACTAAATAAACATTCTAAAACAATAGAATTGGGGGAAATTGTATGCTTGTAGTCTAAACGGTATTATACGCATGAACGCACTCGTAGCTTGTTTAAAGTATTCAGAGAAATGAAAACAGAAATTTAATCCTGGGATAAGATTTCGTACCTATTCAGAGAAAATATGATATCTGTCAATATTGGCAGAAAAGGTTCGTAAAAAATCAAACTGCAAAGGAATTTTTATGTTTGATAAAATGATTCAAGTTACAACCAAATATAATAAATAATTCATCTGCTAATAGTGAAACATTTGCTTCTGGTTACATAATCTTCTAACTAGTCCTTAAGATATTTGCTGAGTTGAACGAAATAAAGAAATGAAACAACTTGTTAATACTAGAAAAGATGAGTAAGAAAATACAATGATCAAATCTAACTTCCAGGTAGAAGACACGGGTTCAGAAGGCGCGACAGGTGACCACAGAACAACAAACAGACACAGGCGGCGGAAAGTTAGAGTACCACGCACAGTCGTGAATCCTGATGAGAACTTCTACTTCTACTGGCTCTGGTTAATCACCCTCTGCGTGCTTTATAACCTTTGGACGTTGATAGTGCGCCAGAGTTTTCCAGAACTGCAGGTGAGCTGTTACTTCTTATTTTTATTTTGCTTATTCAAGAACAATTAAATGAATTGTGTTTGAAATCAATTCATCGAAAATGAAATGTCAAACTATTGAGAATTAATTAAGTTGACATTGGACAGACATTTATTTTTAGTTCATTCTCAAAAACCTTGTTCCAGATAGATTTCAGATAAGTAAACAATTTCGAACATAATATGTACAAAGATTCTCGTCCAAAGTTGATGAACAATCATTAATAAAAGGAGAAGAATTATTGGTATTATACTGTATTCTATGTTCTTCTTCCTAGTTTTTTTCAGATCTTTTTTATGTTGTCTTCTTATGTTATTTCTAGAATCATAAATTCTTTCATTATCTTTAGCGAAATATATGAATAAATCGCGTTTAGAACCCTTTCTCACAGATAACAAACCGAGCGATTGATTGACGTATACAACGTTTAGCCCTTGTCAAACGTCTCAGTATCTCACTTGTAGCATAATAAATCATTCATTTATGATTAGGGAAAGTTTGCCGACAACCTTCGTCAATCCCTTTAGTCAATTTAAAATTATTCTTAATTTCGTACGTAACATCTCGGAATGATTTACGTCAGTTCATCTCCTTTTTATGCCACTATCCTCGTTATTACAACTATATTAAATTACCTACTATTCAAAATGGCCTGTCTCTAGTAACTTTATATTCAAAGTTGATATCCAATATATATCAAAATCAACTGTGGTGTAATTATCTCCGACTCTTGGCTGTAAGAGGCTATTCCAAAGTTACGAGATAGTACTCCCAATTAGGTTAGGTTTGTAGTTATACCCACCACACTCATCTGCCCTCAGCTTTCGTTAATGAGCATCGTATCTTTGCCGACAAAGCAAATTTGAGGTCAAACATCTGGCCTCCACTATAAGTAACAAAAACAAAGTTTCGGCTGATATAGCGGGTGTTTTCCTCTTCACAAAAACATTTCCTGATATAAACACACTACAAAAAATATCCTTTGACAAAGTAAGAAATTGAATTATGAAGCGCCATCAGTTATTCATACTGAGATAAATTTCTCGTCTAGGATTTTGCACACTTTTTCAGATATAATGCATTCAACGATCAATAAAATACACCTACTATTCTTTTTTTTATATATAAATAAGATGACAAACGAGTGGGCTGGCCACATGATGGTAAGTGGTCACCGCCGCTCATGGACACCTGCAACACCAGGGGACTTGCGGGTGCGCTGCCGAACTTGCAGAATCTTGTTCACAGCTCTGTTGAAGAGCCTCATGTCGCAGCGAAAACTTCTATAATGGCTTTTGGTCAATATCATATTCTAATTAGGATTTCGAACACTTTTTTCTGATGGATTAATAAATACGAGTAAATGTATTTGATCATTTCACTAGAACATAAAATCTGAAAAGGCTTATTTAATTCAAAGATGGTTTCATGGATTTCAAATGACTTTGAAATTTAAAAGAGCATAGCTCATTTTTCATTCAGTTCAAGCAGTTGATAATTCAAACTAAGATGACTAAATTTATTCCAAGCACCATTCGTCCGGCTTATTGTTGCAACGATGCAGAACTCGATGCTTAAATGCGGATATTATTGTTGTGTGTGTTCTAGTTTGAAGGAACTTCAAATTTAAATTTAAGATTTTATGGATAAAGGCAAGGAACGCTTCAGTTTTACCAACACGCATCGGAAAACAGTTTAAGAATATATTAATATTTAATTATTCGTATTAATGATTATTCCAATACAGGATTCAAAGAAAAATATTACAGTGATTAAACTGACTGAATTAAAAATACGTACATTATCAGGAAATTTAAAGACATTCCGATATCTCTTTCTCATAAGCATGCAAACATTTCGGTACATAATAATATTCACAGGTCCTCTCTAGGCTAAGTACGTGTATGTATGTAGTATTCTATAATGTAAAAACCTTATATGTAATAGCGTACTTAGTATAATTGTATGTAATTTAAGATACATTATTAATAACGTTTAGTCCTTTTATATATACTTAAATGCATATTTGTGGAGATTTAAATGGCATATCTACTAATTTATTTTTCTATCTATATTATTTTAACGATATTTTTAACATATATGAAATCTTCCTTAAATATTAATATATTGTAATATATATCTACAATACGGTAAATAAAAGTAAAAGTATTATACAGAAATAACCAAAAACTACAATAATTGAATGGTATTTAATAAAACTAGCAGATACGTAAACTAAAAATATTAAAAAAAAATCAATTTCTACATTTACTATAAGTAGCGGGTATGTGACTATGTGTAAGAAATGGAAGAACGACATACAAATATTGGAAACTACTCCCCGCGCAATTGTAACACTTCATACCTTAAAAATACGGTGGAGTTTATTCAACTCAGAACTGAGTGCACTCACAAAGCTGGACAGAAACCCCCTTTCTTTATGTCCCAAGACGACTGGATAAGTAAATAGACGTCGTGATAGTGCGGCCTTAAACGCACTCTAGAGACGTTCGATCTTGAACAGCTTTCACTCGTCCTCTTAAACAAAAATAACTTTGCACTCCGCAAAGTGATAGCTTAACAATTTTATATTTTATTCGTACTATAGAAAGAACATGTTTGGAAAGGTTAAAGTTTTAGATATCGTTGTCGGTAACGAGTGTTATGGACGAATATAAAAAGGTGTGCGGTTTCGCAAAATTGATTCAGATTTTTTTGAAACTGTAATATTCGAATTCCTTTGATTTATTAAAATCTTACAGCTTAGCCTTCATATTTACATCTGTAGTCTCGACTATTCCAGAGGGGGCAAATTACAGTAAGTGGCTACAACGTACAGATTATCAAGCACATACGAGTACATTTCGCAATTATGTTAGAGCATTAAAATAAAATTGAAGAGTGGGCTGGCTGCATATCGATCCCAATAAATCTCTGCAAAGAACTGTGTAATTGGTTTGTTTTCTTGAGTTGTCTAATAATAGAATGTTCTAGAATTAATTTAATGATAATAAGTAAATGTCGAAAATGTTTCGATACATTATTTATGAATAGTTTTCAGTCTTCAAATTCAAAATTTCTTTCAAGTTCTTAATAAATTTATAGGTTAATTTATTGTTTTGAAAAATGTACTTGACATTATATATGAGAAAAGAAACAATATTGTCTGTTCGTCTTTACCAAATATTGAGACTATATGAACTCTAAAAAATATTATGTTTTTTACAAAAAATATTATAAATAAGGCCAAAATGGCCTCCAAAAAGCTCGGTGTGCTGAACAGAGCGAAGCGGTACTTCAAACCTGGGCAACTCCTTATCAGGTGACAATCTGATCATCAGATTAACTAATTACTAACAGATTACTAACTAATCTCCTTATCAGATTAACAAAGCTCAGGTGAGGCCCCATATGGAGTACTGCTCTCATCTCTGGGCCGGCGCACCGAAATACCAATTGGACCCATTTGACTCCATCCAACGACGTGCTGTTCGTATTGTCGACGATCCCACTCTCACGGGCGGTTTAGAATCCCTCAGCATTCGGAGAGACGTTGCGTCTCTCTGTGTGTTCTGTACAATGGGGAATGCTCTGAAGAATTGTTAAATATAATTCCCACCTCGGGTTTCTACAACCGCACCTCCCGTCACAGAAGTGCGGTCCATCCGCATTTCCTCGATACAGAGGTGTCGCGTACCTACTGTTCGGTCCAAAAATCATTTTATACCCCGAACCAGTAGGCTGTGGAATGAACTGCCTCAAGAGGTCTTTTCATTAAGCTACGATATGGGGTTCTTCAAGAGAGCTGTGAATAGGATTTTGCAAGGTCGGCGGCGCACCCGCATACCCCCTGGTGTTGCAGGTGCCCATGGGCGGCGGTAACACTTACCACCACGTGGGACCGCTTGCTCGTCCGCCCACTAATCTATAAAAAAAAAAAAATATTAATAAATATTTTTAATTATTAATACATATTTTTGTTAATAATGAAAAGAAAATACTTCAATCTAAAAACTAATTTAAAGTTAAAACAAAACGATTTTTTTGTTGTAGGTACAACATGCTCAATATTGAGCATGTTGTACTAGTTTGGTCCCTGTGGTATCCTACCCAGCATGCTGGCGGCATTACCTCGCTGAATTGCTAGGCTAATGCGTTGTACGAGGTAATGGCCTTCCCTAGGATCGCTGGTACAGTCGACCAGACCAGGTCGACCAGAGGTCCTTAATGAATAAGTACGCACTAGGACCATGGGGGCTGAAGGTCTGGTCATCGATTGCAGTAAAAATATTCGGGGCTGGATATCCCTGTATTTAATAGTCTGCTGCTTTTGCCGCTGCACCAGCCTTGTCGTAGATTCCGTGGATGTGGGATGGAGCTAGAGTATTAACGCAAGTCGCATCCCACACTACGGTATGTCATCTTCCACGGCAGCAGTGACATGCCCTCAGGTCGCTTGCCATCGTCCCGTACGATTCCGTTCGTCTCTAATAAAGTCGCTACATTGACGGTAGAACGAGAATGACGTAAGATGTCGTTAATTGTGGCATGGCGTGAGAAGCGGCCCGCACTCGAGACGCAGAACAGGCCATGTTGTCTTAGTTAGTCGACGTCCTTACCACAGGAACATCCATGTACCACCTCGGCACCCAGACTGAATCGCCAGGCCATCGTATCGGAATTAACCTGAATCCAATACCTGATTCTTTTGCGTAACTGTTCTCAGTCTGACAAGGGCTGCTTCAGTGCTATTTTTAGGAGATTGTCGAATATTTATTTGCATATCATGTCGTCCCACCTCCTTGAAGTTCGGGGTGAGTTGGTTCACTCGGAAGAGCCATGTTCCAAGCATGTCTAGCCTCAACCTCTAGGACAGGATGGGAATGGGCTGTGGCATATCTCACTCACTACCGAAACACGTACATACATTGGAGAAATAGAATAAAATGAGAAATTAGGTGGTTAGTCGAGTGCGCCCACCGGTTGTGGGATTACAGCGTGCCCAAACACTCTTCCAAACTTATCAACAGGCTAAGAATAAATGTGTCGAACACAAGGTGTCTACGTAATCATGCGACCAGATGGACTTAGAACTAGTGTTTTAAAAACGAGCACGACGCTAGAGCGCTGAGTGAGCGCTAACGAACCTTTAAGACTTAAAAGCCAGTGAGCTTTATAATTCATTTTTGTAATGTCCTGGTAAACCCTTGTAGTTAGAAGCTCGAATCTAGAAAGTTTAAAGTTAAGGTTCAATACTATTAACATAGCGCGCCCCACACTCAAGCACTGAAGCGGTCACTGCTCGTTTTAACATCACTACTTACAACTGACTGCATGAATGCGTGGCACCGTGTGAACACTTTCGAGCGACTCCATACAACTCTTTTCGAGCCATTGTATTGGTCGAGCCTGGCGATACAGTATACCTAACACTCGTAGTACTTAGTACTCAGTAGTAGTAGGAGCATTATTTGACTCAGTAATTTCTTTCTCTTTTTCAGTACTTGTTTATCTACTCTACCTTGTTCTGTACTCACTTTGTTTAAAATCTCTTTTTTTATATTTGTGTGTATATATGTATATATTTATGTGTGTATGTATGCATCTATGTATTGTATTCATCTTAAGTAAGTGTTTATGTATAAAATATTATTGTTATTAAATGTTATAATATGTTCATTTGATATTATGTAAAATTGGACCTTCTACCTATTTTTGATATTGTTGTCTGATTTCTCCTTACCAGACAAAGGTTGCCTGGAAAAGGTCGCTATAGCGATAAGGTCGCCTATTCTACATTTCGTGTTACTTACACATGTTGTCTTTTTGCAACATGTGCACAGTAAAGAGTTTATCTATCTATTTACTAATAATGTATTTATGAACAGATAATGTGCCACTACTTCTGGTTGACGTGCGACGGCTTCAGCGACACGGTGTTCGCGTTAGACCTGGTCGTGCAACTACGTACCGGATATTTGGAGCAGGGGCTGATGGTAAGTTATACGAGACAAATTGTACAATTCCTAACGTAACAGTATATTTCATTGTAATCCAACATAGCAACCTAGCTACTCAGAAAGTTTTGCAACAAAAAGTTTTTATCTATGGTACACTGGCTGGTTTTGATGTCAATTAAAAACTATGGCTATCAACAACAGAAAAACAAAACATTCCAAATTAAATTAATTACTCCTCCATTTTACGAGCTGAATCAAAATATCGTCTCATTAAAAAAAAAAAAAATAACATTTCTGCGCTATGATTTTGTTTGTTTTTAAATCTTCGTTAAAACCCGAAGATTATTTGAATAGATTTCAAATGATGCAGACAAGGTCCTTCTAAGGCCTAAGGCAACTGTATATCTTTGGTATAATGAATTTAAGCGTGGTCGACTAGATTTGCCTGACGTAGAAAAAAGTGGTTGCCCTTTAACGGATGTTACGGTAAAAAACGTGGTGGCAGTGAAAAATTTAATGTGTGAAAACAGGCAAATTAAATACGAGGAGATTCAGGAGAGATTACAGATTAGATCGGAGAGTGTGTAATGAAATATTAGCTAGACTTCTACAAGTCAGGAGGATAGAATCGCGCTGGGGGCCTCACAACTTCACCGAGGCTCAAAAACAAGTTCGTGTCGAATGGTGCCGTGATATGATAACAAAATTTGAAGCAGGGTCATTTTGCCGCGTTTACAACATTGTCACGGGTGACGAATCTTGAATCTATCAGTGTGATCCAGAAACTAAGTGTCATTCTACTGTTTGGCTGTTTTAAAGTGAGCCAACGCCTATCACAAGTGAAAAGAGCAAGAAGCGCTGAATAAATTTTAATCGCAAGTTTTTCACTTTAAGTGGCTACCTAAAAAACCCCTAAATAAAAAAAGAGAAAAAAAAGTGGCTACCTGCTATGTGTACCTTTACAAAACTAAAGCAGCATTAACTCAGAATGGTCCATAGCCACGTACTTACCAATCATTTTTACTGCACTGAGTAACAACCGTCCATATACATCTCTCCGCGAACTGCTGCTGCACCACTACAACGCGCCCACTTACTCAGCGCTCAGAACAAAGGACTTTTTGAACAGTACCCCAGTCAAAGTTTTATGCCACCTTCCTTACAGTCGTAACTTGGCACCCTGTGATTTTTTATTCCTCAAAATTTAATCCCAATTAAACGGGAAGCGGTTTTCGTCGCCGGAAGACGCGCTGCCTACGTTCGGAAATGCTGTGAAAGAGGTACCTGCCTGAGTAAAAGTGGAAAAAAATGTTTTAAAATTTAGTTGAGGCTCATGAAACTTCGTATAGATGCAAGTGGAGAGTAACTTGAAAAATGTAATAAAAAACTTGAAACCCGTAGAACATTTTTCTTTCTTTTTCGCAAAACTTTCTGAGTTCCCCACGTATTATCTCTTAAGAGATAAATGTTTCATTGTATTTAAACAAATGTAATTATAAACGTAATTGCAGAAACTACACGTGCTTTCAAAATAGACTGTGGTGTTTATATTCTGAATGGCGACAGACAGGGCACTTACTTGGAGATAGAAGAAGACGTCCACCGTGCTGCTCGTCTCCGCGCTGGTTCACTTCAGAACACCACAAAATACAAAATCCATTTTGCCTTTGAGTAGAAATTATCACTTGGCGATAAGAGTTCTTATCTAATAATCGCGGTTTGGGAAATATAAGCATTTTCAGTGGATTTTTAAAATCCAGGCATTATCAGCGTTTGCGGTGAGATCGTTGAAGTGATGACTGAGCGAACGAGTGACGAATAAACGAATGAATTGTCGTCCGTCTCTTTCTCTATGGTATTTAGGACCTTAAGAAGGATAGATTAGTCTTAGCGAACCCGTAGGCTATGGAACGAACTGCCTCAAGAGGCCTTTCCATTGAGCTACGATATGGGGTTCTTCAAGAGAGCTGTGAATAGGATTTTGCAAGGTCGGCGGCGCGCCCGCATACCCCCTGGTGTTGCAGGTTAAGGGCGGCGGTAACACTTTCAATCACGTGGGACCGCTTGCTCGTCCGCACACTAGTATATAAAAAAAAAAGATATAATGATATGATAAATATGATTTTGAATAATTTGATTGAAAGAAATGTGTAAGTATGGCGTTAACAAACGGTTATATCATAATAGTGATTTCTTCCAATCGTTAGGTGATAAGCATAAATTTAAAAACAAGTGAAATTAACTAAAATAATCTTAAACATTGCGTTATGGAATTATAAACGACGGAATACATAAACAATATACTTACAAGTAAACAATAAACCTTCATTAAAATTTTAATGGTTATTGCAAATTTATTAGTAACTATGCTTTTATTGCTAATTAAACCTTTTTTATATAGCGCTTACTAATATTTTTAATATTTTCGATTGAAACATTAACCCATTTTTGAAATCACACTTTTTAAATATGAATAATATTCAATAATTCAAGAATATTAAAAATGAAAAATGATGTTTTAATACACTTTTTTCTCAAACTCAAATGAACTCATTCATGTGCATTTCTAGTTTACATACAAATATATTTCAAACAATTCAATCGCATTATTCAAAGAAGCTTCTATAACAGTGTTCCCATTTCTACGCAACCTTACAAGAATTCAATTGAACATTTCACATGCAGCTAAAGAAAGGCCCCTTCAGTATACCAGTGTCTCTCAAATTTCCCTCTTATTTCCAACTTCTCGGAATGAATTTTCCGGCATCGCTTTAACGTCTCGGAGTTCCTTTAAACTCCTACTATGCCCTCAATAATTGAAGTGGGTAATACGATTGCCTTCGGAAATTTCGATTCTTGTCTCGGATTTAGAATCAATGAGAGCTTAGTAATTAGCGTAATGCCAAGCAGAAATTTCAAACTGGAATGGAAACACCTCCATTTACGTACTCAGTGTGACATTATTTGAGAAAAGGAACCTTATTTTCCATTCTATTTTCCAAGATTTTCTTTTAGAACAATGGTGCCAGACGAGAAGACCATCGACCTAGTAGTAAGTCGATAATATCGACCGCTATACATCCGCTATACATCCGCTATACATCCGCTATACATCCGCTATACATGCCGACAGAACGACAAACGTTGACACGCGCCTGCCTTCGGAGATTTAGGAATGGGTTTGAAGAAAGGTTTGGGGAAATGAGAAGGGATTAGATGGGACGAGAATAAGCTCTGGCATATTTCACTCACTACCGAAACACGTACTACGTACATTGGGGGTAATATAATAAAGAGGGAAATGCAGTACAGACTTCAGTCATACAGTATCTTGAAACACAAAAATTAAGTTAGAAAATCTTAACCAAAATCAATAAGTCCATACCGACAAAAGGTCTATTAGCTTAGATAAAGTCACATTTTATTACCAACCATATTTTATATCCGAAATCAAAAAATACAACGGTTCCGTATTGGGCCCACGTGGTGGTGTATGGCCTGAAATTCCTCCATTATTACTACCGTAACCAGCCGTTTAGGCACCCATTTAGCTGCCGAACTTGGACCTCCACATGCACATTGTAATGTGCATGAGGGATGTATGGCCTTATAAAGCCTCGCTGGACAACTTTTTTATTGGGGTGGTGTTGTTAGTTCCTCAGGATTTGTGGTAGCGGCTTTTATTACTAAGGGAGGCCAGATGCCCTGTAGTGGAGATTTATATGCTGATATTGGATCAAAAAATTAAACTTATATTTTATTTCAGGTATACGACTCGAAGAAGTTGGCGAAGCACTATCTAACATCGCGACCGTTCCTGCTGGACATCGCAGCATTAACGCCCCTAGATCTAATACAGTTGAAGATAGGCACAAATCCTATCATTCGCTTCCCTAGATTTTTTAAGGTGAGTAATAAACACATTAATAGCAATTTCTAGGTTAAATAAAATTAGTATTTTGTTGAAAAAAATATTAACTAAATTAGAAAACCTTACATTCGTTGCTGTTGATGATCTTTATTGTACTTATATAATCAGTTGTTATAATAAGGCATTACAATATTACCGTAAGTACAAAGGCGAACTTATTACTAGAAGGAATCGCTTCCAATCAACCTTTGAATAAATGTAAGGAGTTATACAACTTTTTAAACTTTCGCGTTTTGTAACCATTTTACATTCTAAATCGGGTCTGAGCGGGTATAATAAAGGTATTTGTTTACCTTTTATTCCTACTCGATGGTTCGACACGAGTTGACTGAAGAGGCGGGTAGTCTAGGATGGGAGCAGTTTCATCAACTACCCACATTTAGTCTTCACATTCGGAAAGGCTGCTACACACTACACTAACAATGTCCGTGGACGTATTCGATGTTAAATCGCAAGGTTTAAATTTGTTAATCACTGGATTCCACGTCGTCGACAGTTTATATCCATCTTCCCGATTGAAATTTTTATATTTCTTAATTTCAATCGCTTATATAGGTACTCCGTCCTCCAAACTAGCGGAAAATTTACGCACACCCAAGGATGTTATACCTTACCAGACGCCACCTCGAGTAGGAATAAAAGGTAAACAAATACCTTTATTATAAGCGCTCAGACTCGATTTAGAATATAAAATGTATGTAGTTATGTCATTAAAAATGTGCAATAAGAAATCGTAGAATCGTAGATTTGTCAAGTATTTTATGTGTTTCGTTTATATATTCGTTTATATTGTATTTTCTAACTTTATAATGGGTTATAATATTTTATAATGGGTAAACAGAGAATGAATAGATCCTCTGTTACCCAACAGATCAATAAAATTGGCCTTATAAAAGATTTACCACGCCACAAAAAGTATCGTAAATCTATAACAATGTGCACAATAAAAGGCCCAATTGTCTATAACTTTGTACGATCGATCAAAGTTAAATTGCGTTTATTATTTATATCCGCCATTTCAATTAAACAGCGCTAACAAGGTAAAAGTTTCTAGAAACAGCCCAATAAAGGCGTATTCAGATGGGATGCTATGAATCCCTTTAATGGTGTGAATAAATCCAAGCCGTTCATTTAATTGCTTCCAAGGAGCCTTATTATTATTGCCTGTAATAGAATTTGAATACAAAATAATTATATCTCTTGGTTTGGTGACTAAATTTATTGCGAATGAATGAAGCAGTTAAATGACTTTTGGGAGACTTTACTGTAATGTTACAAACGATAACAACAACACTAGAAATGTTGTGGTAAATTTTACAACGGTAAACGGTATTTAGATGCCCCAATTTTATGTGACCAGTCTTTACGAGTACATTATCCATAATCAACGTTCGGACATGCGTTAAGCGCTCGCGCGTTTGGCGGTTCTTATGTTCACCATGCGATTTACCCGAGGACTGCGGGTGGGCTATATATAGCCCATTGACCACGGAGTTGAAAAACACGTCTGTCTCTTTTTATTAAAAAAAACTCGTTCTGAAACAGCCTTTTCGGCAAATATTATTTGGTATTCAGTAAATAATGTTGTCGCGAACACCACGTGCTGGAAAGGATTGAAACATTGAAATTGATCTTAAAATTTTCAAGTTGTGTATACCTATATACAATCAAAAAAAAAATCATATCTCCGAAACGACAGTACGAATATGTTGTATTTAAAACTTGATAGGAACTTTTTTCTACATACATATATAATATTATTAAGTCGAAAGAAAATCTCGGTCAATGTCCTTCGATTTCCCTCCAAACAGCCTATACATGTTTATTGTTTCAAAAATCAACTATGTGTGAAAGTGTTTTCTACCTTTTATACATATAACAGACAGTATGGTGTAACAATATCCTTTAGTATTTTAGTCTTGTGGTTTTTTCTAATTTTATATTTAATTTATTAAAAACTTAGATGAATTATTTTGCAGGTGTACAGGGCAGTGAGCTGTTACTACATAGTGGAGTCGCGAACGGTGTACCCTAATTTCTGGCGGGTCATCAACCTCATACACATACTCCTCATACTGGCGCACTGGTTCGGGTGCTTCTACTTCTTGTTGTCAGAAGCTGAAGGATTCCAGGTCAGTTACTTTAACTGTACACTGAAATTAAATATTTTGCTACTAAAATTATATTTCAAAATAAAATTATTTTGAAACATAATTTTAGTGCCAACAGTTGATGCAACATTATATACATAGCCCATGACATAAAGACTGCGTGCCCGAAGTTGGCGCTAAGTTCCTACTACTCGCGCTACTGTTTCAATCTGTTCCGACTAGTGTCGCTAGCAAGACGTTGTTATTAAAACACAAAAATGCCTAATTGCGCTATAATAATTTATAAAAATTCGTATAATAACAAATAATCGAATCACAAATTTGAAAAACACGAGTGGTCAAGATCAAGGTGGACAAAAACGGTCAAGGGAGACGTTTCGTTTAATCTGTGAGTGGTTTCCATACAATTTCAGGAACTTGCGTTTGCCGTCATATATCCATTATTAAAATTTTTCAAAATTTCAGATCATGTCAACAGAAAAGACCTGAAGTTATTAACCGACAGATATTCTTATTAAAATGAAATTAACACAATGCTTTGTAACGCCCTTTCAGGTCAAACTAAACAAATATTCCTATTTCTAATTTCTATAGTTAAAACCTTTTGAAACAGAGGACTTAAAAAATAAATAGCAATTAACAATGAACTAAGTACGGCAACCGTTCAGAATTAATTAATTAATGTATGTTATAGAATAAACTGAATCTCAACTCTAACAGTCCAACTAAATCCAATAAGAAAATGTATTTGTAATATGGAAACCATAAATTGCCGACCACAAGCTTATTCAGGTCGCCCACATGTTGGAAAATCGACTGATCAACCGCAAGATGGAATCCTGGAATTGTTCACACAATGCATGTTAGTACCGAAGTTAGCCACACCAATGTGACCAACATTCTCAATCAATGAATTTCGCTCGTGGTTACAATGTTCATTCTAATGGTCATTTTATGCTTTTTTACTTAAGGCTTGTGAAATATTTGTTTTTCAAAACTTTCTTCCAAATCCTAATTCGTGAACCTCCAAATGTAATGCGAATATTCATCATTCACCATCAGGCTACTGGTCTATCATATGAAATCAAGCAACACTATATTTAGCTCCATCCCATGATAATTTTAAGAGGTTACAAGATATTTTCGTGAAACAGATAATATTTAGTATATTTTATAATTAATTTCATTTGTATGCATTTATACATGCATGTATATGTATAATATGTACATACATATATATGTAAGTTTATTATTAAGTCTAAATTTTTGTCATCTACAATAATATTTCACTTACACCATACCGTAATAAATAGTCACTAGGTTGGCTGGGAGGAAATGTTTTATAGCATTAAGTCCGTCTTTTATTAAAACAAATATATAAATAAAACGCAAAAGGCGGCCATTTGCAATTGATACAGTAAGTCCAAGTATAGTGGAAAAAAAGGAACATTTACTGACCGTACAGACGTTAAACTTCCATGTCTTTCAATAGACCATGATTCGTTAAAATTCGACATTATTATGACGCACCTATTGTTGCCGACTTCTCCTTCTTATTGTGAAAGGTGTATGAGAGAATCATCTATATTTAAATCATTTTTAAATTTTAATGTCTCCTTTGATTCTCTAGATTTATTATCGTGTGTACAAATACTACTTGTTTGTAATCTAGTCTTAAAGGGACTTAGTAAAACAAATAAATTAAACATTTTATTCAGTCGTCAAAGTACTTACGAGTATTATTATTCGTATTTGCAGAGTAAATAACATTACAAGTTGAAATGAAGGCGTCAGTATTCAACGGAATTCCAGCTTCAAATTCTTTAACAATTCGAACTCAATTTACTGAATGTATGGTGATAATTACGTTTTCTCAATTTATTACTTTAACCGTAACCGGCCCTTTTATAGTCCACTGCCGGACATTGGCCTGCTAATACACATTGTCTCGAGCCCGAGCGATGTATGGACTTAAAATGTCACGCTGCGCGCTAGCCCAGCGGGTTCGCGAATCCACTCTTTCAGTGGTGGTGTAATTCCTCAGGACTTGTGGTAGCGGCCTTATTCGCTTTTTACGACACCCACGAGAAGATATCATGGGGTGGTGTTATTCCGGCCAACACTACACAACCGGTGTTATTCTATAATAAAATACTACTTATACCGCAACAAAGTCACAGACTATGAATACCCGAATATGCACCATCAAAATAGCACCCATGTTAAATAAGTAGGTCCCATGATAACAGCAAACCATGTTCAAAACTTTAACATTGTCTATACTCACAGCCATTGTTAACTTCACCCGATTAGTGAACGCACCTATAATTTCTATGCAAAATGCACAAAACGATTTTCTATTTTAATCTTTCGTTGGATATCTGGATTATTATTTGCCACGTTATCTCAGCAAAAGAATCTTATCATGGGTATGACCATTGGTTAAGATTTTCTAATTTAAAATTCCATTTTAAATTGTGTTACTTATGTTTTAACAGTATTTGTTGTATTAAATTTCCCTAATAAAATAAATAAGGTAAACATTCGCGTTAAGACTTGAATGGATAAATAATTTCCCTAATGTTTCAATATCTGGGACATCAAGACAATAAGGTCCGGTCCCACTTCTCAAATAAAGTCACAATAGTCTAAGCATTACCTGACCTGAATATAATTTTCTTTTAATTATTATTTTTTAATATCCTCAAATTAAAATAACTCTCCAAGCTCAGCCAGCCTCTCCAGCCGATAGAGCTTTCGAAAGTATAAAACTTTATCACACGGCTACAACGTTTAAGAGTTCCTTCAATATATATATATATATATTTCTTTTTTCCACGTGAGGAAGAAATAGAATTTTAAAATTCCACATAAAAGTTACAAGAATAAACAATAGTTCTTACAAAAGGGACGCAATTTTCGTATCGTCCTGTTAAATTTTGTTACCAAAAAGTTTGGAAACAAAGTGTATGTGAAAATTTTTATTTTCGACACGAAAATTATGTAAAAAGTTTTAAAAACGATTTCTAAACAGTACCTATTTGTTATATTGTTGTTCTTTAAGTACTTAATATACTGGATTTATAATAAAGGGACATCCTTCTTACAGCTGGCTTATGGATCCCTGCTTAATTTTATTTATTTGACTGAATTTCAAAAATTTGCCCAGGTAATTTATTTCTTAAATCTACTTAAACTGTCGCCTGTCAACAAGTGATTTTTACCTAAATTTAATTTTTAAACGAGTAGAAACGATTTATTTTCAAAATATTCTTTATTTATATATATATAATGTACAAAAACTGTGTTCGCTAACCGAATTGATGTAACTCTTAAAAAAACGTCGCTATTGAAAACCTACTCTAAACCGGTTTACATATTGTAATTCCATAGGTTGACACTAGATAACCTACTATATTGTTTTTGTATATTGATTTCTTTTTATCGTTAACCGAATAATGAATCCGAGAGAATAGTAACAAATGCTAAAGGAGAGAATAACATAAAAACCACTCATTAGGTAAAAGGAAATTTCCCCAATGCAGTACCTACGGGGGTCGACTATTAATGAGTTAATTCGCTCGTGAGTTGCCTCATTCCCTCAGCAATAAAGCATTGAAAGAGTCACACTGTGTCACGTTAATTATTTTCATTGAGCCTTAATAAGATATTTATTTACAAATTATCATATGAGAAAGTAATCGAGTTTCTCTGTTGTCATCTGTTTTAAAGCAGATGGTTAATTTATAATATATTTAGCAGCTACACAATGAGAGCTGTTATTAATTTTGAGTGCATGGATATAATCAAAATTATTAAAAAAATTGTCTTATTTCTCCCGCCAAAGGTAACCGATGGTGGCATACTTACAGATGCCATTGTATTTGAAGGTTCGATGAATATAATAGAGTGAGCAAACGAAATCATCTAGAAACTTTCATTCGCACATGAAACACGTTTCCCGATATTCTTCTATGAGAATGTGTTAATTCAGCCAGTTACACGTGTTCAATCACAGTGGAAGACCCCCCCCCCCCTGCGACACCGAGCACAACGTAGGAGCACCCCTATCGCTCGTATCATACAAATTACACTTTGAAATTTTGAGTCGGTGAAAGAAGTTATTTACAAAAAAAAAATCGCGTAAATGGCTCATTATACACTCGTATAACTTACTTACTAGGTACTCACCTATATACCTAGAGATCTTTCCTGTAGACAATTTTAAGAACTACAATTTTAACAATAACTTATTTTCTCGAAAAACTAATCTCTTTCATGAAAATGACGAGAATTGTTCCCAATCTTTTGAAGTACTAACTCTTCAGACGCTCATATTGCAGAAACGGTTATACCAAGATTGTTTTCTCAAAACTATACTCCTTATCCTCGTAAAAGGAAAACGATAAGAATCTAACAGTAATTACTATAAATGAGAATGACACGTTAATTAAATCCCGAAGGTCCACCTTGATTGCGGTCTCGGTAATTACTTAGAAGGAAATTGTGACTCATTCGAATAAAATTAGAGCACTTTCGATGCGTTTTCTAGAATGTTCTGCAAGAACTGTTGTCTACTCAATACTCCTCAATACTATTGTTCACTTTAATTATAATCATTTTGACGTTATGGCGAGAACTCGAGAAGTGAAGTGAGTTTTTGTTTGATTCATTATAAAAATTGTATATTTCTACGTGTCTTGGTTTAATAGTGATAGTTAATTACACTTCAAACTGTTTTTTGTGCGTAATCTTTGTGATAATCAAATAAAAGTATAAGACTGCGTTTTTCGTGTGCTTCCGAGGAGTCCTCTTCTGTCCTCAGTGAACCCACTATCACTTTACTGAGCGACTCCTGACTCACTTCTATGAGACTGGATATTGACATGATGCATTTTATACTTTGAAATTGTAATTACGTAGAAAATTTGACACTGGTACATTGTGTTAATTGCATCATTACCATATATGAAAAAAATACCATTTTTAAATATTATTCCTTCAATGTGTGTTGTCATAAGTTCTTATTCCATTATACTTTTAACTTTTAATTACACTGCAATTAAACAACTTTTAACGGTTTAAATCGCGTATATTTGACATTATTTATATCCCGACTGCAATACATTACTGCAAGACCTCTGGACACCGTGAGCGAATACTGCGTGCATAGGGAATGTTATGATTAAAAAATTTCAGACGGTAGTTCAAAAAAATTTCAGACGGTAGTTCAAAAAAATTTCAGACGGTAGTAATAATTTCTTAATAACTCAAGTGACAAATAAAATCAATTAGTCACCCTGTGACCACGTCCACTGCAAAGTGTTCGAAACGTCGGGATATAAATAATGTCAAATGTACGCGATTTAAACCGTTAAAAGTTGTTTAATTGCTATGTGTAGTAATCGCGAAAACCTAAGAAAATTTTAATTACACTCCAACCGTCCCAAGGAAAAGTGAGACGTTTATGTACCCTTTATTTACAAGTATGTATGTATGCAATGCAACCATCCCTCTATGTACGAGTATGTATGTATGCAATGCAACCATCCCTCTATGTACGAGTATGTATGTATGCAATGCAACCATCCCTCTATGTACGAGTATGTATGTATGCAATGCAACCATCCCTCTATGTACGAGTATGTATGTATGCAATGCAACCATCACTTTATGTACGAGTATGTATGTATGCAATGCAACCATCCCTCTATGTACGAGTATGTATGTATGCAATGCAACCATCCCTCTATGTACGAGTATGTATGTATGCAATGCAACCATCACTTTATGTACGAGTATGTATGTATGCAATGCAACCATCCCTCTATGTACGAGTATGTATGTATGCAATGCAACCATCCCTCTATGTACGAGTATGTATGTATGCAATGCAACCATCCCTCTATGTACGAGTATGTATGTATGCAATGCAACCATCCCTCTATGTACGAGTATGTATGTATGCAATGCAACCATCCCTCTATGTACGAGTATGTATGTATGCAATGCAACCATCCCTCTATGTACGAGTATGTATGTATGCAATGCAACCATCCCTCTATGTACGAGTATGTATGTATGCAATGCACAACCATCCCTCTATGTACGAGTATGTATGTATGCAATGCAACCATCCCTCTATGTACGAGTATGTATGTATGCAATGCAACCATCCCTCTATGTACGAGTATGTATGTATGCAATGCAACCATCCCTCTATGTACGAGTATGTATGTATGCAATGCAACCATCCCTCTATGTACGAGTATGTATGTATGCAATGCAACCATCCCTCTATGTACGAGTATGTATGTATGCAATGCAACCATCCCTCTATGTACGAGTATGTATGTATGCAATGCAACCATCCCTCTATGTACGAGTATGTATGTATGCAATGCAACCATCCCTCTATGTACGAGTATGTATGTATGCAATGCAACCATCCCTCTATGTACGAGTATGTATGTATGCAATGCACAACCATCACTTTATGTACGAGTATGTATGTATGCAATGCAACCATCCCTCTATGTACGAGTATGTATGTATGCAATGCAACCATCCCTCTATGTACGAGTATGTATGTATGCAATGCAACCATCCCTCTATGTACGAGTATGTATGTATGCAATGCACAACCATCACTTTATGTACGAGTATGTATGTATGCAATGCAACCATCCCTCTATGTACGAGTATGTATGTATGCAATGCAACCATCCCTCTATGTACGAGTATGTATGTATGCAATGCAACCATCCCTCTATGTACGAGTATGTATGTATGCAATGCAACCATCCCTCTATGTACGAGTATGTATGTATGCAATGCAACCATCCCTCTATGTACGAGTATGTATGTATGCAATGCAACCATCCCTCTATGTACGAGTATGTATGTATGCAATGCAACCATCCCTCTATGTACGAGTATGTATGTATGCAATGCAACCATCCCTCTATGTACGAGTATGTATGTATGCAATGCAACCATCCCTCTATGTACGAGTATGTATGTATGCAATGCAACCATCCCTCTATGTACGAGTATGTATGTATGCAATGCAACCATCCCTCTATGTACGAGTATGTATGTATGCAATGCAACCATCCCTCTATGTACGAGTATGTATGTATGCAATGCAACCATCCCTCTATGTACGAGTATGTATGTATGCAATGCAACCATCCCTCTATGTACGAGTATGTATGTATGCAATGCAACCATCCCTCTATGTACGAGTATGTATGTATGCAATGCAACCATCCCTCTATGTACGAGTATGTATGTATGCAATGCAACCATCCCTCTATGTACGAGTATGTATGTATGCAATGCAACCATCCCTCTATGTACGAGTATGTATGTATGCAATGCAACCATCCCTCTATGTACGAGTATGTATGTATGCAATGCACAACCATCCCTCTATGTACGAGTATGTATGTATGCAATGCAACCATCCCTCTATGTACGAGTATGTATGTATGCAATGCAACCATCCCTCTATGTACGAGTATGTATGTATGCAATGCAACCATCACTCTATGTACGAGTATGTATGTATGCAATGCAACCATCCCTCTATGTACGAGTATGTATGTATGCAATGCAACCATCCCTCTATGTACGAGTATGTATGTATGCAATGCAACCATCCCTCTATGTACGAGTATGTATGTATGCAATGCAACCATCCCTCTATGTACGAGTATGTATGTATGCAATGCAACCATCCCTCTATGTACGAGTATGTATGTATGCAATGCAACCATCCCTCTATGTACGAGTATGTATGTATGCAATGCAACCATCCCTCTATGTACGAGTATGTATGTATGCAATGCAACCATCCCTCTATGTACGAGTATGTATGTATGCAATGCAACCATCCCTCTATGTACGAGTATGTATGTATGCAATGCAACCATCCCTCTATGTACGAGTATGTATGTATGCAATGCAACCATCCCTCTATGTACGAGTATGTATGTATGCAATGCAACCATCCCTCTATGTACGAGTATGTATGTATGCAATGCACAACCATCACTCTTATGTACGAGTATGTATGTATGCAATGCAACCATCCCTCTATGTACGAGTATGTATGTATGCAATGCAACCATCCCTCTATGTACGAGTATGTATGTATGCAATGCAACCATCCCTCTATGTACGAGTATGTATGTATGCAATGCAACCATCCCTCTATGTACGAGTATGTATGTATGCAATGCAACCATCCCTCTATGTACGAGTATGTATGTATGCAATGCAACCATCCCTCTATGTACGAGTATGTATGTATGCAATGCAACCATCCCTCTATGTACGAGTATGTATGTATGCAATGCAACCATCACTCTATGTACGAGTATGTATGTATGCAATGCAACCATCACTCTATGTACGAGTATGTATGTATGCAATGCAACCATCCCTCTATGTACGAGTATGTATGTATGCAATGCAACCATCCCTCTATGTACGAGTATGTATGTATGCAATGCAACCATCCCTCTATGTACGAGTATGTATGTATGCAATGCAACCATCCCTCTATGTACGAGTATGTATGTATGCAATGCACAACCATCCCTCTATGTACGAGTATGTATGTATGCAATGCAACCATCCCTCTATGTACGAGTATGTATGTATGCAATGCAACCATCCCTCTATGTACGAGTATGTATGTATGCAATGCAACCATCCCTCTATGTACGAGTATGTATGTATGCAATGCAACCATCCCTCTATGTACGAGTATGTATGTATGCAATGCAACCATCCCTCTATGTACGAGTATGTATTTATGCAATGCAACCATCCCTCTATGTACGAGTATGTATGTATGCAATGCAACCATCACTTTATGTACGAGTATGTATGTATGCAATGCAACCATCCCTCTATGTACGAGTATGTATGTATGCAATGCAACCATCCCTCTATGTACGAGTATGTATGTATGCAATGCAACCATCCCTCTATGTACGAGTATGTATGTATGCAATGCAACCATCCCTCTATGTACGAGTATGTATGTATGCAATGCAACCATCCCTCTATGTACGAGTATGTATGTATGCAATGCACAACCATCCCTCTATGTACGAGTATGTATGTATGCAATGCAACCATCCCCTCTATGAACGAGTATGTATGTATGCAATGCAACCATCCCTCTATGTACGAGTATGTATGTATGCAATGCAACCATCCCTCTATGTACGAGTATTGTATGTATGCAATGCAACCATCCCTCTATGTACGAGTATGTATGTATGCAATGCAACCATCCCTCTATGTACGAGTATGTATGTATGCAATGCAACCATCCCTCTATGTACGAGTATGTATGTATGCAATGCAACCATCCCTCTATGTACGAGTATGTATGTATGCAATGCAACCATCCCTCTATGTACGAGTATGTATGTATGCAATGCAACCATCCCTCTATGTACGAGTATGTATGTATGCAATGCAACCATCCCTCTATGTACGAGTATGTATGTATGCAATGCAACCATCCCCTCTATGTACGAGTATGTATGTATGCAATGCAACCATCCCTCTATGTACGAGTATGTATGTATGCAATGCAACCATCCCTCTATGTACGAGTATGTATGTATGCAATGCAACCATCCCTCTATGTACGAGTATGTATGTATGCAATGCAACCATCCCTCTATGTACGAGTATGTATGTATGCAATGCAACCATCCCTCTATGTACGAGTATGTATGTATGCAATGCAACCATCCCTCTATGTACGAGTATGTATGTATGCAATGCAACCATCCCTCTATGTACGAGTATGTATGTATGCAATGCAACCATCCCTCTATGTACGAGTATGTATGTATGCAATGCAACCATCACTCTATGTACGAGTATGTATGTATGCAATGCAACCATCCCTCTATGTACGAGTATGTATGTATGCAATGCAACCATCCCTCTATGTACGAGTATGTATGTATGCAATGCAACCATCCCTCTATGTACGAGTATGTATGTATGCAATGCAACCATCCCTCTATGTACGAGTATGTATGTATGCAATGCAACCATCCCTCTATGTACGAGTATGTATGTATGCAATGCAACCATCCCTCTATGTACGAGTAATGTATGTATGCAATGCAACCATCCCTCTATGTACGAGTATGTATGTATGCAATGCAACCATCACTTTATGTACGAGTATGTATGTATGCAATGCAACCATCCCTCTATGTACGAGTATGTATGTATGCAATGCAACCATCCCTCTTATGTACGAGTATGTATGTATGCAATGCAACCATCCCTCTATGTACGAGTATGTATGTATGCAATGCAACCATCCCTCTATGTACGAGTATGTATGTATGCAATGCAACCATCCCTCTATGTACGAGTATGTATGTATGCAATGCACAACCATCCCTCTATGTACGAGTATGTATGTATGCAATGCAACCATCCCTCTATGTACGAGTATGTATGTATGCAATGCAACCATCCCTCTATGTACGAGTATGTATGTATGCAATGCAACCATCCCTCTATGTACGAGTATGTATGTATGCAATGCAACCATCCCTCTATGTACGAGTATGTATGTATGCAATGCAACCATCCCTCTATGTACGAGTATGTATGTATGCAATGCAACCATCCCTCTATGTACGAGTATGTATGTATGCAATGCAACCATCCCTCTATGTACGAGTATGTATGTATGCAATGCAACCATCCCTCTATGTACGAGTATGTATGTATGCAATGCAACCATCCCTCTATGTACGAGTATGTATGTATGCAATGCAACCATCCCTCTATGTACGAGTATGTATGTATGCAATGCAACCATCCCTCTATGTACGAGTATGTATGTATGCAATGCAACCATCCCTTCTATGTACGAGTATGTATGTATGCAATGCAACCATCCCTCTATGTACGAGTATGTATGTATGCAATGCAACCATCCCTCTATGTACGAGTATGTATGTATGCAATGCAACCATCCCTCTATGTACGAGTATGTATGTATGCAATGCAACCATCCCTCTATGTACGAGTATGTATGTATGCAATGCAACCATCCCTCTATGTACGAGTATGTATGTATGCAATGCAACCATCCCTCTATGTACGAGTATGTATGTATGCAATGCAACCATCCCTCTATGTACGAGTATGTATGTATGCAATGCAACCATCCCTCTATGTACGAGTATGTATGTATGCAATGCAACCATCCCTCTATGTACGAGTATGTATGTATGCAATGCAAACCATCCCTCTATGTACGAGTATGTATGTATGCAATGCAACCATCCCTCTATGTACGAGTATGTATGTATGCAATGCAACCATCCCTCTATGTACGAGTATGTATGTATGCAATGCAACCATCCCTCTATGTACGAGTATGTATGTATGCAATGCAACCATCCCTCTATGTACGAGTATGTATGTATGCAATGCAACCATCCCTCTATGTACGAGTATGTATGTATGCAATGCAACCATCCCTCTATGTACGAGTATGTATGTATGCAATGCAACCATCCCTCTATGTACGAGTATGTATGTATGCAATGCAACCATCCCTCTATGTACGAGTATGTATGTATGCAATGCAACCATCCCTCTATGTACGAGTATGTATGTATGCAATGCAACCATCCCTCTATGTACGAGTATGTATGTATGCAATGCAACCATCCCTCTATGTACGAGTATGTATGTATGCAATGCAACCATCCCTCTATGTACGAGTATGTATGTATGCAATGCAACCATCCCTCTATGTACGAGTATGTATGTATGCAATGCAACCATCCCTCTATGTACGAGTATGTATGTATGCAATGCAACCATCCCTCTATGTACGAGTATGTATGTATGCAATGCAACCATCACTCTATGTACGAGTATGTATGTATGCAATGCAACCATCCCTCTATGTACGAGTATGTATGTATGCAATGCAACCATCCCTCTATGTACGAGTATGTATGTATGCAATGCAACCATCCCTCTATGTACGAGTATGTATGTATGCAATGCAACCATCCCTCTATGTACGAGTATGTATGTATGCAATGCAACCATCCCTCTATGTACGAGTATGTATGTATGCAATGCAACCATCCCTCTATGTACGAGTATGTATGTATGCAATGCAACCATCCCTCTATGTACGAGTATGTATGTATGCAATGCAACCATCCCTCTATGTACGAGTATGTATGTATGCAATGCAACCATCCCTCTATGTACGAGTATGTATGTATGCAATGCAACCATCCCTCTATGTACGAGTATGTATGTATGCAATGCAACCATCCCTCTATGTACGAGTATGTATGTATGCAATGCAACCATCCCTCTATGTACGAGTATGTATGTATGCAATGCAACCATCCCTCTATGTACGAGTATGTATGTATGCAATGCAACCATCACTTTATGTACGAGTATGTATGTATGCAATGCAACCATCCCTCTATGTACGAGTATGTATGTATGCAATGCAACCATCCCTCTATGTACGAGTATGTATGTATGCAATGCAACCATCCCTCTATGTACGAGTATGTATGTATGCAATGCACAACCATCACTTTATGTACGAGTATGTATGTATGCAATGCAACCATCCCTCTATGTACGAGTATGTATGTATGCAATGCAACCATCCCTCTATGTACGAGTATGT